>CM046857.1:26095099-26832203 GCA_025617745.1 Heliocidaris erythrogramma | reverse complement strand
TAATATTATCATTGAAAGATGGTTTGCATTCATGATGTAACACTCAATTATTTCTATGTAAGTTTATCGCCTCATCCATTATATGTTACGTTTGAAAGCAACTGTTGTTTACATTGATTATGAAATAAATGCAGAAAAGCATCTGCAAACAAACAAACAAACAATGTTATGTTTGCCTTTTTCATTTTCATTTCATTTTTATTTTACTATCACTCTCACAAAGCACATCAAAGACTGTGTTAGTCCCTGACACTGTACATGTATGTTGGACAAGTGATGCCTTGTGCACAATGGGCATTTAACCCCTTCCATGCCACCAGACTTTTGAGCAAATGTCAAAAATGAATTTTCAAGTGTTAAATATTAACTTTCAAAGAGTATTTTCTCGAGCAAACTGGGCAAAGTTATATTGCATAAGAATAAACATTATACTGATGGCACAGGTTTCTGTATGAGGAAGAATTTTTTGGGCAGGATTTGCCGCCCACGGCATGCTAGGGGTTAACTATTTAAAGAGGAAGTCCATCCTGATATCAAGTTGGTTATAAAAGAACCAGAAAATTTAAAGAAACAGGTCAATGAAAATTTGAGCAAAATCTGATAAGAAATGAGAAGAGTTATGAAATTTTGAAGTTGTAAGACTAACCTGTATGAGTGCTCTATTCCTGATCTGTGAGTAGAGAACAGAGACATGTGGAGCCAGATACATGTCCAGAAGCAGATTGTCTTTAATCTCCTCCAGGAGCTTGAGACAGGAGGCATACTTGGATTCATAGAACATGAAGATGATGTCTCTCAGCTGGGGCTCCAGCTCCAGGAACAGTTTGAAGGAGCTATATGGTAAAAGCAAAACAATACATTCATAGTAACTAGAAATGTGCATTGCTGGGGCCGCGCAATGCTAAATGTATCCCCCGGCACTGGCAGCAATTTGAAGGAGGGACAAAGACCCTCCCCCATCCCCTCCCTCAAACAAAAGGATGGTGTAGAAATTAGATGTGTAGGTTTCACTAAGACACATCTTCATATAAAATTTGAAAGAAATCCATCAAGAAATGTGGCCTGCAGAGTGCACTCACGCCATGCCCTGAAGTATGACCTTTGACCCTATAAAAGACGGAACACTGGTGGCAGCATCACCAAAAACTATAGGTTTTTAGATTACACCAAGAGACACCTTCATGCAAAATTTGAACGAAATCCGTCAAGAAATGCAGAAGTAAGAGTGCAAGAAATGGAAAAATTACCTTTGACCCTATAAAGGACGGAACAATGAGGGCAGCATCACCAAAAATTAAATATGTGTAGATTATACCAAGATACATCTCCATACAAAATTTGAATGAAATCAGTCAAGAAATGCAGAAGTAAGAGTGCACAAAAGGGACAAATGAGCTTTGACCCTATAAAGGACGGAACAATGAGGGCAGCATCACCAAACAGTAAAGATGTGTAGATTATACCAAGATACATCTCCATACAAAATTTGAAAGAAATCCATCAAGAAATGTGGCCTGCAGAGTGCACTCACGCCATGCCCTGAAGTATGACCTTTGACCCTATAAAAGACGGAACACTGATGGCAGCATCACCAAAAACTATAGGTTTTTAGATTACACCAAGAGACACCTTCATGCAAAATTTGAACGAAATCCGTCAAGAAATGCAGAAGTAAGAGTGCAAGAAATGGAAAAATGACCTTTGACCCTATATAAAGGACGGAACAATGAGGGCAGCATCACCAAAAATTAAATATGTGTAGATTATACCAAGATACATCTCCATACAAAATTTGAATGAAATCCGTCAAGAAATGCAGAAGTAAGAGTACTAGAAATGGAAAAATGACCTTTGACCCTATAAAGGACGGAACAATGAGGGCAGCATCACCAAAAATTAAACATGTGTAGATTATACCAAGATACATCTCCATACAAAATTTGAACAAAATCCGTTGAGAAATGTGGCCTGCAGAGTGCACTCACGCCATGCCCTGAACTATGACCTTTGACCCTATAAAAGACGGAACACTGGTGGCAGCATCACCAAACACTATAGGTTTTTAAATTACACCAAGAGACACCTTCATGCAAAATTTGAACGAAATCCGTTGAGAAATGTGACCGAGTACAGACAAGACATCTATCAAAATATGACCTTTGACCCTATAAAAGACGGAACACTGGGGGCAGCATCACCAAAATCTATAGGGTTCCAGATTTTACCAAGAGACACCTTCATACAAAATTTGAACAAAATCCGTTGAGAAATGTGACCGCTAGAGCGCACACAAACTATCCCCAAAAATATGGCCTTTTACCCTATAAAAGACGGAACACTGGGGGCAGCATCACCAGAAACTATAGGGGTCCAGATTTTACCAAGATACACGTCCACAGGAAGTTTGAAAGAAATTCGTCGAGAAATGTGACCGCTAGAGCGCACACAAGAATGTGACGCGGCGGCGGCGGCGGCGGCGGCGAAACGCTGCTGAATCCAAAGTATCCTCCGGCATACTGCCGGGGGATACAATAATAACTATTATGGATAATAATGATATTAATATGAATTTATGACGTGCACATATCCTAATATTTCGATCAAGGCGCGACACCAATGAATGAGCAGGTTACATAAACATGATCAACAGATAATCTACAGGTAATATCTATAGAAAATTTGAAAGAAATCCGTCAAGAAATGTGACCTCATCACCAAAAACTGTAGAGGTCGAGAGAAATCTATGATGGACCTCCATACAAAATCTGAAAGAATTCAGTCAACAAATGTGTCCTCCAGAATGCATGCCACCAAAATATGACAGTTGACCCTATCAGCAAACACTAAAGATGTGTGAATTTCACTAAGACACACATCCATATAAAATTTGAAAGAAATCTGTCAAGAAATGTGGAAGTTAGAGTGCCCAAAAGACAAAAGACACAATGAGCATATCCTCCACTGATCACTAGGTGGCGCTATTTACAGTCCATAAACTTAAAGTACATGTACAATTTCAGTGGCCATCTTCACACTGAATAATGGCCCTGGAGCACACACATTCCTACATTACCTGCTAGAGATCACATTTTTCTGTAGTTCTTGTCTATCGAATGAAGCTAGAGCACACAGCCCACCATACATGGCGACATTGTTTGGCGACATCAGCTATAGAAAGTTATAGGAAGACAGTGTTCATTTTAGAAGAAGGTTCATCTCGTTATTCATTTATGATAAATATACGCAGTACATTCTTGAATCATCATAGATTAGAGAAAATAGGTTGGATGTTAAGGAGTGAGAGAATGAAGTATATGTACACTGCACATTAAAAATATAAATTTACAAAAATACAGTGGAACCTCGTTATAACAAACTCCTAGGGACCACGGAAATAACCTCTTTATATCAAAACCTTGTTATATCAGGGCTAGAAAACAATAGAATACAAAGAAATGCGACCGGCAAGCTTGTTATAACGCGAGTTTGTTATAGCAGTGCTCTTTGGAACAAGGTACCACTGGATAACAATTATAGAACCCTATAAACCAAGACAGAAAATATATTGTAATCACCCAAGTAAAAAAAACAACAGAATGATTGTGTTTTTAACAAAAGAAAAAAACAAATTAACATTCTCAATACCATACACACAATCAAAACTTCTCAAGAATTCTTGTCTTCATGGAGTAGTTTTGTGTTGAGTTAGAAGTTTCTTGTGAGAATGTTCCTTGTTTTACATCTTTACTTTTTAAGTGATGTAGGAAGTTAAAACTACTACATGTTTATACAGAAACCCCCAGTTTGGACAGAGGAAAGATTGACTCTCTTCTTGAAATTTAGATTGGGTTCGTGGATTATAAAAAATAAGATTTCCACAAATAAAGTTTGCATGAAAATGAACAACATAGATTGTCATACAGGTTTGCAAACTCAGGTGGCACAATAAGGGTTACAAATGTCTGCAAACAGTACTCCACATTCTGCCATAAATCATGGATCTTTTCAAGGCACATAATTTTTTTCTATTTCACTTTGTTAGAGTATCTTGATTATTGCCTTCGAGTAAACTCACATCAGCGAAATCACAATGATCAAATGAAGCTTGTAGGAAGTACTTGGCTGCAGGTTTGTATTTCTTGGTTGCTAGCTCTGCTAATCCCGCTGCACACTTCAACTTGGTGGCGACCATTAAGTTGTCTTTGGTATCTTTCTGTAGTGTCAAAAAGAGTTCAGAAACAAAAATGATCAACAAAACAAACAAAATAAACTTACAAGAAATTACTTTGGACTAAGAAATGCTTTCAACCCCAAGGGCCACATTATAGAATATGATAAATGATCCATACATTCCATGCATTATCACAGAGAAAAGAGCACACCCATTTGGGGGGAGGACAGTGGACTGATAGCCTTGAGATTAGGCAAATATATGGGACTTTCATGAAAGAAACACCCTAGAAACTCCAATTCATATTACTTTCAACTCATCCCTCTTGCAACATCCATCAACAATAATCATTCACCATCCACTCACTCCTGTTGAAAGCACTCAATGCCTCCATTTTCTTTATCAAGGCTTCATAATGGAGACATTCACCTTAATCCATCCTGTACTCATCTTGCAGGATGAGTGTAATGGTGTTTGGTTTTACATTGTAACTCTTACAGTGCGAAGGACTTCAGCTCTTTTCAAAATTTTACCAAAATGTGACCAATGCTTACTTTTCAAATGGAGACATTCACCTGCATTGAAGGACGGGAGTTAATCCATCCTGTACTCATCTTGCACGATGAGTGTAATGGTGTTTGGTTTTATCTCTTACTGTGCCAAGGAGTTCAGCTCTCTTCAAAATTTTACCAAAATGTGACCAATGCTTACTTTTCAAATGGAGACATTCACCTGCATTGAAGGATGGGAGTTCATCCATCCTGTACTCATCTTGCACGATGAGTGTAATGGTGTTTGGTTTTATCTCTTACTGTGCCAAGGAGTTCAGCTCTCTTCAAAATTTTACCAAAATGTGACCAATGCTTACTTTTCAAATATCTGCACTTCATTAACCATCTATCATTACACAAAATATTGTGTACAAAACTTGTAGGAAATTTATTACCATTTCTTATAAGACCAAACATTAATTTACCTAACTTTATTCATAAGAAATACTGAAAATTACATTTGAGTTTCTTTTCTGTCCATTATATTTTGGTTTCTCATTTGTTTGCTATTGTCTAATGTTGATATAATGTAATATCTTTTTTAAAAATTGCAATTTTCTCTGAAAATTGCTATGTTAGCATATAATTATAATCATATATTTAGAATGCTTGATTTATGCTCAAAATTTTCATATACATTGACCACCATGTACTTTTCTTGTGGTCGAGCAATTGGTGAAAGAAAATGACTAGTCTATCTGTCACATATATGTGACATCGGCACTGAAAGAGTTAAGTACTTTGTTCAAAACGTAAAGTAAATTTCACTTGGAAGTGTGAGGCTGTGCAGAAACATACTAGTCAAAAGTATCCCCTTGAAATTGCAGCTTTTGTGCACTACATGTATATGGGTCTGTTCACAAAGTTGGGCAACTTTTGAGGCATTTTTTCTTTAATCCCCTGTAATTCGATGAAAAAGTCCAGTTAGAATTTTCTTACTTGGCCATTCTATCTCTGGTGAAAATAAAAAGCATCTGAGAATCATAAACATGTTGTTCCACAATGTATTTTGGAAATAATTATGAAAAACCAGCGTGTGGATGTAACTTGACATCGTGTCCGTGTTACATCCGCAAAGTCTCATTTTGAGACATAACGGCACATCCATAATGCTCTTGATGATAAGTATTTGCCTGGTTACTTTAGGCTCTCTATTTAATTCAATACAACAACAACTGCAATGAGAGTATACTGACTTCAAGAGTTATTGATGAAAGTTGCACATATTCTTTGGTGTCCCGTTCATCCACAACTTTGACATTTGTGACATTTGATTGGAAACCGTTACACCCACAACATTCATGATAAACTCAGGGAAGATAGTTATTCTTTTGTTAAAAGTTTTGCTTCATTAAGTCAGCACCATAACACATTGTACCCATTAGGATTTAGATATGTAAGGTATCATGCATGTAGATATGCTGGTAATCTAAAAAAAAAGGTGGCTGTGGATGTAACATGGGACACCAGTATGTTTTTGTCAATATTTTGAAAATGCCTCTCAAAACAATTTGTCTTGTGTTCTTCAAAAGCTTCCTGGAGGCACCAAGTACATTCATATATAAAACAACTTAATGGTGTAAGTCATAGTGTTAAAAATACAATGTTTTTACGATAAAATGTCACGTTTTGGTGCCCAACTTTGTGAACAGACCCATATGCACAATGTTGTGACAATATGCATGTAGGTCATGCGCCGGGTTGAAGATGTAGCCTTCTAGACAGACCTTTTCGCTTTTTCGACATCTTTAATACTGCGTTTCAATGACTGCTAGAGTAATGCATTACACATTTCATAATTCATATTTCATATCATTTGCATTTAATATTTCATATTTCACATTTTTGTGATGTTAGATAAAGAAAAAAAAGAATACTATGATAGCTTTATAAAATTTAGGAGCATTTATAACAGCAGCATTGGAATAATGTACAGTACCTTTTTAACAAAGGAAATCAGCCAACATTGGCTAGATCTAGCCAAAGTTGACAGTGTAGATACATTCCTGATACAAACAGTTAGTTTTAGGTACCAATACATTTCTTTAATCTACATGTACCTAAGGGAAGGAATCACAAGCCACATTTTCAATGTTTGATTCCACTTACCTCTGATAGTTCTGGTGTTGCCTCGGCTTTGTTTACATAGCTCAGCACATGAGACCAATTCTGTAGATGAATGCTAACCTGCAAACGTAATCATAATGCAAGGGAGTGGTTCATCAAGATCCAAATACGTTTAAAAGCATAACATGAACAAATCGGTAAATCAATAATGAAAGATAAAAAGGGAATTCAAAGCTACTTGTGATGCCCAAGGTTTTTTTTATCAATCTTTTTTTTTCATTTTCCTTTCTTTATCCGAATATCTCACAAATTTTTATATCAAATTCAACCTTTCTATAGCCCAGAAAAAAAAAACTCTTATGAACATCAAAGTCCCCACTACATTAAACACTGTTCTGTTGAGGAAAATATACCCTAAACATATCAACTGTTAATATAATGTAAATTGCTATCTTCACACGAGCTTTAAACGACTTACTTTAATGACATTGAGACACATGTTGATGATATGTTTAGGACTAGTACAGTAATCCCTAGCTCTGGAGTAACACTTGAGAGCATTACTGAGATCTCCTTGGTCTAGATAGTGGTCTCCTAGATCATCATGACCTCTCCTATAAAGGTAAGAGAGCACATTAACTGATTACAGGCATGTACAGAGAAGCAAATTGGTGAAAGTTTGAACAAAATCACACAAGCAATAAGAAATTTTTGAGAGTTGAATGCCAATATGTCACAATCCACCCACCAAATTGCCAATTTGAGATTCGCATACTAGTAGATGTAGTGATCTTATTTTTCAAACATCCATAACTTTCTTATTCCTTGTCCAATTTCTTTCAAACTTCTTATTTTTCTGCTTTCCCACATATCATCTTATTACCAAACTTGTATTGCCTGTAACTCAAACACATTTCCATTTTCTCAGGTTCATTGTCATTGCTTACTTGTGTTGGGCAAGGTATTTGATTTTAATAGTGCAAATGTGTTTTACTTGTGCATCTAGGCCATTATGACCATTACAATCTGCACTACACCCATAATATTATGCATTAGTCCTGTTTACTGGATCCACTCAACTAATATTTCCCACTAGGAACTTTATACTGGGGAATGATTTAATTCCATACAATCAATATTGTGAATAAATACCATTACTCCTGAAATTTAGCATCAAGAGTATAAATATATGTACATACACACTTGTATCAATAATTCAGAATAAACACTAATATTTCTGCTCCAAAATTAGAACAGAAGATTCAAGTGAAACCAAAAATCATAAACAGTTAAGGCTGTATTTAGTATGTTACAGCTGATAACATTCAGCACACAGCACCCACTGATGTCAGAAGTAAATTATACCTGATGCTCTCTTTGATGGAG
Source organism: Heliocidaris erythrogramma (assembly GCA_025617745.1). Classification (NCBI taxonomy): domain Eukaryota; kingdom Metazoa; phylum Echinodermata; class Echinoidea; order Camarodonta; family Echinometridae; genus Heliocidaris; species Heliocidaris erythrogramma. The sequence goes on along the minus strand of CM046857.1, from coordinate 26,824,028 downwards.
TTGCTCTTGTAGTTCTTGAGATCTGTGTCCAGTTTCTCCAGCTTGAGAGCAGCCTTCTTGTTGGTTGTTTCAATCCACTGAGTGTCCAGGGATGGGATGTTGTGAACTACACCAGCAACAGCATCGGGCAACACTGATGAATTGGATCTACAATCATTGTTGATGAGAATAAAAATAATCAGTAGAAATCAACAAATTGTTGCTGATATGCACGTAATGAATAAATCGATAACTAATATCCAGCTTAGCAGCAAAAAGTGAATGATTAAATTATCTATCCACCAAACAAGCCACTCACCAAAGCACCTATTATTCAAGGGTATATATATAAAGTTTTGTAACAAACATGACATGGTGATATCCCTAGAAACTTTGAAAAAAGAGCTCCTAACCCAACCTGCAAATAAAAAACAACTAATACTATATTGTTGGTGTGTTGTAATGTATTAAATCATTAAAAGTAATCACAAAGTCCAATTTGTAGCCCTCAAATATTACATTTCATTTTTGTGTCCCCTAGAATTCTGTTTCACACGTGGTGAGAAGAAATGAAATTTAATTTTGTACTCATAAAATGAATGAGAGATTCTCTGGTATATCGACCGCTAAGATGGGGATATATATATCACGTTGCAACATGCAATTACATGTATGTTAGCAAAGGAACTATTCAAGGATGGGTATTCTGAGGAGGGGTATCATATATATTCAACATGCATAATGACAGATTAATCATGAGGAAAATATTAATACTAAAAATAAATATATCGAATTGCTACCAATGTACATGTACCACCAAAACTCTGATATTCTTACACAGCATCAGTGAGTTTCCTGTGTACAAGCTGGTACATGTGTGTATTGTACGTTGTCTGTGTGTAGTTCAGTGCCATACGCAGAGCCTCGATCTTGAAGGCTGGGCAGTGGAGGGCGACAAAGAGGAGCCTGTTGATTTTTGCCAGTCCCATGTAACTTGTAGCATAAGCTTCCACATCCTTCAATATAGAATACACAAATACAGAATGTAGAAATAAAGAAAATCCAAGGGGAAGGTAAACATGAAGCTAAACAAAGGCTAAAAGAGAGGAAATTAAATTCTCAAAGTCACACAACTCAACTCATTCTTGACTTTTTGAAGGTTAGTCCAATACTTATGACAAAAGAGTCTGATCCCCCCCCCCCCCCCCCCCAAAGAAAAGAATTAAGACACAAAAACTTCGGCATAATAGATGCCATTTCCTCATTTTCTTTTTCTATAATGATATTTATTATATTGTTCACTATTATCACATGAATTAGTATATTCTTAGAGTTATTATCCAGATACACCCCTTTTAGTATAGTTATATAACATTATCGATGCATGTACAGGTATTTACTTTTATGTTTATGTTTTAACCTTTACCATGTAAATACAATGAATTTTCATACAAAAAATGGACAATAAATGAATCTATACCTACATGTATTAATAAATAAAATTATATAATGAAAATACACTAAAGGAAAAAAGAAACTTATAAAAGTTCAAGAGATCACCAAATTAAATTCTCTGCATGGAAATGTACCAAATTTGGATATAATGTTGATTCAATGCATGGCTTTAAATGACAGTCAATAACAAAAAGTTTTCTTCAATGCCACAAAAGAAATGTGCACTGAAGCAAAGGACTCTCTAATCCCCAAGTCACAAAGACAAACTGCAGCCTTGTACACCATATGCATGTCAATGAATGAAACAAAAGAATTTCAAAAGGGATTTGCAAGTTCATATCCAAACAGATTAATAGCCAGTATGTCCACCTCTAGCTTGCTGGCAAGCTGTACACCGTCTTCGCATGCTTCCGATCAGATTCGCGATGGTAGCCTGGGGAACATTGTTCCATTCCTCTTGCAGTGCTGCAATGAGCGTCTCCCTATTGATGGGTTGATTGATGGGTTGACACACGTCGACCAAGCTCTTCCCAGAGATGTTCAATTGGGGAAAGGTCTGGTGAACGGGCGCACCATGGCAGAACATCAATATCCTCTTGCTCGAGGGGTGCAAATCCCTTTTGAAATTCTTTTGTTTCATTCATTGACATGCATATGGTGTACAAGGCTGCAGTTTGTCTTTGTGACTTGGGGATTAGAGAGTCCTTTGCTTCAGTGCACATTTCTTTTGTGGCATTGAAGAAAACTTTTTGTTATTGACTGTCATTTAAAGCCATGCATTGAATCAACATTATATCCAAATTTGGTACATTTCCATGCAGAGAATTTAATTTGGTGATCTCTTGAACTTTTATAAGTTTCTTTTTTCCTTTAGTGTATATATACAAAAAGAAAACAAAATTTTTAAAAATGAGTAGCAGAATGTATGCAGCTAAACTTATCAAGAGATTTTTTGACAACTCAATAACCAAATATAAGTCCCTTGTTATAATTCATTACTATATTTTGAATAATGGGAAAGTCTGTACAATAATCTTTAAAAGAATTGTGTCCCTTCCGTTATGATTATTTGGGGATCATTTATTGAATATAATTTTAGGACTGCAGTGAAAAGTTTCAAAATATATTTCAATCAAAATCCCTTTACTTTATTAAGAAACAGTTTTAAAAAATAAAATATCTTGATAGTCCCCCCCCCCCCTTCCATAGGGTTATTAAATACTGACAATTCTTTAAATCTGATTCAATCAAGATTTTCTTTTTCCTTTTCAAATTGATTCTTACCAGTGTTGGATTTTCCACGCTGTATCTCAGTTCTTCCTGAGATTCGGAGCCCTCTCCCTGCATGTCAACTTGCATAGGCTCCACAGGGCCCTGCAGATAGAGGGAGCAATGATACCGTGATTGTAACCCGTTGCCTACAATAGCTTTTGTGCAATATCATTCAGCTCGCATTACAATTTAAAAAAAAATATATTTTCATAATTGTCATAGTCTATCTATTACAGTATTGATTATCAAAAATATATCACATTTTTAAAAATCCAAAAATATAGGGTCTACTGCTAGGTTTCAGCCTTTCAAGACCGTGTTTCAATAACCCCCTGGCCCAATAACCTCGCATAAGTGTGAGTGCTCCTGGCCCTGCCCTTCATTCGGTCACCTGATCAAAGACGGGGTCACACAAACTTTCAAGCCAGCTGAAAAGTCACATGATTTGTGGCCGGTAAACCAGCCTTTCGGGCACTCATAGGCCCTTGCCTATATTTTAAATATTTTAAATACTTGCTTTCAAATTCAGGCCTTAAAAATCTCACTCCTACCTCAAATGGCCGTTAGGAAGAACTTTTGATATTTTCAGCAAAATCCAAAGTCAAAATCTTGTCCAAAACCGGAGAAATCCCCGCCGATTTGTTTCGCGATCGTGTGTTGTTTACATACTGCTGATGTCTTAGACTAAAATCGGCCAATAAAATTTTTGTCCACGAAGAAACTCGGGATCGCAAGCGCACATCGATCTTTACGATCGCGCACACAGAAAATCGGGACTTTCCGTGTATGCCACATAGGGACCGAATTTTTAAGGACAAAACTCTTTTGGGGAGATGTCAGCGCCCGCGGCGACCAGGAAATGTACACAATCATGACAATGACTCCGATAGCTCGTTTCGCGAGAATCAACAGTAAATTACGGATTTGATTTTTGGAAATATCTTTTCCAACATCGGTGAGTTGAATTTATTGTATTTCTTGGATATTTAGTGGTCGGTTTTTGTAAATTAAATGCCGATTTTGAGTGAATGTTTGTGACTTTTGTGCAGTGGTGTTTTAAAAAGTTGAGGTGTATGACTGCCTACATTATACACACGAAGTATAGGAATGTAGCTATGAGCACTCATAGGTACACGCCATTGCCGACTGTGTAGTAACGCAGCCAACACACATCCCATACCTAAACTGCATCACTGTGCATTTTTGGCTATATTTAATTGAAACTCATATATTGCAGTTTACTTAAATCCAAATACTTATGTTGAATAATAGATGATTAAAACTTACCAGGTTGTTTTGTGACCTTTGAAGAGGGTTTCCTGAAATTTTGGGTCCTTTTTGTCGATAACTGCTATCGAGACTGTCCCGTCAGCATCCAGTTTGTATTTTTCACGATTATGATGAAGGGAGCCCTCAGCGCTCGTAGTAGTACCGGCGCGATCGGTTCGTCGATCTCCTACGAAGACCTGGAAGGGACAAAAAAATAAAAAATATTTTTTATTTTTTTACGTCGTCAGTTTGGCCCTTCCAGGTCTTCGTAGAATAGCTTGTGTGCGTAACATTCTGCGTACGTATCTACGGTGCGTAACCATGTAGAGCGGCCTCACTAGTGCGCAACATATTGGGAGCAGTCGTCATCCGTATGGAGGTGTGGGTAACAAGTACCAAAAAGAGGGCTGTAAATGTAAGTTTTTATAACTTTCTACATTTTGTATCTTAACGAACTGATAACTTAAAATCTAAAGAATGATACTTAAGTATCAGTTTGCCCACAAAAACCTCCATTTCAAACAAAATTACATCTGTATCCCCAATACCCAGTATACACCACTCATAGCTACATTCCTATACTTCGTGTGTATAATGTAGGCAGTCATACACCTCATCTTTTTAAAACACCACTGCACAAAAGTCACCAATATTCACTCAAAATCGGCATTTAATTTTCAAAAACCGACCCCAAAATATACAAGAAATACAATAAATTCAACTCACCAATGTTGGAAAAGATATTTACAAAAATGAAATCCGCAATTTACTGTTGATTCTCGCGAAACGAGCTATCGGAGTCATTGTGTACATTTCCTGGTCGCCGCGGGCGCTGACATCTCCCCAAAAGAGTTTTGTCCTCAAAAATTCGGTCCCTATGGCGTACACGGAAAAGTTCCGATTTTCTGTGTGCGCGATCGTAAAGATCGATGTGCCCTTGCGATCCCGAGTTTCTTCGTGGACAAAAATTATATTGGCCGATTTTAGTCTAAGACATCGGCAGTTTGTAAACAACACGCGATCGCGAAACAAATCGGCGGGGATTTCTCCGGTTTTGGACAAGATTTTGACTTTGGATTTTGCTGTAAATATCAAAAGTTCTTTCTAACGGCCATTTGAGGTAGGAGTGAGATTTTTAAGGGCTGAATTTGAAAGCAAGTATTTAAAATATTTATCTTATTTCCCCCCCATACCTTTAGTACATGCGACAGAAAATACCAACTATTTTACAGAAATGTACCCGGGAGTGGTATACACACATGTATTGCATGTATTGCTTGCTGATGTGCCGCTGGGCTGCATTTGCTTGCACACAAATGAATAGTACAGCACGCGCAGACCGGCCCCTATTCTCCGGGTTTGTCAAAAGTTCTTCCTAACGGCCATTTGAGGTAGGAGTGAGATTTTTAAAAGCTGAATTTGAAAGCTATATGCTGCGACTATGTGCGTCCGTCTCACACTGAGTGGACAATAGAGACAACACCACGTAACTTTTAATACGTGGGACTGTAATGTAATCTACATTTGGGTATTCTTACTACCACTACAGCGCATGAAGTTTAAAATTAAAGTTTAATACAAAATAACATCCACAATCGGTAATGATCAACATCAAATCAATTAACTGTCGATCAAATAAATAATTATAGGAAAATTTGTTTCCTTTACATTACCTGCATATACATAGGAAGCGGCATAATAAATGGTGACTTCTACTCAATCTGTCAATTTTCACGAGAAATCAGAAGCATGGCAAGATCTTTTTCGATTATGGGGCGCCAATTGTGTAAACATTGCCGGAACCTTAACCGTGGATCTGGAATGATACGGCTCAACACTCCTGTGGAATAAAATATATTTTATTCTGTACATACTTGCCTTATTTTGTGACAAAATTCACTTAAAACTCTTTTTAGTTACAAGATTATGGAACAAAAATTTATTTTGTAACAAAATGCGTTTGAAAAGGTAATTTTGTAACACAAGAATTATCTGTTACAAAATAAACATGTCAAATTTCATTTTGTAACGAAAATCATTCTGTCTTTCTGACTTACAAAATTAACATGACAAAATTATTGTGTTCATTTTCATTTTGTGACAAATATCATGTTGTTACAAAATTATCATGACAAAATTATTTTGTCCATTTTTTATTTGACTTGTTATTGCAAGTCAAAAATCTTTTTGTGAAACACATTCTGTTACAAAATTAACAGTACTACTACTACTAGATCCATTTTGTTGATCGAATACGGTTTTCGAGATTGTTTCTTAGTCACCTATCCGTTATAATACAGGATAATTTGAAATAGCTGCCAAAAGTTTTCTAGGTAACAAGATCATGTGTGTCATCATTGTTATATTTTATTTAGTATTATTAATATAAAAATTCTAAAAAGGAAACAGGTTCTTCAAAAATCAATACTGTCACATGTAGTGTTCACAGAAATATAAAGAGTATGTAATTCTTTTTTCAATCTACTAAAAAAGAATGCAATATCTGGTCAGATCGGAACAAACAATAAAGCACAAGAATGAGAACAACTGATAAATGAGCATATATCCATGCTCTAAAAAGAACCGATGTGTATTTGCTCTTAAATAGCTATTATAAATAACTGTCAGTGTAAGTATTGCTAATTTGATTTTTTTTTTTACATTTTACTTTTTAAAAATTATACTGCATTTACTGTTGCCCATGATGGAAAGCACTGGTACAACTGCCTGGAAAAAAGAAAGTAGGTGACCATATAGAGGATCGAATAAAAGAAAATAATTTGAGGATCAAAATGAAAGCATACAAATTAAAGTAAGACTAAGAGCAAGATTACATTATCTGTTTCAATAATTTGAATGTGACAAACTAGAGCAGCGAAATACGCAAATTTGTTACGATTATGCATTTTATAAAGCCTCAAAAATAGAAAAAATGCAGAAGAGAAGAACAACAATAATTATAACATTCAATAACTGATTGTTATATTTTGTTGATAGAATGATCGGTAAACCGTAGGTAGTCCATCATGGTCCAGAGCGAGGTTGGGCTCTATGCATAATGGGGGCATTATTATACTAGTTTACAATTAACATTTGCATTGTCTTCAATCTGTAAACACATCTGCTCCCTCCTTCAACCATTAAATTTGGCGCGGGAGTGAGAACCTGGGGGAGGCGGAGGATGAAAAAGAAACAAATAAATGTTAAACTGCCTGTTCCTTATATTTTGTTCTCGACAATGTTGGATTTTGACAGGTACACTGGACGATTTCTTCTTTTTGGGGGCGGGGGCAGGGGCTAGATGTGCGAATAACAACTTTTACTATTGGTGACCTTTTAGTGCATTTCAAGATGTGCTGATTTATGAAAATTGCTTGACACTCTCAAACCTCAAATTGTAAAATTTTAGGGTTTTTTTAGTGGTCAACATTTGCTTTCTTCCTTTCTCTTCACTCACCCATTCTAGATAGTCAAAGTCTCTTCATCTTCATACCATACTAACTACATGTAGATATATGAAGCAACAAAAAACACTACAAACTGCACAAACAGTGGCTTCCTTTCATTTTCAATTCACCATACAAGGAGTCATTAGATTTATTAATACAAAAAATCTGTACATACTTCACAAGTTTAGGGAACACTCACTGGAATTTATATTGGATACATATACATGTACACCTCTCTGGCTGTCTCTGCAAGAGGGTTGTTAACATCAGGTGAAAAAATGGAGACCCTCTAAACATCACCATTATGTACCCCTTTTTCTCATACATGTAATAGTTCATCATTAAGTTGCCATTAACATTTCTCCTTCCATTATCAAGTTTTGTGGAAAATATCCTAAATGAAATGTTTTAGCCTGGAACCCTGATTTCTATATCTGGTCTGGCTCACTAACATTGTAAATTTCTTATTGGGTTCTGGAACAGTCACTCCCCCTAATCAAAACAATGATACCACGGGGGTGTTTCACAAAGAGTTAAATTGGACTTAAATTCCTGGTTGCGTGCTGTATATTATGCATCACCGCACTGGTCAGATCATGCTCCAGGGACGCGCACTATTGGGAAGTCTATCAATGAGATTATGCGTTAAATACCGGATGCACACTGGCGCTTACGCATGACTCCAAGTCAAACTTAACTCTTTGTGAAACACCCCCTGCTCTGCTGACAATTGCTCCTCAGTCAATATCCTATACTACAAGAAATCCTCAAATCAACCCTGGATCCAACATTAAACCCAACCATAACCTCAAATTCTATTGCAACCGAAACCCTAAACTCAAATTTTTGATGAAATAAAGCATGTAGCAATTTTTGCCGGAGCAAATGTCATAGCACCTTCCCACTTGGCTCAAAAACTTCAGTCTGGTGAATTAGAAAGTGCTTTCGGTTCTGAACTACATAATTACTTTAATTCATTTCGTTTGTTTTTGGTTTAGGTTGATGTTTGTCTGTTTCTGGCTTTCTGCCTTTTTTCATAGTGTGTGCAAACAGTTATCTACGATAATGAAATGCTTTTCCCGTTTACCATTTCACAAACAAAGCTAACAAGGTTTTGATTGACAACATATACATGTAGTGTAAAGAAACAATGTATTTACAGTGATACTACCCACAATAATATTCCAGTGTCCTGTTTATAAGCAGCTCATTATACATGTATTGTAAAAATAACATCTAACTTATCCAAAAATTTCACCAATTCAGTTGCTTCCAAGAGCGTATTAACAAGTGTACCATTACATACAATTGACGTTAACACTTAATGTTAACACTTAATTTACAGATGCTGTTGAGTGCTACTTTTTCCATAAGTTAAGGACTCATCATCCCCTTACAACTCTAAACTACAACATGTGTTCACGTAATGCTCCAATTAAACTAATCATATACATGTACAAAAGTAAAAAGAGTTAACATTTCTCTAGTGTAAATTAAAAAGCCTTTTAACTAACCTATTCCTTTTGCTAACATTACTTCAAACTTATGCATACATCTTGCAGTACAATAGTAGCATATCTTGCAGTACAATAGTAGCATATCTTGCAGTACAACAGTAGCATAGCTTGATCGTAACTCCTACTGTGCCTTTAAAGGAGAATTAACCTAAAAAAATACAGACGAAAGTGTTCAAAGGTGTTATTTATTCCTACTTGTTAGACTATATGGCTTCGCGTCAAAATTTACGATATCGATACGAATCAAGATTTTCTGAGCAAAATTTATCATCTGCCCGCAACATGTATCGTCTGCTAGCAGTACATGGGGGCCGCCATTTTTTTTATGTGTACATGAAGATTTTCTTAATCCAAATGCCCAATTGCCTCTTTCAAAATTAAAAACCCGTTTGAGATTAAAAATATAGAATAGATATGTCAATTTATTTTTAAACTGAAGATTTCCTTATATATTTCTGTTGAAAATCGATATTCGCTTAATAGAAATCTATTTTCTCGATACTGTGACGCATGGGACGGAGCAAATTAATTCAAATTTATGGATGCTTCTTCCCCGAGCATCTATAGCGGCAAACTATGCATTCACCTGCTTTCGGATAATGGACTTGAAAAGTCAGAATGCATGCTGCATATATTATATTCTTCTCTGTTTGGCAAACCCAAGAAAATAGATTTTTGTTAAGCAAAACCAGACAATTTAAATATATAATTATAAAGATTTAATTATAAAGATTTAATTTTTACAATACATGTAAACACCCACTTTATATTTTTTGTCACATATGGGATTTTAGGTAATGAAGAAAAGCAATTTAGGTTTTGGATTCAAAATATCTTCTTGACTGGAACATTTCTCAATGGTTCATGTACAACTCCAAATCAGCAAGAACATGGCAGCCCCCATGGAAATGAGGAGGAGACGATAACGGGTGTTGGAATATCTTTATTTACACCCTTTTCTGATTTTCTTATTAGAAAATGATTTAGGCCAACAAGTAGGAATATATTACACCTTCCAATATAAGTAAATTTGTAATTAGGGGTTGATTGTCCTTTAAGATCCCTGTTACACATGCGTCGGCTTTCAAAGGTGGCCCCGGAGCCGGCTTCACGCCTGCAATTTGAAGCCGCCTCGAGACCATTAAAACCTGTTACACATACCTCGGGCCCGCAATTTTGTGTCTACACATAGGCCTGCTTCACGTCGCCTTTTCACAAGCTGACGCTGAGGCGCACTCCATGTAAAAATTTTCGCGCGGTTTGCACACTCGCACTGCAGGTGCTGTACTCTCTCATTGACATCGCGAACAGTCCGTGCATGCACACCTCTTACGGGTTACGTCACTTCCGCTTATAAGCCGGCGCCGAGTCCACTCTCAGAGGTATGTGTAATAGGGGTCTAAGTATGAGAATTATTTTCAAAGAGTCAAATATTCAATTTCAAATTATGTTAGACTGGGCAGGAAATAGGTTGTTATTCCGTATGCAAGATTAATTTTTTTAGAGATGATCCAAGAAATTTCCTGTCACAAGTACGGTATTATTCAAAATTTTTTAAATATGAGGGGAAAATATTTAATAGTTTTTAAGCTAATATTTATTAGATAATGTATCAATGTCATTACTCTTGGCCAACAAGAGGAAAATTCAACATAATTTGCTGTATAATACATATACATGTATGTTCTTAGTGGGGTGGGGTGGTGCTTAGAGGGGAGAACGGTGTAAATCTGTCCGTGACACTTTCTAATTGACTTTCATCATGTTATTATCACTTGAATGTTAAATAATACAGGTTTTGCAGGGGGGAGGATACATTCCTGAAATATGATTGCATGACTTGTATAAAGTGAGGTTTTTAAAACATACTTTTAAGCTTGTACAGTCTAACTTAATTACAAGTCTTGAATGGAACACAACACAACATAAAAACATAAAATGTTTAGCAAGCAGTATCACTCATTTTTCTTGCAAATGAAAGCAACTTTGTATCTAAAAATAATATGATAATCTTCATGGCTTGTGCTAATGTTCTTCACTCTATCTGACCTCTCTGACAAGCCTCTGACACAGAAGTCGATGCAAGGCTACTGCCTGATAATGATTCTTCCTTCCTTTCACTATAGCATTTTGACGTGGATAAAAAAAAATGTTCATTGGTTTGCTCAAAACTATTTGTAAGAAGTCATATTTTGACGGTAAAAACCACTGGTTTCTGAGCCGACGTGGTTGTTCCCTTCTTAAAGAGCGCTTTCTGGACGACTCCAGGATCGATGCCTGCAGGAATGACTCCTTTGGGCATACTTTCAAAGGGTAGCTTAGGATTGTTCTCAGGTCTCATGCTCCTGGGAAATAAGAAAAAGACAATAAGAAGTTTTACTAAATTGAAATTAGAATCAATGATTTAATCTATCAATTCATACAAGATGTACCATGGGGTTGGTGCAGTATAGTGGTAACAGCTCTACAAGGGAAGAAAGCATGCATTAACATGAAATGTTTACCCACTACCCTCATATCTGCAAATAAGTCATATTCAAACTCAATGATAGCTGGTCAAATAAGAGAAGCAAACTAAAATCCTCCACTGAACTTTTTATAATAAATTTCAGTTGCAGGAAAGTGTTTATCCCCAAATGATACACTTTAAAGGGAGCGACAAGTCGCAATCTATGGGCGGCTTTACAGTTGGATGCTCCTTTCTCTGGATCAAAGTTCAAAGCGACTTCAATTTATCGCGCGCAGCTAATAAAAGTTCGCACATTGACCCAAATTTGAGTAAACAAGATCACACGTTCTTTATTCCAGTATTTGAATCTCATTGGTCAGTTACGTACATGTATGTAGGGATTTGAGTTAACGATCACGTGAGGAATTCGGCAATAACATTCCGTCGGTAGCGCACGATTGGACCTGATTGTATCCGAATTTCCCCGAGTCAGGCCAACTGGTCAAGCCCATGGATTACTACTTGCCACTCCCTTTAAGTTAGCAGTTATTTGCAGATGCTCCCTGCCCCTAGTATGTTAGTATAGTTGTAGTTAGCCCCTGCCTAAGGTGTGTACATGTAGATTTAGGCCACTGAATTACGGAGAGCCAAATGTCAGCCAAATTTAATCCTACAAAATCACCATAGACTCCCTCTAGTTATGGAACTAAATGCCAATACAAAATCCTCACGATAAAATTGATTTCTGATGTTAATTTCATGCCAGGAAATAAGTTTGTTTCTTTATTTTGTTACATAAATATACAGGGGAAACTCGACATAACAAGGTCGGCTATAACGAGGTAACGGCTATAATGAGGTAGCGGCTATAATGAGATCATTGTCACGGTCCCAAATTTACTTGCTTGTAATTCTATTTTTATGTATGTTCTGATATAACAAGATAACGGCTATAACGAGGAAAATCCTTCGATCCCGAGGGCCTCGTTACATCAAATTTCCCCTGTAGTAATTTATAAGGAGTTAGGGGTTAACAAATGGCCTTCCATAAAACAGCAGCGTAAGTAAAGTCAGGCTTAAGTTAAGCCACTTTCGAGGATGCATACCACTTTATGCAGTACTTAGGCTTCATGGAAGAATTACTGGAGTAATAAAAAGAAACATCTATTTCCACACCTTAATTCAATTTGCTCCTATTTACGGCATTCCCTTTTAACCCTACAAGACCGGGGGGAATCAACCCCCCTGGACGAGAATAACTTTTTTTTGCCCAGCAAGCTTCCATGACCTTTTCGCCTATTGTCTCACGCATCTTTTTGATACCAAATTTATAAAATTTCGACAGATATGTATTCTACACAATGCAGAATTTACCGGCAATTAAAAAACTGTTTGAGATATACATGCAGATAAGTTTACAGGCTTATTCTTCAGAGGATACTCTTATCTGTGTGCCAAGTTGCAGAGATTTATGTCGCTCCATGGCCGAAATCCGGGGGGGTGGGGGGGGGGGGGGGTGGAATCCATCCCCCCCCCCCCCAAGAGATTGCCAAAATAACCTGGCCTTTTTAGGGTTCAGGATCGATTTATAATGAGATCATACAGTAGTGCCCACAATATTTTCATAACTATCTATCAATATCAATAACAGACTTGAGGAAAACAGCTACCTTACAAGCATACAAACACGCAAGGTGACCTAACATTTGATTTGTCCACATATTCCCTGGGCTTCATTTCATCAGTGATAACACGGTTAGAGTTACAGTTACTATTGGGTATTAGTGTTTGGGTCAAGGGTTAAAGTTAGGAATTTGATTAGTATAGGAAATCGACCACGGACCGATTGTCGCATGTGTCGTAAAACTACCATTCATGTCATGGTAAAGATACTCACTTGAATCTGTCACTGAGTGAATTAGGCATAGTCCTGTTCCCAGATGCTTCAGGGATGGTGCTTGTGTCCAATTTGCAGAGCATGGGTTTCCCGTCCAGCTCACGGTTGTGATATGTGCTTATTGCCTGAATGGCATCGGTCCTGCTAACATAAACCACCTCAGCCAGACCTGGTCGCACCATTCTAGTCTTGGTTAGTTCACCAATTGCTCCAAACAATTCCTAGAGAGGAAATAAAAGAAATTGCCTGAAAATCACTATGAAATGCTTCAAACTGGCATCACAAAGACATATATGCTAAACAAGTGACTGTTATATTGCAATAAAATTTACTTATTTACTTTCATTTAATATATTGGTTAAAAGAAAGCCAATACAGTACCATCATTTTTGTAAGACATAGATACATGATAAATTCAGTACTTTGGAAGAATGGTTTTTCTCAGTAACTGAGAGAAAATAGCTGTAGAATAATGAGTACATTTTTGCTTCAAATGATTTTCGATTAGTGTATGCTTTCACTCTTTCTTTCACCCCCTTTCGTGGAAAACACAACACAAAGAAAACCTGGGGCCACATTCTGAAAACAATCTTTTATGTTAGTGAAAGGTATGTTAATTACCATGATAACACATTGAAATTGCATGGAAAAAAATATTGATCATCGGTGCTCATGCAAATGTCTTTCTAAATTCTACAAGTATCCATCTCGCTTTGTGCAGATATTAAGCAATGAGTTGTCCAAATTCAGATTTGTTACGAAAACTACATTTGGAATACAGCAGCAAGAAACCCATGACTAAAAGAATACCTTGATATCATCCACTGTGACACTGATCTGCAGGTTGGAAATGATAAGTCTTGTTCCTGCGGGCGGCGTAGGGGCATGAAGTCTTGCTGAGAAACCTGAAGCCTATAACATATAACCACCAAATTATTGATACCATGTAACTTTAGAATCACAAGAAGCTTGCACACATGGACATGAAATCAGAAAAAAATGAAAACGTTTTAAACATCAAAATATACGCAATAATTCATAAAACCTTAAATGCATTTAGATAATGGTGCCAACAATAATTTAGCTTGTTTCCCCAATGCGTTGGCCTGAATTATTCTTAGATATATTCAAAGGGTTATTCCGTACATATTTCTCTTTTGGGAGATATATTTCACTTTAAGATTGCATCTGTTGCTTATCTTGCCACCCATAACACTTGGAATATACATTGGATCACAGCCACAATAGTTTTAAAATGCTAGATGTACATGTATCACAAATGAGAGAGAAGATAGGGGGGGGGAGAGACAGAAAAATATATGTCTCTTCATCTAACATTTACCCTCACCATGCACAATTATTTTCTCTTTAAATCTGTATATGTGACCCGACGCCTCAAAACCTACAATAAGTCGCCAGAAATGTTTTGTTTGTTTTATACATTTTCTGAAAGTAGAGATTCTCAGCTTTCCAATGGTATATCACTTGCCTAGTTTACTCAATGTTAAATATCACATTTAGAATCAGTATGTAACCAGCAATCAATAACTCCTATTCAGAGAAAATGGCCATTTAAGTTCCGAACAAAAGAGTGCTAAACTTTCGCTCTCTGTGTGCGCCCAAGTAAAACTGGGTATTCAAATGGCCTAGCAACCGGTATGAAGGGATTATCAGATTAGGCTGAATTTTGGCATACTGCTCCAGGAGGACCTATTCATTACTCACTCCAAAAATCAATTTAATACCTTTAGAGGTAAAGTAGTAATTTGGCATTGAATGAAAGTATTACAAAAGCTCTCCAAACATTCATTAGCTCGACAGGTGAAAAAAGGAGTCATTTTAAAATGCCCCAAAAACATATTTCTAAGTCGAATTACTACTCACAAACTTGAGACATGATAGAATGATAATGAAACTACACATTTCTATCAAAAACAGAAAATCGACTGATCCAAGCAAATTTACTATTTTGGGCTGTTTGCTACGTTGTGGTCCGTGCGACTTATTGTAGGTTTTGAGGCGGCGGGTCACATATGTGACCCGTCACGACAAAATGAGACAGAAGTCGCTGGGCTAGAACTCAAGAAAATTGGGCAAATTTTAAAAAACTTCAAATTTCGTAATTTTTTTTTTCTTAGCTGATTTGAATCTTCATTGTTTCATGAATGCTCTGTAAAAAAATTGAGTCCTAAATATAACGGGAAAGGGTAGAAAAAGCAGTTTTGCTACGAGTGTTTTTTTTGGTCAACTCTTCTATTTTTTCGGACAGCTGGCTCGTCCCAGAGCGAAAAGAAAGCCATCCGCTAGGCCCCGCCCCTAGCGATGCGTGGCTTTGTTCATTGGACGTTCGCAGTCACGTGATCTCTGTACAAGAATTTGCAACAAGTACATGTACTTAATGCTCGATCGCGCTGGCTTGCTCGTGCCGTCTCGAATTGTTCTGAAGATTAAGATCAGATATTGCTTCTGTTATCATCGCATTCGTACTACTTTGGTCCCGTTAGAATAAAGTACAATATTATCAATATTTCATTAATCTTTATTTTGGGGAGTCTTTGTTTCGTTTTGAGTGCAGGCTAAACAAAAATCTTTTTC
Source organism: Heliocidaris erythrogramma (assembly GCA_025617745.1). Taxonomy (NCBI): domain Eukaryota; kingdom Metazoa; phylum Echinodermata; class Echinoidea; order Camarodonta; family Echinometridae; genus Heliocidaris; species Heliocidaris erythrogramma. The sequence goes on along the minus strand of CM046857.1, from coordinate 26,808,146 downwards.
TTCTTTCTCTGTTTCAGTTATCAGTACCTCCCCTCTCTGTCTCTTTTTCTTTACAAGTTGATTATTTTGTTACTTTGCTCAGCCTAGTATCACTTTAAAGAGAGTCTGAAAGTGAAATAAAGTCCCAAGATCCCTTTGAATGGGGGGGGGGGGGGGTGAACCAAATGAAATTGTGACGGCGAATGAAAATGTGTTAGAATGTGATACATGTTCAGAATGAGAGAGAGAGAAGAATTCACTAATCATCTGGTGAGGGTGCGTGTGAAAATAATAAACAAATTAATTAGCTCTAATAAAAGCAAAAAGAAAAAGTCGAAATTGAGAAGGTGGTAGATTTCGTAAAGCAAGACTCGACTAGCGCAGAGAATTGTTAATCGTCAATGATAGATCTCTTCATTACGAAGCTGGTTTAAGCCATCGCTGTTTAATCTATTGAAAGTAGAGAGGGAATAGAAAAGAGTTGGCTTTCAAAACAGAAGTAAGAAGAACTGGAAAGATGACTTACGAACAATGAAACTATTGATACACAATAATAATAAGGGGTAAATTCTGTAACCCTTTGAAAAGCCGAAAAGAAAATAAGCCTTTTAACCAGAAAGAACAGTACATGTACCTGTGTAGAGATTATGAAACAAGCGCGTTTTGGGACAAAGAGAGAGAGAGAAAATCAATAATCGTCTCTTGCTGGAGGTGACTTAATCCTTGTTCTTTGAAAGGGGCGAATTCTCTACCTCTTTATAACATGGCGAAGAAGAAAAGAAATTAGCTATTAGACACCAGTAGATTGTATACATTTCTTTTGGAGTAAACTATAGAGCGGAGAGAATCGATGACTTTCAAGCGAAGACGCGCGTTATCTTCATCATGTTCATACTGCCAGTTAGCCAGGGGCGGATACAGGATTTTCAGAAAGGGGGGCACACACTGAGGAACCCTCCGTTTGACGAAGCCAAACGGCCATCTGGGGGGTCTGGGGCATACTTTGTCACACAAAACAGGGGGGGCGCACGCCCCTTGCGCACCCCCCCCCCCCCCCCCTCTGCTTATTCTCTTATTCGTTAAAGCCGAACAGACAAAGAGTTAGCTTTCAAAATAAAATTAAGAAGAACAGTCAAAATTATGATACAGGTGAAAGATTTAGAAGGAGAGAGAGAATTGTCTGGGTGTCAATTTTTACAAAAAACAGTTGTCATTATTATTTATTTTTTAAGCTCTAGTTAACTAGAGCGGCGCTAAGAAGCAGTTTATCTCTATCCCGCTTTTGAACATGACGATAAAAAGCGGCCAATTCTATAACTCTTTTTAACAGACGAAAATAAAAGAAAATTATTTTGTAAAACTAGAATGAAAAGGCCCTCGGTTGCGATAATGAAACAAGTATCTGATTTGTTTTAAGCTTGAGTTAACTATTGGGCGGGGAGAAACGATGACTTTCAAGCTAAGATGCAGTTTGTCTTCGTCATGTTCATACCGTCAGTCAACATGATGATAATTAGCGGCCAAATCTCTTATTTGTTTAAAAAGCCGAACAGACAAGAAAGAGTTAGCTTTCAAAATAGAATTAAGAAGAACAGTCGAAATTATGATACAGGTGAAAGATTTAGAAGGAGAGAGAGAATTGTCTGGGTGTCAATTTTTACAAAAAGCAGTTGTCATTATTATTTATTTTTTAAAGCTCTAGTTAACTAGAGCGGCGCTAAGAGCAGTTTATCTCTATCCCGCTTTTGAACATGACGATAAAAAGCGGCCAATTCTATAACTCTTTTTAACAGCCGAAAATAAAAGAAAATTATTTTGTAAAACTAGAATGAAAAGGCCCTCGGTTGCGATAATGAAACAAGTATCTGATTTGTTTTAAGCTTGAGTTAACTATTGGGCGGGGAGAAACGATGACTTTCAAGCTAAGATGCAGTTTGTCTTCGTCATGTTCATACCGCCAGTCAACATAATGATAATTAGCGGCCAAATCTCTTATTCGTTAAAAAAGCCGAACAGACAAGAAAGAGTTAGCTTTCAAAATAGAATTAAGAAGAACAGTCGAAATTATGATACAGGTGAAAGATTTAGAAGGAGAGAGAGATTGTTCGGGCGTTAATTTAAAAAAAATTAAAGCTCTATTAACTATAGAGCGGCGCTAAGAAACAGTTTATCTTTATCCTGCTGTTGAACATGGGGAATTGATGATAAAGGAAGTGAAGCTTTTTAACCATACAGAAAAGGACCTGTGTGGAGATTATGACACAAGCTCGTGATTGAGAAGCAGGGACCATGGAACCGGGGGCAGGGGGCTGCAGCCCCCCCCCACTTTTTTCAGTAAACACATGCAAATGTACGGCATTGCAAAAATGTAGTTATACACGCAGCCCCCCCCCCCCCCCCCCCCACTTTCCAAGACGTTCCGCGGCCCCTGAGAAGGACAATGAGAGAGAAGAAAAATCAATCGTCTCGCGAAGGCAGGATGTGACTTAATCCTTGTTCTTTGAAAGGGGCGAATTCTATACCTCTTTGACATGGCGAAAAGAAAAGAAAGACGCTTTTATAAACATTTTTTAAAGGTAGAACTAAGTAGAGCAGGATACAATTTCTTTATTATGATTCTGTTTCATTCCATCGTTGTTTAATCTGGTAATAAGTAAAGAGCGAACCGAAAAGAGAGTTAGCTTTCAAAAGAAAGAAATAAAACTGTGGAGATTATGAAACAGGTGCGTGATGTAGAAGGAGAGAGAGAAAATCAATAATCGTGTGTTAATTCTTCAGCCTAAGAAAGCGGCGATTTCTATTGCTCTTTCACAAGACGAAAAGTAAAAAAAGTAAGCTTCATATGCAGACATCAACGATCTCTGTCAATATTATTCTTGGTAAAGACTAGTCTCATCAGTAAATTTGCCAAAATTGAATGACTTTGCGACAATCTAATCCAAGCTATAAAAAGAAAGCAAATAACATTGAAAGAAATCAAGTTTACATGATTAACTTAGAAAAAGATATAATGACATAAAAACCTCTGAAAGTTTGAACCATAATCTAATACATTACCCCGCACAAAATGACAGACTTATAAACCTTTTGACTATAGCTAGGTTAATCAACCCTTTAAGAATATCATACCGGCATAGGAAAGGCTCAACGAAAAAAGCATGCAGTTGATGCGGGAAGCTTTTTCAGTGCCGTGAAACTACTTGATTTGTTACCCTTTAAACCGTTAGAATTCATGGCTTAAATGAATTAAAATCCATGTTTTCATGAGAAGAGATCCTAAAGAAACATAAGGACTAGTTTTTATTAGAATTAATAAACGGTTGCTAAGGGCTTTATAAAAATCTAGTTGACATTACAAACGGAAAATGCTGCATGACTGCAAAACGGAAGTCAAACTTTGGAAGCGTTTTTCTCGAAGAAATACTTTGTCACAGCCCTACTTTACTCAAGATTCAAAAGCTATTATCTCCACTAATACTCACTCTCTATAGTTGAAATATATACCAAATTAAAGCTTATGAAACGGGGAATAATAATCAATAATAAAATGCAATTTCGAAAAATGCGACTTCTGTCTCATTTTGACGTGACGGGTCACATATGTCTTGTCTTTCCAAAACAAATGATATTTACAGGCATCGAACATCAAAAATTCCTATTAAATAATTGAAAAATATATATTTTTACAGTCACTAAAGAGAGTTTGTCCAAAAATATAATTTTCTAACAGGTTTACGGAACTTACCCAAGCTCGATTCTGTGTCATTACACTCTCTGGCAGGCGTCGCTGTACTTTAGGAGGATTAGATGGACGAGCACTTAATAAATCATCATCAAAGTGTGGATAGTCAACAGCTGGTCTCTGCAGGCACAAAAAGTAGAGAGAAATGTACAAAGTGAACACACTACATCAAAACAATGCATTTGGATATTTGTGACTGATGGGAAGACATTAAGGGGTACTTTCTGCCATCTATACAGCATTCTATTCGGGGTAACTTTTCAGTGCATGAATATCTATTTTCTTAATGTATGACAATAAAATGTTCTAATTGAAAACAGTATACAGGTAGGGAAAATAGGGCTTAATAATGTAAATTAAAAAAATATTTTACACCACCAGTCCACCACGTGTACTCGCAAAATAATTACTGGGGATGAATGCGGTAATGCCAATCTTGGTAACAGGCCGTTCATTGCAAATCATGCTACATCGCGAGTATCATTGTTTTTGTTACATGAATAGAGTTCATCGTAGACATTGTAAGATTTCCCAAGGTGTGTGGACTATGGTGTGCTCTAATCCCAGTTCACTTATGTGTCAATAGGTATAAAATAGAAGAGGAAAGTATCCAATGAAGAGCACTCATTTTTGCATTGCTGATAATTTTACCTGTCCATCACTAACCCTGGGCAACCAAATTAAGCCTTTTCATAACACTAGACGCTGTAGGCTGTAGGCTGCCTTAAAAGGCAGTAGCAAGAAAATTAAATGTCAGCATTCTGCGCATCGAAAGTCTGTAGCACACAGCACAGAGATCAACGAGCACATATTGTGTGAGTAAAAAAAAAGATACCAATATTCAAGCCTCAATATCTTAAAACCAAGTGAAATCACTGAAGTGTATTATAATGGTATGATAGTTGATGTCTTCTTTAACTGATAGGCTGCTAACCAAAATGCAATAAAGGATAACTGAGCACTGGTCATTTTCAAAAAGCATGTCAGAATTATCTTTGCCCAAGTTTGGGCTGGATGGTGTTCAAAGCCCCGTTGCATAAAACTTTAATACCATTAATGGTAACTCTGCTATCAATGGTAACTACCATCATGTAGTAACATCACTCAACAGCCAATCAAAATCAAGGTTTCCATGGGAGTTACCATTAATGGTAAGTTTTATGCAATGGGGCCACTCAGGAGTCACTTTCATTATTTGTGAGTGCATTCATCTGGAATAGAGATCATTCAGTCAACCTTGGGTCGACCGTTCATTTCATTCAAAACTTGGGCAGAGGCAAATTTGGCATGCGTCGGGAAAAATATTACCGTACTGCTCAGCTGTCCATAGTTGGATTTTATTGATCAAGGTTTCAAATTAAAGGAAACATGATAGGCTACACTATGAGTATCTTGTATTAAAACTACTTGAGTATCTGATTAAATCTACTTAGTAAACTGTACTGATTGCAACAGAATTCATGGTTGAATCTGAGTTTCCTTTTTATTGACTCACACTGTAGAGGAATTTGATGGGTGATGCTCCTTTTTTAATACCCTCACTTGCTATTCACTTGCAAGTATACTGTGCCAGTGTGATTGAGGCTTTTGTTGGCCTATAACCACTTGACATACCTTTTGAGGTTGTGGAACAGCCTTGGTGACTCTGAGAGTACTGCTTCCAGCCAGCAAGGGGTTGTTACTCCGACGTGGGGAGGTCCCATGGTGGGAGGAGGTGGACATGGAAAGAGATGACGGGGATTCCTGCTGAGGGGGATTCCTTATGGTGATCTGTGTTTTGTTCTGTACTCTGGCGGGATTGCGCACTGTGAAGGTTGATCCCAACTGCACCATAATTTGGAAAGTACATGTAAGAGAAACTTATACAATACAGTACAACAATTTAATTTGTATAAAGTGTTCTTACAAAATAACTATTGTTACACAAAACTTACTGTCATAACTAGATGAAGTTATGCCTCCGCCCTTTCCAGATCAGAAATATATTGCACATTCATGTTGATTTGTTTAAAATTTTGATTGAACCAGAATAAAAGATAAGGCAAAAAAAGCATTAATTTCACACCTGTATAATGACCTCTATGACCTGTCACCTTTGACCTACGTGAACAAAAACCTAATAAGTTTGTCTCACTATGGTGATGAATACTAGTGCCAAGTTTGAAGTTAATGGACCAAATGGTTCTTGAGATATCATGTTAACAAGGCTAAAAATTGCAATTTCAGAAGGAACCTCTATGACCTTTGACCTTTATATCCCAAAATCTAATCAGATCGTCTTTCTATGGTGATACATACTAGCACCAAGTTTAAAGTTCACACCTCATGTGGTTCTTGAGTTATCGCTATAACGAGAAAGCGGGACGGGACAACCCAAAAACATTAAATGCCTCCGGCACCCACCTTCAGTGTGCGGAGGCATGGAAATTATTGAGGAATTATATTGTTGTTGATTACTTATTGAAAAGGAGAATTTTGAGAATTTCTTGAACACATCCAAAGAAGGGGATCAAAGAATAATTCTTGGAAGCTTGTTCCATAGTCGAGAAGTTCATGCCTGGAAAGTGTTATATGGCATATGTTTGAGGAACATGGAGCAGGATACTGTCATTACTACAGCGAAGGTATCATGAGAGAGGAGCTTTCTTGATCATAAAGTTATGGGGAGAATCAGAGCTAAAAGGTATATCAAGTAAAGAGAGACTTTCTACACAAACAATTCAAGAGTTACTAAATATTCAGTGAGCTTATTATACATCCACAGCTCGACAGTTGAAAACTGATGGGGATAGTACAACAATTAGTTCTCTACAGTGAAGACATAAATAAATCAACATTTTACCAGAGGGTTGCATGGGCTTTTATGACATTTTAGAGTGTATTCTGTCATTACAGGTAAAAAACACCAGTTAAGTAAAAGCAAAATGTTGCCATAAAAAAAGAAATAGAAAAAAATTGTGAGGAATAGTCTGCTGCTTTATTTTCAGGTAAGACATACTTGGCAAATTGTCAATGTTGATAAAAAGAAAGAAAGAATGAGAAAACAAGAAGAAGACCTCCCCCCCCCCAAAAAAAAAAGAGAGATCCTGTCCCTTCTACAGCTAACCATACAATAAATACATTCCAAGCTTCCTCTTACGTTTGGCACTGTTCTTGCGAGTGGTCTAGCCAGATCAGCAGGAGGTGGTTGTTCCCCGCTCCTTGGCTGCGCCACCAACTGGTCATCTGTACTCCTCTTCCTCGATGTCAGCTTCAGCCTTGCATCGGTCTGCCTTGCTTTCTTAGCAAGTCTGTCCCTAGCATCACCCTGGTGAGCCTTCTGAATCAGCTTCTGTCTTGCATCGACGATGACTGGCTTCTCCTGAAATTTGGCGGGTTGCTTTTGCCAGTTGCCCCTGCCTCTGTTCTGGCCTCTGGGGTTCCCTTGAGGTGCTCTTCCACCCCTGGTGCTTCCTGTACCTCCCGTACCTCTGCCGAACCTCTGCCTCCTCCACCTCTGCCTCCTATACCTCTGCCTCTTCCCCTGCATTATGAGGAGGAAGAAAATGGGATAGAGTCCATGCAATCATTTATCATGTAGTAAATCTTGATGACTGGTATTATTCTAGTGGTCAACAATTATCAATTAGCCACTGATACATATGCAAGGTTATTCATAAATGTCCTCGCACCCATACGTCCGTACTGCCGCTAAAGCCGAGGATGCGTAGTTGCTGAACTTGTGTGAGTTTCAAAGGAACAAGATTGCTGGTCAACATGGCAAAAACAGTATGAAGATTTCACTTGATCAAGGTAATTGAAATTCAATTGAAGGAGTTGTATGAAAATAATAAATAACCCATTTTGGGCATAGACCTAGTGCTTAAGGCTAGCAGAGAGGTACTCGATTACAGTGCCTATGGGAGGCTGCCGTCTGTCTTGGAGGAGAACCTCAAGAGTCAAAAAATGTTATAAAAATCCTCCAAACAGACAGATTTTTCTGTCTACACTCCTACAGATTGATAAGCCAAGGAGCTCGTACAGCTAAAGACCGAAAAATCAGTCTATTTCGTTCCGGGATATGCTCTGCTGAGACGTCTGGCTTCACGGAATCCCTCTCCTAAATAGACCTAAGTCTGCCACAGCCACTCCTGTTGGGGTCCATCGCTATGTGTTTCCCTATGGTGCTACAAATATTTGGCTCGTTCGATGAAAATAGCACAAATACTACATCACATAAAATCACCAACTCAACACCTAGTTACAAGAACATAAAAAAACTTGCAATAGGAGTGATAATTTGTACATTTTCTGTATTTCTTTGGCATAAAAAAATGTAATAGAATGTCACAAACGATCTTTTCTCAGTGCTGGTCTCTCGAAAATCGGAGTGTCAATCTGGTGCCAATCACCATTGCGCACGAACAGTAGTGCTTCAACATGGGAGAAAAGATTGTTCGCGATCGTTCTCGATATAATACTCTCGTTTTTTTCATCGGCAAATATTCAAATCATAAAATTCATCCCCCTTCACGCAAGTTTATGAATTTTTATTGTAGTTTAAGTAGTGTTTGTGACATTATCTTTAATATGTGGTATTTGTAATATTTTTATCGAAATATGGTGAAACAACAAATTTATCAACTTTGACTGCATTTGAGTGCAGAGCTCTGCTGCTGAGCTGGGACCTAAAGTCCGCTCGCTATATACTATTCTGTTCGCCTCGATTCACTTGCGAAACCCCGTTGACAACATGGCAAATTGAGGTTAATTTCATCTTGGATTATTTCAAAACTCAGGTGGGTGCATTATAATAAGTATATGATAATCATTACATTCTGTGACTGCGTATTTGTTTTTCATTTACGACTTCATAGTTTAAATTACGGGTTGGGGTGAGGCAGTTCACCCGTAGGGACAATGATTTTAAGCTCACTCGATGCTAGACAGAAATAACCGTCTGTTATGGGGAAATCTTTAATATTTCTTACATTTCTCAACCTTCCCCATAGACAGACGGTATGACCGTATATCACCAACAAGGTGTCCGAACAGCCGACCTACATGTATGCTTAGGTCGGAATACACCACCCTAGTTTTTCAATATTTTCAACATGTAGATCTAGATAGTAGATGGGTCAATCCACATCAAATCAACGGATGGGTGTCACCCGACCCCCTTCGATTTTCTTTAAACTCGCACCAAATGTTCCCCCAAGTGTCTGACGGAAAACTCCAAAATATTTTGCCCCAAGGTCAAACGGTTGCTAAGATATGGCCTCGCCTAGCAACCAATGCACAGACAAAGCAATAGGGCTAATTAAATTTATGCATTTTTGACAACTGTAGCCAAAATTCTTCACACAGAGAGCTCATTGTCTGGATATTGAGAGAACTTTATGCCCTTTACAAAAAAAAAATAATCATGACACAAATACATTCTCCATTTTCGTGTACAAGGTCACCGAAAATGGCGTGCACTGTCAAATCTGTGATTTCAAGCGTATGTTTGGAGGTTCATAGCTTCAAAATCAAATAAGCTTAGGACCCAATATTTTGTATATTTGAACACTTTTAGTAATTGAACAAGTTACCTAAAAAAAAATCAGACGTTTGTCCAAGCGGTTTTGCTAAAGAGCGCCCTCAAATTTGGGATATTTTCAAAATAAGCCAATTTCAAGGTCATGGATCACCCTTAGTCCAATCTCGGAACACCACCAATTCTTGTGTATGGATAGGCCCCAAGGTACCTACATGTATATTTTAACGAGTTACCAAAGAAATTTTGCGTCCGGAACGTTCAATGGCCAATGTACACTGTCGAAAATGGTCATAAACGCATCAAAATCAAAGAAAATTGACATATGGGCTTAAGATCATATTTCAAATGTTAATTCCTTCAAGATAAAAAGGCCAAGCACAGTGATATTAACAGTGCTGGCAGTATGTTATAGATACTAAAAGAAAATATACTACTGTAAGTTTGTTTTATAGGAGAATGACCTTGAAATCGCTTCTCAAAGTCAACAAAAAACAGTTATACACTTAAAATATGCTCATTTCTGGTAACGTGTGACCTTTAGAGCATATTCCATAATTGATTTTCTCACAAACGCAAAAGCCTGATCATAGTGCTATTTACAATATTGATAGTTTTAAATGAATTGAAGAATATTATCACATTTGTACACTATAATTTGACTAGGTTCCCCCAAAAGGTCCAAAATCATTAAATAATGCTAATTTGCCGTCATGTGTGAATTTTATACACTCTTAAAATTTATTGTCTCACATTTTTTCAATATTGATAGCTTTCAATGAGTACTTGAAGAATATGTCACATTTGTACACTCTATTTTAACTATGACCTTAAAGGAGAATTATCCCCAGGCTTTTAAATGTAAATAGGGTCATAGTGAATAAAATAACATTTAATTTGATATAAAAATCACCGTTTTAGACCAACTGATGCCGTTGTAAGAGCAGAAAATAGAGACCACTTTTTACGATGTCTACTCCTACTGGCGGCGTCCATTTTCTCTAAATTTCCCATAAAACCTTGCGCGTGATGACGTAGGGGATGGAGAACTCACTAGCTAGTAGCTAGCTTGCATGAAGCGCGCGCTGCATATACACACGGTAAACATGGTGTATTGTCAAGCGTTCGGCTGTTGTAACTCTTCCAAGAAAACGATAGGGAAATCATTCCATCGGTTCCCAGACCCGCAGAAATGTCAGCAATTGTTCAAGCGTTGGGTGACCATATTGAACGTGGAAAAATTCCAAGGAAAAGACTTCAAACTTGATCGGAAAAATGATGTGATCTGCAGTGATCATTTCACGGAGGCCGATTATCACGTAGATCTGCGGGCTAAGCTTATGCCCGGGCGAATCGTATAATCAAGCTAGTGTGTCCTGGAACACGTTTTACTTACGATGATTATTTTACTCTAATAAATGTTTTTCAAATGTGATAGTTACGTAGATAATATAAATTGATTTATTTAATTTAATTATGAAACTCTTGCGTAATTTATGTTATTAATAATAATAATAAACTCTTTTAAAAATAATGTCGGTGAACTATTGCGAGCCAATTACAATGCGCTACGGCCAACTCCATGCCCTACGTCACACAGCCCGATCGCACTGGGAACATGGCGACGCTGCTTTACTCTCGAGAACAATAAAAATCGGAGGATTCAATCGACAATTCCCATCCTCTCGATTCTCGAATATACGATGTTTTTACTTTATCAGAAACTGTTTAGAATTCTGTTTTAGGTCAATGATAAAAGTCTCGTGGTGATAATTATCCATTAACGGTGCCCCCAAAAGGGGCCCAAATTGTTAAAATATGCTAATTCGCTGCACTGTTAAGTGTTAACGCGTACGCCACTTAATGCATGCTACACATCCAAACACACATAGAAAAACCTCCATTTGATAGGGACCAAATTTTTAAGGACAAAACTCTTTTGGGGAGATGTCAGCGCCCGCGGCGACCAGGAAATGTACACATTGACTCCGATAGCTCGTTTCGCGAGAATCAACAGTAAATTACGGATTTGATTTTTGGAAATATCTTTTCCAACATCGGTGAGTTGAATTTATTGTATTTCTTGGATATTTTGGGGTCGGTTTTTGTAAATTAAATGCCGATTTTGAATGAATTTTGTGCAGTGGTGTTTTAAAAAGTTGAGGTGTATGACTGCCTACATTATACACACGAAGTATAGGAATGTAGCTATGAGTGGTCCCGGGTTCGAATCACGCTCTTTCTTACTGATAATTTTTTCAGTTATGAATCGATAACGATAGCGTTTATTCCGTTATACATGTAAATAACTGAATTTCAACAATGAAAACCAAGAAGCTTGACTAATTATTCACTTGTTCAGGCGGATTTAATGGCGGCTGGGCATAAAAACGACTTTGGCCCTAACTCCTACTAGGCCCTACATGTAGTCCTAGGGCTAGGCTAAGCCCTAGGCACGCTCATCCAACGCGAGAGGGCGCATTCTCCGTGTTCATTTCTGCTGTACAAAAGTGCTAGATCGGTCACCTGTCCATTCGCTATCATGCACACCCCCTTCAAAGTTCCCATTCTAGGGGCTTTTATATAAATCAATGGTTAAAAGAAATATGACATCATTTTCCTTGCGACTTCAGCTTTACAATGCAAGTATTTTTCGCCGACGACGACATCATAATCCATACGCAAATTGCGTTTGAATATGTCTATAAGTACCACTTTTGCTTCAATTTGTCCGATTTCGTGAATATAATTTAAGTATCAGACATATTACATCAAAAGTACATATTCTACTATAAAATTGAAATTGTAAGGATTGATTTGATACCAAATTCGTGACAGTTCTTTCTGCCACTAACCCTTGTCAGCCAGTTTCGCGGTGAATTTTCCAACATGTAGTCCCGTATATTGACGAATTTGAACCGAATGCAACACGCGCATGCGCACTGATCAGCTGATCTCTCGGACATCAAAAATGCCGACGAATTTGCCGACTGCCCATTGGCGAGGTTGTCGCATATAAAAAATCATAACTATAGTTATATTAAATTTTACGTCTAGATCAATACATTTTCATGTTCTGTGACAAAATCTCTTCAATTTAAGGTAAGTTTCACTAGATTTTCATGAGCATTAAAAAATATGTGAGCGTGCCTACGCCAAAGGTTTTGTTTGAGCAGGTTGAGTGGAAAATGAACAAGAATTTCTTTAATATTCCTCTAAAGCTTTATTTTATTTAATTCCTGATATTCTAAAGAGTAACGTAAGTTTGAAAAAAATCTCATCAAAATTAGAGAAAGAACAATGCCATTTTCACAAGAAACGGTGGCCCTGTCAATTCAACATTAAAATGAAAAAAATTTTTTTGCCTTGCCCTTGGCTTTGGAGTTTGGTGCCCATGTCTGCGCACGCATTCATTTCACACGTAGTTCGGAAGTTTTGACGTGAAAGACAACATTTTGAGGCTTGTGAATAAAATGTCTGAAATAAGACAGTTTTTTTCATTATTTTGACTCGTTTTTTGCATGAATGCCTATCGTTAGGCCCTAAGCCCTAGGCCTATGTGTTTTTTATTAATATTAGAATCGCGCAGTTACGCGTGTGCGCAGACATGGGCATTGCATAGACGTGGGCACTCTAGTCTCTACACGTTACAGTCCAGCCATACAACGCCTACAAAACGGTGAATCTTACCTCCCTAAACGATTCTGAAAATTGGAAGGTTTCGCCGTTTTCCTTTCGCGGATGATGTCATCTAGGGACTTGTCCATCACTTTTCCACGAAGATAAACAAAATTTGTAAAATAGGAAGCCAAATTGTGAAAGTTTTCGGTAATCAACCGCGCCGCGAGAGAATACTACGTATATTGTACGTGCACGCGCTTGCGTGTGTCGCAGTTTTCATACAGCGTTGGATTATGGCGTTCGCCGCGCGCACTCATCAATGTGTGTGCGTTCTTTGGTATGGTAGTGTTGAGGAATCAAATTCAAAGTCTATAATTACAGGTCCCACTGATGAAGGGGTGAAGAGATCAGTGACAAAGGTCCATCGCCCATCGTGATATATTTATATTAAATTGCCCCTTCGAGAAAGCAAAATACTTTGCATCACATGATTTTTAGTATCTTGTCCCAATACTTGATATAAAAAATAACCCAAATAGAATTGTGTAGGATGGGATAACAAATCTATCCGTTGTTTATTATTATTAGTAGGCCTATAAGTATAATTATTGCTATTATTAATGTTATTATTATTATTATTATTTATTATTATTATTCCTTGAATGCTTTCAGCGCCTTGGGCACCAGTAAAGCCAGGGTAATAATAGTACTTTGTAGGCGCCTTGAGCATCACCTGGGATGGATATGTGCGCACACAGGCGTAGCCAGGATTTTTCAATAAGGGGGGGGGGGCAGAAGTGAAGGATCCAACCGCATAGCCAGGATTTCATTTCAGGATGGCGTTTGTGGGGCACAACTGGTGGTGAGCGTGCTCCCCAGGGATGGGTGTAAGCCTGGGGGCGGGGGAGGGGGGAGGCCCCCCCCCCTCCCGCGCAAAGAGCGAAAGCTCTTAATCCTACAGCAAATTTGAGAGAAAGATAACGGCTCGTAACACTTTGTTTTTTAAGGCCGAAAGTTAGTTCGACGCCCTGGCTGCTTTTCAGTTATTTGGACGCAAGAATTCACCAGGCCCGTAGCCAGGGTTTCTAACGGGTGGGTCGTTTATGGCAAAAGTGGACCTTTTTGTCATAATCAATACGGACCGGCCGAAGGCAGGTCCTTGCTAGGGGGTCCGGGGGGCGGGGGCATGCTCCCCCCCCCCCGGAAAGTTAAAATCTAGATGCTCTATGCTGCAATTTAAGGACTCCCGAGGGGAAATTTAGGGGTTGTGACGTGAATGCTGATTTTGAACACACATTTTGTGTGTGTTTTTTTTTTCATGAAGCGCGAAAGCTCTGACGTTTTAGAAAATTTGAGAGAAAGATAACGGCTTGTATAGCAAACAATTTTTTTAGGCGGAAAGTTATAGTTCGACTCCCCGACTGCTTATTAAACAATATTGCACTGTATGTAGGCCTAACAGGGGTGGGTACGCGAAGCGCGAAAACTATGACGTTTTAGCAAATTTGAGAAAAAGATAAACGGCTCGTAGCAAACAATTTTTTTAGGCGGAAAGTTATAGTTCGATGCCCGGACTGCTTTTCAATTATTTGGACGCAACATTTCACATGCGAGGGAGCGAAGCCAGTGTCGTATCTTGGGATTATGGCGCCCGGGGCAAAAATGAAGTTAGGCGCCCCCCCCCCCCCGAGTGCCCAAACTTATCTTACGTTATTGTACAAGCGAGGAGCAAAGCGACCGAGCGGCACATTTTTCAATTTCTGACCCTAAAAAACACATTTTCTTGTGCATTTTACCCAGGAAATTTTGCATTTGACCACCGCAGTTGAGCGGTAGAGAAGCTCGAATTTTATACATTGATAAACGGTTTTCTATTCACTCACTTCTACAATCGGGAGCAGGGGCGGATCCAGGATTTAGTAAAAGAGGGGGCACAAAAATGAAAGTTTGTGAAAAGGTAGACCCGTATTTTTTTGGTCTCGCCAGCTTCTCGAAAAGTCGCTCAGTTGGGGGGGGGGGGGGGGGGGGTAGGTTGTAGGGACTAAAAAAAGATCGCCAAACCTTCAAAAATCGCTTAGTAAGGGGTTATGGGGTCTAGTTTCCCTCCATAATTCCCTGACAAGCAAAAAAAAAAAAAAAAAGGTCTTCACTCTAAAAGGGGGGGGGGGGGCACAATCGAGAAAATGGCGGATCGTCTATGGTAAACATTCATACTTCTCTTCCAAAAGGGGGGCACGGGCCGGCTGTGCCCCCCCCCCCCCCCCCCCCCCCCCTCCTGAATCCGCCAATGATCGGGAGCAGAACTAACGAAAACCCTATAGGCTTGAGAAAGAGTCGAGAAATTCGGCAAGGCGACCTTAAAGGGAGCGACAAGTCGCAATCTATGGGCGGTTTTACAGTTGGCTGCTCCTTTCTCTGGATCAAAGTTCAAAGCGACTTCAATTTATCGCGCGCAGCTAATAAAAGTTCGCACATTGACCCAAATTTCGGTAAACAAGATCGCGTGTTCTTTATTCCAGTATTTGAATCTCATTGGTCGGTTACGTATGTAGGGATTCGAGTTAACGATCACGCGAGGAATTCGGCAATAACAATTCTTCGATAGCGCACGATTGGACCTGATTGTATCCGAATTTCCCCGAGTCAGGCCAACTGGTCAGGCCCATGGATTACGACTTGCCACTCCCTTTAAGTTGAGATTTCTTTCAAAAGTTGAACCTTTGCAAAAGCTGTTTTTATACACTTTATCCTATATTGGGAGCGCAATCTGTCTATAAAACTTGCATTTTAGAGCATCCCAAAATGGTTTTTAATGAAAAGAAGGAATGCACGGATCTACGCCAATGGACGGAACCCCTTAATTGAGAATAACAATGCGAGCGAACGAATTTTCTTATTTCTTATGGCATTTCTTATTTCCTTACTTGTAATCATTAAATGGTATTTCAAGATTGGACATCATGAGTTTGGATAATTATTACTTTTAAGTTAATGTATCATAATTCTTATTTATTTTATCCCAAAATATTTTTTTTTTTTTTTTTTTTTTTTGGGGGGGGGGGGGGGGGGGGTGATAATACAGGCCATCCCTCCACCTCAATGTTTTTGGGGATATATACCCCCATCCCCCGGGATCGACACCCATGGTAACACGGTTGGGTGCAGGGAGAGGAAAACTTTGACGTTTTAGAAAATTTTGAGAGCCAGATAACGGCTTGTAGCGCCTTTTTAGGCCCTTTTCTCTCACTTCCCCCGCTTTTTCGCTCTCGCCTTTTTTTTTCTTAAATTGCTGAATAGGGAGGGCTATGGCCCCCGGTGCCCTTTGTCTTTATGTATCTATTATTATTTTCTTCTTCTTCTTCTTCTTGCGGAAGGACGTGTGTCTAAGTTGCTCTAGACTTTTGTAAGTTTTTACCGTAATATCCTGTCGTTTTTACAGGTTTACTTTACTAAGTGTCTTTATACACATTTTTGCTGTAATACCAGGTCAAGTCCACATTTTGTTAGGTTTTTTCTGTGGTTTTTAAGTCTTTTTTGTTACTTTGCTTCAAGTTTTTTTGTGAGGCCAACATGGCCACCGGGGTCGAACAGGCCTCCCGGGACGAGCCGGGGACCAGTACGGCTCAGGTTTATGGCTCAGCCCGGAGCCTTTCAAGTCTGTTAGGCGAAATAATGGAATTTCTTTCATTGCTGAGCAACATGTTCCCATTCCTGACTAAGTTAAAGCGTTCGCACAAACCACACCTGCACAAAGTATTGTTTCTGCTTCTCGCATTAGTAATCAGCGGATTGCCATTTACCTCAATTCCAGGGATGCAGTCTTGCGAGCTGTAGACAATGGCATCACTTTCCAGAGCTCATTCGTTCAGGTCTCTCCACTTGTATTGCCAACAACAAGGCTAACAATGTCTAACGTTTATACGGAAATTCCGAATTCCGTTTTAGTGAAACAAATTTCTTCTTTCTGTAAAGTAGTTTCTCAAATTCGCCCTATTCCTGCTGGCTTTAAGGAAAAAGATTTTTCTCACATAATTTTATGTCATTTCGTCGTCAGGTACAATCCTAATGTCACCCCTCCCGGTTACATTAATTTTACTCATCTAGGAATCAATTATCGTGTTTTTATTTCCACGGAGGCAGCTCGCTGCTTTATGTGCGGGGAGGTTGGCCATTTTAGTACAATCTGTAGAAAAAAAAACAGCTCGACAAGATGAGCCTACAAATTCCATCCCCCCCCCCCCCCCCCCCCCCCCCGTTTGGTGCAGAGCAAAGGAAAATCTGATCCACGACATCCTTCCAAGCAGTCTAGATCTCTGACTAAAACCTCAAGTCGGGAGCAAACTCAAAACGTTATTCACCATGGTGATGCTCTTGCGCCCCACTCTCCGCACCCCTCTCCGCAACCTAAGCCGAGAGACCCCAATGGAAAGCAACCTGGATGCCGAGAGCAAACGGCATTCTGAAGTACTTTTGCCTCCCTTAACCAAGGAGTTATCACAGACCCATTCCCCTCATGTACCCCCTGTTTGGGGCTCATCACCCGTCCCATCGAGACTTTTCTCTGACGTTGTTGCAAAAAGGAAACAATCTACCATTCCTCTTTTAGAAGACTCCCCCAAACTTATGCAGCTTGTTTCAGATACCCCTTCGCGGAAAATGATGAAAAAATTTTCCTCCCCTGTATCATCAGAGCCCATTTCCCCTACCCCTGCCTCACACCGTACATCACCTACATCTTCAATTCCACCCTCCCCAGCCTCAACAGCAGGTACTGCTGATACTGATGATGTTGTGTTAGAAGATACACAGTCCGATGATGACTCCTTGGATTGGGCCTGTTCTTTCCCGTCAAGTCAAGGACCCCTTTCAGAAAAAGAACTGATCAAATTCCTTAAAATAGTCAAAGCTCGGAAAAAACCTTTAGAGGTCGCTAGGAAATTTACTTCGAATATACCAGGACTTGTAAGACAGTTAAGGCCCCTGCGTAAAAGCCCTCTTTTCCTAAAGAGTACACAGCAGCGGATCTTTAAATTGATTAAAAATCTAGATGTGTGATCCTTTCCTTTTATGTGTACTATGGACGTAGGCCTGCATACTCTTTTTGTCTTACTTATGACGTTGTCGTTGCTCACTTTCAACACTGGAGGCTGTTCCAATTCCACTAAGAATGCCTCCATTTTCTCTTATGTTGACAAATTGTTTTTTGACTCCGATATTGTTTTCTTGCAAGAAATTAATGAATTTTCCTGTAACTCACATTGTTGGAAAGTGTGGACTTCTTACAGCCCCTTTTGTGCTCCGGGTTGTACTCGGGGCTCTGGGGTTGCCACCCTTGTAAAGTGTAGACAATGTAGTGTTTGTGAGCATCAAATTATTTTTAACAATTATATTCTCTATGTAAAAATTGAATTTGACTCTAATATTTATCTTTTGTACAATATTTTAATGCCACAGGAAGACAGCTTTGCTCTTGAAGCTATCAATTCTCTTATTGTTCATGTTAACCAATGCAGTGATGGGATTATTATTTTTGGTGGAGATTTCAACTTACTGCACCATTGACCCTTCATTGGATAGATTTTGTAGGCCTACTGAACACAGAACAAAATTATTTTCTTCTCTCAAACATATAATTGAAAGTATCAACTTACTTATGCGATAGCTGGCGTAGATTGCACCCTTTCGAAAAGAAATACACGTGGCATAGAAACAACCCCATAGCATATATATGGCGTTTCCAAAGCAAGACTTGATCGTTTTTATGTACCTCTATCTTTAGCACCTTCATTTTTTTCTTGCCGTATTCTTCCATGTTCTCTTTCTGATCATTGTGCAGTTTCCCTTAAAATTAAAATTCCTCCAAAGAAACCAAGAGGAAGTGCTTTTTGGCATTTTAATAATTCTCTTCTTGGAGATAATGAGTTCATAAATATAATTACTCATTTTTGGTCTGACAAAAACAGAAAACGGATTTTCCAAATATTTTGTCTTGGTGGGATTTTCGGTAAATCTCACATCAAATCGCTCAGGAGCGGCTCAGCCAAATGTATGGTTCTAAACTAGCAAATGAAAACAGAGAAGCTTTTCTAAAAATAAATAAGTTTATTGATGAGTTGCAGTCTGCGCCTGTTTTCACACCTGACATTCAGCGGACCCTGGCTGAACAAAGAAATTAATTTAACAATCTTTTAAAAAATCAAGCCAAAGGTGCCCTTGTCAGGTCACGTTTTCAATATGCTAATGAGATAGACACAAATTCAGCCTTCTTTTATGGTCTTGAGAAACCTAATTCTTCTTTCAAAACACTCACTCGCACTCGTCTTCCACAAGGTGTTGTTACAGAAGATCAGAGTGAAATTAAAAGTCATGTTCGAAACTTTTACAAGAATTTGTACTGTCGTACTCCTATTGATATTGATTCAGTTAACTCTATTTTAAATGATTTATCGAAACTCGACCCTGAAGATTCTAAATCTCTTGATTCTCCTTTGTCTATTGACGAACTTGGCAAAAACAAAACACCTTGTTTAGACGGCCTTTCTTCTGAATTCTATCGGACGTTTTGGCCCTTAATTAGGAATGATCTTTTTTCTGTGTTTCAATATGCCATAAAATCTGAATGTCTTCCTAAGAAACTTTGTAAAGCTGTAATTACACTAATTCCTAAAAAGGGAGATCTAGCAGATATTTCCAACTGGCGTCCAGTTTCGTTACTTAACAATGATTATAAGATTTTTGCAGAGGTTTTGGCTAATAGACTTAAAACACATATATCGAAAATAATATCCGAAGATCAAACATATTGTATTCCTGAAAGAACAATATACCACAATCTTAGTTTAATTCGTGACATTATTCACTTTTCTAATTGTAATGACACCCCCTTGCTATTGTTAACTTAGATCAAAAGGAAAGCTTTTGATAACGTCGACCATAGCTACCTCTTTAATACAATGAGGAGTATGGGCATTGGTAATTTCTTTATTTCTTGTATTCAACTTCTGTATAATGACGCAGAGGGCCTAGTCAAAGTGTGTGGCTCTCTTACCGTTTTTCCTAATAACAGTGGAAATGTTGCTGTTTCAGCCTATGCTGATGATATATCAATTTTTGTAACCAATGATACAGGTTTTGACATAATCTCTAATACATATAATCTTTTCAGTATTAAGGCATCAGCCGCTTGCCTTAATCATGCAAAATCACAGGGACTATGGGCAGGATCCTGGTCCAGACGGAAAGATAAGCCTCTTAATTTTCAATGGAATAACGAGGGTTTACTTTTTCTTGGGGTTCATCTAGGCAATAGTATTAGTTATGTGAATAATAACTGGATTAAATGCAAAGAGAAACTAAACAAAACTCTCTCTCGCTGGAGTTATCTTGTTTTTCCTTATCCTTAAAACATGTAAAAGGAAAGATTATTGTCGCTAATCAGTTAGCTTCAACTAAACTCTTTCATTGTTTGGCCATTGTTTCTCCTCCTCCTCATATCCTGGATGAACTCCAAAGATTGCTTATTGCTTTCATTTGGTCCATAAAAAGGCATCTTTTGAAATCAGAGATTTTAACAACCTAACAAAGGTGGACTTGGTTTGGTATGTCTCCAAGCACGGACCCTTACCTTTCGGTTTACTTTTTTACAACGCTTTTTAAAGCTCTATTCTCACCCCGCGTACGCATTTTATTATTTTTTACGACGATACAAAAAAAACTTGATTTCAATTATCAATTATTCTTAATTGAATTAGACCCAAAGTACTATAGCAGCCTCCCTTGTTTTTATTCTGAAATTTTGCGTGATTGGAGCCTCTCCGGAGCTCTCGTAGACACATCGTCCTTCTCTGTCAACCATGTTTTAAATATTCCTTTAAATTATCATCGTTTCCTTTATTGTACATCGAGTGGCGTTAACAGTTTCCCTTCTAGACTTTTTGCATGTGGAATCAAACTCGTCAAACATTTAGTAAACAACAATGGCACTTGGCTTCGAGCAGCAGATGTGGTCATCTCTTCTGTTCTACAACGTCAATCCCTTCGCCTCCTTGAGTGTGAACTTTTAAGACTTCAGGCTGTGATTTCAAGCATTTTCCCTGAGTTTTTCTCCACCAATGGACTTAGAATGTCTTCCGTCACTTCACATCTTCCGAAATTGGCTACGTTGACAGCACCTATTGTGACTCCTTTTCTCTTTTATTAACGACACCAAGAACATGCTTACCATACCGAGTAAATTAGTTTACCATATCTCCAATCGAGCTGTTAACTTTCTATACCGAGAACTCAATTTACTCACTGGCATGATATTCGGATGCTTTCCCCGTCTACGTCAATAAATTGGACTGAAGTCTATCGCTATCCATCGTATAAGAAAGACGGTGACATTCAGTATAAACTCTTGCACAATGTTCTTCCATCGCTTGTTGTTCCCCATCATCTCAACCCAGACATCTCTTCTTCATGTGGTTGGTGTGGTGAGAAAGGAACTATTGTTCTTCTTTTCATCGAGTGTGCTTCTATTCAGCCAGCTCTTGATCTTCTGCATCATCTTCTCTCACGTCTTCTTCCGAACGTTAAAATTGACTTTGATATGTACTGGACTCTACTTCCACATGCATGAGGTCGTTGTCGGGAAGCTGTACGCCTTTTCAACGACCTTATCAGTTTTAAAAGTACAATGTATTGGCTTTATCGTACTACCCGTTTTTTCGATCCTGTTCCTTTTTGGACATTCAGAATAAAAAACAGGATAATTATTGATTATGAGTTTTACAAAGTTCAAAATAATTTGGCTTTATTTCACAAAACTTGGTCACATAACCATGTACTCTTTCTTTCAGATAATACCGGTATCACAACATGGTTGATTTAATATGTTGAAGAGGCTCTATACATGAGCCTTATCCCCCCCCCCCCCCCCCCCCCCCCCCCCCTTGATGTCTTTTGACATCACTGAGTTGTTCATGGTTTTTTCCTTTGTTTCTCTTGGAGATTATTTCTTTACTTGTATTACCTATTATGTACTATACTGGTAAAACATACGATCACTGTAATTGTAAAGTGCATCATTGATTTATGTGTTTTGTTTGTAAGTTTTATTATATTTGTAAATAAAGTTTTACTCTGAAAAGTCTTCTTCTTCTTCTTCTTCTTCTTATCATTATTATTGTTATTATCATTATTATTTTTATCATTATTAATTTTAACATTATTATTATTACTATCATTATTAAGTTATTGATTAATTGATTTGATTGATTTTATTCGCCAAGCCTCCAGCATACGTACAGCATAAAAAGAATAACAACAACATTAGTAGTAGTAATAATAACAATAAGAAGAAGAAGGAGAAGAAGAAGAAGAAGAAGAAGAGGAGGAGGAGCAAAAATAAAGAATATGTTGAATTTCTAAAACGTACAAAAACAAAAGTATATACAAAATTAGACAGTTCGAACCTAGTAGAGAAAAGAAAAGTGTTCTGTATTCAGGCTATTTCAATCATATACCATATCATTCGCTTCTTTCCTCTGACTCTCACGTGATAGGTATTCCCTTAATTTCCTCTTAAAATGAGCAAATTTTCTTATTTTCTTTATAATTATGCACTAGGAGGGGAATTCCAGTATTTTTAATGTAATAAAACGAATTTCCAATTCTACCTACTCTTTCTGGTAAGTTATATTTTTATTGTAATTATGTAAGTCAGTAACAAGATTGAAGTTGGATCTAATATAATGATTTGACCTCGTATTTTATGCACGTGATGCAATACGAGTTATTTTGATCTTTGGTTGAAAACCAGCTTTAGAAAGTTCGATGTATAGACAAACATGAGTTCTTGGACCAGAATACTTGATGAATCTCACCATTCTGTTCTGTATAATTTTAAACTTCTTTTGATCTAACTTGTTTTATTGTTTATGTTACTATATCATGCAGGGTTAGCATATACAGTGGCGTATCTACGGGGGAGGGGGCAGAGGGGTCCTGTGCCCCGGGCGGCACTTCAAGAGGGGCGCAAAAAACGCAAAAGAGAAAAAGAAAAGGAGGAGAAATACAAGACAAAATGCGTAAGAAATTGCAGGGTTTGAAATTGCAAAATTTTTCTAAAGATCGGTCGCTTTGCTCATTAATCTGAGTTTGGGCATGGGGGGGGGGGGGGGGGGGGGTGCGCAGATTTGATAGCTTTCCCCGAGCGGCAGAATAACTAGATACGCCACTGTCAGCATATTCAAACAAGCATTGACTAACAGCAAAACATACATACGTATACGTCTTGCTTTTTTACAACTGATTCTACTAAACATCCTAAAGAAGAAAAAAGGGCGCAGATTTGATAGTTTTCCCCGGGGGGTAGAATACCTAGATACGCCACTGTCAACATAGCCCGGCGCACACTGCACGATCCGACTACGATGCGATTTTGGGAAAAGTTGTTATTATACATTTGATATGAACCTTGAGTCAAACGTGTAAAATCTTCGTGATCACAGTTCCGAATAGTAGTATGAATACTAAAATCGCAATTCCGGGCTACTGTGAGCCCCCGTGTAGGAATAAAAGCGAATTCAATTCCAAATTGTAGTGACGTCATACCATTCTTGCGATCGACTAAGATTTGAAGTCGATTTGGCCTTTATTCCAACCAGGAGAACTGCAGTTAACCAAAATTTCGATATTATAGGTTTTCCCGGCCAATTTCGTATTGTTGTCAGTCCATTTGATAGAGCATTCATTCAATTTAGCCAAGTTTAGCCAAGAGGACACGCTCGGTATTTTAATTTCATTATTTATTCGTTCAAATTAATTTTTGGAGCATTCAGATTACATTTAACCTCATTCTAATTAATACTTTTTCAACTGAAATTCATTAAACAAGCATGAATTCGCAAATCGTTCATTCAATTTAGAATTATGTAGTCACGTGATCACAAATATAGTGCGCTCGTTCATTCGAATTCATTTCTAGGCATCCAATTTAACACGTACTTAAGTCAATTTAGCAGACGTCTTTAAGCGTTTATTCTTCTACTTTTTTCAATTCTTTCATCATTGTTTTGTATGAGCATCAGAATATTTCATATTTTCGGATTATTCTTTATTCCTGTATCATCTTGGAAACTTTTCTTTCAATGGTGTATTGTGTGTGGAGGTTTCAATTTACATCGTGATTATTTCTTTCATATGTCTTTCATTATTTGCATTGGGTGGGTACGAATACAGTTCTTAGATCAGTTCTAGCCATCAATTTGTTGGCGGCCCAGGCATCCTGGGAGGTATGTCTGGGTGTGGTTAAACCACCGGATGGCTTTCTCTCTTGTGTTATTGCGTCCGTATTTCGTCGAGCTGCCTGCTGAACAAGGTTGATTCTCCACTCCTGCATGTTGACCCTAGCTTCTTGTGCTGCTTCTCTGTCGCCTACCCTCTGCTACAACTCCGGGCGGGCCAGATCTCGTTTGATGGCTGCCTTAAACGCAGAATGGGCCATCTCCACGCAGTTGAGAAATGGAGAATACGGAGGAAGAAACTTCAAATGAATCCTTGGGCTTGCATCACCAGGTAGCTTAGCTCTTACATGAGGACGTGCGTTGTCTAAAATCAGGTACACGTCCTCATCAAGGGGGGAAGACATTCTCGCATTCATGAGCGGTGGTAGCCAGGAAAGCCTCGAAAGTTTCCCTCGTCACAGTTTCCACTGCAACAGTGTGGTGGACGAGCCCATTCTCACTTGAAACTGCAAAAGTGACACTGCACTGCCGACCGCGTTGGCCATGTACGACCCGACGTGCAGGGACCACGCGTGGGGCTTTTCCAAAAGAGCGTCTGGTCCAGAAGTTGTAGCCGGTCTCATCAATGTAGACACAGTGTGCAACGACACCCTCGGCCATAAACCACTGTGCGTACTCCATGCGCGTGTATAGGATTCTCGGTGAATTTCTAGCATCTGGGACATCCTCGGCCAGTTTCGTCGTGATGGGCATTCCGTCAAGTGCTCTAGCAATAGTAGAGACGGATACCGAGGGCTTCTGGGGAAGAGCTGCCCGTAGATCTATCTTCAGTTGCTCAAGGGTGACTAAGGGGTTACTGCTTACAGTGGCTCTTCACGTTTCGCTCGCCTCCCCTTGGCAGCTTGTTGCGTCTCCCGGTCCGGAGATATGTGGCCACAATATTATTGATCTGGCCGTTGAGCGCTTTATTCCGAGCGTGTCGGCCAGCTCTAGGTAGTCAAGGTTATGTCCCTCAATGCTTCTATAAGTCTTTCTCTATCTTGTTGAGATATGCGCCTGTATCTAACTTGTGCTGCCCTGACTGTACCGAAGAAGATGAAGGGGCTCTGTCGTACCGATATACATATGCCTTATGGATGTATGAAAGAAGAGGGGCGTTACAGAACACCAAATTTGAGTTATTTGCTGTTTTAACAGTGTGTGGCCGAAACAAAAATAAAATTAAATACATATGTTCTCACCTTTTGAAATGGAAATTAAACTATGAGGTAATTTGACTGAAAATGTTGGGAATTTGGATGCCCATCCACGAAATTGAATGACTGAAATAACCCCTTCGACCGGTGTTGGCGAATTTGACTGAATATAGAGCACGTGTCAATTTGAAGACCTTTTATGAATTCGAAAAGCACATGTGCAGATTTCATTGTTCGAAATGTTAAATTGAATGAAAGAGTGTCAGTGAATGTTAGATGGGTACAAGAATAATGATGTCATATTTTTTTTTAATTGTTATCTATCATGATTACAATACTTAAATTATTTACGTTAATGTAAATCAATTTAACTGAGTAAAAGTTTATTAAGCAAAATAAGTATATTCTACTTAAAATTCCATGTTACAAATACTTAAAATAATCAAGGCAATCCGTTGACGAACTTTTTTTTTGAGGAATTTTTTACAGGGCATGCAGGGTCCCGGAAGAGGGGGACTGGCCGGGGCTCGAGGATACCGCCTTTTACCTAATTACAATACTTAAATTATTTACGTTAATGTAACTCAATTTAACTGAGTAAATGTTTATTCAAATAAGTAAATTCTACTTAAAAATTCCCTGTTACAAATACTTAAAATAATCAAGGCAATCCGTTGACGAACTTTTTGAGGATTTTTTTTTACATTGCATGCAGTCCCCACAAGGAGAGTCCTGGATAGGCCAATCAAATTGGTTTGCTGTTGCAGATAATGTTATGCCTTTCCTCTATATTCAAAAGTAACAAGGAGTCACTTGGCAAATTACAATATTATCATCTGTACCTTCAAAAATCGTTTCTAGGCATATCAAAATTTTTCTGTGAAGTTTTAGACCCTTGTATATACAAAAACGACCCTTTAAAAATGCCGTTTTGTTATGATTTCCACGAATTAATGTTAGAACGGCAAAAAGGGCAAAATTTAAAATTACTCAAATTACAAATTATTCACTGAATAATGGTGTTATACATTTTAAATGACTTTCTTGATTCACTGACATGACTGATGCCTAATAACGGACGATTAGTGTAGCTTACGTAAATATTTCTTTAAAAAATTCAAATTAATTGGAACAGAAAACTTGCATTTCACACCAATTATTTTTTTCTTAAAATAATATACAAAGGACAAAGGGCTTATAGGTTTTCTTTCGATTTTTGTGTTTACAATTCATATAGACAAAAAAAGTCACAAGTGAGACCTCCACATGACCTTGTAAAACGTTTGCTAATAATGTCTTTGGCCATTGTCAATTAATGTAATCGAATCACTTGCAGAGGCAAACTAATGGGGTATTGCAAGAAAGTTGCAATCGATTGCAAATTGTAAAGCAAATTGGAACAGCCATTCCGAATGGTTCAGGGTCTGCCCATTCAAGAAGATGCGCTTGCAACAATGATTTTGATTGGTCAGTACCGATCAGTCGCAACTTGCGATCAATCGCAACTTTCCTGCAACACCCCTGCAACACCCCATAGGAGTTGACAAGAGGGTCATGATAATGTCTATTTTCATACATGTGCATAGTAATATCATTGTGGTATAATACGGCTAAGGCCAACAACATTTCCTTTTCTGTGAAAAGTTAAAACAACTTATGATCGATCTTGCAGCTACATGATAATTGAACATGTTGAATAGATGGGGTCAATGAATTATTTACATAATGGATAGAAAATCGAAAATTCAAAATACAGTCTATAGTTTTCGCTATAAGGTCTGTCTGGATCGAACGCTGGGTGTGGAGGGCGAGAGCTGCTTGGTGGGCGTGGCGTATGAAAGGGATCTGGTACTTGGTGTTTGGATGCAGTCTGACTCTTTACCCTGCTCCTCAGTGTAGAAATACTCGACCTTACCTACCAGATGCCACAATGTACTCAGATTAACCTAGTTGATGAACGGACAGAGAGAGAGAGAGAGAGATAGTGAGAGTAAGAGAAGGAGAGAAGGAGGGAGGGCGGGAGGGCGATAGAGAGAAAGAACAAAAAGTACGTCTTTTTGAACATACTTGAAGAATAAAACAATGTCTAAAAATTCAGACATCTTTGAAATACATTATGATTATGAGAAAGATTCAGTAACTGTTGTTCCACCAAGATGGATTATTATGAGATACAAGTTATAACAGCTTTATTCTGATAGTGAATAAAATATTTAGACACATTTTCAATACGACAAGCATTAATTCGTCCCAAGTTTTCATTCCAAATCAGCAACCATCACAGAAGGATGCATACTTTATTCTACAAACTATAGTCCAACAAGTTTCTATTTTTATTACACTCACCCTGAAGTAACCACTGAACGGTTGGTCGAGATCACCGATGACGTAACAAAGCAAACTGATTGAGAATACTGTAATGATACACATCATGAGATCCATCTGACTTGATTCCGTCTGTAACAGAAAACAAAGAGGCGGGTCAGCAATATAATACAACTTCAAACGGACTACAGAACATGGGCATAACATTCCTATGGCGTATCCAACATGGGGTGACGTCGGCCGCCCCTTCTGTTTGGGAGCCCAGGAAATATTGCAATGGTCACACGGGGACGCCAAGACCGGATTTGCCGTGTACTGAACCGAGATGGAATATTCTGCCTCTACACTCTAAAAACTTAAGTGCTGTTTTCAGCAACAGGACGGCTAAATTTAACACTTTCTGTGGGCTTGCATAGGGACTGCACTCAGAGTGCTATTGGAATGCACACAGCGTGCTATTTCAGCACTTTCACGGGAGCTGGACCGGCTCCTTAAACTGCTAAAAAAAAATTTAAAAAAAATCTTGATTCGAACCAGGGTCTACCTGCTTACCGCTAGACTCACTCACATCGTACGATTTAGAGCAGATCATATTGTTACATAGTGAATTTACGACACCACATAGTTCATGTTGACTTGACTCCCACGACTAAGCTGGATTGCAAGACGAGTTCGTTAGTCTATCGGTAAGGTCCATGCCTCTCAATCAGCGGAACCTGGTTCGAGGCTCGCCACGGTCACATTTTTATTTGCTGGTAAATTAGCACACTACAAGTGCTAAAACAGCATTTCAGGTGCGGTCACTATACATGCCCCGAAAAAGTAGCACTTCAGTTTTTACAGTGTAGTTGTCCATTAATTGAAAGGATATGCCAATAGATGAATATTTTTCTTACCACAATAAGCATGACACCAAAGTAAGAGAAGAACCCAAGCACTTCTAAGAACATCCATAATAGAGGATGCACGGTATAGTGTAGTGTCATGTAGCGCTGTGTCGCACAGGTTGCCAACTCCTGAAGATTACTCATAATTTTGTCCTGCAAAAGAATAGCCAAAATCAGCTATGGAAATTCAGTATTTCTTTTTCTTCTCTTTTATCCATGCATGATTTTCCCGGTTAATTTAAAAGAGAAACAAAAGATGTGTCTATCTAATGTCTATGTCAGCGTTCATGAGAAATAAAGTATGTATTTAAAGAGACAGAGAAAAGGAAAGAGAGAAAGAGAGAAAGAGAGAGAAAAAAAGAGAGAGAAAGAAAAACGGAGGGAAGAAAGAAAGAAAGAAAGATGGAGAGAGAGAGAGAGGGGAGAGAGGGAGAGGGAGAGAATAGTCGTGATGGGATGACGATCAGTGAGGGACTGGGGTGTCTTTGCCAACGAGTCATCTGAAGAGAAAAGGGGTAAGGACCCCCCCCCCCCCCCCCCCCCCTCTTTCGTGTGCAGTGCTTGCTATAAGCCACTTCGGAGATGCAATCTGAGCATGAGCAGATAAAGGTCATCTGTACCAAATTCTAAAACCCACTGACACTAATATTCTATATGTGCTCATGAATGTCATGTAATCATTATTCAATTATGCACTAATGGTGCATTCCATGATATCCAGGTGGAAGTATTCTTTTTAAAGGGGGAAACAAAAGCTATTCATGAGGCACCTCTATCACTCCCAGAGTTATTTTTCTGAAGTGCACATAAAGGGACCCTCCATGTCTAAAATATCTGTGGATATTTGGGGTCATTTGTACCATGCGCTAACCCCGAACTGGCTTATTGATGTAACTTTACTCGTTTTGTTATTTTATTATAAACCAAGTGACCGTATGATTCATATTTTTGTAAAGTTTTTTTTTTATCAGTTTCCCGTAATGTCTGCCATGTCGGGCATTTCGGGTGACAGTCAAGATAAGCGCCCTTCACAAAAGCACATTGTTCACCGTCGATATTGCACGCAACAGCACCATTTTAGGGGGAAACAAAAGCTATTCATGAGGCACCTCTATCACTCCCAGAGTTATTTTTCTGAAGTGCACATAAAGGGACCCTCCATGTCTAAAATATATGTGGATATTTGGGGTCATTTATACCATGCGCTAACCCCGAACTGGCTTATTGACTTACGACTATGGTGGTGTCACAATGGTCTCTATCCTTGTCACCTTTCTGCAGTACATTAACCACATCCCAGATCTGACCAGCTGAGTATTCATGGCGGTAATCCTTAGAGCTCATACCTCGACGACCAGTCACCTGCTGCATGATCGAAATGATTTCTATCTTCACCAACTTGTAGATCTAAGGGCAGAAAAAAACAAAGAAGGAATGAAATGCATTTGTTTGGTCTAACCTTTGCCTAGTTGTGTGGCGGAAGAGAGAAAGAGAGGGAAGGGAAAAGAAAAATAAACAAAATAAACGGGAAGGTAAATGCCCGGGGGGGGGGGGGGCACTCAGATATATGGGTGTACACATGCGTGTCCATGGGTTTTCAAAATACCCCCTAAACAGGTTTTATACTTGGATGAAAAATGACCCCTAAACGAGGATATTTGCGCGGTTTTTCATCATCCAACCCCCTAAACAGGTTTGACTTAGTGCAAGCTAGCGCGCGCTATAACTTATAAGCAACAACACATTTCAGAGGGGGAACCATTTCAGTGCACTATGGCTGCGTCGGTAGAACTCTCCGCTCCCGATTCTCCTCTCTTTTTTGCATCCATCTGCATGCACTGCCGCGCGCCACTCCCTGAACTGAAATCGGGCTGTAAATCCCCGTGAAAATCCCTGAAAATATCAGAAAATGTCCCATTTACATATTGGTGCCAAAGTGAAAAATATACCCCCTAAACGCGTTCGGCCAGATTAGTCAAAAGCACCCCTTTTTGTTGAAAATCAGCGTTTTGGGGCCCCTTAACGCGTTCCACCTGATAAAAATACCCCTTTTTACGCGTTTTCTTGGACGCGCATGTCTACACACATATATCTGAGTGCCCCCCCCCCCCCCGGGGGTCAATGTAACCTTTGCCGTTAGACGACCTGATGAGACCAGTATGTCGACCCTAACTGGACCCTGTGTTTGCAAGGGGCTCTCCGGCAAGGCTCACAGATCTTCTAAATTTCTAAATGATTTTTAAGATGAAAGAAAAATATGCACATAGCTCATCTATGCATCATGTCCCAATCCTGGTTATATTAGTTATCAAAACAAAATTCGCTGGCCGACTTTAAGCAACATTTATGGCGCTCACACAAGTCCTTCCAAAAATTTTATTATTATCTTTTTAAAGGCTATTTACGAAAGCCCCGTAGACATCAATCTATCTGTGCTAATGCTCACTTTGAGTCTGTCTTGTGTTGTCAGTGACGTCATTCTTGACGTCATTGCTAGAATCTGATCGAGGAGTCCAACTTCTGTTGAGACAGTGGTCGTAATACCACGTTGTTTGTCCAGCACGGATTGGAAGGTAAAACCGAATGTTACTCTATATTGAGATATTAAGGAGAGAAAGTGTGTGAGAGCGAGAAAGAGAGAGAGAGAGAGAGAAAGATAGAGAAAGAGATTGTTATACCAATCTTCTTAGAATAAATACTGCAAAAAAGCAGAGTTCATAATGATAATCAATCGTTGCGAAACAAACTTTTCAAACCTACCCAGAGACTGGCGAATTGCTATTTCATTGCGTCTGAGTCCTCCAAATTGTGATTATTAAACGAAACGTATACAGTCAGATTATTAAATATAACTGCGTGTCAATATTCCGATAAAATCAAAACCATTCCAGGTAAACTTCAGCAAATGGATCGTCCATTATATGTGAATGAAAGAGCAAATGTTTTGGAGAGGATCCTTTATCCAATTAAATCACAAATACTGACCAGCTGAAATACAAGTACAATGTTGTTCTAACATTCAGCATGTGTATGCTTTCTGAGAAAAATGGTGTATTATCTTAAGACAGACATGATAGAAAGTTTGTAAAAATACCTTTTACACTATTTTTAGAATGACATAACTTACGCATATACAAGTCCAGCTGGTGCCAAGAAGCAACCTGGAAAAAGAAAGAAGAGTCATCATCCATTATGTAAATGAATGCAATTAGAAGTATCTACGATTATAATGATAACGACATGAAAGATGATGATGATCTCTTTCTCCTTCATACATGTACATGGAATTTTTGTAGAAGGGTCAGATTGCTATCCTAAGGAAAATTACCTTAAATATTTGCCTATAAAGAAGATCCCCTGGACCTATGGCTGTATATGAAAATGGATGCTCTACCAAATGACAATATGTTCATTAAATTGTTATGGTTGTGGTTTGAACGAATCTTGATATCAAATTAAACATTCCAAAATACCATTTCTCGGTCATACTGGCTCAGTTTCACTAACCTACGCCATCATTGATATTAGGCAGACCGTTAGGCCAGAAGGCGGTTATCAGAGGGGCTCTGAGAAGCAGGAGACATGGGCAGATAGCTAGAGAGATGATAGCTGGTAGAGTAATGAGAAACAAAGACAGTGGTCTGTTGTAGTGCCGCCTTAGTGCTTCCATGGATTCGACTTCTTCAGAGGTTAAAACTGTCAGGAAAGAGAGGACAAAATGGAAATGATGATAACCGACATGTCTTTCAAAAGTTGATGCCAAACAGCGTTTGAGGAAAGCTATCAACAGATCAGAAAAGAAAAGCATACTAGGTAAAGCATAGTACCTCATCCTATTTATTAATAGAATATTGCACACCTAAATGAACGTAGGTGAGCGAAATATTCTTTAGGGGTGCAAGATTTGCACCTCTTATCCAAGGTCATGCCGATGTTTCATCGGTACACTGAGAGTTTTACAAGTCCCTTCTACAATACCTTTGTGACAAGCTGTCAGACGTAGACATTCACGCTTTGTTTTTGTTTTGATTATTTGCTTGAAATCAAAGGCAAGCATTTAGCCATTGCTTTAGCTCTATTAACTTAATCATAATGATTTAGCCTTCAATATTCCGCAACCGGTGTAACGTATAATGGAAGAAAGCCAGTTTAATAAAATGTCTTTTGTTGCCAAATACATCATTCGTATTACAGCAAGTATAAGTTATAATATCTTCTGTAATAGCACCAAACGGAACTTGCATTTGTACTATTTTCAGTGTACACATTCTATAGCTATTCACTATAGTTGAATACATCATGAAAGAGCACATACATTTTGATAACACAAAAAGTTCACTTTTTCATAGTGATAATGGTACCATTGAATGGCTTTTCTTTAAAGCTGCGGGATTTTTAGAAGAATATACCTAACTTTAAAGTTGAATATTGATATTTCAGCTTTGATCAACATAATGATTTGAAGGGCAAAGGGGTGAAAGATATCTGATACTTTGTGAGATTCTTGATTTTTAAAACTTGTTTTATAATATACTCACATTGATCCGATTGCGCGCCGCAATGAGATTCAGTCATAGATCCAAGTAGAATCACGTCGACTTTGTCACAGCTCTTTTGTCGAAATTGTAATCTATTCGCTCTCCTCTTCCAACATGTCGTAATCATCAGTATTACCATCCCTTACAGAGGATCGGCGGAAATAAAAAAAAGAATATAAACACGAATAAAAGTTGGTATTTGCTGATAAGAATAAAATTCTGTTATAAAACTGATTTTGATTGTGAAAGGAGAGACTTATCATTGATCATTGATCAATAATTATGAACTGTCACAAGGTATAACTACTGATTTTATCACCCCTCCCCTGCTCCTGTTCTTGCCACCCCTTCTATCCTCCCTCTCGCTCCTCCTCCCGTTCTTCCCATATCTAGCTTCTCCTCTTCCTACCTTTTTCCCTCCTTCTCCTGCAAATTCCCCTTCCTACTACTACTACTACTACTACTACTACTACTACTACTACTACTACTACTACTACTACTGCTAGTACTACTACAACTACTAGTAGTAGTACTACTACTACCCTGTCAGGGTAGTAGTACTACCCTGACAAGGGAGATTAACAAAAAAATCAAGCTATTTTTTTGAGGGGGACCCAAGAAGATAGTTTGAGGGCATATTGGATTTTGAAAGGAAGGACAAGTGCCCCTTGCCCCGGCCTCTTGATCCGTCACTTTGTCATGTTTGTAAAGACAGATTCAGACGTTTCTGAAACCTGCGTCCAGTTTGTCCACCCTTTATGACTTCTAGAAATAAATCTACAGGGGCCTACTTACCTACTAAGAGCAAGGCTATCAACGCGAAGGGGGGAACCATCATTTCAGTGAGTGTCACACCGCCTTGAGAAGGCGCCCCTCCTGGATACCCGGGCTCTGACTCGGGCTTCGGCTCGGGCTCGGCGGTCGTCTCGGGCTCGGGCTCCGGTCCCATCATTGAAAACACGATCGAGCTTCGTTAATCGACTGAATCAATAACAGTCGCCTTATGAAGATACTTGGAATATAGGTCTAGCGGTGAACGTGTGTGTTATTCCGTTAGCATCCGTTGATTTCTTTTTGTCATGCAGGAAACTCTGTAAAAGATCACAAAAGAAACATAATTTGTCATTAAGAAGCTATGTATAGATCAACATATAAAAGCAAACAGGTATTATGACCGAAAGACAATGACTTAATTGACAGGTAAAATGTTTCACTTGCGATTCTACTATGTCTGTAGAATAATTAAGGGTACTTTTCATATTTATGCACAATCACCTTTTTAAAGAAAAGAGACATGGAGAAAGAGAGGAGATAGAGAGGAGTGATAAAGAGATAGATAGAGAGAGAGAGAGAGACTAGGGAAATATAAAGAAGGGGAAAAAAAGGGGACCAGAAAGCCAGAGACAGAGAGAGATACACTGTTAAAAAATATGTGGGTATTTTTACAGGAAATTTCCTGGCAGTCGAAACGCCAGGAGTGCACGTTATTTTACAGCCTCATGTAAAACTACAGTCTGTAAATAATATTTCCGTTTTTTACAGGAAAGAGACCGTAAATTTAAAATAATTTGTAGTCAGTCTCAAGGAAAGCCAGAAAGTCAATAGTTTTACAGTTATTAAGTGTAAAACCATGCTTTATGTTATCCTATTCTCTACCTTAATCTATCCTATCCTAAACATATCCTATCTAGTTAATTGTGTGTGTGTGTGTGTGTGTGTGTGTGTGTAATTGGGTTTTTACAGACGTGTATCAATCAGATATGATTATTTACGTCTGGGACCGACCTTTAAAGGGTCACTAAAATAAAAAAATAATTGCCCATTTTTCGTAGGAAGGTGTCATCAGGAGCCAAAAAATATCCATCACACAATTTTTTATGCATTCAGTCATATTTTATAATCATTTGAAAAGTACATTTTTGCTGATTTACACAGTCATAAGCCCCGCCCCTAAAAAAAACTCATCGAAGCGACATCGTGATCACGTGATCTGTGACGCATGAAAAGTAAGGGAAAATATTCCACTAACCTATACCGTGCGCGCCCAGAGGCCCCCGGCAGGCCCAGCCCGGTGCCGAGCATGATATTCACCGCATCGACCATTTGCATTGCGTATTTTCGTGTGTTTAATTCCTCACAATAACTTTGATTTTGGGACACAGTTTCATCAATAATGCCTAATCGGTGTATAGTTGCGGGCTGTAGCAAGACCCCTAAAGATGGTGTAAGCCTACATCATTTTCCTAAATATGAAAATCTACGGAAATTGTGGGTCGCAAAGGTAAAGCTCACGCGGGCAGAGTGGCAAGGGCCGGCCAAGTGAGTGAGTGCAATCTGCAGCGATCACTTTGCTGAAGATGATTTGAGGACCCTGGCCTGTATTCAGAATTTGACATGAAGAGAAGGATAAGCTAGCTAAAAGATTCAGCTATTCCAACGATCAGACTTGGAGTCAAGTCTTCCAATCTGTTTTTCAACGACAGCAGCTGCAGCAGCTTCACCCGCTGAGACCGAAAATTCTGTTTCTCGTTCGTTAGCTAAGACGACCTAACGAACGAGAGACAGAATTTTCGGTCTACTTCACCCGTAACTCCAGGGAGCTCCAACGCGGTGGAGCTCCCTGTAGTTACTTCACCCACGGCCCTTCACCGTATTCTGCGAGGGGTTCAAACATATAATATGGTCGAATTTCCCCTTGCCACCCGAGCTACTTTGCCTTCGGTGTCTGATAAATCATTTGATAAATCAGACTTCGTATCTGCATGGCTCAGAAAAGTCCTCCAACTCAGAATCGCGGGCACTTTTCCTCTCTCTATATAAGTTACTCGAATTCAGCCAAAATCTAGGTCAGTACTAACGTACTATGTAAAGCGAAGTAAAAAAAAAAAAGCCGTGTGAAATAAACAAAACAAAAGCGTTCACCAGTCGCTATGTACGAGGGGAACATAGTCACTGCCGTATTAAAGATGTGTAGGACATTGTACATAATTATATACAGACGCATAAAACGTCTGTGCACGCGTTTATGACCAATGCAAAACTTTCGTTCGGCAAGCTCAGATGGATGAGAACATTGTTCAAAAGAAAAGCTAAAAACAAAACAAGAGCTGTATATTTGGGCAAAAGCGTTTTCTGATCTTGTAGAAAATATATTGCTAATGATTATTCACTCCTAAGATTATATTGATTAATTTCCTTTTTTCATGAATTGTCCATTGAACAGAGGGGTCAAATACCGCATTCTGTGTACAGTATTATATGCTGCAGCCTGCAGATCTTGTGCCTCTTACTTTTCATACGTCACTTGGGGGTTAGCCAATCAGCTCACGAGTTTTAAGGAACGGTCCCAAAACCTCTACTTTTCCCCCTTTTTCGCCAAAACGAGACATAATTTGGACAATCGATTGGCAGATTCGTGATTAGAAGGCAAAACTACATGGAAAGAGCACCCATTTTCTCTCTAATTTAGTCAACCTTTAACGTCACCATCCGAAAGACGTGACTCAGTCTCGAACCTGGGTCCGCTGAATCAGTTTATAACTTCCACTGGTAGCTGGATTACAGGCGCACGCCACAACGCCCAGTTAAATTCAATTTAATGCAATCTTTTATATGCACCTTATAGTTTTTTTTATTCCTTTTGTGACAGTTACTAAATCGGGCAACCCCAAACCATACGCTTACTAAAAATTCATGAATATTCATATAAGTGTTTTCCCACATATTTGGTAATTTAACAGGGTAACTTGTTAAAATAATTATGAGAAATGTTTTTTAACGGTGTTTTTTATCGGGCGATTGAAAATAAATGCTGATTTCCGGTAAACCAACAAACTTGCTGTTGTTTTACAGGAAAAAGCCTGTAAAATTGAAATGACGGCAATAACTTGTAATTTCAAGGGCCAGGAAACCTGTAGTTTTACAGTTATTTTTTACAGTGTATATACAGTTTTTATCTTCATAACAATTAACTTTGTTCTACACATGATTGCATTACATAATAATACAATAATACAAAAGTGGGGGGGGGGGGGGGAGGGGGGGGGGGGGGGGGGGGGGGGGGGCAAAAGAGGAAAAATGGAGGAGAAAAACGCGGCTGCACAAAACCATATCATATCAAATTCCAGTCTAACAACTTACTTAGTTTTTTACACTATGCTGAACAATCCTCTAAGTCGTTAATAAGTAAACCAGTGACAGAAGGAATTATACAACCGCCTAAACGTCTAAACCCTGATAGTGGACACCAGTAGGCCAATATACGAAATTCCAGAAACTTCTGAATCCTTCAAAATGTTAGTATGGATAATATATGGAAAGAAAACAGGCCTTTGCTAAAAGTCAAAGGGTCAGTGATAGAGTGAATAATAGTCATATCCTGAAGATTATGAGTTGATCAGCGGCCTAAAATGACCTAGTATATATATGGGCTCTAACATGTCTAATTGGTCAATCAAATACGCCCATGATGATGAAAGTACTGTAAATGTACATCAGTTCGTCATTCTACGTCGTTATTTGTTGTACCAGTTGTCGGTACCAAGCTGTCAATCCAAACGTCACATTAGCGATGAAACGATGAACTTGTTTTACCATGTTTATACTGATGATATCAAGGGAAGTGGCGAAGCGTGGGTACAGACACTAGTATCATGGGGGAGGGGGGGGGAGGTGAAATTAGAATTAGTAAAGCCACCGAATAGTTGGAGGTTATGGGAGGGGATCCAATCCTTTCCCCTCAACCTTTCCTTTTCAATTTCCTCTTTTTTCCGCCATGCGATAAGGCGGGTGGGGGGGGGGGGGGAATGTGCCTGGTGTGCCCCCTGTAGCTATACCACTTTATAAAAAGAAACAATTCTCAGAATATGGTTATTTGTCATTATAGCTGGTATAACAGAGGCCAACTGGGTCAATGGATGAGTAGGAGCCAAAAACTAACTGTCAGAATCAAGTTGAATTGAAAATGATGAGTACAAAGCAAGCCGTCAATATCGTCATTGCCAAGTGAAAGGTGATATTGAGAAGTGATTAGCGTGAAGCACTGTGTTCATACATTGCTAGGCAACGATACACTGTTTGTTCAGCACTTTCATGACGCAAACAATTCCCTGAAAGATGTTTATAAAACAGTTTGAGGATGACTCTTGATTTGAAGGACCATTTTTGAACAATACAATATTAGTTTTCTTAAATTTATGTTTCTAAAGATGTATAAAAATATCAAATTCGAATATGCTGGCAGAATCTAATTTAAAAAACTTTGCCAATACTATATTTTTAAAATCCATGAAAGAAAAAGGGGTTCTATCAGCCCCTTTCGATTATTATTACCGGGGATAATACACACGAAAAGAAATCTGCCGGCATAAACTGAGCACATACCCGCCAGTATTACTGTAGCTGTCAAGATAAAATACATATTGAATTGGCGGAGTTAGTGTTATATTCATGATATAGTTCACTCCATTTTTTGTGTGAAAAGAACACAAAATTTGTTTTTCAATAAAGATAGATAATGGTCACATCATATTACTTTAGTCACCATACCTTTAGTTGGATTCCTTGAATGTGTGATTAAGATAGTGTTTTACATTACAAATTATACTGAATTGATATCTGCATGCATGCCATTTACATAATACACACCTGACAAATATCAATAAAAGTTACGATAGGAAAGGTTTGTGCATTTTTACAGTACACGTACATTGCAACCAATAGATACAGTGAAAAGTGAGTTTGAAAATAAAAGTAAAACTAAATTAACTAAATATATTGGGAATGCTATACTGTATCGAACAAAAGACCATGATTCAAATTTCCACATTTTATATACGAGATTATCATGATTATAATTATCAGTATGTGTTTCGGTATTTTGTCAACTGGACGATTGTAAGATAATTCATCTGGCAACCCATTCACTCCCACTAGAATCGAGGAGAATAAAGAGTTAATAATGGATGAAACCCTACAATTAAACCAAATATATATTTTGTTTTTTGTTTTTCTCCATGTTCGTTATATTCTTATTCATCATTTTTGACGAGTAGAGCTTCGTTTATACTTTGATATACGTATTATGCACGAATCCTGAATTTTCCAAACTGATAAAAAGCAATTCATTTTGTTGTAAATAAAAAGAAATTCAAATACATTGTTTATATCAACATTGATATACATCGGGGTCCCTGGCCCAAAACCACGGGTTCCCGTATTCCCGTATTTAGGATGTGATTTACTAGCCCATCATCGTGCCCCCTCCGGCGATCAAACAAGGGAAAAATTATTCAGATTCGGGGCATTAAATGAAATTATTTAAAGTCATTCATTTGCTTTATCAAAGTTTTATCAAATTTGATACCCAACCATCACGTACACTGATGTTTTTCGTTATAATTTCCTCTATGATATTTAATTGTAAATTGGGCTGACTTTCAAATCAGGAAAGGTCATTTCAATCATCGTGGATGCACATATCCTTTCTTTTGTTTAATTGAATTAGTTGGGACGGATGACCCTGAAATTTAGATTATCCAATACTAATAGAAGAAAATATTTGGTTAACTAGATGCACCACAAAAATGCACATTAACCTGCACGTCTACGTCATTGGCCAGTTTATTTAACACACTTACCGATTTATAGATGATTTTAAAAAAATGTATTCCTTTCCCGATTCTTCTTGAGTACAGAGACGAAAAGGAGAAGATGACGTATAAACTGGTATCATATTAAAAACATTATGAAAAAATCAAGTCTTTTGTCAGGATCCAGAAAACATGTATTGCATATATATATACATGTATATAGGCTATAGCTTGCCATGTTCAAAGCAGTATGAATGCACCAGATTTCAACATGAAATATCAACTCGTCTATTGCCCATGCACGTTTCTACAGGCATAGTAAGTGATATTCAAAATGAGATCTAAACAGATCATGCTTGTAATCCTAGCTGAAATTCGAACCACTTTCACGGAGAACACCCCCCCCCCCCCTCTCTCTCTCTCTCTCTGTTTCTCTCAGCAGTCCATAAGAATAAATCAACGTATCCGATAATACCTGACAGAACTCTTGATATTGACGCAAACCAATGGAAAGAAAGCGAATGATAAGACTTCAGAAAGAGCAGAAGAATCCGAGAACGAAAGTGAGTAACACTATTTATAATTGCTCCCCCAAAACTATGAACTATAAAATCTTACCTAGGCCCAAGCAGTCCAACTCAACTATCACAACATCAGATCGTTGTCCATATGGCGCTTTCAGTTGTCTACTTCGAAGTGAAATTTAAGTAAATGCCTGTAATCATAGCTGAAATATGAAACAATGTCATTTACAATACGTCATCGCTCTTAACTTTGGGGAAATGCCACTCTGCAGCGATGTTGAAATTGTCAGAAATAAGGGTAGTCTTTGCGCAGTAAGGCCTCTCAAATGGTGCTGTTGCGTGCAATATCGACGGTGAACAATGTGCTTTTGTGAAGGGCGCTTATCTTGACTGTCACCCGAAAGGCCCGACATGGCAGACATTACGGGAAAATGATAAACAAAAACTTTACAAAAATATGAATCATACGGTCACTTGGTTTATGATATTAAAACTTTCCTTTGTTAAACCCTTTCTCGGTCGTTCACTTTGATTGGGAACGTTTTATCATTATCTATTCCCGAAATGTTTATCATAATATATTCGATGTATTTATTCAATTTTGTTTATCATAGTGTATACAATGTATTTGTTTAATTTTGTACATTTTTATGCATAATTATGCATTCAATATATATTCAAATATACATTCCGTTATATATTAAAATATGTATTCAATTATGAATTCAATCATAAATGAATACATATTTGATTGTGAATCCAGTCATGATTCAATTATGTACTCAATAATGTATTCCATTATGCATTCAACAAGTATAGTTATGTATTATACTTCTGTACCATGATGAAAAATGTATGTTCAAAATATGATGCAGAAACCAGTAAATCAAATCAAATCAAATATCTTTTTAAATCCACTGTCATTCCTGCTCTTGCAATAATACTTAGAGCCTCTACAGTACAGTGGTCTATATTTCTTAAAGTGACAATGTAATTTCGGAAGATATACTAGATAAGACACTAAGTAAGCAAATTACAAATTGAACACCTCGTTTCCCGAATATGAGTTGGTGACTGCCTAAATATGAGGTGACAGCTCCCGAAACATTGTTATTTCAAATTTCTCCTTATGGGAAAAGCATACCGGCAGACTTCAGTGCTTAGACTTTCGCATAGTCCTTTTTGCCATTATTTGTCCGAAGTCATTTTGTTGGCGCTGAAACAAGAACAAAAATGATTATGATTAATACAGAGATTAACAAAACGAGTAAAGTTACATCAATTACATCCCAAACTGATGTAGTAGGCTTTTTTCACCGAAAACTGTTCTATATAAAAACTTCTGCTCATGGATTTAACCCATTGACTACAGAATTCTCTCACTCTCACGTGAAGCGTGCTCCCCCGGGGGTGGGTGCAGGGAGTGGGGAGATTCCCCCTCCCGCGCGAAGTGCGAAAGCTCTGACGTTTTAGCAAATTTCAGAGATAATGGCTCGTAGCAAACGTTTTATTAGGCAGAAAGTTGTAGTTCGACGCCCTGACTGCTTTTCAATTATCTGGACGCAATACTGCACTGTATGTAACAGGGGCTGTGTGCAGGGAGGGGGGGGGGGGGGGGGGGGTTCCCCTTTCCGCGCGAAGCATGAAAACTTTGACGTTTTAGCAAATTTGGAGAGAAAGATAACTGCTTGTAGCGCCTTTTTAGGCTTTTTCTCTCACTTCCCCCTCTTTTTTGCGCTCTCGCTCTTTTTTTTAAATAGTTTAGGTGGCGGGTTTGTTTTAAGAGGGTGGCGACCGCCCCACCCCCGGCTACGCGCCTGACAGGGACCACTATGTCTTGAAGTCAATGGGTTAAGAGCACTCGAGCAGTATAGCTTTCATCCATGCATGACGCACTCTAATGATTATAATGCCAAGGTCTACGCCCCGCGGTTCTGAAACCGCGTCAGCTTCTAGGATAATCCCGAGTGAGGAAATCACTAATAATTGTAAACAATAAACATAGACAAATCACCTAAACACAAACTCATCGTGCAAATACGGATGAAGGAAATATTCTGTGACAACGCACGCGACTGACACGGATTGTCATAATGCAGGATATTGTTAGGCAGTCGATTTCAGGCTGAGCCAAAATCTGAGAAGGGACTTTTTAGAACACAGCTTACAATAGTGCATTTTGCGAGATGGAAAATACGTAACCGCAGGCTCTGACTCAATTCAAGAATCATGTTAAACTCAAGTAAATAATCAAATTGATAATATTATACATATATACTAAGTAAGTGTTACCTCTCTATGTACATGATGTACATCAATATGAATACGAGGAACATGTTTCAGAAAGAGAGACAAGACATGTAACTACAAGTTCAGGACCTTATAACATGCGTCTTTTTTCTTTTCCCTTTGTCTCAGCCACACTCTTAGAAATATTGGGCAAAATTTTACCCAAATTTTACCCAACATGAGGGTCCTTATGAGTCCGACCAACTTTTGGGTAAACTTTACCAATTTCATTCTTATTTTTGACCAATGTTGGGTAAATGCATGTAAAAGTTGAGCAAGATTTAACCAACCTATGCCCAATCTTCATTTACCCAGTGGCATTTACCCAACATTTCTAAGAGTGCATAGAATGGTTTCTATTGTGTGTGATACCAGATAAGTTGTCCGTCCATATGCGATGAGAGAAATCTCTTCATTATAAGGAGAACGTGATTAGAACTTGTAGAATTTAGACAACAACAACAAATTAAAAAAAAAAACTATTCTAAAAATCGACGTTGGAACACCTGTCTGAGATATTTCTCCAATAACCAAGTCCAGTCTCAGCGCAGGGGGGGGGGGGGGGGGGGGGGGGCGGTACGTATTCATTCAAATGATTAAACAGAAAATAGAAAAAGAAACTTAAAGGGAGAGAGGAAGTTGATAGAAACGCATGACACCCCTCCTCCTAATCGGTGACCTGTTTTAATTACCATTTTGCACATCGAGTAAGACTGGTTCCCCCACCTATCCCATGCCCACTTAATGACTGAACCCAAGCTCAATAAGTGACAATATCAATGTTTTCTGTCTCTATATCACTCTGTCCATGCCTTGTCTATTTTCCTGTTCCTGTACTTGTATGTCTTCCAGGGTACCAATGTATGTCCCTATCACGTGATTTAAAACACGATTGCTGTCCATATTGTGCTAGGAAGAGCGGCATGACAAATCATCGTATGGACAGCGAAATGACGCCCAAGAAAAATTTCTCTCTAAAACCGCTCACGTATATGTATAATAAGAGTACCTACATAAAGAGAGTAGCGACAACTCATGATTTGGACGCCATTTTGTTTCCTCTGCTATGCAACATTTCTATTTCAATTCCGATGAGCACCTGGGTGTTCTCAATAGCAAGAATTCAAACGCCATTTTGTTTCCCGAAAAGTCGGACGTCTCTGTCGCTGCTCTCTCTATATAAAGGTACTCTAATGTATAAGCCTGCCTCCCTGTTGGAGTTTTTGGTTACCCATTTCGGTGACCGAGTAGACAATAATGCACACATTAGTAAGATAGAAAGTAGGTGTGATACTCACCTCCACTATACGTGAAAGTAGAACATGATACATGTAGTGTTCATACGAGAAGGCAAAATGGTGAAGAAAATATAATACAACTTGGTGCTTTAGTGTTATGTTTCCGTTTACCGGTATTACTCCAGAGCAGGTCTTCATAGAATATCGAGTCAGGTTGTTTTTAAAGTGGCAAAAAGGAAAGAGTCTTTGCTCTAACTAGGAAGTTAAGAAGCTCCTTTTCCTTCCGATTTGATTTCATCCACAAACGTAATATTCCTAAGTTCAGTCACCTTTCATGTCCAAGTATCATGTAAGATATTATTCTATCGAGCAGGAAAGCACCAAAGCTGTTTCAATAATAAATGAGATCTTAGATATAGATCCTCATTAATGATGCAAATAGTTTATGCTCTTTATGAATATTAATGACGTAGTGGTTTTTAAAACATATTCTGGTATATTCCTCTAATCATTTTTGTACTAGACCGTTTTTCTATATATTTCACGATATCTTTATATTTTTTAACATTTATTTTGTTATACTGATTAATTCATACGCAACATCATTGGTAATTCAATATTCATTTTCCTCAAGTCTTTGTTCTAACAAATTCAGTTTTCTCTCACTCTCTCTCTCCCACTTCCAATATATTTGACTCTCATTCTATAATTCATGACTTTTTAATGTACTCTATACTTAAAATCACTTGAATTATTCGCTTGCCAAATTGTCGTATTCTATTTATGCCGTTTCACTGACCGCAATCCCATGCTCAATGCCAAAGAGTGTCCTCGTTTTGGACGTTTGATTTGATTTAAGGTAATTATATTACTTAAACAAAATATGAGTGACAAATCAGTTGAACGAATAGAATTTCTAATCATATTGAAAATAACCATCAAATTTTCTACATTAATCATTACGTGTTCTTTAAACTTTCAGGAAA
This sequence comes from Heliocidaris erythrogramma, assembly GCA_025617745.1. Lineage (NCBI taxonomy): Eukaryota > Metazoa > Echinodermata > Echinoidea > Camarodonta > Echinometridae > Heliocidaris > Heliocidaris erythrogramma. Next base: position 26,763,485 of record CM046857.1, on the reverse strand, counting down.
ATATTTTTATAATTCTGAAGAAAATTAAGAAACAACTGAGCTATATTCTCGACTACGTCAAAATGGTAAATAGTACACTTATAAACGTCTATCTTCGGAAAATGTGCAAAGGGAACCACATGTAAACGTATAAGCTATTGTTACTTATACCTAATAATTCTATCGTCAGATATAGCCTACTAAGCCGAAATGAAGGAGATAACTTCAGGTTTTTATTTCATTTCTTGAAAAACAACGGTTTATTCATAACACAGTACAAAAGGCGTATAAAGATCAACACTTTGTTAGAATTTAAAACTGAAAGACGATGGAAATGTTTAGCAAATGTTTAGCAAAGTGCGAAATAATCAATGTTATGCACTGTAAAATATCTGCTGGAAATTATATGTCTCTTAATACAAATCTGCATGGTATAATTTCAGTCACCATCTTTTCAAAATATAGAAGTCAAGCAAAAACTTATTGTGAATTCGATATTTCCATATTGCCTTTCTTGACTTTTAATCTATGTTGAAAGCGTAATGAACAAATTCCCATTTTGCTCTTAAAAAGCGTGGTTTGATTATTCAATGAATGACATAAAAGTGTATCTTTATAACCCAAAATTATAGCTTTGATTCAAATTGATATTTATTTCCATTCGTTTTCATTGATTTCGAAAATCACTTTCCCCCGCAACACACTATCATGGATAAATTAATCGCGATGTACTTTAAACCCCGTGAAGATGCAGTTTAACTTCTGACAATTATATAAAACATATTTTCAAAATTATGACATCAGCTATAAGACAACAATAAAGACGTGGATATAGGTGTACATGTGTGTGTATATATATAAAGTGCATTGGTGAGTGTTGGCGCGACTGTGTGTTGGTGTGAGTGTGGGTGAGTTGAACCTCCTATAGCACCGTGGAAACTGCATCTTTATATTAAAACATATTGTGAGGTGACGGTGAGGAAACAAACTAAATCAATTAACGTCAATAAAATTAATTGGCATGTGTGAAACGCCATTCCTATGTTGGCCTGTACTCTGAACCCGGTTGACCCTTGACCTCTGCTTCCAAGTCCATAGTAAGGATGATAAGACAAAATCATTTGAATTATTGGCAATTTAATCTTTTTTTTTCACATAAGATTTTGAGCATGAAACATGACATTTTAATATATTTAATTTAATCTCAAAACATTTTTTGTACTATATTTCTGTGATTCACGATTTGATATATATACTTTTGATCAAATGTTTGGATACATTTGTTTAAAAAATCACATGGTCTAGATTTCATATCAAATCTTCAATGGAATTAAAAAAGCAAACTAAAATATAGCTTTTAAAGTCGTGTTTGATACACGGCATAAAGATTGTAACCAAATATCAAACTCAACTCGAGTTCAGAATACGACATCGTGCATTTTACACCCTTTAAAAAAATTAATAACCAAACCTCTTTGTGACTTTGTGGTATTTTGCAGACTCTTCAGTTTCGTGATAAGGTGTGGTGGTAAAACAAAAGAACACAACATTAACATAGGACTTTGATATATTACTGGAACAGAAAAAATGTATATAAAATAGGGGTTTATACATATCCTGAGAGATTGATGAACGCAGTAATTTAATCCGTTGACTACTGAACTCTCCTGTTTCCACCTGGTTCCAGTATGCTACGGGTTAAACTCTGTTCTATATGTTTATAATTACTATCGGATTGTACAATCTATATTTGTTTAAGGACCTAAAATGAAATGAAAGCATTTAGTAAATTTGTAAAAATTCCTCAGATCTCAAAGATACCCTTCACGTTATAACTGCATTAAAAATGCATGACGAATATCCATGCTGGTCAATTACTTATCAAAGATAATTAACATCTAGACAACAGATATCTGGATAATTGTCCATCAGCATAATTACCATGCTGACAACTGAAACCAGGATAATTGTCCCACTAGGACGATCCCTCATCGATAGGATAATTACATAGCGGACAACTGACATCCGGATGATTGTGCCAGTATGACAATTACATATCTTGGATAATGAACAAACATGTAACTATTACTTGGATGATATCATCATTACAGATGATCACTACTCAAACAAATACCCACACGATTCCAACCAATGTAGGACAACTATCCATCTAGGACAATTAAGATTCACTACTATCCTACATTGGTGATTGCTCTATACGAGGCAGTTATGAGAGGTAATAATGTAAATCACCCTACTGTCCGGGTTGTAAAGGTTAAGGGTCTGATATTCATCCTAACATCTCCTACCGGGCTTGTGCTGTCTACTGAAATCCTATATAGTGCAACTTTTTTTCAGTTATAAAATGACGTCGAACACATTACAATCAATCTTATCACTGAAGTAGATTAGAATTATGTTATGTAAGAGTATGTCAAGACACAACCATGAAATTGAAATATTACATTAAAAAAGAACAAGCAAAGCAATTACATGTATAATTGCTTTGCTTGTTCTTTAGGTGCATAGGTGCATTTATAATATCGCGAAAGAAAAAAAAACCACACAACATAAATAGAAGATATATAATTAAAGTCATAATTGCTATAGTCAGACAAATACATTTTATATAATAAAAGTTATAAAGATATGTACATTGTATGAAGCAAGTGCCCCATTTTACATCTAAACACTTGCACAGAAATAAAAACAAACTGACTGGAAGCTCATTGATTCATATGTGAACGACCACGGAACCATCCTAATTCACGTGAGTCTTATATGTGTAAAATAACCCGTCAATCAGTGCATTGTGAGGGAGTCAGGTTTTCACAGTCATGTATCAATTAGATTTGAATTATTTACTTTTAGATCAACCTTCAATGACGTAACTATCCAAAATACTTTAATCATGTTGGAACCCATGCCATCTATATAAAAGCAAGATGAGAGGTGACTAGAGAACCAACTCAATTTATTCTTCAATCTTTCTCTTCTAATTAATTATTTGATAAAAATATGAGTGATTCCGTCCAATGTACTACTTATACGACATAATGCGTTTTATCCATTTATTAAGATCCAATAATGGCCAAAAAACTCTTGATATGACCCACGACCAACGGGGTTTTTTTTCTCGTATTACTACCATTTGCAACGTGTCATAGCCAAAAAAAATCTATTCTTGAAATAAATAAATAAATAAATAAAAGATATATTAATATAAATGACCCTTTCTATTCAAATGCTTCGGGATCGATGCCTTTTGATCAATATAGTGCTGGTATATTTGAATATAAAACATTATCAAGGTATTAATATACATTTGTGTCTATTCTATTTTCTTTTCTCGCCGCCCGCAGAAATGACAGGCTGCTATTAAGAGTAAAACAATGAGAATGAATGCTAATGAGGCTAGGATGGCAATGATGATTATCCAGTTTTCCTCCAAACTTGTCTGAGGTAATGCTGATGGTGCAACGACTTCTGCAAAAGAAAGAAAACAAAAGTCAAACAATTATCAATGGAACTTCTATTTCGAAAACAAAATACTCAACCTTTATTGTAGTTTACAAAATACATTATCCTGCCGTATAAACTCATAATAAATGAATAAGTAAACCACAAACAATAACTGAATATAGAATTGAATCATTCATTTTTTTCAGCATATACTTAGTATACGATATATTAACGGCACATATGTTAAAAGCACATAATTACCACGTGTCTGTCTGTACAAAGTAGTCGTTGGTAGTATCCTGTCTCAAGGATATAATTTTCCATTTATTGACTTTCTTTGAAGAAAAGGAAAGCAAAGAAATTATTTTTTTTGTTTATAAGTCAGGGACGGATCTATAGGATTCTAAAAAAAGGGGGCGGGCATTAGCCAAAAACCTCAGACGAGCAACAACAAAAAAAGAAAAGAGAAGTGTACTCGAGGAATTCACTAGTGTGCCACCCTTAAATTCACTAGTAAACGAGTTTATCCCATCTGCTGTTAAAACAAATTAATTGTTAATCAATCGAATAATTAAGGTTGTTTTCTTTAAGTTGGAGTCATTAGTATGATGACTTACTTGTCTCACAGTCGATACCCACTGTATCTGATGGACACGCACACACATAGATCGATCTAAGATTCATGCATGTTCCTCCATTTTGGCAGGGGTTCGAACTACAGTGGTCGATTTCTGTATTAAAAAAGAGGAACATAAATCGGTAACTTACAGAAAATGGAATAATGGCACTGAGTAGTCTGCAAGCACGGACCCTAATTTGACTTTATCTGAAAACCATTGTGTCTTGAGAGAAGCCTAACCCAGCTACCTCCTGGTCGTGTCCTGCGTCAAGAGTAGCTATAGTAAAGGGCCTATGGTAGTCTTACACTGCAGACACTCTTCTACTCTACTCTTCTACGACTGAGCAGAGTTTGTGCTTGTAAATTAGAATTAGTGTGTCTATCGCTGGAAATCAAAACATGCAGATTGTGTTCCAAATTCTCTCGATGGAAGTGCTACAGTGTGACTCAATGTAGTGAAAGCATACATTTCCACGTTAGGAGTGAGAGATGAGCATCTCTTTCTTTTAAGTTATGCAATAGATATTTTACCTTCGACTGTGGAAATGTAAGGAAATTACTGCATTTGTAACCAACTAGGGGGGCTTACAAAGTCCAAATGGAAAATGTTCTGATACTATGATAAAGCCCCCACATCAGTAATGCCTAGTAATATTCATTTATTTATTCACGTTTCCTTTATTATACTGGGTAGCATTATTGTATTGTAGCATTATTCTTTTATTGATGACCACTTTTTGAGTATGTCCACATGGACATAGCATATACATGATATACCCATTGAAATTATCAACTTATCTTAAAAAAGATAATTACCCTTTTCACAGTAGAGTCCTTCGTACATAGTCGGGTCACATCGACATTCATAAGCTTCGTTGGAAATGGCTACACACGAGCCATTGTTCAGACACCTGTGGCGTCGGCAGACGTCATCAGCTGTAGCAAGATAGAAAGTAACATTCGATCATAGAACTTTACTGAACCATACCACTTAAAAACGACTTGCCTCCAAATCAGAATTACTTACTCTATACGGGAACCTAATCATTTACAAGCAATGCTTTTAATTTAGGTCCCCACATTTTAACATTTTTCTTTATTTTTGCCAGTCGTTCATAATATCTCTCGAAACTTTCTACTTATCTACGTACATAGTACTTTTAGTTTTTTACCCATATGTTTTAAAATTTACAAATATGCTTGTAAAATCTGAATTGTTTTTGATGTAAAAGTGGGACAAATAAACTTCAAACTTCAAGGCACATGGTAACGCTTTAGAATGTAATTATGTTTTAGAACAACATTCAAACTAACATTAGTTTGATATAATCATGATCATGGCAGCTCAGCTAGAGCCAAGTAGCTGCACTATACAAATGCATAATCTATATTGTATGTATTCTTGTTATTCTGCGCGTTTTGACCGATCCGGTCAATTTTGAATTTGTGAACAAATAATGCTACTGCAGTATGTAACACATCTATTCTCCATGTTGTTTATTCCTTTTCCACGTAACTGTGACTTCATTTAAATGTGACTGAACAGAATGCTCTTGAACAATGAATTTTCAAACGTTACAAGTTTGCACTATTCCTTTTGCAGAAAAGGCTTTTAGAAGATTCTTCTTCTTCCTTTCCAATATGATTGTGATATGTGTATCACCAGAACCACACGTGATGCGGGGCTTTCTTATCCGCTTGAACATTACTTGTGTTGTTCTGAAGCTATAGCATTGCCATAAGCCGCCTTAGATTTGTGAGACATTATACAAATATAAATTTTTTTTAGAAGTATTTCACATTAAATCAAATGACTTACCGGAAGCGCAAACGGGGCCAGAGAATCCTTTGAGACAGACGCACTGTGGCACACCGTTCTGTTTGATACATGAACCACCATTCTGGCATACAGAACTATCAGAACACACGATTGCCGATGGATCAGCTGTATAGGAAGATGAAAATAGACATTACTAAACCAATAAATGATTACATCAATAATTACATGATGTAAGACTCTTTGTATGTGAACTTTTTAAAAATTTCCATTCACTGCCTAGAGCTACAAGGGCATTTTTTCTTAAAGAGACAAACAATACAGACAAAACCATAATTGTTTATGAATTTTCCTGACAAGAAAAATAAAGAAAATACAGAAAACAACACACATAGTTGGATTATTTCACGGTATATTGGGCTAAACATGGGAGATGAGAGTTTTGGTTAAACATCGGTTCCACGGCACATGGTCTGGTAACAATTGCTCCTCAGTCATTTACCCCACATTTATAGCTGAATTCTTAACTTGAACCTTTGAACATTATACCTACCCGTATATAATCATAACCTGAAATCTAAGCTATAGCCCAATAAGCCACTTTGTAATTACAATCTGCGCATGTGGCATGTGCAGATGAAGGTCATTTGTGTCGAGTACAATAATATTGACCTTTATACGCTTCGCACCAGTCTTAGACATAGACAAATTGAGAAGTAACAAGTAGAGCGTCCACCAAACTAAATGGGCGTGCGCGTAAAACTGTGGGTAATTTCAGGGTCATTTGTAACATGAACGAATTACAAGTGGCTTATTGCACAACGATATATATTTGACGTAATATAACCCGGAGCTAATGTCTGATCATGACACTATGGTAGGTCATCTAACCTGTTCTGCAGTCAACGCCAGTCCAACCATCCGGGCAATTACAGATGAAGGTACCTCGTGATGGTTCAATACAGGTACCGCCATTTTGGCAAGGCAGACTGCGGCAGGCAAGGCGAGCTATCCGAAGGAAAAACATGGAGAACACTAAAGGTAATTATCAGAATTTATACGAATAATAACAACATAAGCAGGTAGAATTTTTTTTTATAAAGTTTACCGAAGGAAAGATTTAAAATATGTTAAAAGTATATATATATATATATATATATATATATATCATACACTTCAGTTCTGTTCATATTGGCATTTATAGGACAACATTCAGGAGAGATTGTGATAAAGAGCAAAATATCGAGAGCAGAATCCTTGTATGAGATAACCCTGAAAAAGACCATAATTTGTTATTTTCTGTAAAATTTTAAACCTTCGCGGATTATCAATGATAGCCGCGTCAAGAAAGTTTTGTGGATTGGAAATATTTCATGTTGTGATTCAATCTACCTGTTTTGCGGTATGAAACTTTTTGTGAATCTCGACCACTCTCGGAATTGGCGAAAGTTCCATGCTGTTGAAAGTTTCTTATGTTAAAAATTCCTTAAGGTCTTAAAATGAGGTACTTACTTCCTCGACAGTTAGGTCCTAAGGCACTTGTATCACAGTTACATCTGTATCCATTGACCTCATCTATGCATTCATAGCCGTTCAGACAGGGGTTGCTGGCACATTCGTCGATTTCTGTGGAAGATTTGAAATTGGTGATTAGTTCAGAAGAGCTAATAGTAGACAAGGCTCCTAAAGCATGTTATAATGTATAATCGGCCAATACGTCTTTCCCTTGATATAATTTTGAATTTAAGGACACCTACTTTCTAGACTACCATTGTACAGTTGGACAATTATCCCCACACTACTATCCCTTTGGAAAATTACTCTGGACATCTGCCCCTGACATCGACCATAGGACCTAGACGACTAGGCCCCACCTTTCTCTCTCTTTCTCTCTCACTCTCTGATGGTCTTATATTAAAACAGAAAAGAAAGAAAATAATCACTTGGGATGGACGAGGTGATACAGTATAGACAATATGATTGTACGTTTAACCTGATCACATTTTATGACACTGTGGGACTGTATTTTGCTTCTGGTAGGGCAATGGCATGAGCATATCATGTAATGGACAGGAACTTACCCAGTTCACAGTTAGCTCCAATGTAACCATCCGGACACACACAAGTATACTGTATATCATTACCCTGGGGTGGGACACAGAGGGCGCCATTCACACATGGATTTGTGTCGCAGATAGTATCACCCACACCTGATCAGTAGAAAAATGGTGTACAATTAACATGATGAATTAATACTTTGAGGGAAACACAAGTTGAAATCGTTTAGTGATAATGATCATGAAAGTTATTTCTGAGTACAGACTTACTTTAAAGGTAGGTCATGGCCTTCTACATTTTTGAGTGAAATAAAAAAATATATGAATTATGCATAAATATGTACTAAAATGCTTGATGAAAAATATTACATTTTAAGCAAACTGATTATAGGTATTTTTTTAAAATTTCATTTCATTTTTGTCAATTTTCTAAATGTGTGATACAGCATCATCCACAAATTTAATTTTTTTCTGAAAAGAAAGAAAATTTCCATTGGCACTCTTTTTTCTCGCCATTCATAACATTTGGGATATCTTCCATTTTATGAAGTCGGTACCTTTCCAAAACTTTATAGCATTTTATTACCCAGTAGGCCCTATAGAGACTGAAAATTGTTCGAATCTGACAATATATTGATATATCCTTTGTTTTTCCATGAAAATTTATTGACTATGTTAACTTCAGGGATATCATCAGTTATGTAAAATCGGATGACCCATACATCTGATAAACCTTCCGTAGAGGGTATGACAAACTTACTAATTTCACAACGGTCGCCACTGAATATATCACAGCACTGGCATGTAAACATGCCTAGTCCATTGATGCATGTTCCACCATTCAAACATGGCTGACTAGCACACTCGTTGATATCTGAGGGCATTAAGAAGGGGGGAGAGAGAGAGAGAGAGAGAGTGAGAGAAGGAGAGAGAGAGAGAGATGGAGAGAAAGTAAAGAGGAAGATAGAAAAGGAGTAAAATGAGGAATGAGGAATATATGATGAAAATAATGAAAAATGTAAAGAGGTGAGAGTAAGAGAAGAAGAATGGGATAGATGATTTAAGGAAAATATGATAGATAAAAAAGGAAGAGCGAATAAGAGAATAAATAAAGAATGCGAGATCGATAGAGAGATAGAAAGATAGGGAGAGATAGAGCGAGAGAGAGCAATGTAGAGAAATATAGAAATAATATAATATATAAACATATAAATTACTAATTTGTAGTCTAGTTGGAAAATGCTGCAATATATATTCATATTTGAAGCGAAATTAATTGGGTGGGTATAGAAATGTTAAAAAGGGCATTTTCCTAAAAATCTAATGTAATCAATGTTCATAGTAGTAATTATAAACATACTACCATAGTTGTTCTCATTTAATGGATAAAAACACTACTTTCTCAAGTATATTGGCAAGTTCATGATTTCTCTCAACCATGTTTAAAGGATAAAATTATAATTTTGTTAAAAAGCAACACTTTTCGTCAACATACCAATATTACAGCGTTCACCAGTCCATCCGTTGCTACATATACACTCGAACTCGTCACCGTTCACCATACATGTTGCACCATTAGCACAGGGATCTTCATCACATGGGCCCTGTTCAGTGATAGCTGCATGTGAAACACAATAAGGAGAAATTATTTCAAAGTCGAAGTCGTCATGCAAAATAATCCTCTGGTAATAGAGTTTCTTGCTCTCAGCAGTCAAAATTTTTCTTTCTTTTCATAGTTATGTTCCACCTAAAAAAAGATGATAGTCTAGCATCATTGTGTACTAAGTATAATAAGCATTGAATACGAAGCTGTAATAAATTAATTATACTGTATAAAAAACGAGTGCTTTGATATGGACAAAAGTAATGTCAAATGATGCTAACTCCTGTTTTGTAAGTCAAGATTACATCGATTTGTTTACAAGTTCATCCACTTATATGCCGATGTTAGTGTGTTGTTGTTAACACAGATCAAAGATTGATCATTGCCTATTAATAGTCCTCTATCGGTTTTCAAAGATGTTATAAAGAGCTAGCCTACAGTGCTATTATTTTAAGAATAAATCATATCATAGAGTCTTATTAAAATTTGGTCTAAGTCATAAGAAATTGATAAGAAATCTTTTCTTACTAATAGAAAGGAAGATTTACCTGTAATGAGGCAAGCATCATTGACGAACCCACGAGGGCAGAGACAGGAGTAGCCATTAACATCACTGAAGCATTGGGTTCCTTCTGGGCACGGATCACTAGCACATGCATTCATTTCTGGTTTAGATTGATTAATGAAATATAATTATGCCACACGTATATCTGTTTCTTCAATAAGTTGAAACATAACTGAAGAACAGAGCTTTTAACAGAAAGAAGATATTCTGATTCAAACATAACATTCTTTAAAACAATCTAAAACGTATGATGTGTCTAGCATATTTAGCATGTCTAGTACCTATCTAGTTATGAAGTAACCACCGTCATCACCAAATATATATCCTCACGTGAAATGATGTACATGTATATATGCATAATCCAATTCCTTATAAGTAATTCACAAGGTTGAGTTCTTGATGCATGAGATTGAACACATGAAATCTATTTGTTCTTACCAATATAGGTTTCACATAGAGTTCCTGTGTAGTAACGATCGCAGAGACAGTCGAATCTATTCTGGCCATTTACACACGAGCCGCCATTTAGACATGGGCTACTTGTACATTCGTCCACCAGATCTAAATACACAAATATCATTAAAAGAATTTATAAGAACCTTCACACCACAAAATAAATGAACATTACCAAAAGTACCACATACAGTTCATTCGTGACGAGTTCCTGTCTGCAATAACATTCTCTACCACTTACTAATTTTTTTTTCTCTCTTTCTCTTTCTCCTCTCTAGATGGTATTTTCCTTATTCTTCACAATATATCCTTATTTCATAGCTCAGTTTCTCAGCGTTCCTCTAGTTGAATGCTTCTCTTTTTGTCGATATATCATTCTACTTTATCTCTCTCTATCTCTCATCTCTTCCTTCTCACATTGGCTACTCCATTTCCCTCTCATTACTCTATAGCTTCTACTGTAGCTTCTACAATTTGACAACATTGCTAATCAAGCATACCTGCATTCAGCACGGTGGTGTAGCTCACTCTAAACCCACTCTCCGTCTTGCTCCCATCCGATGTGAACAGGGTCCAAACAAGGTTATCCGTGGTCAAGAAAGACGGTGGAACTTCCAACCCGGACGCGTGGATGGCACGTGAGCCGAGATCATCGATGTCCTCGCCGTTGCCGACGGACAAGAAGTCGTAGTTGAGTTCGGTGCCCATGGCGAGGAAGGAAACACGGATATGGGTGCCTGGTGGTGTTTGGATGAGCCAGAGGCAGTACTGGTTGTTCTCGTAGTTGGCGGGGTAGTTGGGAGAGCTGACCGTCAGGTCGCCATCAGCGGGGATGGTGTAATTGCGGTTACAATCTCCCTCTGGGAAAATGAATATATGATCAGTGTCAATTATAAATATCAGCCAAAGCAAATAGCTATAGAACTTAAAGAGTTGGCTATTATCCTTGCCAATCCAACCTAATATGAGAATATGCAAAGCATCACATAGTTTTAAAATACACAACCGATATTGAAGGAAAAAGGGAAACCCCCACCCCAGGCAAATTTGTCAATAACCTGACAAAAAAACTGAAATATAATGGAGACTATTCATCTATAGTATTTACTAAAAAGATTGCGCATTCGTATAAAGCATTCATCTCAACGAGACAATGCGTTGCACGGTTTCTTCTCCCCAACGTTGAATGGAAGGACATAGCATTATTGAAGATCTAAATAAACGTAATTATATTATTAATAGTGTATTGACTGTTTTGTCATTGTATTGAGTGTTCTATCAAGTACTTACTCAGTTCACATCTGTCGCCACCCCATTCAATCGGACACTGGCAAATAAAACCATTCACTTCATCGATGCAAGATCCTCCATTTAGGCAGGGGCTACTTGCACATTCGTCCACATCTGTACATAAAAGTAATACAAATAGTGAGGGTATTTAATTTATCAAAATCGTTCGGCCTCACATAGAGACGTTGATTGATATAATAAGAATTGTGCAAAGCAAGTCGCAACTCTTAGTTATTATTAGCATGCCTATTATATTCACCAATCAAGACAGCTGGGGGGATGTCTCATTGAGATCTGCACATCTTTCTGGAAAGCACCCTAAACGGGGATTGCAGTAGGAGTAGTTTTGATACCATAAAGAGGGAAATCCGTCTAACATCTCTGATTTGTGTATCCCTTCCAGCGGATCTTCTTCTTATCACCTCTGATTTGATACCCTTGATTTTTGTTGTTTTTGATACCCTGAACGCTGAAAAAGTAACCATTTATCGTTTTCATGTACGCAGATGATGTATGTCTCAATGAGACATGCCCCCCCCCCCTCCGGCAAGACAGTAACCGAGCACTGCCAGCTTTTTCATCATCAAAGTAACTATATCTATAAATCAAGGGCCTACATCAGTCAGTATGGCATTCAGTTATTGCACATAATAAAAGCTGAAGGCACTTACTCTCATCGCACGTGACTCCTCGGAATCCTGGATAACACACGCATGTATAACCATTGACGACATCCACACACTCTCCATTGATACATGGGTTGCTGGCACATTCATCAACGTCTGAAATGGGGAAAAGGGAAAAAGACGGTTATAATTTTGCAAATAACGTTTTAACCCCCATATCATTCACGTAATAGCAACTACATTATGGTTCCATGTCGAGTACATGAAATGACAATCTTTCGAATTATTCTGAGCTCTTTCGGCGAGGTAAAGTGTCAATCAAAACTTACTCATATCGCAGATAGTCCCTGTCCATCCTGATAGACATATGCACGAGAATGCATTGACTTCATCCACACATATCCCGCCATTCTGACAAGGGTTCGTCTCGCAGTCATTAATATCTGGAAGAAATAAAAAATTATTTTGGAAACAAAATAATATGGCATCTGTATCTGCATGAGCTGTAAGTTTTACATATTATATTAAATCAATGCACATAAAAAGAATATCTCGCTATTGATCTAAATAATTTCGTGAGTTCACAAGTCTTACACAGATGATTTATACATCTTGGATTCTTTATTCATATTCGAAAAAACCCAACTTATTCTTTCCTCCTATATTCTTATAACCTCCTGCCTGACATTTTTATTTCTCCCGGGGCGTATTTTCAGGTTTCAAACAGATTTTGTTAGCAAGTTAAAATTGATTTAAAGACACCTTGTATGCTCATCGGTCATTATACATAAAAGAATAAAACAGTTCCTATAAATGCGGATAATCATATCAAAGTTGTAGACGTTGCGCATTTCATATTACTTACTTGTTTCACACCGTGTTCCTGTGAATCCGCGTAAACATTGACATGTGAAGGTGTTATCACCATCAAAGCATACACCACCATTCAAACAGGGATCTCCTGAGCAATCATCACCCTCTGTAAGTAAAGAAGGAAGAGTTTCGTTATTATTACCCGACTCTGTCAAAACCAATTTGTTGTTTATAGACCTACATTCGATTACAGGAGATTCGGAAACATAATGTGATCTGCCCTTTGAAAACAGAGTACACGACCTGAAACAGATAAACATAATAATTTACATTATAATAATTACTTTCAAAAGGTATATCAACAAATTTGTTAGCAATAATATGAACATGAGTTAAAGTTAGGCCTTTTAACATTGAATACTGGTATGACGCGGTCATCTCTCTTTGAAGATAAGGTAATGAATGCTTCCTTACCTCATCATAGCCTGTTGGCCTGCCATTTGATCCTTTTCAAATACAATCATGACCAAAATCGGGTTTAGATGCATAACTTCAGCATACCTTGGAGATTTTCTCCCTCAAAAGTGTAATAAGTTACAGTTTTTTGCCATGTACACAGAAATATTTGTAACAGAGATGGCTGGTATTTTAAGAGATCGCTAAAGATCAGAAATCACATTAAAATGCATCGACCGACACTGAGGCCGAAATGTGATCTTTATACACTTACCATTTTGACAGTTTTGTCCAGAGAATCCTGGAAGGCATCTGCACTGGTATCTATTCTCAAGATTATCACATGTTCCTCCGTTCACACAAGGCTGGCTGAAGCACTCATCAATATCTGGAAAACAATTCGGGTTGTTTATCATATGATGTAATAACGATTGCAATCATAAAATAGCTACAAATGAACGTTGATCAGTTGCTTATCAAGCATTTTAAAATATTTCATCAAGCAGTTGTTCCTTTCAAGAAATATTCTAAATGAGTAAAATCTTTTGGACAGAAAATGTTTTCTTATGCGGTGTTGAGAAATCGCCTACATATATATAATGGTCTGATGGCAGTTCTTATAGGTTCTTTTCATGGAAATTACTATATCACGAAAATATCAATAACATGTTATTACCAATTATCATTAACATGTACGATACAGGGAATCAATGCCATTAACATTTTAAGGCAATAAGATGATTAAACACAAGTTACCTTCGTCACACAATACACCAGTCCATCCAGGTCTGCATGAACATATGAAGCCATCGATACCATCCACGCATTCTCCATTGACACAGGGACTGCTCGCACATTCGTCAATGTCTGAAGGGTGTAAATGGAAAGATACACTTCTAATCTGGAGCAGTATGATTATTGTTGCTTGACTCCAAATGCACAGGAATCTGATTCTGTGTCAGGGGTAGACCATATTACGATACCACGGTAATATTTATTGTAAAAACCGCAATACATTATTAAGCAGTTGTTATATTACTGTTGTCTATAAAATTATATAACAGTACAATACCTGAATAAAGGTCACTTCTCGACCACGTACAAATATTGGTGAAAAGATCAAATTGTATCATGTGAATTTTGAAAGCAACAACAACAACTAAAAAGGAGAATTTTTATTTAATACTTTTTGTTAACACTAACAGACTAGACTATGTCATTAAACAGGTAGTACCGGGAAATGCTGTTTAGATTCAACTAGAAAACCGAAAAACATTTGTCTATGATATAATATACCTGTACATTAGCCAGAAAGTCGAAATGTGTAGTAAGATGAAATTAAAAAAAAATTATCTGAATCTTTTACTTACTGATTTGACAGAGAGTTCCTGTAAATCCTGGTGCACAAATGCAGAGATACATGTTGACTTGGTCGTCACATGTTGCTCCATTCATGCAGGGGTTACTGGCACACTCGTCCACGTCTAGAGGGCAAAAGAACATCAATTCACTATCTTAAATTGATATCAATAACTCCAATATAGTATTAACAGAAAAACATAGGCCTTTGCAATTTGGATTCATCATTATCATTATATTTTCATCAACGCCACAGCCATAATCCTTTTTTAAATGTAACCATCATTATCGTCATTATAACATCACCCTTGTCATTATAATCACGATCACCACAACCATCACCATCCCATCACTATCATCATTATACCCAACATCACCATGTTTATCAACAATCACCATTTCCCCTACCATATTTGCTATCATATTCATATTCGTCATCTTCACCATCTCTGCTACCAAAATCACCATCAACATTATGATCATGTTCATCAATATCATCATCATGATCATTATCTTCATCATCATCGTCGTCATCGTCATCATTTTCGCTATCATCTTACTGAGTTGACACTGAGATCCTGTCCATCCAGATGTACAGAAACAAGTGTATCCTCCAATACCATCCTGGCACGTCCCTCCATTTTGACAGGGGTCACTTGCACATTCATTGATCGCTGTAAACAGGGAAGGTAAAAAAACACATAAAAGTGACTTTACTTTCTTCCCATAAAATCATGGTTTTCAAAAGATCAGCGACGTTTAGAGTGATGAATCTTTACAGCAAAAGAAGTTTTCCCTTTGCAAAACATGACGTAACACGACCAGCATCGGAATTAACTAAAGTACAAGAATACAGACTTTAAGCTACCATCATCATGAACATCATGAAATGCAACAGGAGATATGAATCTTTCAGCATCAGGATATGGAATTTTGTCGCCAATTAGAAGACTGAAAATGACAGGGAATATATTAAGCAGAACTTTTATTCAAAATAAAGTTTATGAATCATATATTAGGAGCATAAAGACTTAATCAACGGCTTGTTTCTACTGTGCTACATCAAGACTTACACATTTCACATCTCGATCCAGTCCATATAGCAGTACAGACACATGTGTATTCGTTTGCTCCATTGATGCATGTTCCGCCATTCTGGCATGGAGTACTGTGACATTCGTTGAAATCTGTGTATATCAAAGATTAATCAATCAATAATCAAGCAATTAATAAAATCCAAACACTTAAAAAGGTATGACAAAATAGACAAAATGTAAATTACAAACAACTGAAAGCCAGCGTAAATTTTGCTTTATTAGCATCACTATCGATTTCCAAATTACTCTTCATATAAAACGTTATCATGACGTCTTTAGCAGTACATCAACCTTACTAGTTCGATGAGGACAAATTCTGTTCAACCAGTTTGGTGGAAGCACAAAAATGTAGCATTATACATATTTCTTATTCGACATTTTCGTATATACCCAGTCAATACAAACATTTTTAAATACATTGTACAGTTTTCTATCATTATGATTCACGAAGGAGTCGATTGGCTCAGTGAAAAGAGTAGAGGCCTTCTAACGGGATGATCTGGATTCAAGACTTGAGTCAATGCACTTTTGTCTTCGAGTAATATGAATGCATTCATCCTCAAAATCCTGTCCAATCGGATAGAACATAAAGCCGAAAGACCACCTAGTCTTATCAACACTCGGGTAGAATAAATTAACAATAAGCAATTTAAGCAGTGTTTATGGCAGTCTCACCGATTTCACAAGTTGTTCCCTCCCATCCGGGTGCACACAGGCAGGAAAAGGAGTTTTCTCCCTCAATACACGTGCCTCCATTCTCACAAGGGTCGCTATCACATTCGCTCAAACCTAAGAGAAAAATATCATAATAAACAAGTTGCGTTGTTACAAATTGATAGCAGAAGACATATCTTTTACCTCAGATAGAACACAGATAGAACATATTCTCGGCACTATTTGTGAACCAGAAACAAATGAATATTATTGTGTAGTAGACGTGGTAACAAAGTAATATCATTAAAGCATTTTGTCTCAAAATAACATTTATTGTAGTCGCCCTTCACGTGATTTCAAAAGACCTACCCTAACAAAATAAATACGGAGAATTGAATAAATCATGATTTACTTGATATATAGGCCAATGAACGATCAGAGTATTTATGATAAGATAACGTCGTGAACTTAGTAAAGAGGCACCAGATGATTGATAATGATTCAATGCCTCTTGGAACAAAACTATTATGAAGTTCCTGAAAGTATTCACTTCCATCTTTCTGTTAGAAAAAGCAGCGTAAGCAAAATGTTTAAAGATCACAACCTCAATTTGAACTTACTTGTCTCACAGCGTTCTCCTGTCCAGTCCACAGTACATGTGCATTTAAACCCGTTCACCTCGTCCGCACACGTTCCACCGTTAAGGCACGGGTCGCTGGCACACTCATCGATTTCTATAAACATAACATTTAGAAAATTCATAACATCAAGATATTGGTTGAAAACTTTGTTATGCGATGTGGCTGCCCAAATGAACCATTTCATATCGTTTGGTGTAGCTAATACTGAACATATTGAATGACTGTACTCAGCATTTTGAGGTTATGCCACAGGATTAGGCCTATGGTGATGCAACGTACATTTTAGTACAATTTATCATCAAAATGACGATGAACAAAGTTTTCCATAATTAGCTTTTACAATCTAAAACAGCTCAAAAGGCAGAAAATAATGTTCTTATAGTGTTACATAATAAACGTCACTTTGTGAACATTATATTCATTTTTTCCACCAAAGTCGATCTTAAATCAGAGGCACAAGGGCGAGAAGGGGTCGATCTATTGACTTACCAGTCTCACAGTGGTCCCCGATGAATCCTGGAAGGCACTGGCATACGTAACCATTGATTTGGTCGAAACATCGTGCATTGTTCTGACAAGGATTGCTAAGGCATTCGTTGATATCTGAAGAGAGAAACCAATCAAGCACAATCAACACTCTTCGATTTCATGTTGTAATCATTAACCATTCCAATGTTGTTGATTTTTTCTGCTCCTCACACAGATTGCATGCTGTCTGTTTAAAAATAAACTGGAGGCTGCAAGTCATTTGAAATAAAGGAAAATTCGGTTTTTTTTTGAAAACGCAAATGTTGTAATAAAACATGAATATGTGCATTTTTTTCCAGACCAGACTTATGTAATTTTTAAACACTTAATTGAATATCAAATGTCAAACGTCAATCTTACCTCCGCTGCATGTCTTTCCAGTGTATCCAGGTGCGCAATCACAATTAAAGTTGGCCACGTGATCAGTGCAGTTAGCGCCATTACGACAAGGGTTGTCTCTACACTCGTCAATCTCTGCACAGATGGCATTTAAAACATACTTGTTATCATGATAATAGAAAGAGATTTGTATGATGAACATCCCTGAATTGAAAGATTATTTTCTCGTTAATGTGCCTAATTTGAAGATAGAATCAACAATATAAACATTTGATATGTCAATCACATACCTGTTTGATTTTTCATCTTATTTCTCTATAACGAAAATTATCCCTGGTTACTTACTGGACGGCAACATAGTTGGTGATGCAAATGGTATGAAATTGTATTGAATTAAGGTTTACATGTACGTCCCGTCTTCTATATAAACCACTTTGTAATTTGTAAATTGTGAACATGGCGAATGGCCTCTAAATAACCATATACCTTTACTCGGAATTTTCCCACTGTAGTCTAGAAACAAACAGTAAAATCAGAATTGATTTTATTATTTGCTAGATAAATCTATGTACCTACCTATGTCCCACCCTCCTACCCCACTCCTTGCCTAGCAACATGTCAAAGTTTGTCTGAGGCTGCTCGTAAAGAGGAGGATTGTGTGCGCGCGTCATGCGTACGTGCACAGAGGAAGGCGTGATCCTAGGGGGGGTATATGCACTGTCGTGACTTTAATTACTCGAATGGCTTGCGTAGTCGGAAGACTAGCAAATAGGTAGGTACATAGATTTATCTAGCAAATAATAAAATCAATTCTGATTTTACTGATTTACTACAATAAATCAATGTACCTACCTATTTGCTAGACCAGCACAGATTCAAATGGGGGGCATGTCCCAAGAGGAAGGTCAACAGGAACCCAAGGATGACGTTGCAGCTTGCAACGGTCTTGTTAGAAAAAGACTCTTCAGACAGAACATCTTTTAAATAAAAAGATGTGAAGGACGTGGAGGAACGCCAGTAGGCTGCCCTCATAATGTCCACTAGGGGCACCCCTTGGAAAAGAGCCCAAGAGGCACTGATGCCCCTGGTATCGTGAGCACGGGGCTTCCCATCAGTCAATAGGGCCTCCGGCCCAGCTGCCTGGATCGCTTCGACTATCCATCTAGAAATGGATTCTCTGGAAGCGGCGGAAAAGGGCTCTCGAGTGATGACAAAAAGCTGATCACTCTTACGAAGAGTCTTAGTCCTATCTAAATACCATTTCAAGGCCCTCACCGGACACCAGACCTTATCCTCCTGCACTGAGGAATGGTCCGACAGCGGTCTAAGAAAAATCTCAACTGGTCCAGAGGAAGCAGTCTGATTTTTGGCAATAAAGGAGGGCTTGGGTATAAGTCGCACACCATGGTTTTCCCAACGGATGTGACCCGGTGTTATACACAGAGCATGAAGAGTACTCCTCCTCTGTGCCGAAGCAATAGCGACTAAAAATAGCGTCTTGACCGTTAAATGGTGAAAGGACGCTTTACCCAAAGGTTCAAAAGGTGGCTTCGCAAGCACGTCAAGGACCTTGGGTAGACTCCAAGAAGGAGTCAGGCTACGAGTTGATGGACGCTGCAAGAAGAAGGAGCGAGTCAACCTAGCCAAAAGAGGGGAGTTGGGGACTCCCGAACCATCAGCAAAACCAACGTGGACGGCGGCAATAGCCGAACGATAGCCACGTATGGTTGAAATCGATCTACCCTTATCGAAAAGGGAGATCAAAAAATCGGCAATAACACCGATAGGGGCTTCACGTGGCGAGACACCCTGATTCTCGCACCAAGAAAAGAAGGCCCCTAGACGAGAGTTGTAGAGATCTCTAGTGGAGTCTCTACGGCTTCTCATTACAAACTGGGAGGCCCTTTCGGAGAGCCCCGAGTTTCTGGCGTCTTCCCCAACAACGGCCAGGCAGTCAAGTGGAGGACCGCTGGGCGTTGATGAACAATCCCCGAGAGGGGTTGAATTATCAAATCCTCCCTGAGAGGAAGGGGAAACGGCTGGCCGGCCAGGAGACTCAGCAGGTCTGGAAACCAATGTCTCGCTGGCCAATGTGGAGCTATCAGCAAGAGCCAAGCCCTGTCCTCCTTGACCTTCCTCAAGACCTGAGGGATCAGAGGAATGGGGGGAAAAGCGTACCCCCGGATAGCTCCCCAATGGAGGGAAAAGGCATCCATCGCCCACGCCTCCTGATCCCGAACCCGCGAGCAATACCTCGGGAGTCGGTGATTGAGGGTGGAGGCGAACAGATCGATCTCCAGAGGACCCCACACCTCTTGGAGAAGAGCAAACACCTCCGGATGAAGAGTCCACTCTGACGGGAGGCATTTGCCCCGCGACAGAAAATCCGCGATCAGATTTTCCTGACCGGGAATGTAGGAGGCTACCGGAATAATGTTCATAGACCGGCACCACCTCCACAACTGGGCAGCTAAGGTGTTCAGAGAGGAAGACCGAGTGCCGCCTTGGCGATTGATATAGGCAGCTACTGTGACATTGTCCGTAAGAACGAGTACAGTGCGACCAACAAGACCGGGCCTGAAATGATGAAGAGACAGGCTGACCGCCATCATTTCCAAAACATTGATATGGGGCATAACTCTCAAGTGAGACCAGTCCCCTGAAATCATCTCGCCCCGGCAATGACCGCCCCAACCGAGAAGGGAGGCGTCTGTCGTCAGAGAAACTGACGGAAGAGGTGTACAGAGAGGCTTGCCTTGGGCAAGAAACGAACTGTTCGACCAGGGGGCGAGAAGGAGCTTGATATCTCTTGGGAGTGGAATCCACCCCAAAAGAGAATCTTTGCCCGGTCTGTAAAACTTGAGGAGGTGCCTCTGAAAGGGCCTCATCAACAGCCTGCAGTCTGGTAAGACGTCGACTAGACTGGCCAGATAGCCCAGGAATTGAAGCCATTGTCTGGCTCTGACCCTGCGGGCTACTCGCAATGACCGTGCGGTCATGGTGATAGTCCGAATTCTGTCCCGACTGGGGCGGGCAAGCTGATTCGGGATATCTATCTCCGCACCCAAGTACACCGGGGTACGTGTGGGAGATAATTCCGATTTTTCCCAGTTTATCAGAAAGCCTAAGTCTTGCGTTAGTCGCAGTAAAAGGCATAACTGATCCAACAGGAGGGACTCTGAGTTTGCAACTAGGAGCCAATCGTCTAGATAGACGAATAATCGGAGGCCGCGATTCCGTAGAAACGCGGCCAGGGCCGACACTATTCGAGTAAAGACTCGAGGGGCCGGCCTCAGCCCAAAGGGCAGGGCACGAAATCGAAACGTTTCGCCCTGGAACGCGAATCCCAGCAAATTTCTCGACAGAGAGTGAATGGGAATGTGAAAGTACGCGTCTTTGAGATCGAGGGAGATCGCAAGGTCGTCCCGCTTGATCAAGGGCAGAATAGATGCCAAGGTCTCCATGCGAAAATGCACTGGAGGTATAAACCTGTTGATTCTTTTCATGTTTAGAATCATACGTAAACTTCCCGAGCGCTTGGGAAACAAAAATTGGGGAGAGACAGAGATGAGGATGATCTCTCGCCCTTTCTACAGCGCCCTTTCCCAGCAGCGTGGTGATCTCTGAGGAGATGTGCTGCTGGAAAAGGGCTGACATTGGAGGCGGGCGGATTCTGATGGCGCCGTTTGGAATCGGCTTTATCAGATCTATGTAAAAGCCGTCGCGCACGACGGATAGTACGAAGGCGTCGCCGGAGATTGCCTCCCAAACTGGGAGGAATCTCTGGAGCCGCCCGCCTACACTGTCCACAAGCACTCGGGGTAAGGTATCAAAAGGCCGACTTGGGCCTGACCGTGCCCTTGGCGGCGGTCTTACGCCCCCCTCTTCCTCTCGCCGAGCCTCTACCACGGTTGCTCAGGGTAGGGGTCTCAACCCGAGGGATAGTCACAGTCACTCGACGATTTGAACGGTTAGCGCCTGTCGAGACCGACTTAGACTTCGGAAAGGACCGGAGCAGGCTGAGTGGGCAAGAATTGTCTGGCCATCTCTTTTGCCTGTTTGCGACCCTCTATCTCTTTGAGGAAGACCTCGTTAAACTGGCCCCCAAAGAGTTTGGGATGAGAGGAAGGGATACCCCGCAAGAGAGGCGGGATGTCTTTCTCTAGCACTCCCAGTGTGGAGAGCGCCAGCTTGCGGCGTTGATGCGTAATGTCAATCGCCGCTGATGAGAGCTGAGACCACTGAAGTCCAGCTAACAAAAGCAGGAGTTCATCCAACAAATTGGAATCCCCCTCGGTCACATTCAGTTCAACTGATCTGGCCCGAAGGCGTAACAGTGAACCCAGGTACGCCGAAAGCCTTAAGCCCGACCTGACTTTGGTTTCAAAGTTCACTAGGAGCTTCTCGGCGGATCTATAGGACTGAGACTTGAAATTGATATTCAAACGTTGTCCCATACCCATAATTTCCTGGGATAAACCCTTGGCTGAAAAGAAGCCCTGGGTATCATCCCGATAGAAAGAGAAGGCACTACCAAAGGGGCGTCGGGTAGCCCGACCCGCATCGGCGAGTGCCTCCCTATCCCCATACTCCTGTTTGAAGTCCTCTGTAAGAGGAATACCAGGAGACGGGCCATGCTGTCTGAATAACAGCGATGGCTGATCACTGTCCGACTGGACTTGGGGGAAAATTTCTGGCATATACTTCTCTAACAGGGCCTTGGCATCTGCCGCCATAGCCTGACAAGGCTGGAGGTCGTAGCCGGCCTGAGATTCTGAAACAGACGGGGTAGAAACCTGCGAGACAGAATCAATTTCGGGAGAAGTAGTCCGGTGGGGAAAATCCCATGGGGGTGGATATGCCCACGGACCAGTGACAGACTCCTCCCCCGGCGGGGCTCCGAGAGCCGCAGGCACGGGAGGAGTAGGTCGAGAAACCGCATTCGGACAAAATTGTCCCAGGTTCTCATGAATATCGGAGACCGGGAAAACACCGGGGTCCGACTCGGGAACATCCTCCATCACAGTGACAACTGACTGGGGAGAACCCGTCTCAGTAGCCGGCAGCGTCGGGGGATTAGTATCCCAACCATGCTGCTCAGCAAAGAGTCTCATTAATCTGAGCAGCTCAGATTGAGAGTCGGGGGGAAGAGAGGGCTGAGCCTTCTTACCCGACTTGGGTTTATCCTTGGATTTACCCTTCTTGGCTTTAGGCTTCTTAGCGGGGGTGTGAGCCACCGTAATAGAAGGCCGTTTAGAAGCACGGGAAGTGTTAGGCTGCAGTATAAAAGCCTCACTACCGAAATTGTCCGGGCCGGGCTCCCCAGTGGGGAGAAGTAATTCGGCCGCAACTCTAGGGACTGTGCTTCCCCGACCAGAGCCCCGATTCGCATTGACTGCCGGGGAGTGGACGGGCTGCTGCATTGCAGCACTGCTGGAAATAGCACCCGGAGCACTGACGTTGGTCAGTGGCTGGCGGGAACCAGCAGTCTTCTGCTGCGAGAACCTGCTCGAGGAGGAGGTCTTCTTAGCGGGATGCGGATTTACGTTACCGGCTGTAATTCCCCCAGACACACCGGCGGTGGTCGGATGTCGGGGGAAGCCAGTAACACTGGGTGAAATCTCGCTAGGCACCCCGACGGTGGTCGGGGGTCGGCAGGACCCAGTAACATCATTAGCTGACCGCTTAGCGGTCTTACCAGTTAATGCCCCCTCCAGGCTCCCGACGGTGGTCGGGGGTCGAGAGGACCCGGTAATACTAGCTACCGCCCCCCCAACTGCAGACGCGGTGGTCGTGAGTTGGAGGGAGCTAGAATTGCTAATGACGGGTGTTCGGTCCGAAGACTTATGAACACCTAACTTACCTATACAGCCTGTCTTGCTCGACGCTCCCGGTACAAAAATACCAGAGCGAGCAGACAGACTGACGCCCTTACCTCCCCTAACCATCGTGTTTGACTCGCTGGTAGGCGAGCGAAACACAGAGGTCTCCAACACACTCACTGGGCTGACGCCCTTATAAGTGAGAGTAGTGGACGGGAGGGAAGAAGAATTGGAAGAGCCTGGAGGTAACCAAGACCTCGATTGCTCTTCCTCCGAAGAACTCATTATCACCTGTAAGGAGATATAAAAGAGTCAACAATAAACAATTATAAAGAAAAGGGCGTACAAAGCGAGAGTGAAACGGAATGGAATTTTCCCGCGCAATGTGTGGAAAATTCCATTCACGCACCACGAACAAAAGAACACTCTCGTAAGGGTATATGCACACAACAGCCACACACACGAGACACCAACGAAACGTTACAGGGCTGAGCGCCCGGCAAAACGCCAAAGCGAATGCCCTGGGCTACTATACGAAAGAGGTGAAAAGTGAGGTATGAATATAAGCTCAAATATCACCAAAATAAATACGTGACAGACATAAACCGACACTAAACAGATAATAAACAAGTCTAGGACGGAAATATTGGCAAAAGTCACCCAAAACCGCGCTAAAAGAGTAGCAAACTCTGAATTTTTGCGCAAGATAGTGACTTAGCTGCAACTCTTTAGGCTGCGAGAAGGAAAGAGGAGGATTGTGTGCGCGCGTCATGCGTACGTGCACAGAGGAAGGCGTGATCCTAGGGGGGGGGGGGGGGGGTATATGCACTGTCGTGACTTTAATTACTCGAATGGCTTGCGTAGTCGGAAGACTAGCAAATAGGTAGGTACATTGATTTATTGTAGTAAATAACACCCTTGATAAATGAACCTTTGCACATTTGACGCCAAATTGAACAATACCAAATAACTCTCTTGAACGCCCGTCTGATTATTAAAAGACTTTTCAAATTCCTTTCAACAGGCTACAGCTCATGTTCAAACGGTAATGTCGATTACAATGATGTTCCCTGCCCTTCGTGTAAATACGGATATTGATATGTTCAACTCACCGACACTACAGTCGAACTCTGTATAACCAGGGGCACAATCACAGTTGAAGTATGTCATTCTGTTAATACAGTTCCCGTTGTTAACACATGGCTGTGTTGAACATTGATCAATCACTGAAAAGGGGAAAGTTAACATTCACAATTGATGTCATATTTCATGAAGTGAAGTAAAACCCATTGCAGTTTCCGTGAATATTATGGTAGGTCTTTTTTTTTCTAAAATCCAAGAAAAGACCGGGAGTATTGTTTTTATTACTATTGTTTTAAAAGCTCTATTTGTACTTCTGGCCTTACTAGTGGTATCAAGTTAAATTATCAAAGAATAAACCGAGTGAGGGTCGCTCTACGGCATGAATAGAGAGAAATAATCCTACAATGTATTCTTATGCAAGGTAGAAAATGAAAGTATTGTTAGTTGAGCTGGACAAAACAAAGAGTCTCTATCTCTTACCGTTATTATTATACAGTGTCTTTCTACAATAGTATATCCCAGGTATACTCACTGTTTTCGCAGTTGACATCGGTGAAACCTGAGGCACATATACACTCATATCGGTTCACTCCATCAACACAGAATCCATTATTCTGGCAAGGGAACGACGCACACTCGTTGATACCTAAGCATTAAAGTGTAATACTTGATTAAGGATAATTCCAAGCAATGTATAGCAACCAATTGATGGCAGAACTCAAAAAATGACACTTGCATTTTTCTTGATAAAAAATATATATTTCGTAATGTGATATGATTCGAACTAACTAGATGTAACTAAATCACCAAACAGAATTATAATAGATTTATTTTACGGATTTCCGCGTGATTAATCGGAAAAACCCCATTGTCAACCAAAGCATAACGAAAAACATGGAAAAAATAACAATGTACACGATGAAAATATATATAAACCGAATCGAATATTATTGATGACTGATATAACACAATATCGTTTTTACTGATATATCACAAGGTGTATTCTATATATCTGCGTAAATTTGTTGTTTTGCTTTTGATCAATAATGGTTAAATAAACCTTTCGTTGGGAGAGGGAAAAAGAATGCTTTTTAATGCCCTCTGCACCCGCAACTGAATAAACTGCAAACTATCATCATGATCATAGCACTTACTGATATCACAACGTGGCCCCGTCCATCCAGCCGTACATGTACATGTGAATCCATTGACCTGATCGAAACAAATTCCCCCATTGTTACAGGGGCTTCCCAGACAGTCATTCGTATCTGGTAATGCAAACAACACAATGCCAATAAATATCATCAGTACGTATTATGGATACTCTACACTTCAAAAACGTTTCCCAACAGAATGAATAATTTATTCAGGTTTGATTATATAGTACAATAACGTTGCTACTTTCGATTTTTTTTAAAGTTACTTTTGAAACGCTAAAAACTTTTCAAAACATAAATATACTTGAAAGACTATTAACTCACATAAAGGAATGAAATAAAACGGTCAGAGTAAATCATATCATATTTTCATAAATGTTTTGTAAATACACATATTGACTTCAGTTCAAATTAAATCATGGGGTATCTCTTTAAAAAATCACCAGGCAAAACACCTATTTCCTTAAAACAAAAGTCTTGCACCAGTTTTGATTTAAATACAAATAAGTTAGAATTGTAGCATATTAGTCACTTATCAATGAAAGAGACTGGTTCCATTAGGAATAGGAAAGTACTAGATGAAAAGAGCCATGCGAACCGAGTTGAAAGCAAATGAGCGCTGGTCTGACTACTAGCACCTGTAGCAATTTGTTTCAGTACATCCATGACCAAAACAAATCGGTAAACTTACTGATATCACAGTTTTCTCCTTCCCATCCCACTACACATGTACATGTGTAGTATGTGAGGAAGTTGTTACAGAACCCAGAGTTCTGGCAGGGGCTGGTTGCGCACTTATTCACCTCTGTAAAATAAAATAACCAAGGTCTTCGATCATTAAATAAGCTCTTCTCTACAACATCTATGGTCTTAAGAGGGAACGCGATTAACAGAAAAGGATATAATACAACATTATATGTTTAGTAATTGAATAACCTCTATACTTTCTACGTTTTTCTAATTGAATTTGATGAAAAGCGGGCCAGAACAAAAGTTCAGGAACGTTATTTTAAAGAAAGAGACCATCTTAAAATCAAAAGACCAACAAACTACGTTAGTATTGAATACACCACTAAGTGCATGTATATACAAAGTAATTCATGCTATGCAATGCACGTAATAATTTGGTATGAATTTCCCTTGCAATGCTGTTTTATGAGGCCTTTAACAGTCTGTAGTAATGGGGGCAACACTTTCTGCCGCTAACATCGTTTTGCTTCCATTTCTACAGACTGTAGAAATGGGGGCAACACTTCCTTCCGCTAACATCGTTTTGCTTCCAAGTAATGATAATAGATTTACAAAATAAAAGTTGCCGTATGTATATAGTAGAACACACGTTGTAATATATACGAATGACGAGTATACTTGAAATATTATCTTACCGTTCTCACACACTCTGCCTTCATACCCTGGCTCGCATGTACATGAGAAATCATTCACTAAGTTATTACATCGACCACGCCCACTACATAGCTGACTGGCACACTCGTTGACATCTGAAAGTGAAAATCATAGAGCAAAAGTCTTATTCACAGGACCTTTTTTCAAATGAGGAGAATAACAGCTCAAATTTTTACAAGTTACTTGGTGTGTGTATTCAACCAGGTTAATTTACTACAACATAATATAATTCCATTGAATGAAGTCAGACACAGGGGTATTGCAATGTACATGTACTGGGAAACAATATACGGAACTTGACTCCATACATTGAACCTGTTAATTCTGACTGCTTTCTGTTCCTTATGTCTTCTTTTTGTATATATTTTTTTACACTTACAGTGCCATGGGTTTCTTAAGTCCTTAAACATACACTCTAAAAACTAAAATGCTAAATTGCCACTTAATAGGGCCGAGGAGTGACTACATTAAAAAGTGCAGACTAAAACTTTTTCATACTGGATGCAACACTATAAAGGCTGACTCCAGCAGGTTAAAAGAGTTAATCTACCATTTCGAAAAAAGTGGTCACTCCTCGGCCCTTTAAATGCTGATTTAACACTTCCGTTTTTAGAGTGTAGCATCTAAGCTAAGAGATGTCTCTCTTGACCCAGGTGTAGTGATTTATCTCATGGTAAGATTTATGCCATCAAAATGTACTGTGTGTTAATAAAAGCATTTTATAACACAACGCAGGAGCTAAATCAAGAATATTATTTTCGAATGGACAATAATGATCACTATCTGCATTTTAAACAATTAGCTTAAAGTAAGTTCCATTCCATTTTGACTATTTTATGATATTCTTGTAAAACAAGTGTTATTCTCACCCTCGGCACAGTTCGTTCCTGTGTATCCTGGCGAACAGAAACACGTGTACATGTTGGCTCCGTTAATACACGTTCCGTTATGTAAACATGGCATTGACTGACATTCATTCACATCTGTGTTTGAAAGAAATAAAGTATAGTGACACCAAAATAGTTAAAGCTGAATTGAAATAGTAACCCAAAATGAGTTTCCACTGCTATTTATGTACGTTCTCTCTCATATGGTATCGGTTCATTCGTTTAAAAGACAGGAAATAATCATATATAAGGAACCGCGTAGCCAAATGAGGAAATTTTATCACAATCGATGTAATGAAAAAGGATATAAATAGTAAGTACATATTTTGAAAAATATTTTTTTTCAATAATTGCATTTTAACAAACAGAATAGTGTCTAAGTACCGTCCGAGTGCAGTTGCTTGATTCAAAAAGTCTGCTTGCCTTTTATCCTTTTACGTAAAGATCAATTGGAGATCTCAAACGCCTTAATATTACTAGTATTCGTAAGTGAAAAGAAAGTTATCATTGCATGAACATGATTCTCTGAAAACATACTTATATGCATCCAACTTACCAAGTTATCATTGGCTAAAAAATTATGCGAAACGAAATAAGATATATTTCTTACCGAGTTCACAGAAAGTTCCCGTCCATCCAGGCTGGCAGAAACATTCGAAGGCATAGTTTGGTCTGTCTACACATGTACCACCATTCTGACATGGTGAACTGGAACATTCGTCAAGATCTATATGATATGTGAAATAGATCAGCGTATCGTTTCATGAAACTTGTTATCAGTAACAACTGCCTCTTATCATTTAATCGTTAAAGAAATATTTAAAAATGAATGCACTTCTCATAATATAATGTTCAACTTGTTGCGTACACTGCTATAGAAGTAAACAAATTCATATAACGTTTTTATTCATACAAGAGTATAAATAAATGAAAGATGAAGATTGATTGACTTACCGATCTGACAAATATCTCCAGCCCATCCTTGCATACAGTTACAGGTGAACATGTTGATACCATCTACGCATGCGCCACCATTCAAACAAGGATCACTCTGGCATTCGTTGATTTCTGCGCAGAAAAATATACATATTTACGACATTATAAGGTAACCGTGATAATGAAGTGAATATAAACCGAGTGGCAGTGTGATAATTATCATAATTAGAAAATACGTTCTAAGAAAAGGCGAGAGAGGGAGAGAATTAAACAAAATTTCTCATGATAAAGATTAGCTTTTTTTAATTGAACATCATTTAGTACTGTAAAGTGTTTCATGATGATGTCAAAATTATAATACATTTTAGAAACAGTATATCATACTTCAAAACTCATATTTCAGCAATTCCATAGATTCAACGTTTCCTCTATGCAAATGCAATTAAGTCAGGCTGTAACTTCAGAGTCCCACATACCTTGTTCGCAGTTGGTTCCGATGTAACCCGCTCTACAGGCACAGAGATACCCAAGATGTTGATCCAGACAAGATCCGCCATTTTGACACGGATTCGACGCACACTCGTCGACAGCTGTAAAGATTGTAAAGAGGAAGAAGCATTTTAGTACGTTAATACTTTCACAACATACAGTATTTGAGTCCTTATCGCTTATTTGCAGGATACCAATGTTAACAGAATATGTTTTGTTCAATAGTAGAGTTAAACTCAGCATCCAATTGGCCGTTTCATATTTTGTTTTTCAATTTGGTTTTAAAATGAGACTTTTACTTGTACTACAAATGTGCAACTGAGGTTTTGGTATGAGTTTTGGAAACTCTGTGATACCAATTTGAAATTTGACACGAATCTGACAATCTAGGGGATCAATGCATTGAACAAGAGAAGGAACAATTATGACCGACAAAGATAACTGATGAGCAGTTAAACTACTGACTTACAAATTTCACATCTGGTTCCAGTCCAACCAGGCAGACAGACACACTCGAAAGCATTGGTAAGATCCCGGCACACTCCACTGTTTAAACATGTCGTGGGCTGACAATCCGGTGTATCTGAAATTAAAGAAAACACAACCATGTTTTAAAAAGAGAGAATTAGGCTCACAAAATAACTATGTTGGGCTGCCGGATTAAAATGAAGACCACTTTATTGATAGCAAACCACAATAAAAAGGTAGAGTGCGATCCAGTTCACCCTTTGGATATAGATAATTGCAAAGAGGCATTTACTTGAAACACCACTCTATTACTGTACAGCAAATTTAAAGGGAAATGGAAATTCAATATATAACCAGGGCTCAAATTCATGATATCTCACTAAGCTCTTTATCAACCACAATAGCAAGATCATATCATGACTAGTTGACAACTAGGCTCAGTACAGATTTATGAATATGGACCAGGAGATGTCAATGACATGTTGCAGCCTTCAGTACAAACCCGTTCGATATTAATGAGCTTTGGATAACTAGTGATTCGGTGCATAGAAAAGGCATGTGCTAAACTGAATTCAAATCGTATTCAGTGGTATGAGGAAGAAAAGGCTTCATAGAAGCTAGAAATTATGAAAAACTTGCAGCCTTCAGCATTCAGCTAAACTGAAATAGATCTATTCAACTGCTGTACAATGCTTAAGTATTGACAATGCTTAAGTATTGATAATTGCAGACCTACCACTTTCGCATCTATCCCCCTGGTAGCCATCCGGGCATGTACAGCTGTACATATTAACTTCATCAGTACAGTTTCCTCCATTGAAGCAGGGGTTTGAAGCGCATTCATCAATATCTGTAAATAACAAGAAAGTATATCAAGGATTATACAAATGAAGCTGTAAAGTTTTTCATGTGATATTTATTCATTAATTCATCTATTCCTTTTTCATCAGTATCATTATTTCTTGTTCTTATGGGAGAAGGTACATTTGGGATATCACAGATGATTTTGTTTCTTTGGCATTTTGGAAACCTTAGAGGCGACGATACCCCGACATCATGTGCAGTTTATAATATCCACTGGATATTCCTGTTGTAAACATATAGTATGTCTTGTACACTTTTCGGATTTATGTTTTTAAAATCTGAAATGCACTTTAAAAACTAAACAACGCAAAGGAAAAGAGAATATTATGAGGATTGTACTCGATCATACCCTTTCTGATGATTTTATTATATTATCATCACTTCAGCGAAAATCAACACAAAATTACCTGTTTGACAATTTGTTCCTTCAAACCCTGGCTGGCAGTTACACGTGTAGAAGTTAACCCCATCAATACATGTTCCAAGGTTGAAACAAGGATTGGAGGCACACTCATTGATATCTATGGGATTGAAAAGGCGTAGCACGTGAAAAAGTTGACGTCATTAGAATGATGAAATAAGCTAAAACAAATTTTTGTTATCAAATCTTTAGTAATTAATGTTATATTCTTTGTGTCATATTCTTGGGATTTTTCAATTATCCGGGGAACGATATTTTTTTTCTGTTAGGACTTGTGCCTTTGTCAGTAATATTGGAATTGAGGCATGGTTTCAATTGAGATCGAGTCTAGGGTTAAGTATGATATTGGGTCAAGAGTTGAAGTATAATTTCGACTAGTGTTAGAAATTGACTACGAAGAAATCATTCTTGTCCTATCCATATTCTCAGAATAAATGAATATTAAACATTTTCTTTGTTTATATGACACGCTTCTACAAAAATTTGATTTGCTAAGTTTTTGCCTAATCATGATTCCTTTAACAAACTAGTGGGTATGGTTGGCAAATAAACTAATTCGTTAATAATGGACTGAGGTCTCAAAACAAACGATCTCTTACCGACTTCACAGTTCACTCCTGTATATCCAGGTCTACACATACATGTGTACATATTCTGACCATTGATACATGTTCCACCATTTTGACATGGGTTCACACCGCCATTCGACAAGCATTCGTTGATATCTGTCAAATTGAAAAAAAAGAGTGAAACATAATTGTGATAAAATATAAGACAACAAATAAAATGAGTACTGGATGGAATGATGGATGTTTCTTAAGTAAAATTTATTTCTAAGAACAAATTTATGTATCGTCTTAGGTGTTCAACTGGCTATTTCGTTGTCAAGTGTATCTCAACGTTTCATGAGTTTGCTACAGCAGTTGGTATGATAGTATGGCTTGCAATTATAACTCCCTCTCCCCTCGTGATGACTTTGGACTTTGGACTTTAATTTTAATGGATAATTTGATGTCGTAATCTTTCTAAAGTAACCACAAAATTTGTCCAAGTTCAGTTCAATACAATAACTTGTTCATGAAATAACATTCACCAGATTAAAACAGTAAGCAAGAGAATTGTAAGTGAAGTTTATTCATACCAATATCACAGTTGATCCCGGTCCATCCAGGGTTACACACACATGAGTAGCTATTGACAAGATCTAAGCAAAGTCCATTGATACAAGGGTCTGGTGAACACTCGTTGATTTCTGTTAAGATATACGATAGATGAGAGGAGGAAGGTGAAAATGAAACGCACAGTATATTTTGTAGCATTGATGGTGATCGTTTTAACCTTTCAAACTAGGCCTATATAAACTTCATTTACGCAAGAGTGAATCGTCTTTGACGAAAGTTGCCATACTTTTACTGAAAGAACTTCCATTTTATACCTCACCAGTTTACTTCTCATAATTAGTGTAGAATATTAGAATTTCAAGAACGTAATCTGAAATCGCTACAAATTAATGAGAGGTTTGATCTTTTTATATATACTTATTTTGATACACATAATAAGCATTGTTATCAATGTTAATCTAAAGATTACAACTTACAAACTCAAAGGATACAGACAATATTTGCAAGTTTAGTCCACTGGTAATATTTGAACGAATAATGGTTCTTTACCAAGTCCTCATTTTCAGAAGCTTTCAATATTAGAAGTCCCTCTCCGTACAAGATACATCGTTCGCCAGGTTATAGGCTGACGATAATATTTCTGCGGAAAATCCCCTCATGAAATCATCCTTTTCAGCCACATCATGAAAGAAAGACCCTATTAATGACCACTTACCAGTACTGCAGATGGAGTCTGTGTATCCAGGCGGGCAGGTGCAGACAAAGTTATTTATTCGATCGGTACATGTACCACCATTCAGACAAGGATCACTCGCACATTCATCGATATCTGGAATAAATATTATGAATAATACCAGAAATATTATACTAAATTTATTCTTGCAATACATAATAAAAAAAAGGTGAATGCGACTGCGTCTCCTATATGCCTCCGCCTAAATTCAGTTGATGGCTCAAACTGTTCTAGAAATATTTGATAACGAGGCTAAAAACCAGTAATTTCAAGTAATTTCATGTAAATTGACCTCTATGACCTCTGACCTTTGACCTACCTACCCCAAAATCTAATCAGTTCCTCTTTCTATGGGGATACATACTGGTACGAAGTTTGAAGTTCTTACCTCAAATAGTTCTTGAGATATCGCAGTAACGAGGCTAAAAACCAGTAATTTCATGTAGTTTCATGTAAACTGACCTCTGTGACCTCTGACCTTTGACCTACTTACCCCAAAATCTAATCAGTTCATCTTTCTATGGGGATACATACTGGTACCAAGTTTGAAGTTCTCACCTCAGATAGTTCTTGAGGTATCGCGGTAACGGTGCTAAAAACAAAGAATTTCATGTAATTTCATGTAAATTGACCTCTGACCTCTGACCTACTTACCCCAAAATCTAATCAGTTTATCTTCGTATGGGGATACATACTAGTACCAAGTTTGAGGTTCCTACCTCAAATGATTCTTCAGATATCGCGGTAACGAGAAGTGGGACGGACGGACGGACAACCCGAAAACATAATGCATCCGGCACCCACCTTCGGTGGGCGGAGGCATAACAATGTAGTCCTAAGCCAGCATATTAAGTTCAAAGATATGCTTCTCTGAGACTACACCGAATCCCTCTCTAAGATGCAAGTGCCTCAGAAGTAAATATATCATAAAACTACCTCTGCCACAAGAATTTCATCACAGCTGAAAAAATTCTACTTGTTGTAACTTTAATCATGTGATATCTATAAATTTGGCCGGTATATCTAAAAGCTAAGGAAATACCAGACTTAAATCAATTTTGCATCACCCAAATATTCCATCCAATTTATCTTATATTTGTCTTACTTTCTTCACAGTGAATGCCTTGGTATCCTGGCAAACATGAGCAGATATACCGGTTGACCCCATCAATACATCCACCACCATTCTGACATGGCCTGCTTGCACATTCATCAATATCTGCATCGGGGAAAAGAATAAAAGGCATGGCATATAACACTCCTATTTCAAATGTCGAAAAACTGATATACAGATAGACATATAATTAAAGAATGATGAGAAAAAGAGAGGGAGAGAAGAGAAGACATGAAGAAACGGAGAGTGAGAGAGAGAGAGAGAGAGAGAGAGAGAAAGAGAAAGAAAAAAACTTATTTAAATGAATTAAAGAGCTGCATATTCTTTTTTCAGAATTTCTTTGAAAAAACTCAGACCGGTACGCCAAGCCGACGCCGAGAACTATTTACAGTCGAACTATTATTTTGAAAGATAAACTTACTCGTCTCACAATGGACACCTGTAAACCCAGGAACACAGGCACAGGCATACGCGTTGATACCCTCGAAACATGCGGCACCATTCAGACATGGCCCTGAAGCACATTCCAGTATCTCTGCAAAAAAAAAGGATATTAAGAAAATAATATTCAACTTTCCCCCTCAATTTCATTTGAATGAAATAGAGGATCATTTCAGTTTCCAACATGGAAAAGAACCCGTCTGCATCTGATGTTTCTCTTTGATATTGTTTTCCTTGATCTCTACAGGTGTCGTAGTCGAGTGGTTTAAACACTTGACTGGAGATGGGAAGGTCGTGGGTTCGAACCCCGGTGCGGCACTACTGTTATTTGGCAAGACATTAATCTACATTTGCCACTCTCCACCCAGGTGTTAAATGGGTACCGGCAGGAAGTAATTCCCTTGAATGCTGTGAGCACCGAAATCGGTAGCCTAGCTAGAGCCGGGGTAATATTGGAGCGCCTTGAGCACCATTCATGGTGGATATGAGCGCTAATAATTCATCATAAAAAAAGTAAATCAAAGGGAAATAACCAGAGGAAAGTAAAATGAATAAACCATCTTACCGACATCACAGTCTATTCCAGTCCATCCTGGTGCACACGTACACGAGTACATGTTACGACCATTGTTACACGTCCCTCCATTTTGGCACGGATCACTCAGGCATTCGTCCCAAGTCTGAAAGCATAGCATTGCAAGAATGTGTAATGAGAGAAATGCTGATACCTCATTGATAACTGAAGGCAATTAGACTATTGCAAAAAATCTTATTAAATTCATCATCTATAAACGAGGTATGCCAAGGGTTCAAAAATATTATTTTTACGAAGTAATTCTAGTATAGCGTTATCGATAATATATTCCTGATTTTCTTGGAAGGTAACACGGCATCCTGGTCAAAATGTGCAGTTCCTGTGTTAACTGCGAGAATATGGTGAAATGGTATTTGATTTACAGCTCCTTTTAAAAAGAAGAAAAACTTAACCCCTCTGTTCTTCTTCTTCTTCCAGTCTGGTACAGACCGCCGCTGGCGTATTATCGTACCATGTGCTTGTCGAGTGCCGAGCGTACAGTGCAAGTAAAAATTGCTCTACAATCAAACTATGTGCAGCTAAAAAACAGTCCTGAAGCTCAACGGAGCTTCACATGTTACACCTTCTGTTTAAAGAGCTCCAAGGAGGTGCAGTTGACGACAACAGGTGGCAGGGAATTCCACAGTCTGATAGCGTCTGGGTAGAACGTTGTTTGGTACAGGTGAGTTCTAGCAAAGGGAACCCTGAACTTATGTGGGTTCCCGCGGATCTGTGGGCCAGCATTTAATGGATGCGTCACTGCATTACAAAGCTCACAATCCAACATCGGAATGATATCCAACAGCAAATAATAATTCATCATCCCACATACCTCAGCCACCTCGATGCTCCTTCAGACTGAATTGACTTTATTCATCCACATACCTCACCCATCTCCAACCTCCTTCAGCCTGAAATCGACTACAACCCATGACATACCTTGAGCCATCTCCAATCTGCTTCAGCATGAAATTGACTACAACTCTTCACATACCTCGAGCCATCTCCAACCTGCTTCAGCCTGAAATTGACTACAACCCTTCACATACCTCAAGCCATCTCCAACCTGCTTCAGCCTGAAATTGACTACAACCCTTCACATACCTCAAGCCATCTCCAACCTGCTTCAGCCTGAAATTGACTACAACCCTTCACATACCTCAAGCCATTTCCAACCTGCTTCAGCCTGAAATTGACTACAACCCTTCACATACCTCAAGCCATCTCCAACCTGCTTCAGCCTGAAACTGACTACAACCCTTCACATACCTCAAGCCATCTCCAACCTGCTTCAGCCTGAAATTGACTACAACCCTTCACATACTTCGAGCCATCTCCAACCTGCTTCAGCCTGAAATTGACTACAACCCTTCACATACCTCAAGCCATCTCCAACCTGCTTCAGCCTGAAATTGACTACAACCGTTCACATACCTCGAGCCATCATCCTGCTTCAGCCTGAAATTGACTACAACCCTTCACATACCTCAAGCCATCTCCAACCTGCTTCAGCCTGAAATTGACTACAACCCTTCACATACCTCAAGCCATCTCCAACCTGCTTCAGCCTGAAATTGACTACAACCCTTCACATACCTCAAGCCATCTCCAACCTGCTTCAGCCTGAAATTGACTACAACCCTTCACATACCTCAAGCCATCTCCAACCTGCTTCAGCCTGAAATTGACTACAACCCTTCACATACCTCGAGCCATCTCCAACATACTTTAGCCTGAAATTGACTACAACCATTCACATTCCCCAAGCCTGATTTAGCCTGAAATTGACTTAATCCATTGACATACCAATACGCTTCAGCATGAAATTGACTTGCCTCGGCCTGGTTAATAGTATTTGAGGCCTCATAATATTGGGCAAAATATTGCTAATGCCCGGTTGACACTTTCACGATTTTTGGTCCCGCACTGCCCCGCATTGAATGCGTGCCAGTGCGTGACAGTGCGTGCCACTTCAGTGACACGCACTGGCATGCATAGTTCCCGCATAGTTCCCGCATTGTTCACGCATTGTTCACGCATAGTTGACGCATAGTTCACGCATAGTTCACGACTATTTTACAAGTAGTTTGCGCATTGTGTTAACTATCAAAAAAAAAAAAAAAAAAAAAAAACAAGGCAGACGCCCGGGCAGACGTCTATTCGCTCTCGTGTTTTCATTAATTCAGCATAACTATCGTCATTAAGATGTTGAATTCTGAAGAAGCTAATTTAGAAGAGAGAAGGTGTTTATATGTAGCTGCAGGAGCATTAATAGTTTATCAACAAGAAAGAGATCTTGAAGAAAGACGAGAAGAGGAGAAAAAAGTAAAAAGAAAAAGGAGGACATTGTGGGTGAGAGATTGGCTGTCAAGACGCCACATCTACGGACATTTTGATCATTTACTGGCAGAGCTGCATAGGGAGGATCAAAAGAGCTATAAGAATTTCTTGAGAATCACTCCTGATCTGTTTGAGGAAATGGTTGAAAAGCTAACGCCTCATCTGGAGAAGAAAACAACGTTTATGCGAGAACCACTAGAAGTTGGAATGAAACTAGCCGTCACTCTCCGTTTCTTGGCAACGCATCACGTGACTGATATGCGCGGTCCTTGCGTGAAAGTGCGCGAAGGATGCGCAACCACTGCGCAAATTATGCGGGACCATGTCGTGAACTAGTCGTGAAGTGCGTGCCACATTCCCCGGGGGTGGGGTACCCACTGTTTTTACGCCACGCACTGGCACGCATTGGCACGACTTGTTTGCGCATAGTTTGCGCACAGTTCACGCACTGCTGCAATGCGGGAAGTGCGTGGCAAAATTTTCAACATGTTGAAAATTTTTTTTCGCTCTTCACGCATTGCCGCGCATTGCCGCGCATCGTCCCGCCCCTTCCCGCAAGTGTCCACGCATTGGCACGCATGATGCAATTTCAGTGCGTGAACTATGCGGGAACCGAAAATCGTGAAAGTGTCAACCTAGCTTGTTTACAACATACTGCCGTAGCTAAGTGTATTTGCTGATGTGACGATTTATTTAAATTTGCTGCAAGAAAAAAAGGTGGAAAACTACAGAAGATCCCGTAGCATATTGCTTGATACATTATTGATATGACGATATATATATACAAAAATAATGTGGCAGAAGCATTACTGGGCTGCATAGCATGTCAATAACTGAAGAGACGAATGAACAAATTAAGTTGACTCACATTTCTACGTCTAAACAGAAATAAATGTGCTAATATTTCTTTGTGTACCTATCTATGCTCTTGGTTTCATCCATGGAGATGTATCATTTTAAAAGGTGTGTTCATACAGACTTAACGTTTTGAAAAACAGTTTCAAAACGCTGTTTCAGGCGTCGCAACTAAACACAGTTTTCTCCTCGCTAATTGGGGCTCTGTTTTTTGTGAGTTTAGTAACTGTGTTTCAAAATCGTGTTTCTGCGACAAAAAAACAAACAAACAAACAAACTCGGGACGCAACCGTTCGTTTTACTTGGTTGTTATTCAGGCATGCATTTATGTTACCTTCTTCACACGTTGGGCCTGTCCATCCGTTGATACATGTACACGTAAAGTCAAGGCGATTTGACTGACATATTCCACCATTGAGACACGGAATTGCAAGACACGGATCAATGACTGCATGAGAGGAGAAAGTAAACACAGGTAATCATATTTGCATTTAGAGCAAATTACATTCACATACTGTGGGTTAACTGTCTGATGCACGGATATATGTATATTTGCACTTTAAGTAGAGTATATTTACAAATGTCAACTGTCTGATGTGACTACACAATCTGTAAAAGACTTGAATTGTTTAAATAGGGTTATAATGATGCTGTTGCTATGGGACGAAATGTGTATCAAGAGGAATGGCAGGAGTCACTTTTTGTATGAAATGGACATCAATGATGGATGGGGGAGGCATTGGTAGGACAATTTGCCAGGATTAGCCTTTTCATGTTATTGTTTATTTTCCAGATTACAACGTCAAGATAAGAAAATACAACTCTTGTTTTTCAATATTTCTTGATTTCAGATAAAGGTGAAATGCGGAAATCTTATGTTTTCATATTTTAGTGGGTTACCTTCTGTTATTTTTTAAGGTTTAGTGAAAATGCGCTCTTCCTCGATAAAATGCGGTTCTTTATTTTTTTTAATTTCATACTAAATCAGATTCCTGCCAGTGTTCTAAGGCCTCGGAATGACTGTAGCTATCATAATCAATCTTCTATACGCATGGTCAGTGAAAGTTGAATTTCCGCCAGTCATTCAGAAAAAAAATTGTCGACCGGACGAAACATCCATGAATTTGAAAATATGGAAAGGTATAACAACATAATGATTAGACTTACTTTCTCCGCACGTCACACCCCTGTATCCTTCGGGACAAATACATGTAAATGAGTTATCGCCATTTATGCATGTTCCGCCATTCAAACAAGGATCACTGGCACATTCGTTGATATCTACGAGTAGAGAACAATAGTGAAAAGAGCTTCACACAAGGACTGCGATCAAATGGACTAGTATTCTTCCTACTGTTCTTAGCATATTCACAATTTCTCTAATAAAAAGATTTCTTGTACAATCATTGACAATAGTTTTAGATTTATACTAGCTCGTAGCATAAAAAAACAGGAATCGTCACATGCTTTAATGGGATCTAATCCATCTTATAAAAACATCACTACCTTTCTAAATCTCCAATCAAAATCTAAAACCATATCTGATTCTTGTGCCAGCTGCATGGCAAGAATATTAAGGAATATTATGACTTTAATTCAACAACTTCATGTCCATACTAACCGACACACGTGAAGGTGTATTCTAAATCGATGCAGGCTTCTCCTGGGTTGCACGGGTCACCGATGCACTCATCTCCGTCTGTTATTAGCGATAAAAAGAGAATGAATAGTAGGTTAGATGCTGTAAAAGCTAATAATGATGGCCATTCTACCCGACAGTTAAGACAACGAGTTTACAGGTAAGCAACCAGGGCTCTGTTGCATTAAATTGACATTTATGTTTTGTCGTGATGTATCATGACATAAACCATGACGTAAAACTTTTATGCAACAGGGCCCTGACGACTGTGATTATGATAACATGTCAAAGGGCAAAAGGAATCAACTAGGTTTCAAGCCTGGGACCAGGGGCCTGGGAGCCGGGGGTGCGGGAGGCTCCTGGAAAATATCAGGGGGTGATTCTTTTTTTCTTTAAAAAGTAGTTAAAAAGATTTTTGGACTTAAAAAGAGACACTAAAATGCTGAGGATTTTTTTTTTGAGGGGGGGGGGGGGGGGGGGGGGTCTCACACCCCCAGTAACAAAATCGTTCCCAGGCGTCTGGGACCTTCTGATTCCATGATCATTGATAATATATCCCCTGCGTTTATTATTAGTCGGCATGGAAGTATGCATCAATCGTTTGATTTGGTAAATAACTGAAAAAAAAGAAAAGAAAGAAAGAAATCTCAATATGATTTGCATCAAAACTCGTAATAACTTACAGATAAGTCTCCCGAGTATAACTTGCTTTAAAAAACCCTACATGTTAACGTGCCCCTCCCCTATTTCATAGACGCAGGCAATGTTACAGTGGAAAACACTCCGTCCTCAGATAAGAAGTTAAATGGAGGCCCAGGGTAGAGGAGTGTCACCACCATTGCACGTTAAGAACACACTGCACTATGTTATTCGAAGAAGAATTGGGGGGAAACCCCGGTGTAGTGGTACACATTCACACATTGACGGATCCAGGATTTTTTTGAGGAAAGGGGCTCAATATTTCATAAATTTTAAAAGGTCCTCAGCATATCTTGGGCCCTTTTATTATTTGTTCCAGGGGAGGGGTCCGCCCCCGCCTGGACCCGCCACTGCGTGCACATCACAATCAGTTATATTGAGATGAGAGGCCAGAGGGTTACCTGGTTACAATGATTCAGTTCGCTTATCCCCACAGGTGATGCCAACTCATTAATAATAATGATAATAATGACAAAACACGGAACGGTTTATCCCATCAACATGCATTTTACCATGCATCTGACGTCTTTGACATTTGAAACTAAAATCGTAAAATCCGGGGGGGGGGGGGGCTGAAAATTTACCAAAGAGCCAGGACAAACTAAAGCCAGTCCTCTCGATGTTTCTGTCTGTGAAGAAGTTTGCCCAGATGATGTCAGACACTATCTCGAAGTCGGCAGGTGGTGGATCGACCCGGTCATCACTAAATAGAAATCGATCGGCTTGGTTGATATTGATCAACGAACCAGACGCGATTTGAAGTTCGTCCTTGTTCGCCTCGATGTCGACGGCGCCGTTGAAAGTGATTCGAACCTGTGTAATTTCATGTAAGATGAAATAATTTGAATAATATAAACTTATAGAATAGAATTTCAAATAAGGCTCGATTCGGGTTCCAGGCCTTGGTATATACTAAACCCTGTTAATTGGATTTCAAGTCGACACTCAAATCACATGCGCTATGTGCATTCGATGGGTAGCATAATACATTTATATGTAAGTTCTTTCTGTTTATACAAAGCAGGAATAACAACGGGTTTCTGCATTTCTAAAAAATGGTCCCATTTTCTCAGAAACACCACCGTATATGTAGATAGACTGCATGTAGATGGTACGGTTTAAATATCTTATTTTGTGACTGTGTACTCGAACCTCAGTACTACATAACTCCTTGCTGATATAGTAACGATTATTTCATATCCAAAGAAAAGGTAGAAAATTAATCATATTCATTTAAGTTGCTTTTATCAAATACAAAAATGCTGAAATAGAGGGGCATCATTTCTAAAAATGATATGTTTATCAAATATAATGATGACAAATGAGATCACACAGATCACTCACCTTCTTTCCTCCCGGATAACCGATTAGATGGTTGCAGTCCAAATTAGGGAAGTAAAGACCCGGATGATTCGGTGACGTCAATGTACCAGACTTGGTATAAAAGTGCTGCGAGCATCCATCACTATTCCCTGTTCATAGGATGAAACAAGGTATGTACCACATGAATGTGTATTATGTCGTATTTTTTGTTAAAACACATGTACATTATTTCGCTTATTTATAACTTTGTACACTTAGACTCTATATTGAACAGTTGGAAATAAATGTTTTGAAATTGAATTGAATTGAAAAAACTTGAAAATTCATTCATTTACTTATTTAATTTCAAATGTTGTACAGTGTTTCATTTCACCACTAATAGTGGTCTTCCATGAGTCGCTGTTCACAAAATTATTATATACAGATTATTGCACGTGATCTTACCTAATCTTTCCTGGCATGTTTCCCCATGGAACACCTCGATAGGGCTGTAGGTACACTGGCAGAATGCTGACCCGTCCTCGTTCTCAACGCAGAGGGCACCATTCAAGCACGGACTCTGGTTACAGCCTGCATGCAAATAAAGTATTAAGTATTAATGCAATTTGTACTGGCCATCAATCAATATTAATAATCAGAAAAAACGGGGTGTAATGTAGTGCATGTACCAACAGAGGGCGTTATCATATATAGCGCACCCAACATGGCGGACTGAATAAACGAGCACCACGTACAATCTAGTATTGTCTCCCCCTGTGTACTGTATCTGGGTACCTAAACGTCACACTGGCGACGACGGATTAAACTGCAAGAATCATGGATTCCCTGGCATCTTTCCCTAGCTTCCCTCAATTCGATGTGCATACGGATGAGGCAAATCTCGGTCCACGGTGGACAAAGTGGATTGAACGCTTTGAACGCTTTATGCTAGTAGCGGATGTCACGGCCGACACGCGTAAAAGAGCCGCCCTATTGCATTTTGCTGGACCAGAGGTAGACGAAATATTCTCTACTTTAACAGACAC
This sequence comes from Heliocidaris erythrogramma, assembly GCA_025617745.1. NCBI lineage: Eukaryota > Metazoa > Echinodermata > Echinoidea > Camarodonta > Echinometridae > Heliocidaris > Heliocidaris erythrogramma. The sequence goes on along the minus strand of CM046857.1, from coordinate 26,719,772 downwards.
AGGTGAGGATAATGACTATAAGAAAGCCAAAGTCGCACTAGAACAGTACTTTAAGCCAAAACACAATATCGCTTATGAAACATTTAAGTTCCGTAATGCTGAACAAGGGGATGAAACGATTGATAAATTTCATGTCAGACTCCGCAAGTTGGCTCAAACATGTGATTTTCATGACATTGATAAGGAAATTCATGCCCAAATTGTGTTGAAATGTAAAAGCAAGACACTGAGGAGAAGGGCCATGCGTGAAACTCTGTCTCTAACGCAATTAATGGAGTATGCCAGAGCTTTAGAAACGAGTGAGCAACAAGCCCACACTGTAGAAAATCAGCATGCACAACCAGCTTCTGCCAATGCTTTATTTGGTAGTGGTAGTAACCGCAGACAGGGTCATGGTACATCTGGCCAACGTCGCTATGGTAACCGTCGTAATAAACCACAGTCTCAAAGCCAGCATAGCCATAGCAATAAGCCACGTAACAAGCAAGAACAGGGTCATGCTCGGGGAACGGTAAAGTCCGAGACATGTTCCCGCTGTGGACACAATCTACCGCACAAAAATAATTCATGCCCAGCAATCGGGTCAGAATGCAATCGCTGCCATAAGAAAAATCACTGGGGTCGTGTATGCAGGCGACCAAGCGTCAATGCCACTGCTACCAGTACAGAAAGTAAGCCGCAATCCAGTAGTGAATCTGAGCCCGATTACGTGTACATGGTTACGGATGATACCGGTACTGAGCCAAGGAAATTGGCAATAACAAAAGTGGTACTCATGGATAAAATCCATGCAGCAATGTTGATTGACACAGGATCTACTGTAAACATATTAGACAGTAATACTTACCAGAAGTTAGATCCACAGCCAAAGCTCCGGCGCTCAGCGCAGGAAGTTTTTCCATACGGTGATAGACCCGCATTACCGGTCCTCGGGGTAACTACCATTGCCGTATATGCACCCGCCACAAATCGCACAATTGACGCTGATTTTCACGTAGTACATGGCAATACAGGAAACCTTCTCTCATGTTCAACTTCGCAGCAGCTAGAATTTGTTAAGCTAACTTGCCACATTCAGAGCTACGAAAATGACATTCTAGCAGAATTCGACAGTCTCTTCAATGGTGTTGGAAAGATTAAAGACGTTGAAATAAAGCTTCACATCGACGAGTCTGTACCGCCCAAGTCACAGCGACATCGACGAACGCCATTCCACACGAGAAAAGATGTGGAAGCTGAACTTGAACGTTTGAAATCGCATGATTTGATTGAGAGTGTTACAGGGCCAACACCATGGGTAAGCCCTATAGTAATAGTACCCAAGCAGAATGGAGTCCGTCTATGCATCGATATGCGCGAGGCAAACAAAGCCATAAAGCGTACGCGACACCCGCTACCAACACTTGATGATGTAATCGCTGATCTGAATGGCGCGTCGTGGTTTAGCACACTTGATATGAATTCAGGTTTCCATCAGTTCGCATTACACCAAGATAGCAGGGACATAACTACTTTTTCGTGTCACGCTGGTTTGTACCGTTTTAAGCGACTCATGTTCGGAGTTAGTTCCGCACCGGAAGTGTTCCAATCCGCGGTAGAACAGTTATTGTCCGGTATCCCTGGATGTAAGAACATGGCAGATGACATTTTGGTGTACGGCTGCACCAAAGATGTTCATGACAGGAACCTCCGTCTGGTGCTCAATCGTCTCAAAGAGCACGGTGCAACATTGAACAAAGACAAATGCACATTTGGACAGCGCAGTGTCAAGTTTTATGGCCACATATTTAGTGACGGCGGTGTTACGGCAGACCCCAAGAAAGTCCAAGATGTGTGCAATGCTCCAACTCCAACTAACAGCAGCGAAATGTCAAGCTTCCTCGGTATGGCGCAATACCTCGCAAAGTACATTCCAAACTACTCTACGCTATCAGCACCACTCCGCAGACTCACCCATCAGGATGTAGCATGGGAATGGGGTGAGACAGAAACGCGAGCATATCAGAAACTGAAAGATGAACTTACGGGTTCACACACAATGACTTACTTTGATCCAGCAAAGAGTATCGACATTTATGTTGATGCCAGTCCAGTGGGACTCTGTGCAATTTTAACGCAGAATAACAAAGTCCTCGCATATGGTAGTCGCGCACTCAAAGATGTGGAAACGCGATATTCGCAAACAGAGCGTGAAATGTTGGCAGTGGTGTGGGCCGCAGAACATTACCATTTGTATGTATTCGGTACGCACTTCAGAATCTTCACCGATCACAAACCGTTACTGCGCATCTTCGAGAAGCAAAATCCACTCTCCGCACGAATGGATCATTGGCGACTTCGCCTTATGCCATATGATTACAGTCTTGTATACAGACCTGGTGCAGACAATCCTGCAGACTTTCTTAGTCGACATCCAGGTGGAAGAGCTCCACGTAATTTGACAACAGAAGCGTATGTAAATTATATTTGCACCAACGCAATCCCAAAAGCGATGACAATGCAACAAGTGGAGGAAGCGTCGAAGACTGATCCTACCATCCAAGCACTGAAAGAAGCCATAACTTCCGATAATTGGAAAAATCCTCTTGTGAAGGATTATACCAACATCAAGGATGAACTCTCAGTGGTAGGGGATCTCATTTTGAGAGATCAGAGACTCCTGATTCCTCGCGAACTGCAACGCAAAGCTGTAGACTTAGCGCACATTGGTCACCAGGGGATTGTCAGAACCAAACAATTGTTGCGCGAGAAAGTTTGGTTCTCAGGCATTGATCGTCTCGCTGAAGAAGTGATCAAAGCGTGTACTCCATGTCAGGCAGCAACGCGAGCTGGCGCAGAACCTATCGAACCGCTCAATATGACTGACTTACCATCTGGACCCTGGAAACAAGTCTCCATAGACTTTAAAGGTCCATTTCCAACAGGTGAATACCTTTTAGTGACCATTGACGACTACTCGCGATTCCCAGAGGTCGAGATTGTGAAATCTACGTCCGCAAGATCAGTTATCCCAAAGCTTGATGCTATCTTCGCACGCCAAGGAATCCCTGAGATTGTTAAGTCTGACAATGGTCCTCCCTTCAATGGAGAGGAATTTGCGAAATTTGCCACCTATCTCGGTTTTAAGCACCAAAAGAGTACGCCTCTTTGGCCACGCGGCAACGCAGAGGTTGAACGCTTCATAGAGACTCTAGTGAAAGCGATACAAACAGCAACCGCTTCAGGTTTGAACTGGAAACAAGAATTATACACGTTCTTACGCCAGTACAGAGCAACTCCACACGCGACTACAAATATGTCACCAAGCGAAGCGCTTAACAATCGCAAGATTCGCACAGTACTCCCAGAAGTACCATCAGCCCCTTCCGCAGATCTTCGTGTCACTGACGCAGCACGCAAAGCAAAGATTAAAACGCACGGTGATAAGCATCTGAAGACAAGACGCAGCGAATTGAAAGTTGGCGACAAAGTCTTGGTGAGGCAAAACAAGAAAAATGCCTTATCAACGCCATTTGATCCATCTCCATACATTGTCACATGGAGAAAAGGTAACAGTGTTGTCGCAAAGCGTGGAAATGAGACTATCAAGCGTAACGTTTCATTCTTCAAGATAGTCAATAAAATGCCAGAAACACCATCTCATTGCAACGATGACTCTCAGGTTGATGTTAATGACAATCATCAACCAGGTGCACTCAATTTGGATGTCCCAGTCGCAAATCCGCGACAAGATCAGCAGCTTCATGATCGTCCGCAGAGACACCGTGAAGTTCCAGTGCGCTTGAGAGACTATGTCTTAACATAATTTGGCAAACATTTTGACCATGAGTACAGTTGATATGACAAAATTTATGTCATTGAGTATTTTCATTGAGTGTACGTCAAACAGAAATATTGACGGTGACTAACTATATCTCAATGCTAATGTTGTTTATGTTGTGAAAAAAAATACAGCTGAGCAGCAGGTTGTTTTAAATGTTTGCATTAATTAGTTTTGCCAAATTAGGTTTTCCATTTATCCAAAATTCAATGTTAATTAACAAAAAAGAAAAAGAAACGGAAAAGAAAAAAAAACAAGCATTTTCCAACATGCTAGACAGCTGCACTGTGATTTATCATAATTATCATATAATGCTTAAAAAGGACAAGAAAGTAATTTTTCTACTTGAAGGTACCTGTAGGTAAATCTACTTTATACTGCATTACAGGCTTTTTCATAGTGTACAGTACACATACATGTGAAATTATTTTTCCTGCCATTCAGCACATGTGTTAAATATGCATCATTGTGGTTTTGAACATTATTTTGTTTGAAAAAAAAAGAGGGAAAAGAAAAACCCTTTGCAACTCATCAAAGCAAATTTATGTTTCAGGTGAAAAACAGAACTTCACTCTGATTTTTATTGTAAAGTGAAATACGCTATATTCACACAACAGAGTGACATGACATTATTTTGTGATCCAGCTTTTGGTGATATTTTATTTACCAAGTTATCGAGTTGCATATTGTATAATCCAGTTGCTGTCATACTCAGCACTTTAAAGTTTGAAATTTAACCATGTAGCCTAGTTGTCGATATATTTGACATTGTTTGAAAGTGTTTATCATTTCATATTATAGCATTTGTATTGAAAATTGGTGTGTTCCAAACTGTAAGAATATACACAGGCACAGTATTCACGCTGAAGGCAATTAATACACAGGAGTATACATGTTCATGGTATTTGTAATCAAGGTTTATTGAAAATTGAACACAATGGTTGAATGCTATTTTTAAACGGCATGTATTAATGGTATGGTACAGTAGGATGACAATTTCAAAGCAGGTTCACTATAGAAATTCAGTATCACTGACTGTATAGGTAAATTTCATGTGTGTATAATAATTGGCATATCATTTATGATCTAGATTACACTTATATAGACAGGTAGTCTAAAAAGTTGGTAAGGGATGTAATGTAGTGCATGTACCAACAGAGGGCGTTATCATATATAGCGCACCCAACATGGCGGACTGAATAAACGAGCACCAAGTACAATCTAGTATTGTCTCCCCCTGTGTACTGTATCTGGGTACCTAAACGTCACACGGGGGGGGGGGGGGGGGGGGGGGGGGGGTCGGAGGCCAGAGGCAATATCAAGGAAAGAGGAAAATTGCAACAAAATTACTGCTTCATTGATTACTCGTTGAATTTGAAATTAAATGTTGATGTGGATATTATGGATTGATTTCTTATAATTCTTTTCAAGAATTTATCGATCATTCTCTAAGAAAACCTGTCGATACGCTTATGATTACATAATTCGTGCAGCATGCTAATTTAAAAAAAAATGATAGACCTACAAGAGGAAGTATCACGTGAATGGTATTTCCCAAGTTCCTCATACATTATAGAATGTTGAGTATGAGACATAACATGATCAAAATTAATAAATGTACACTTCAATGGATGTATTTCAAAAGAAATACTGATCACCTGTCTTCTTCTGATGAAATGATAAGGAAAACAGAAGAGAAATAATTATGAAACTCTTTAAAAAAAAAAAAAAAAAAAAACCAATCGCCCTTCTTGCAGGTTACCGCTATAAATAAATATCCTACCTCACCTTTGCATAATTCTATTTTCGCACTACTAGTTTCCATTCCACACGCTCTCTCCCAATAAAGGAGCACCCATGTGCCAGGGGAGCTAATATTTGTCAACCTTGGCTAAAGCCTGCTGATGGGAATTTCATTGTATAATCTACAATGAACGGCTCAGATGTGAAAGGGAGTGGACTGAGAGTGCAAAACAAATCCGTGTGGTAAGATGTAACAACAAAATTGCATTCATGTGATGCCAACAGACATATCATCAATGTTCAACCCGAAATATATATGTTAAGACAAAAGGGATATATTAAAAACACAACCTTTTTCTATTGTCATGATATATTCATGATATTATGGTTTAAAATAGTTGTTGTACCTATATTGTCTGCTTATGTTTTCATTTTGTTTGTGTTTATTTGTTATGTGTTAATATATTGTAATATGTGATTATATGTTCACTGCGTGTATTCATTCAACGATTTTTTTTTAATGTTATCGTAATATGATTATCCATTTGTATACCCATAATTTTTATTTTGAATTGGAAATAAATGATACTTGATACTTGAAATGAAAAGGGTGGTTCAACTAAATAGACACTACCTCTTTAACGTTTTGTGTTGTAAAACCGAAATTAAACTCGTCTAAGACAAATTTGGCACGGGCCTTGAAAATCGCGTAAAGAACACATATCCATTGTTATTTTAATGTAAATCTTTATTTTTTAATTTAAACTTATAATATAATGGAAATTTATGCATAAATATACATTTCCATTGATAATCAAGTAAAGAAAGGCCTTGGAGATAAAATTCCAACGCAAATTTTTTTTCTAAACCTTTACCTTTTTATTGTGTTTTTTTTAAGTCTGCTGTTTCAAAGTGCTATCTGAACCAACATTAAGTTAGAATAAATGATAAGTATTACAGCTTAAAGAAGAAATTATAGGTAATAAAGGAGAAACATGAGGAAATGCAGTTTCCCTTTCATTTTGTACGCAAATTCAGAAAATCTCCGTTTTCGGGGTCACGTGACTCGGTAACGTACGGTATGACCGATTTTTGCAAACTTGGTGATCAAAAGATGCGCAAGACTTAAAAGAAAAAAAAAATCAGAAAGTGGCGTGACGTGAAATGCAGCGGTTCGAAATACACGGCAAATTTTGTCGGGGGGGGGGGGGGCTCCCAGGCCAGCCCCCCCCCCCCCCCCCCCCCCCAGTCAAGTAAGGGTTACAGGGCAGGTTTAGACCTAGTTTACATTAAGTTAAACCGAAGTTCAAAGTACGGGCCATAATGTGTGAATAATGAATTCCAATAATTATTTTATATTGTGTTAACAAATTATGCATGCTCCGTTATGTTTTATTTTTATCCTCAGAGGAATGAATAAAGATTGAATCGAAATTCTTTGCAAACACCCCTCACTGAACGTCAAATAACAAGGTTAAGGAGCATGCAAAAGGAAATTTTAAGATATAATAATAATTTCAAGTATCCTTCCTCAATGTTTTAACGACTAATGTAATGTATAATGCATGGCATTGGTGATGTGATGGCATTAAACGAACTCATGAATATGCATAGAGTAAAAAAAATAATCAATGAACAGCATCCCTTTCATAACACAGGAGCATTTACGGATCCTTAATCAACACAAGCATTATATTGAATGGAGCATGGATTCATTTTCTAAATGCCTTTGGATGGGGATATGGTTACAGAATGTGATGTAAAATCGTTAATGTTATCCCCACATTGTTATCAAAGCTCTTCGCTACCCTGCATATCTCATCTCAACTAGCTCAATTCGTTTACATTGAGAAAAGTATCCAACTTGTCAACAGCAGCTCAATGCTAATGCCGTGGTGTTGTCAGTGATATTTTTGATATTTCGTAACCAGTAGATTTTAGCGAAGAGAAAGGTGTCTCAGGCAAATAACTATTATTACTTGTTAGGAATGTCGCCACCTTTCTCCAGTATGTTTGTACTTGACGCATTATACAGTGTGATTTTTTTTTTACTCGTCAAACGTTGTCAGCGAGCAGGTCAAAAAGGGCACCCGGGTTGTAAAAACAACAGAGGAGTTTGACCATTTCTGATAAAATTAGAACCCCCGTCATGTTGACTGTATACTTCTGGTTCTATTTCGAATTGACATGATATGCTAACTACTAATACATGATTCCTCTTGAATCGAAATTTAGTGATGTTATTTTCATGAACGTAAACTTGCTGGCGTAACAACCAAATATGTACATTACTGATGAATTGATTTCTTTTTCATGTCAACTGTGTAATTTTGAGTGGATATTCTATTTCGATCTTTACTACGTCATAATAAGCCTGCCTATGAAATCCCTATATTTTCATGAACGTAAACCATATATATATATATATATGTTCACAATGCAACAATGTGTCTACATTCGAAAGATCACAGAACATGACATCTTGTCTATATTTTCATGTTTATTGTCATGTTCAAATAACCCAGGGTGGTGTTGCAATTGATTGTATTTTCTTAGTCAATATAATTCCATTAGGATTTACAAACATTAACTTCTATGGTATAATTATATCTATATTACTAAGAAGAAAAAAAGAAGAAAAATAGCAACAGATACAGTGAGGAAGAAGAGAAAGTAGACAAAGACAAATAAGAAGAAAATAGGAAGAAGAGGTATAATCAAACAAGAACGAAAATATACAGAAGAAAAAAAATAAAAGAGAGAAATAGCTTAATTATTTGACTTTTTGATATTATTATTAAAAACAAAAGCGAGTAGAGAGTCACATTGCTAGTTGATATTAAGATAAGATAATAATGATAAATATAATTGCTTCCTGTACACAGAGCTTATATCCATTAGCATTTAAGGAATTTCTTGATATACAAGATATTCTTCCATAATGTCTTGCCAAACCTTAGTGCCTGGACGGGGATCGAACCCATGACCTCCGCATTCTTTAAGTGTTTAAACGTCTATTTCAGTGATTTAATACTGGACTCGTTCATGTGTCGTTGATTCTGTGATAAAAGTATAAAGTTCATATTTGTTCCAACTCCCTCCTTTTGCCAAGCTTTTCACCAATGAAAAGCTTATTTTGTCACCTTTTCTAAAGAAATCTAAATAATGGCATGTGCGCGTGTTATTGCTCGGGGCCGACAGCCGAGGGAGGAAAGCAAATTTCACTTAATGGGGAAAAGAAAATACCATCGTGTACATGTATCCAACTCAACAAATTGCTTGCGTGGGCACGTGGTTATCTTTCCTTCATTGTACAGGGACGTCTTTCATTAAAAAAGTCATGCTCAAACACTACTCCGAATTCAAACCCAACTTCGTTTCAGTCAAACAGATTTGTTTAGGGCTTGATTTCTTTTTAAAGTCTCACTTAACCCAATTGATGAAGGGCATTTGTTTTTCTTTTTATATCTGACTGGCCACTTAAACGGCAATCCACCCTTGTAACAAGTTGAATTGTGCCCATTAAAAAATGTGGGAAAAGGTTTCACGACAGTTTGAAGAAGATATTCAATACCCCCGCCCCCCTCCAAAAGAAATTGATAATAATATACATATATATATAAATAAATAGATAAATAAAGTAAAAATAAAGGTTATTTGAAAACTCAGATAACCACACTATGAACATGGCGAACAAAGAAGCGGACAAAATATACAGCTCCTCATTATTGTACCTTCCACAATTGCCCTGGTAGACAAAAGAACATCCCTTCATTGCTATTATGTAAAAATATGTAAAACAGGTGTCACATGCATATTCACCTGTTTTACTTATTTTACAAAATAGCAATGAAGGGATGTTCTTTTGTCTACCAGAGCAATTGTGGAGGGTACAATGAGGAGCTGTATATTTTGTCCGCTCCCTTTGTCATTGTGTTCATAGTGCATAGATCTTAGTAATTCCTGCATTGTCGATTGTTGGTTATTCGTTATTCAATTATAACCTATCTGGGGACAACTCTCCTTTTCTTTATACACTAAAATATAACGAATTTCTATTTCTCTTCTAAGTAACTTTCCCTCACTCTATTTGATATTTATAATGAAAGGCATGTTGTGTTTCCTAGCTCCAATAATAAAAAAATACTCTATTCAGCAAATGAATGTTAGCAAATTTATATTTTAGTCATTCTGTGTGTCAACAGTTTGCTTTCTCCTTGATTATCAGAGCAATGAACATTAACAAGAAATGAAACATTCATTCATAGGGCATGCCCGTTCATTACATCAGATTTTGGTTTCAAGTTTAGTTTTGTGCAACTCCTGTATCATTATCAATTTAAGCATTTTCTCCAGCATAACAATTTAGGGCCTCAATATTATTATCATTATCAGTTACTCTTATTATAGGTTACCATTAATAGTGATTCTTTCGAACCAAGAGCAAGTTGCCCACTTCAAATGACGGATATTTTCCTATTTTACCACTAATTGCTATTTAGATTCTATTTTCCCCCTATCTGCCTACTCTCTACCGATTCGTTACGCCCTAATAACTACATCTTGTATAACAATAGTATTGTATAACAATAGTACCTGGCTTTCATTAGGAAACTAATTCATCATTCCCAAATTGAGATTTTCTTTTGCAATATTCATCTCTGTTTTTCTTCACAAGTATTGTCACGAATGCTCCTGACAATAGGGCATTGTGCCAACCGGGAAATTGGAATACAAGCCATGTGCATAACAATCGCTCTTGACGTAATAGACCTGTTTACTAAGTGATTCAAATTGTATGCATACTTTTGAAACAAATGTTGTTCTTGACAACCTGAAAGCTTGCCAGAGGCTTGTCAGACATAGCAACAAGTGATGTATGCAAACTGGATTCCAAGTATTGTAGTTCATTCATTAATAACAGGTTAATGGAATACATCGTTACTAGGCCCCACAGGAAAGAAACATCCATAAATTTGAATCACTTAGTAAACAGGTCTATTGGCATTCATTTTGTATGAATTGTCGGTATAAGAACTGTTTGAATTCGGCGTAGAGATACATTTATATTTATCTATTATATTAAACCGCATAACTAAACTAGAGACCAAAGTCATTTTATATTTGCAAACGTCACCCTCCTGCCTGTCATGCCCGATATAATAATCCATATTTATTTCGTCTTATAAAGTGAGTATAGGCCTCTGTTGTAGAATCAATGTCATCTGCCAAAACACTAAAGAATCCGACATATTCAAAACTTGCATATTTCTTTATAACAATTAGGTTATGGCTTATTTTGCTTTACATGTTGGTATAGAAGTCTTTGCTCGAACTCATTATTTATCAGTTTTATTTATCTGTTTATAGTAACGTACATGTAGTTCTCGATAAAAGTATTCTTAAAAAAGTAAGAGATAAATGGTTGTAGCCAGTGTTCTTTTCACTGCAGCACATTTTTAAAAGTAAAAACCTACAGGCTCTTTGACTGAAAATGCAATGTGATCTTATTTGCAGTGTTTTTCGCCCCGAATCATGTATTCAGCAGATATGTTGTTAAGTACTTTCTTCAACATTTATATAGCTAGGATTAAAACAGATACATGTGAATCCTCGGCTGTCTACCAAACGAACAAATTATACATAATTATCATCTTTTATCAAAATTACTATAGAATGGGTGAAGAAATAGACCCAAGTCAATGGCACAGTGCAATTACACAATACAAGTGTTCCATTTGCAGGGTGTACAAACAAATATGAAATACATGGTACATGAAGGTATACCATACATATACAATAATTTGTAAGAATATCATATTGAACAGTTATATAGAAGAAGATAAAATTTGAGAGACTTCAGCAAACCGATATTATTTTCGCATAATGTTTTTTTTTCTTTACAAAATAAAGTATAAAAATGAAGGAAGAACTATTACAAATACACTGAATTTAATTACTCTGTTCATTTGGGTAAAATTGGAAATTTCATGAAATTTTCACACCATTTATTGATTATTGGTGCATGCTTTTAATGTTTAAGTCTTTATATTAAATAGGAAAAAGGCCTACGTATGTGGTGTACAGACGGAGAAAGTATAAATTATTCAAACTCACTTGTTCTTAATCCCCTCCCCTTTCACTCTCTCCTTATCATTTTATTCCATAGATGTCTTGTTTATGTTTATTAAATTCTGTGTGGATCCATGTTACTCACTCCCTTCACCAACTCCTTTGGTATGTGTCTCTGTCTGACTCTCTGTCCATTTATGCTTCTCCTTCTACATGTTCTGTTTTTCTCTAACCTGCATCATGCCCATCTCTCACCCGGTCTCTCCCATATCTCGGGTCTCTCTCTCTCTCTCTCACTGTCTCTGTCTGTCTCTGTCTGTCTGTCTCTTTCTATCTTTCCCTCTCTGTTCCCTCCCCCTCTCTCTTCTTTATTCTCTCCTCTCTTCAATAGAAAGGATATGGCTTGTTTGCATATTCATTCTATTTGGGGCGCATGCTACTCAAAAGGTAAGAGACCCCTTGTAGTGTCACGGTACGATGATGATATATACCTTTTAAATCACCCGTGAATACAGCTCAATCAACCTATAGTTATGCTTATTTGTATGTCTTTTCATCAGCAGTTTTCTCCTTTTTTAAGTAGAAACAAATTCTATAGACAGGAATATTGTATCAAGGATGATGTTTTTAAAAATGAATAACACCAGTCAGTTTTGATCCTGATCATGCTGATATGTAATAATGCACGTTGAAGGGACCATCTTTTTTTTCGTAATGCATGTATTAAAATCAAAAGTCTTTCACTCTCTCTTTCTTATCATAGGTCTGTGCGAACTAGTGAAGAAATATTGAACTTAGTTATTCGAAACATATCTTTTCTTCAAATTTGTCTGTCTTTATTCTATTTTCATTTTTGTGCGTTTATATTCTAGATCAGTTTGGCTATATAGAGTAAATAATTCTTAACACTCCTACAATATGCGTCACCATAATTATATAGTATACGGTAATATTCTTCACTCTTGTTAAAAGGCATCTAGCGTGCTATCAGTAGTAGGCCTATACCAATTAATTATTTAATTCATTAGGCTTCATGTACACAAAATGAGACACACATCAACTCGACAACCTGATGGTACCTGCATGGCTATATGCGAAACCAGGTACCATGGCGTGCCGTATGCCCAGTTACTATGGCAACAGGAAGCTATCACGATGTCAGCATCACCGCATCCTTTCAAACTCATTATTCCCTGAGTAATAAGCGTATTGTTAGAGCATGCAAATTTCATGACACAGAGTAATATCATTGCTGCTTGACCGTTTTGATATTCAGAAATTGGTTTAACCGTACAGGAGATGGATTGCAGGCGATTTTTATTTCTAACTTGTGATTAAAAATAATAAACACGTCTAACGATGCTTTGACATGATTTCATGTTTTTAAACGTTAGATTTTTACATAATTCACCTAATTTCAAGCTGTTTGTGTTCATATTCTGTTTAATGATGGGATGAAACAATTATAGATAGAGTGCCTTTCTTAGAATTCATCTGCGAGTATCATTACCACAAACATACTTTTTACTATCACCAATTGCTATCTTTGACATTTGCTTCCTATTTTTAACGCTTTACTTCAAGCAAGTGAATACCATTCAAAACAATCACAAAGAATATATTTTGGTGCGGTATTTAAAGCAAAGACAAACGAGATTTAATTTCAGATGCAACACGATATTACAGAACAACATTTGCCTTCACCTTGTTCTTCCCTTTATTGTCTTGGTTTTCGTAATAGTTCCATCGTTTTGCAAACATTATGGGGCAATATACAGCCCTGGAAAAAATATTAGACCAAGCTTCAGTAATAAAGGTACTCTAATATGCATTCAAACTAATGAAAATGGTTTGTCTTTGTATTTCATTGAATGAATGACAAATTCCAGCAATTGTACCTCGCTTTTATGATATTTTATTTCCTTCTTACCGCAAATATAACACTTTCAGTAACCATTCTTGGTCTAATAATTTTTTTCATGGCTGTACATGGAAGGAACTAGTATCTAAAAACTGACAGAGTGAAACTGACGTGAAATATCAAACAATAATATTGTAAACAAATCTTTAGGCATTGTAGAAAGGTTTTGACAAAAGTTTGATTTGCCTGGTGCAATTTCCTATACGTTTTTTGACAATCAAAGTGTACACCTGAAACTAATAATATATGTTCAAGCAGGCGTGGCTAAATGTATATTCAAGAAAATCAACCATAATTCATTTCATTTATGTCGCTGTGGGCAGCCTTTTGATGATCCACGGTTGCTTGGGTCTTCAGAAAAGGGACATACTCACAAAATACATCTGGGGGTCTTTTTGTACAAAGGACTTTTTAGTATAGCTAATGCTTGGAATAAAAGATGAAAAAGAGTAAATAGTCAAGAAAATAAACAACACAAGAGATATATTTGTCGTACTGATGGAAGGTGATTTAACAATGCATGATGGATGGTTATAGCCAACCTATATTAAACCTTATTGTCCAGCAATTCGATGTCAAATTCAAAACGACAAATTAAACTGTGGGTGCTTAAGTGAGTTGTATACACTAATGTCATGACGGTTATTGCCTTGCCAGTCATTTCTCTCCCACTCCCAAAGGTTCTAGCATCCTTTATCAGGTGTTGCCATTGTCATAATTAGCTGTATTTTCATTACAGTGTCGGGAACCCTACCCTTTATTAGAAGGTTAATCTGAAAAAAATATATAATGGACTGAGCCATTTAGTCTTAATGTTTGAAATAGTCGCATTAATATGTAATGTTAACACAAACTAGCGTGGCTTTAAAGGACAATTAACCCCACGTGATATTCTAGATGCACCTATTGTCTGCTACGTCTTTCCATGGAGGCTGCCATTTTGTGCATGACACGGATCATTAGGTACCATATGCATTGATAATAGCCTACCTTTACAACAGATACGTCGCTTTGTTCTGATTGTATTACGATTGTTATTGGCCATGGGCCTAGATAATTGACGACCCATGAGTTCTAATAGCCATCCTGTAAAGCAGATTCCTCGCTTTGTTTTGGTATTGTTACGATTGTCTCCGTCCTTGACGTCAATTCTCCGTCCTTGACGTATATTTTTTATGAAGTATATTTTTTATGAACAAATTAAGACCTTTTAAAAAATATATAAAACTAAACTTACATTTCAGAATATGTGACTTTATCTAATATATATTTGTCCTCTAAAAATCAATTACAAGTTAACGATGAAGGAAATTTTACTTGGGATGAAAAATATGTTCGTGTACACATAAAGTAATGGCAGCCCCCTTATTATTGCTAGCAGACGATAACTTGGCTGGAAAATAGTGATTTATATCTATATCCTGTGTTTTTACATGAAATTGCATGTATCAAATAAGAGGCATATACTACACCATTCAAAATAAGCTAATTCATACGCTGAGGTTAATTTCCCTTTAATATAGAATTTAATTTATTTAAAAGGACAACCTCTTTCAAGTGGATCCTTCACGAAGAAAACTAGCCTACTTTAAACAACATACCCCACACGGAAAGAAAAAATAAAACATTATGTAAAATAACGGCTTTGAAATTTTGTTTGCTTGTTTCGCTTTTTTTTTCTGTTGTTGTTTTTTTAAACAAAGTAGGGAGTTTTCTTCTGAACAGCATATTGAATAAAACACAAACTTAACAAAATGTATCTAGCTTGGCGACCTTATTCCACTCTTATAATATATAATTATTCAAAACAAAATCTGAATATTCAACATTAAAACTCTTCATTATTTCGGTTCATCACACAACTATGTCCCAGTGCGTAGCACATGTAAGATCCATGTAGAACTACAAATATGTATTCGTATCTGAAATTTCAGAGGGATAAAGCAATGAATTATTTAAAGACCGATGAGCAACTGTCCCATTATACAATGCACACGCAAGTTACATTCATAATATATATTTATATGATGCAACTGTATACAACTGGTATTCGATTATGTCCTAATAGAACTTGAGAATCAATATGCATTTCACCTTGACGTATTCATATATGTCCCCGATATTGGTCTTAGATAGACAGGTAATTAAACCGCAAGCATCGCGTCCTTTCTCTCATCTATTTGCATATTGATTCAGACTGGTGAATTGCATTATGACGCTCATTTAAAACTCTGTAGTGAAGAAGGTCAGAGTCATTATTTTCGTTTTCTAAATTATGACTAATGCCCTCTTAATCAAATGAATTAGGATGGTAGTCATGGTAACTGTTCTAACACAATGCGATGAATTAGAATAACAATGTATATAAAAGTATATCATCACTGTAGAAATGTCAAATCGAATAGTAGATTAATGATGAAAAGCAAATGTATCGTTGATTCCGGGAAAGTATACGATTAATCATCAAATTCACATCGTAGATGTTACAGGTCCCAATCGAATATATTCTCGTAATTTCGTGCCCCGTACGGTTACGAACGAACAATCGCTATGAACACGATGACAAAGACAGCAGACAAAAATATACAGCTCCTCATTGCACCCTCCACAATTTTTCCGGTAGACAAAAGAACATCTATCATTGCTAATTATGTAAAATAAGTAGAACAGGTGAATATGCATGTGACACCGGCTGTTGTACATAATGTTTATATAATAGCAATGAATGGATGTTCTATTGTCTACCAGAGCAAGTGTGGAAGGTACAATGAAGAGCTGTATATTTTGTCCGCTTCTTTGTTCGCCACGTTCATAGTGAATGAACATAAAATGTACATTGAAGGTGTCATTTTCCTTGACATTTGGACAAAATCTAATTAAATAGTATGGCTATCAACTACAGTCATCATGTATACCAGTAATACATTGGACATGTTATATAACATTGGTATATATGATACTCACCCCCACCCCCTCCAAAAAAAGCAACAACCACAAAACAAAACACAACAACAAACACAAACAAACGACTGAATAACTTTGTGACAGTTTTTAACATTATGTCATCGACTTTATCAACCCCCTTCTCAGTGAATAAAGGAGTTGAAGTATATTTTATAGAAATATTTACTATTACATGAACACATGTATGTAAGTATTGCATACTAAGATGGTATGAATTTGCAGCTGGTCAACAAATTTCAGCAAAATGTTATTTTTCTTCATCTTAAACAAGAACATGGAATTTATAATATCAAATTTTCTTACATAATACAAACTGACAGAATTTCAAACAGTTTTAGAATACAGTTTTAGACGAAAATTCAGTAATATATTAGGATGAAAACATACATTATCTTTATGTTAAAAAAATGGAATTTCATTAAAATAAGGGATGCCAAACTTACCTTGCCCTAGTACTGTTCCATATGACACTATCAATATTATCAACTTCAAACATAAATTGTTCTGGCCGATGCCCATTTTGCTATTCGTAAAGTAGAAATACGTAAAAAACCATCTGAACCAGTGTCTCAATGTGACAAAAACCCTCAATACCGCTACGCAATTTTCCTTGAATACACAACGGACTCCAACCGGCAAGTAGTTTTCCTTCTCCAAACTGGTGATGGTTGATAGCATCTATTTCGTCATCGTTGTCGTTTTCGATGATAACGATCGAGAAAGCTAAATTTGACCCCTTTCCGGTTGAACTGTTAAGAAACGTTATACTGTTAAGCACACAACGAAAGGTGGATCTCGCTGTTATCCATAATAATTATGTAAGACCTTATTTGAAAGAGAGCTCCCGATCTATGTCGTAGCGATGTGTAGCACGCGTAGATGTTTGATAATAGATAGCTCTCCCCGCTGCTATTGTCACTGGAATCTATTGATGCTTACTGAAGCGATGCAGGCTCAACAAGCACTGTGTTTCTGATGCACTTGTGATGGGAAGCTCTCAGTTTAAATTGAATATTTTATATTGAATATTTTAAATTGAATATTTTAAATTGAATATTCTAATCTTTAAATTGAATATTCTAATCTTTAAATCTTATCATGTTTTCCGTCATTTTCTCTTATTGAATGTTTTTTGTGGCATCCGCCATCTCAGCTGCCTCTTTTTCTCTACATGATGCTCCATGTCTGTATACTATTCACACTTTCTCACCAGTTATTTTTTTACGGTAAGGTAAGGAAATGCGATTATTTTTTTTGCAAACAAACGTACTGAATAAACTTCATAGCATTCATGGATACATATCTACTCATAAAACAGGTAGTTCTTATTACTTGTTATTTTACACTTCTCTGCTCCTAACTTTATTTCTCTTTCGTGTGTGTGTGTGTGTAATTGGGTTTTTACAGACGTGTATCAGATATGATTATTTACGTCTGGGACCGACCTTTAACGTCACCATCCGAAAGACGTGACTCAGTCTCGAACCTGGGTCCGCTGAATCAGTTTATAACTTCCACTGGTAGCTGGATTACAGGCGCACGCCACAACGCCCAGTTCCTCACCCTTTCCCTCTTTTATTTCTCTCTCCTACTCCATAATCCTTCCTGCTCCCCCTCTCCCCCTCCTGTTCACTATCTCTCCCTCTCTTTATATCATCTATTTCACTCCCTATCCCCTCTTTTTAGCTGTCTCTATACTTGTATTTTGCTCTCCTCTCTTGCCTTTTCTCTCTTCTATCCTTCTACCTAATCATCTATCTCAGTCAATATAATTTTTTTTCTGTCTCCCTCTTCTCTGTCAATGTTGTCTATCATTCTGAAACCACCTCTCTATCTATCTTTCTCTCTCTCTCTCTGGTGTAGCTTTTAGGGTGAAAGATATCATACAGATCTGAACCCACATAAATACCATGGAGATGAAAAGAGGAACGGTGCCCTGAGCTCCCCTTGCATTTCTAAGAAGAACTGATTTCCTATTTGATTGATCGGTGTTACTGGCGTATCGGGTAGGGTTCTGACATAAGCAAGAAACTGCGCCCTCTCTTCCCTTGATGCCCGGCGGTACGGTCACAGTTCAATGAAC
This sequence comes from Heliocidaris erythrogramma, assembly GCA_025617745.1. Classification (NCBI taxonomy): domain Eukaryota; kingdom Metazoa; phylum Echinodermata; class Echinoidea; order Camarodonta; family Echinometridae; genus Heliocidaris; species Heliocidaris erythrogramma. Next base: position 26,701,169 of record CM046857.1, on the reverse strand, counting down.
AATGGGCATGCGGGGGTTTCAGTCATTCATATTGTAATGAGCTAGGGGAGAGGAATTGTTGTGCACAAAAGAAAATAAGGGTGTGTTAAGTTGTGAAAAAGAATGCAGAAAGTTCGAGTCGAAGAGGTATTTGTTATCCGTAAGATTAGCCGGGTGAGATCATCCTATAACAGCAAATACCGGCAGTCTATTTAAACGGCCTTACGAATCGATACTTTGAGCCAACTCGATCCAGTCTCCATAATCAACGTTATTGTATCAAATATTTTGTCTTAAACCATTATGTTCTCGTTTGGAAATGGATATATTCAATAGTACTCAGGATTTATACAGTGCCTAATGTATCTAAGATGACTCTAAGTGCTTCACTAATCTGTATTGTTACCACGGTTATATAGTGAAATGCTGAACTTTTGTGAAAAAAAAGTAGGCGACTTTAACTAACTTCATTGCGTTCAAAGCAATGAAGCAGGTCATTTATCTTTCTTTCTCTCTTTTTTTATCTTTCGCTCGTGCAGGTTAAGCTCTGTAAAGCATCTAATTCTCTTTATTTGCAACTTTATTACACCAATGCCTATTTTAACGCCTTTCATCTTATATTTAATCTGTTTGACATATAGCCTTTATGTAACACGAATCAACCGAGGTCATATTTTGAAGGGTTGACATAAAATCGGCCATCTAAGGACAGTCTTACATGCATATAATTTCTGTTTGCACAATAACATAGGCTATACAGTTTTAACTATATACAGCCATGGACAAAATTATTAGACCAAGAATGGTTACTGAAAGTGTTATATTTGTGGTAAGAAGGAAATAAAATATAAAAGCAATGTACAATTTGCTGGAATTCGTTATTCATTCAATGATATACAAAGACAAATCATGTTCATTAGTTTGAATGCATATTATATTACCTTTATTACAGAAGCTTGGTCTAATAATTTTTTCCAAGGCTGTATAATTATTTTTTTCACCAATTCACACTTTCAACTGCGCTCGTAAAGGACTGCATCATGAGCAGGGAAGCGGCGACCTTTGGACTACATTTGACAACATTTCAAAAGTTTTCTTTGGAAGAAAGCTGTGGAAAAGGATGCCTATTCCCTTCTCTATTGCGTTCTCTATCGTGTTCTATCTCCCCTTCTCTCTCTCTCTCTCTCTCTCTCTCTCGCTCTCTCATCTCAGCCCTGCCTTTCATCCCCTCTTTTTTTCTCTCTCTCTCTCTCTCTCTCTCACTTTATCACTCTCTCTCTCCCCTCCTTCTCTCATTTCCCCTCTCTTTTCCTCTCTATCTTTCTTTCAGTCTCTCTTTTCTTTAGACCTACCTAGACCAACTAACATTATATTTATTTGTACCCTAATAATCACAATTATTCTAACGCGTCTGCCCAAAGTTGCGTAATCAAAGTTATGAGAAATGAATCCGATCGCTAAGGGCATGCAGAGGATGTTAGAGTATGCCCTTGAGATATCTGTCAATATCTGTCATGTCTGTATACTTCTCAGTTTTTTTAAATATTGCATTCCTCGTTTTGTCATATTGTAGTATGTGGATAATGAAAGAAAAAGAAATCGTTCATATATTTGTAATATATGTAATCGGTAAATACATACCGTACAAATGAAACAATTATTACGTAATCAAGGTTTTAGTGGATCTATTCCTGGAACGGCAAAGTGGTCCCACTGCTGAACTATTATATCAAGCTGTTCCTTTCTTTTACACAAATTATAATGGATATCAAGGTAACATTACGAATAAAATCTTTCACCTTAATTTATAAGACATAATCAATAACCCTCCCGCTAGGCAGGCATAAGAAACGTTTGCACATAATGATCTACGGTAGATAGTTCTGAGTGAGCAGGACCACCTATAAAATTGATTTACTTCTCCTGGACTGCGAATTGATTTGATCTGAACTTATTTTGAGATAATAAATTAATAGAACAGGTCATAGCAGATCAATTATCGTGAGTTATTTGTGTCTATTTACATTTTCTGATGGTCATGTCATTACCTGGCTGGGGGATGATGCGAATGATGAGCCTTCGGGGCCCTGTCCCTCTATATTATGGTGAACGCCACGCCCAGTCAGATGCTATTTTTGTCGGTGAAAGGCCTAAACTAGGTTCCATAATGATCACACTAGATATATCATGCATTAGCTGTTTTATCATACATCTATATTGTCTACCACGCTTTTTGTTGTTGTTGTTGTTTCGATTTCAAGATTATAGTTGCACAAAATCAATTGAGCGAGAGAAAGAGATAGAGAGAAACGATATCACAATCAAGCGATCGCTACTGCTCTGAATATCTGATCACATTTTCATTCCTAAGTCTATATTTAAAACAAATTACAACTGAATAAGATCAATTATTTTGAAAAAAGGATTTTTTATAACCTCACTGAAAACCCTAATTCACACAGTCCTTTAATTTGGGCAAAAATATCATTTTTGCCCTAAACCGTGGTTACCAGACATTGTCAGAGTTTATTATTTGTATGTTGTTTTATTAATAGTATCAAAAAATATTTTCCAGCATTCCAATGAACTGTGAGTCTTGCTGTGAGGTTAATTGACTGTAAAACCTTTGAAAACCAACTGAATAAAATTGCTCATTAATTCAACCCGACCATATCAACTGAATATCATGAAGCGTGATATCAGCAAAATTAGTATGTGAGGCAAAGCGATACGCGGGACTTTTGTGTTCCTTAATCTCAAGAAACTCGAAATGGTCGGAGGCGCCACCAAGTCTTCTCAACACTATAGCTGGCACAGTGGCGTAGATAAGGGGGTAGGATGGGCACATTCTCCTAACTGAATGTAGAAATAAGACGACAGTGAGACTGAAAAAGGGAGAGGGGAAGGAAGAATGGAAAAAGAGGATTTAATATTACCCCTTTCCACACCCTCCCCTAACTCAATGTCTGGTGCCCCGCCCCCCCCCCCCCATGTCACTGGAGTCCCCTGAATGGCTGGTGGTATTGTTCTAGTAATATTATCCGTGTTGTTTGGATGTGATATTCAACCGTGCTTATAAAAATATGTATTCGTATGAACTTTGATGCATACAGTATTGGAGTAAGTTGAAAAGATTTCATCTTTAATCATGCGCAATGCATTATGTTTTGTAATTTAGTGAATGTTCAAAAGGAAAATCTAAAGCCATGTAGGACATTCACACAGCTAGACCGGTGATGACAGTCACGACAAATGTTTTTATACAAAGACAAGCCGCAGTAAAAGGTACTGGTTATGATGGATATTTACTTCTCAGTAATTATCATGGTTAGGCCTTAGTAGAGGTGTCGTTGTCGAGTGCTTTAAACACTTGACTGGAGATGGGAAGGTCGTGGGTTCGAACCCCGGCGCGGCACTACTGTTCTTTGGCAAGACAGTAATCTACATTTGCCACTCTCCACCCAGGTGTTAAATGGGTACCGGCAGGAATTAATTCGGTAGCCTAGCTAGAGCCGGGGTAATATTGGAGCGCCTTGAGCACCATTCATGGTGGATATGAGCGCTGTATAAATATCCAATATTATTATTAGTGTACTGTATACATTTTTGCAGGAAAAAGGGATGACATTTATTTTGTGGAGAGGCTGAATGGATCGTGGAGAATGACGCGAAGGGGCATGCATAAATTATATGGACAATCTTTCCATTTTTTCCATGACCTGAATGCTGTTAATTTTTTCGTTGTCCTATACTGTTTGTCTCTCTCTTATCGCTTTATTTCTTCAATTTAAAGTTTTTTTCCCTCTCTCTCTCTCTCCATCTCACTTGCTATCTTTCTCCCCACTGCCTATATCTATCTATGTAAGAAATATGATGACGACCATATATTATGAAATGACTTTAAGCCTTGTTTCATTGCTGTTTGTCATAATCCTACTTTCGTCCCCCCCCCCCCCATATTGTACAGATTCCAAAACCCGGTCCCCACACTATGCTTAATGAATTAATCGAATCCTAGATACTCCCCTTTTTTCAGATTCTCTCTCTCTCTCTCTCTCTCTCTTCCTTCTAAATTTCCTTTTCTAACTCTCTGATTTTCTCTTTCTCTCTCCTTGGTTTATCTTTCTCTCTGTATGTGATTTCTCTTACTTTCTTTTCCCTGTCTAGGTTATATCATGTTATTAAAATATTCAGAACTCAAGACTAACCCTTTTCTATATACCATCCCCCCTCTCTCTCTTTCTCCCCCTCTCTCTATGGCGTCATGTCAGCTAAAGCAAAATAAAAACAATCAACAATGTCAATATTTTAGAATTCGTAGGAATTTATACTTATTCGAATTAAATCGCGTGGTAAGATTTGCATCATCCAGTTTTATGATTAAGAAGACATTTTAAATCCAAAGCCCGTATTCTGCTAAAATTTAGACCTGACCCTGGGTCGAGAGTAAAGTTTTAACAAAATCAGTTAGAATGAGCTTTATTTTTTTTCTTTTATTAAACTGGTCTTTTGACCGAGCGTCGGGTCTAACTGAGTAGTAGAATACGAACCTATTTCTTCTCCTAGATTAATATGATCTGTAAAAAAAATGAAACACGCACTAAATTTTCCCAACGAGCGTTGCATGGAGTTCATTTTCTATGATGTATATTCGATATACAAAAACAGATAAGAATTCGGTATATATAAACTTCATCTTTTCTAATTCAATTTAGTCAGTTGAAGTAATAAGGCAGAAATAGCTTATACATAGACAATACATATTTCAGTTTTAATAACAAAGAAAAATATATCAGTATCATATATAGTATTATAAAGTTAAAACTAATCAGTCTAAAATTCGGAAATAGTTTTTCAGTGCCTACATCGGAACCATTATTTATTCGTCACTCGTTTGCTGTGCTATCTGGAAATTCGTGTGAATGATTCCACAATTACATGTATATGGAAATCTTTTGAGCGAAAAACTACAAATGTAATGTAATTTAATGTAATGTAATGTAATGCAAAGCAATTTAGATGAGACACAAAAAAAAAGGAAAGAGGAAACTACAAGGAGAATCAATGATAAAATGAGAAACGAATATTTATACACATTTTATGGTATAACAATATGCAGACTAACCCGGACTATGCTAGGTGAAAGGGAAAAACCTGATGAAAACCTGTTCATCTCCTGCTAACTTACAAATATGAATCTATACATCATTTAAAATGCTGATTGTTAATCCAATTGAAAATAACATTTTGCAGCTTGACATTTTATTCTGGCGGTGAATATTACAAGAATTTAAATCAGGTGGGATTCAACCCTACATGTTACTTTATTCTTTTCAGTTATCAGCCACAATAGAACACTATTTCTGCTGTATTAACTAAAAGTGAGAAAAAGTACAACACTACTACATTATATGGAAATGCAAATGAAGAGAATCATAATGCCATTTTTAAAAATAAAATTCTTATCTATTATACAAATACAAAATTACTTTGGAAGGGCAATAATCCACTTTCGCGTTCCTTCTAATATTTTTGAGTTTGAAAGAGTGGAAAGGATTTCATTAATTAAGAATAAGTTTCCTAATAGCTTGTTATTCATATTAAGAAAGGACGATTCAAAGAATCTATAGGTACGAGATCTTAACCAAATTATTATTTACTAGCCTGTTCCCTTCTCAACAAAAAGAGAAAACGACCCCTTGTATAGTAGAATTTGAATAAACATAAAAAACATTGTGAACAGATTTAGCACCCTATTTGACCCTGCCAATAAAAACACAGTGAAATGTAGATTGTAAACACAATATAACACACATGGTGTGAAATAGCATCACACAGTATCAGATACATGGTGTAAAAATATAGAATTTGAACACAGTATTTCACACAGCGTGAATGCTACATCATAACATAGTATGAACACAGTATTACAATGTGAATAATTATTAACACAGTGTGGATACAGTGTCACACACAGAGTGTAAACACATATTAATACACACGGTGCTGACACATTATCACAATGCGAATAAGTTTCAACACATTGCTAAACACATTGTGAATACAGTGTTACACACAGTTTCATCACAATCACACACATGACGCGATCACTTTATTGCAATGTGACCAAGTGTCAACACAATGCCAAACACAGCGTGAATGCAATGTAACACAGAGTGTTCATAATACATGTATTTGATTTTGACACACTTTTTTAAGTTGACAATGTGAATATAGTGTACTGTGTGCAACAAATTGACTCACTGTGGCCACAAAAAGTACACAACAGACAATACTTTCGGAATGTATTTTGAACCCTTTGATAAGGCTCACACTGCTCTCACACTAATTCATACTATGTTCATACTTTATAAACATTGTTTTCAGACTGTGGGACACTTGAGCCGGTATTCATAAAAGCGTACTAACTTTAGTCCAGTTTTTTAACCCACATAAAAAAGGGTATGTTAGGTCCACTGGTATACGTAGCGTGAAGTATCAACCTCTTCATCCCGTTCAAAATTGCCATAAATCTATATGGAAGGAACAAAATCATGTCATTATAAAATTATTATCTTTTATCAATATTTCATGATATGATTCATTTTATTTAATCATTTCACTTTTACCAAACTTACACTACGTTTTACGGAATAAAGAGGCTAGCACTTAACACTCCACAAGTTAATGGACTAAATTAATCCATGATTAAAATAATCATCTCTAGTCCGCCTTTACGAATACGGATCTGTGTTTTAACTGGCAGGGTACGAACTGATGATTTTTTTTTTAATGACCATCTTAAGATTTATCATCCTTTCCAGAGAAGTAGACACATCCGATGATAAGAAGTACAATAAGGATGAATGCCAGTGTGCCGGCTACAGCAAACACCACAATCCAATTCTGCTCTAATTCTCCTGTATTCGTCTGAGGAGCATTGGTCACATATTCTGTAAAAAAAAAGCAACCCAAAACAGTGAAGAGTAGTTGTACGTTAAAAAAAAATAATAAGAAGAAACTACTTTGCATGCATGGGATTACTACATTTCAATTATTTAATTCACAGGACATATACAATCAATCGAACTGAAAAAAGGATACCCATTGACTACTGTATTCTGCCATAGGTTTAACACAGAAACCATCCGGTTCCATTAGGCAATGGGTTAATAAAATACAGGAGAAGTTTACCATTCTTGATGTCTACCACTATCCACAACGCCTCATAAAACTTAGAACTATCCATTATACGGAATACATGAATATTCATTACAAGATGGACCTACTATTTTACCACCCCACCCCAAAATGCGCCCTCTGTAGCCTATTTTTAAACCTTTTAATATACAAACAACGCCCAACTTTACGTAATTGTTTCACCTAGGTAAAATGACCCGATCTCTTTGAAATTTTAGCCACAATCTATCTTTACCTTGTTGGTGCTTCTGATATCAAATTGAATAATGATTGATTAGTCTAAATGGAGATATTTTTACTCGGAAATGCAATTATACGGTAAATTCAACAGAGTGTAACAAAAATGGTCCAACTTTTTATGAACTAATATATTCCATTGCTTTTAATATGCATACATTTACAAGGAATGTACACCTCAGTCGAAAACGACACTTTTCAGCTTTTCGCAGAAATAACCTAGTTTAGGCAGGTGGTGACAAAGAGTAAAAGCCACTCCACGGATTTAAAACCTGGAAAGGATTAACCTAGCTTTGGTCCACATTTAATGGCAAAACCAACTTTAGAAACGTAGGACCATTTGAGATATGCTACTTAAGAAATGACCTACAATTGGCATTTTTCAATTTTCTTGAAAATGGGAAAATTGGCATTACCCCCATAGTAATAATGGAATGATCCAACAATCTATATTAATATTGTCTATACAGATCTTAAGAAAAAGGATGGAAAGAGAAATCCTGCAAGTTTCGTTTCAATGGCATAATCATAAATACATTTTACTTTGAATGAAAATTCATACATAATTATAACTAACTATAGGGTCTACATGGGACCATTTTCCCCTTGGATTCGTCCATTGAATACTCTAGGTATGTTTACATGTACAAATGTGAGCAAATGTGAAGAAATAACATATAAATAACCTTTCCGACGATAAATTGTAAGGGGGTTAAGCCCAGGGGTAATTGTCCTGATACCGGTAACTTGGTATTTACTTTCCCTTTCTTTTCATTGCCTATTCTGCATTACAATCATCTTATGTAAAACCAAATACATATCAATAACATCAATAACATCTATCACAATTAACGGAACTACTATCTACACCTTACTCCCTGAAAAGAAAAACTTTTTCAGATGGATATTTGAGTTTGAATAACTTACGTTGTCGACATAGGTCTCCAGTAAACCCAGTATCACAGGCGCATGTGACACCGTTCACTATGTCATAGCATGTTCCTCCATTCTCACAAGGGTTACTGAGGCATTCGTCAGTCTCTGTGAGAACAGACCATTCATGAAATCAAGATTAAATCAATGCAGTTGAATGGAGACGGAAAATGATCACAGACGGTCATAGGCCGATGTTAATTTCGGCTCTGTTAACTTACTTTTGGGTCAAGAATAAAAACTCCCCAAAACATCCAACAAGTAAACCATCAAGTTTTGCGTTGGTATAATCGCTCAAGTGAATTAATTCAAGGACGTTTTTGTTTTATAGATCTTTATTAAAGTAGCGATGATGATCACTCCACATCTATTCATTATTATCATTTAATTTCAAGCTCAAACTAAATAATGGAACTGAAACATGTATCAGGCATCATCACAAAAACATAAAGAAATTTCAAAGAAATCATAAACTATACTTTGAACAGGCTCACCTTTTTCGCAGTATGATCCTTCATACCCAGCGTTACAGATGCATTCCCCACCGCTGCATTGCCCTTCTATACATGTACGACTGGTACATGTCGCTCTCACAATTACTGTAAAAAGGGAACACAGGATCCACGTAAAAATATTAAGTATTATTAATAAAACGATTATGAGGACTGTCTAGAAATATATTTCAGTACCCTATTAACTTGTCTCTATAGACATCATGTTCGGATTACGTAATATATCATTTTCATGTTCGCATATTGCAAAAGGTGATGGGCAAGGCTTCTGAAATGGTCTTAGGTTGATTTTTTTCAAAAGTCGTTGCGGTCGATAAGATTTTGAAGGTTCCAAACCTCACAATACACTATCAGTCTTATGCCATGCATTATCAATCGACCCTTTTCCAGTAACTTCTAGACAGTTTCATTAAAAATGCATCGCATGACCATTCCTCAACTTCATATATTAGACATCTTTATTTTTCACGAAATTTCAAATCAAATCGCAGAACTCTTACCATCTGAGCAGGAAGTGCCGGTATAGCCAGGTGCACAGACACATTTGGTATTGCCCTTTTGTTGGATGCACGTAGCTCCATTCTGGCATCCATTGATTTCATTCGCGCTACAGACCGTGCCTTCAACTACACATCAAAATGAAACAGAAAAAAATATATAATAGATTTAGCATTCATTCATCTCTTTCCTTTCCTTTCACTTCTCCTAGATTCCTCTAAACGCCCCATAAGTGGGTTATTTTTTCACGAAAGAATATATACATCGAAACGTCGGATATACATTCATAGCTCAGAATTCACGTGTAATTCACGTGTAATGCAGTGGCTGGTAGCTGTAAGAAATAACGTTAACTTAATTTCAAGTTTTTATATCGTTCAACGTATGAACTACAAATCAGATGCGTAGTGCTCTTTCACGGATCAATAAATGAGGTCATTCAACATGATTGATTGATTGATGGAAAGAGAGAGAGTAATGAAAATGTCATGAAAAACTAATATAAGTAGTGCAACTCCTCACTCGGAACCGTGGGATTAGTAACATCGTGATATATGGGCTCTAGCATAAATGGGCCTTTATCTGCTTGATAAATTGGGTGATCCTTGAAATTCCCCTTAAATTTTTAAGAATAATATTGTGCTCCATCAACCTCCAAGCCTCATGTCTGGCCAAGACTATTAGCGGTAAATCTTATCCGATGTTCCGCCAATTTTTAACTTTTATTAGATGACCTCATAATCTATTAAATACCAAACCCCACCCTGACTAACAGTAGTACACACTTGAGGTTACCCCTACATGAATCTTTGCCAGGCAAGAGTCTCCCACACTTAATAAAATTTTAAGTTTTTCCTGCAAAATATGTGGTTAGAAAGATCATAATACACACTTATGAGGCTACATGCTTTTCCTGCCCAATCTTTAGATTAAAAGAGTGCGGTATATACTTACCAAGACTACAAGTTTTTCCTGTCCATCCTGATGCACAAGTGCAGACGAAATCCCCAATCGCTTCCCGGCATAAACCTCCATTCTGGCAAGGCAGACGAAGGCAATTTGCTGTCAAAAACAAGGAAGAAGAAAAATATATATCAAGGTTTAAGTCATATTGCATAGAAATTCGTAAATTTCCAGCGTTAAAATAAATTATTGAAATAACCGATCATTCAAAAGGTATTCCAGTCGAAGACAAAGAGATCCTAAAATCCAAGTCTTAAATACAATGTTCACACTGATATCATACAGTGTTCTCAAAAATAGAAAGTAGGAGGAACATAATCATATTAACACCATTTACAATGCGCAATTACTCTAGGAAGCTGCTGCATAATTTTACATGTTTTAGATTGATTTTTGTTTTAGGGAATAAATTGGCCAAAATTTCCAACTCTTTATAATTCATGCATAATTTTGAAGCACTGAACCCCAGTTTCCAAGCACATTCATTTGTGCTGTTAGTAATAGGGGATAATCAAACCTCAATACTACTCGAGGCAAACTGGGGAAAAGCGATATTTGTTCATTTATCAAACACTTTAATTTTCATATAATGTATAATGTATATAATATATATATGTAAGGTCATATACATGTATAAGAAACACGTTTCAAGGAGGAAACACCCTCAATTGTATGCATATCATAAAATTAATGGTGTGGTGTTTTTATTAGTAGTCCTTCAAAGTTTCAAAGTATCAAAGTTTTTTAATTTTTCCACAAACATGCATATCCTTTACAATTTAAACAGTACATATGAAAAACCAAAAACGGGAACATAACAAAAATATGAATTGAAACATATATATAAAACATCATTCAATGGACTTGGTTATTTTTTACACTGATAAAGCGATAATTGGTGTATGGTAATCGTTGTAATTGTAACAGGAAAAATAAGCAGGTTTTACCTTGACAAAGAATCTAGAAATCAATCAAATGTCATTGAGGACTTACTTCCACGGCATATCCTTCCCATGGTTTCAGGGCAGTCACACTGGAATCCATCTACTAGATCAGCACAGTCATATCCATTTAGACATGGGTTGCTTGCACATTCGTCGATTTCTAGAGCATTAAATATATAATACATTATTACTGCAAAGAATACTTGTGAAATGAAATAACAAAGGATTATCATGATATTGTACAGATTTCTAACCTAGACTAATATCCATTTTACTTTGCATTTGAAGCTTATATTAATTTAATATTCAAATATCAAAATTATGTACACGAAAATAATGTAGAGAATACATATTTTTAAATAGGCAAGACACCATTGAATTCTCGGGATTTTGAATAGTTCGGAAGACGACAACGCTTAGCCAATGCTTGTCTGAATTAAATGCTTTCTGATACTTGGAATGCAATAATCAGATTTAAAAAAACAGGTTATGCTCTTTTTAATCATGTTAATTCAATTATTCTAATGCTCTGTCGACATATTGAAAAGGTGTGGCTTTGAAGTTTAAGATTTGGCATTTACCTTCCTCGCAGTTGGACCCGATGTAGCCCGGCATACACTGGCATATGTACTGGCCGGTCGTGTCACCCTCAGTACGTATACAAGTGCCGCCATTCATGCAGGGCTGTGACTGGCACACTGTATCGGCTATAACTGTAAATGAAGAGTTTGATTAATTACTTTAAACTTGATGAAAAATATTTTTTAATGCAGACTTAAAATTACATTAAAAAGTTAAAAACACTTCTTTCAAATGAAAGAATTCGTGAGCCATGTAAGTGAGCTATACAAAGTATCAAATACACTTTCATTTAGTTAAGTAACTTTATTTTTCTTCAGTTCTGTAATTATACACATTCCTACTTAGTTTTAAAAGACGGTATTGAGATATATAGCTATATAAATATATATATATATACTCCGATACACTCGTAAATGTAAGTTTTACACTTATCATGAAGACACATCCTAGTCCGTATTTCGTTCTCATTACACATTTTACTAATTACTCTACTGTTGCTACCTTTACGAACACAACAACACGCTAGTACTACATGTACTACTCACAAGCAGTGAAATTATCAATTTAAACACCAACTCTATAAGGGCTTCAAACTTTTTCACACCAAAGTTCCTTTTCGTGAACTTACTGTCGTGTTTCAAGAAACTTCAGTGATTTTTGTCAACAGAACATTTTCTGATGGAATCATTCATATCAGATCGATCCTTCCAGTGCATTTCTTTAGTTATTTCTTCTTATTTCTTGATACAATAATTATGACTTACCTATCTCACAACGATCTCCTGTGAAAAGTGAATCACAGCATCTGCACTCAAATGCACCAAGCCAGTTTATACAGGTACCTCCATTCATGCAGGGAGAACTGATGCATTCATCAACGTCTGTTAGAAGCGAAAGGAAATACATCACAAAGGTTGGCCAATAATTTAGTCAAAATGGAGGAAAACACAAATCCCTTTTGTATCATGGTCAATAAAATATTGTACATGTATCTTTGGACTAGTTTATCCCCACGATGACTGAAGTGAGGTATCAGATTCAACATAGATGTATTTCCTTTTTGTATCATATGGATATTTAAAAACAGTTTTCTACGAGACATTACTGTATCTCTGTATGTGGTATTTGACTTGTTTTTTTAATATATTATGACAAGTCATTGCTTAATGTATGCACATATTAGCTGTGCACGCACATATTTGCTAATGACATCTGGCAAAGAACCATTTCGAGTGATCTAAATGGCATATAACTTTTTAAAATAAATCTCTAGATGATTATAGCTTTAGCTATAATATTTTATGACTATTGAAAGTCCTCCGAAAAAAATGAATGATGAAATAATTTCTCAGAATCCACCCATTATGTTCTTACCGATGTTACAGTTGTCTCCCGTCCATTCAGCCTGACAGACACAGGAATAACCAGAGCTGGATTCCATGCAGGTACCTCCATTAGCACACGGTGAGGAGTCACATGGAGCTATCTCATCAACCACTGTGTCATTAAACATACATCAAAATGTTACACGCGATATTACGCATCCTGCCCTGCTATAGCAAATATAATGAATAACACATAAACGATGTCACATATTTGTGTGAAAATCATGAATAAATTGTCAAGGAGGAATTTTTTGCCCAATACCAACCCTTAAAATAAATTGAAATAGGTATGAAACTATATACATATTATGTAGCCAGATCTTTTCTGGCCAGTGGAAGCAACTAAATCAGAACAATGTCAAATATTTTTATTTGGGAAATGTTTAAACACGGATAAACAGCCATGGAAAATTATTAGACCAAGAATGGTTACTGATAGTGTTATTTTTGTGGTAAGATGGACATAAAATATCATAAAAGCAAGGTATAATTGCTGGAATTTGGTATTCATTCAATGAAATACAAAGACAAATCATTTTTATAATTTTGTTTGTATATTATAGTACCCTGATTACAGAAGCTTGGTCTAATAATTTTTTCCAGGGCTGTATTGTGGCTAATAAGATTTGTTTCACACTTCAACCAGCTGTGAAAATCAATTTGACAAAAATATTGACAGATATAGTGCATGGCATTTGGCAAGCAATGATATTAAAACAAATAAAATCACCCCAGCGTGAAAGCCAAAATATTTAATCTAATTATTATCATACATGCTCATCTCCATAACTATGAAATCTTGTTAGCCAGAATCATATCTACACAGTTGATGAGGAGACAACTGGAATATCATGACAATTCATGTACAAAAGTCACATGACCACATTTGATAGAATGAGAATTTCAGCGAATTCTCCAACCAACCGCACAATCATTATCTTATTAAATTTCGACCACTTTATTCAAAATATTCTCAACTCAATTCTTCCGCTTTTTTTGTTCCATGTGAACGATTTGGCTGTCCAGCTTGGATTGGTCTTAAGTTGATGGTAAAAAATCGTAATTACCGTCAATGACGCAGCTTTCATGTTCGATATCCGATGGGCAAAGACATACATAGGAGCCTTGTCCGCTCTCACAATGGGTTCCCGCTGGGCAGGGATCACTGGCACATAGGTTTATCTCTGAACATTTGAGAAGGATTATAGTGTAAAAACATAATCATTACAAAACATTGAAGACTAACATAATAAATGTTTAATTTGAAATCTAGTCAAATACTGCGCAGTACTATTCTGTTTACGAATCAGTGTACGATACAAATTGCTACAAAATATTCTTCTATGTAGACACAAAAAATAAGGCTAAGCAGTACTTGTATTCTTCACTTTAATTTTGATAACAGAAATCTGTATACATCTTTTTAATCCAGCAAAACGGACATTCTAGATTGTTTAGAAAATAATACAGGATTTTGTCAATAATGAATAATGTATTTCGTATACTTGACATTCTTTAAACACTATACTTTTTTACCATAACATAGAGGCTATAGCATGGTAGATAACTGGTAAAGAAGAAATAACTCTATCCATTCTGGATGAGTAAATCATTCATTGCAATTTTAAAACACATAATGAGGTCAATGAGAATGGTATAATATTATAAGAGAGTGATAATTATTAGATTTATATTATTAACATAAATGAATCTTATCAATCATCGCATTATCCGTGTCATTGTGAAGCTTAATTATCCAGCAGATTTCTTACCGATTTCGATTTCACAGTTAGCACCGGTAAAGTATCGATCACACTGACACCTGTATAATCCAAGAGAGTTGATGCAAGTACCCCCGTTCATACAGGGACCTGTCCCACCTGCTTGACACTCATCCACCAAATCTAAATGAGATTGTACGACAGAAATAAATCAAACAACAAATATTAAATAAAACCGGAAAAGGTTTATATTAAAAAATATATAGCTGTGGCTAGGACAGTGATTTCTTGATGAAGGCTCCCGACTCTCATATGAGGGGTCCTGAATTCGATTCTTGTACTAACTAAGGAAGAGCAGTATTAATATTGAAGAGGCTACTCAGGGTAAATACGATAATAATTTTTACTGTAAGAAATAGAGTCAGACAATGTTTTTGAGGTGAGGATTAAAGGTTGAGAGCCTTAAAACATGAAGCTGGTAGTAAGTGATATATAAAGAAGACTATCCAGAAATCAACATACACATATTTCCAAACTATTCAGGGGGGGGGGGGGGGGGGGGGTCGGCAAAATGTATTCATTTGTTTATTATTTGTTTGGCTATTTGTTTGGCTATTTTGTATGCCAGACACACTATTCTGTAACAGTATATTGCACAAAAGAAACAAAAACAATATGATGTATACCTGCGTCATCATCCGTAGAGAAGCGAATGGTGAATCCAGTCTCTGTCTTGGCGCCATCAGAAACAAACCTAGCCCAGACGACTTCCTGTGTAGACAGGAAGGCGGGTGGTCTGGCAGTACCAGTCTGAGCCATGTTACCCGAAGTGCTAATTCAAAGTTTAAAGTTCAAAGTTCATCTATTTCTGCACATTTGTTTCCTTCAAAATCATAGCAAATTTATTCACAAAAAAAAAGATTATTCAGTGCAGTGGAACATAATAGACTTTACCACAAATCGATATTACATATACCATACAAAAAAGTACATTTCATAGAGCTTACAGTGGTAAATGATATTCATCACAGGTGAGGAAATTGATCAAGACAGTGGATAAAGTGTGTTTATACTGTTCAGATTAAAAAGTAATTTTAGTAATGTATGCATAGTAGAAGAAATAGGTGGAGGAATTGATTTAAAGATATAGCATTGACCCCTGACTGGAAATATTTAGTTACGATTACTCTAAATAAATAACTAACATTGGGGAAAATGTGCTGACTTAAAAGTTATAAGTAAGTGATCCAAAAGCACAATAAAGAAAGGGAATAGCGCGATGATGATGATTACCTGATGATGGCTGACCCGAGGTCATTGATGTTCAGTAGATTTCCGATGGTTACCATGTCATAGAGCAGTTCGGTATTAAAGTTAATCACCTCCGCGTAGATGTGTTTGCCGGAGGGAGCGCTGATAAACCATATGCATTCCTCGTTGTTGGGGTAGTTGGCGGGATAGTTGGTAGAGCTGATGTCAATGGTCGGGTTGCTGTCGGTGAGGGTGTAGTTTCGGCTGCAAGGTCCAGCTGCATGGTTTCACAACCATACATAAAGTTAGCAGATTCGACATTGCGGATATTATCATGGAATTTTAACATGGAATTGCGAAAATTCAATGATGGCTTCTTATATAATAACGGTTTCTTATTCACTTCCATTCGTGCTCATATCCGTCACGATGTGAAGCTCATGGCGCTTAGACATTATTACCCTGGTTATAGCCGAGCCGCCAAAGTAACCAGTGTTCAAGCATAATTAAGGTATCCTTTTACACCTTTACTTGGTCGAGAGAGGTAAATGTAGGTTAATGTCTTACCAGAGGACGTTAGTGCCGGGCAGGGATTCAAACCAGTATTTTGTTATCTACATGACTTGCACCCCTATAAGATATCATTCACTTATTGGTAACATTCAAAGAAATTGCTGGAATCGTCATTGTGATGAAAAGCAATATGGAGCCTTTTTGCTCATGAAAAATACTGATAACCATGGGCCTCAGGCACTCACTCCTGGGGCTGAACCAGGAATTTCCCTTCATATTCTTAGCCTGCCTAGGTGTCATTCACTCTTAATAGACAGCCTTATGGTTAAACAGGTTTCCTCTCTAAGAAATTCTTGTCTAGTACTACATCATGTCACCGACATATATTTCGAGGTCTTTCTTTTTCGTGCTGATTACCATGATTACCGGTTGAATTAGATACAGGCATATGTCATATGTATAATACCATCTGTCAATCTATCTATGTCCCATAGCTTGGAGGACGTTGGGGGACAATGTCACCAATCTTGAGACATAGGTTCTCCATAACTTTCTGTCTTCAGCTGTTATAGTTAGCTGTTCAAAAGACATTAAAATATGAAGAAATAAAAAAAGAATATTTATATTTCTATATTTTATAAAAATATAAATGGAAAAATAATTACCAATGGCACACTGTTGTCCAGTCCAGCCGGTAGAGCAGAAACAACTGTACATGTTGATACCATCAGTACACGTCCCTCCATTTTGACAGGGGTTGCTGGCACATTCATCAATATCTATATAAAAAAAATTAAATAAACAAATGTGAACAAAAAGAAGACAGGATTGTTACGAGAAATACAAAACATATCAGAACGAATTCCAATTATTTCCATGCAAACTGTTTTGTTTCGTCGGATAGCCTTCAAACATAAGACAATATACGTTCTATCTATTCCAAGTAATTACATAACATGAATGGTCTCTTATCAAAAATGCACACATTTGTTTGAAAACTCTTTATACATTTTTAATCTTAGAAAAGTCATTGTATTATAAGAAAGGTAGAACATCTAAGCCTGAACGGGTTTGAAACAAAATCTATATTTAAAGATGAAGAAGACATATTAAAAGAAAGATTGGAGTCAAAAGGGGCCCGAGCTTTCGATCCTAGCAGAATCTTCGTCAGAGGCAAAAAGACAAACATAAAAAGCAAGACAAGCATATATATAGACTACAGACACAAAACAGTATACATGTAACAGGAACTGTAAGGGAGGGGCTGGGGACACAAAACAATGGAAACAATAGGGGAGTGTGGGGAGTCAAAAGCAAGGAGTCAAGTAGGTGTGGAGGGGGATTAAAGCAAACACAAAGGCGTGGAGATGCAAGGACAGTAATGAGCCCCAAGTTCAAGTGTGGTAACCTGTGGAAGCAAAGGATAAATGGGGAGGCAACATCAAACTGGATAAGGAACAATGCAAAGACAAGGGGTAAGAGAAAGGAATAAGTACTGTACAAGTCCAGTACAGTGGTAGGGCAGAAAATAAAGAGGGATTCGAGTTGTCAGACACCAAGTGCATAATATATGGCATATAGAGTAAAGTGTAGTTAAAAAATATATATTTGCTATCTACTGTATACAAGACTATAAGATGTAAGGCATACTATATACTGAAAAATACATACATGTGCATATAAAGTCTGTAATATATGTGTCTAAATCCAACGAGGAGGTAAAATGCAAATAAAATATATGTATGTATATACAAAAAAAATGTATATGCATGGGAGGTGTAAGGGTGCATACAGTGAGAAATATGGCATAAAAATTGGGCACGGGGCCTGCATGGGAGATGGGAGGAGTAAAATAAACTAAGTGGGAGTGGAAAGTATAATGTAAGGAAGGGGAGTAAAAAGATGTATTAATCATTTCCCTCCTGGATGTTGAGGCCATGAGGTTGGATGGTGCGAAGTTGTCTCATCCAGTACTTCTCCCTGCTGGTTCGGACTGTGCTGTGTCGGGATGGGTACCTAAAGATTCAATGCCCTGTAGAATCATATCGGTGATGGAATGGTTAGGAAGGTTAAAATGGTGGCCCACTGGAGTGTCAAGCTTGGCTGTGTTGACAGTGGATCTGTGCCCATAGAAGCGTCTCTTGAGTGTGGTCTTGGTTTCCCCTACGTAATGGGTCCTGCAGACTCTGCAAGTGATGAGATATACAACATTAGTGGTGGTGCAAGTGATATTGCCCTTGGTTTGGTGAGGGAGGTTGGTAGAGTTGCTGGTGAAAGTGTCGCCCTCGTGGATGTGTATAGCACATGCGGTGCAATTGTTGGCTGTACATTTGAAGGTGCCGTGCTGAATGGGAGAAGAATGGCCAGTGAGAGAGGGGACTTCAGCACGAACTATGAGATCCTTGAGGTTGCGGGGGCGTCGGTAAGACAGGATTGGGGTACTGGGAACAGCCTGTAGGAGACGATCAGAAGTGTTGAGAATACGGTGGTTGTCATGAAGGATATTGCGGAGAGGAGGGAGATTGGGGTGGAAGGTGGTCACGAGAGGTATTCTGTCATTGGTATCCTGGCTGTCAGTTTTCTGTTTGAGAACTTCAGATCTGGGGACGGAAAGAACTTTGTTGATGGCTTGTTGGGCCGTCCTGGCGCTATGGCCCCTGGCTACGAGATGTCTCTTCAAGTTCCTGGCATGGAAGGAAAAGTCGGAATCCTCAGAGCAGATACGGCGAAGTCTGAGGGCCTAACTGTAAGGGATGCCGGTTTTGCAGTGACGGGGGTGGCAGCTGGATGAGTGGAGGTACTGGTGGGTATCTGTGGGTTTGGTGTAGAGAGTGGTGGTGAGACGGTTAGACTCCTTCTTGACTGTGACATCGAGGAAGTTGGTCTTCTGTTGGGAGAAATCAGAAGTGAATTTGATGGTCCTGTGGAAGGAATTGATGTGGGCAATGAATGTTTGGAGGCTGTCTTCCTCCCTGGTCCAGATGAAGAAGATGTCGTCGATGTAGCGCCACCAGATCCATGGGCGACAGGGGGCTGAATCTAACAGCTGCTGCTCCAGCTTGGTCATGAAGAGACAGGGGTAGGAAGGAGCCATCCGTGTGCCCATCGCTGTGCCGAATGCCTGTAGGTAGTGCTTGTCCATGAATGTGAAGTTGTTTTTTGTTAGTACATGTGACACGAGAGATTTGATGTCAGATACTGGGGGACTCGAGTGACCGCTGTTAGCCAATGCTGCACATGAGGCTGGAATACCTTCGTCATGGGGGATGTTGGTGTAGAGGGATGAAACGAAAGATTCAGAGAAACAAAGAGAAACAAAGAGAAACAAAGAGAAACAAAGAGATGTATAGTGAGAAGAGAGATAGAGAAAAGTTGAAAGAGGGTGTGTATGTGTGTGTGTGGGTGAGAGAGAGGGAGAGAGGAGTGATGGGGGAAATAGAGGAGTGATGGGGGAAATAGAGCAGCAAAGAATGTGCAGGGTGTAAGTATCTTAGGAAAAGGAACTAATTTCAAACTTTTTTATGTGGAAGCATGAGAGGAGAGACATGAGATAAATAATTTGAGTGAGGGAGGAGACGGGGAGGCAAGAAAAAGAAATTGACACCAAACTCACCCTCGTCACAGAGAGTTCCTCTGAATCCCGGTACGCAGGTACAAGAGAAAGCATTGACCTCTGGATTACAAGTACCTCCGTTCTGACAAGGAGCTGAGCTACAACGGTTAATAACTATTGGAAAAGAATAAAGAAATAAGGGAAAATACAATGAATTTTCTTGTTCGCGTTGTAGGTACCAATTATACATCAATGAACAAACAACATCATGCCATTTATGAAGCAGTGATCGCCAAAACGGCATTTTCCGGCGATCGTAAAATTTGCAGCTAGCTTCAGTGTGCAAGTACATTTCTGTGTCAGGTGTCTTAAAGTCACAGGTAAAAAACCCGGTTGGCTGTGTCAGAGAATAAATCATATTAAACACACACAATTATTAAAACAATTTCAATAATTCAGTGGGAAATTCGTCAACAGAAAATCCATTTGAGATATACTTACGATATCGCCACATGTTTATACCGAGACGCAAGTAAAAGTAAGTATCATAGTTTGAGCATAAAATCCTAACAAATTAAATGTAATAATAACAAACAAAAAACAAATAAGCAAATATATCTAATCTTAATAAAAATCATATTCACATTCTATTTTTCAATTACTACACTATCTGAACAATGCTGAACGATACTAAGGAAATAATGTATATCAGTAGTAAACTCTTCCTTTAGGCCTGCATATCTTAAGCAAATAAAATAAGTTCAATTATTTCTGCCCTACTTTAACAAAAGGAGGCAACTCGCATCTGTAATTTGTATTTCAAAAACGGTAATCAGGAAAAACACCTGAAAACAGACAAAGTTTAGGTGATAATCATGATAAGGGTACACTGAGCATTCAATCAGGAATTCCTGTCCTGTTTTCATTGTAAGCAGAATCTTAGTGTGTGAAAAAATATATGCATTTTTTAGAGGTGCTTCTTTTTGCCAGATAAGGACAGAATTGCGGGAGGGGGTTACGCTACTATATACGTCACACCATTCAAAACCGACCGCTTCTCTGCCATTCAGAGTAATGAAATTTTATATTACGTGTCTGGTTTATGATCTGGTGCAATCCAGTCGATGTGACTATGGTATAAATAAAATAAAATATGCGTGGCATAATTTAGAAATAAACGTAGAGAAGGCTTACCGTCATCGCATAGTCTGCCCGTGTATCCGCTAAGACAAAGACAACTAAAGTCATTTACTTCATCCAAACAGATCCCGCCATTTTGGCATGGGTTAGGATCGATGCAGTCATTTATGTCTGTGAAACAAATAAGAGAGAAACAAATACCATATAAAGTCTAGTTTTACAAATTTGTATTGAACTTTTAAATCTTGAAAAAAAAATCAGATGAGATTAAGGGTTGAAACTTTTGCATCCTTTTGTATAGCTAAATATAAATGCAATAATACCTGATTAAAGCAAAACAAAAACAAAAACAAAAACAAGAAAACTGTCGTGGTCTTTTCTGAATTTCTTTTGGGTTTTCGAGAAAGCATGAGGTGCATTGCCAAAGTCCTAAGATACCTCTTAACCAGGTGATTGATAAGATCATATTGTCAAAAAATTTGATCTGGGTTCATTCATAATTATTTTTTTATATTCAGCTCACAGCTTTTAAAATTTAAACGCTTACTTGTTGCACAGGTAGAGCCGGTGAATCCAGCAACACATTGACATGTGAAAGCATTGATCCCATCCGTACAGCTTCCTCCATTTAAACAGGGATTGGTGGGAGCGCAGTCATCCGTATCTGAGAAAGTAAGACATAAAAACTAGGTAAATTACATGAACCTACCGATGAATGTTGTCAAAGAGCACCCTTGGCCTAAGTTTGTTTGCACTTGGAACAATGTATGCAAAGTTACTATTCATAATGGGTAAAAACCTAAAATAATATATAACCTCGAATGACCTATGATCTTAGCACGTGTCATTCGACAGCACCATAACGTCAAGGTTCCCAATTGCACCTCTGACTCAAGTTTGGTTACAATAGGTTTAATGGCTGCCAGTTTATTGGTCACAAGAGAATCTTGCAGGTAAACTTTAACATTTGTTGCGGACGATGGACTACGGACGGACGCCTGTTGGATGCCTTAGTCTTGCCTCCACCTTCGACAGGCAAGACAATAATGAACCGAGTTTTGTTATACCTGTAAAAATGTCTACAGGTATGCATATTGCTTTTTCTTGAGGAGAGGATGAAGTAAAAACATTATCTTGTAATTCCAGTGAGTTGTTCTTACTTATCTCACAGAAGACACCAATGAAACCAGATACACAGACGCATTCGAAGGAATTTTCCAAGTTCCTACATACTCCACCGTTCTGACAAGGGTCGCTCTCACATTCATCGACATCTGATATCATAAACAAAAATATAAATAGAAAAGGACATTATTTTAATATTTTTCTTAAACGTTCACTCGAAAATAAATTTGATAGTAATAATAACAATATCAACAATTGTAATGCACATTTATCTATCCCAAGTGATGCTCAAGTCGCCTAACAACATAATAGTTTAGAAAAAATTAAGACACTTAAAAATATTGAATGAATATAATTATGAGTATACATGTATAGAAATTATCCGAGGTACTCTGACATAAGACATTCTGAATGGCGAATTAATAATAATAATAATAGATACTTATATAGCGCAAAATGCTAAAGCCTCTAAGCGCTTTAGAGACCACCATAACGATGTTTCTAATCATAACGATTAGAAACATGTGAAATACAAAAGTGCATATATTATAAAAAGAGAATAAACTACATAAAATCAGTATTGGTATACCTTTTAAACAACAATAGCTTTGACATTTCACCATCTTTAGAGATGGAAAGGACAAAACGGGAATAGAAAAATAGGGGAAGGGAGAAGGGAGTGAGGAAGAGAGATAGAGAGAACGAGAGACAGAAAGAGAGAAAGAGAGAGAAAGATAGTTGTTGAGGAGAGAAAGATTGTAATGGTCACACAAGCCTACCAGTATCACAACGATCTCCAGTCCATCCACTGAAACACACGCACATATAGCCGTTCACCAAATCCATGCAATTACCATTGCTGTTGCATGGGTCTGTGGTGGTTGTGCATTCATCAATTTCTGGAAGAAATAAATACAAAATCAATAACAGAAATAATTAAAGCTCACATTTAGACATTATCATACATGCATTAACACCTGTTTTTTTTTCCTTATTACTTCATTATTATCATGAACTGAATAATGTAAAATTGAAAATTGTGATTGCTTTGTATTTATGTACGTTTGTAAAGCACCGACTAATGAGGAGAACAAACAGGAACTAGTTTCCTTCTGGTTTATACTCGGGGTAAAATGATTCATTCACACATTTCGAAATTTCTGAACAGTATCGATGAAATATCCATGAAACCATGCAGCAATAACTATGAAAACAAAATTTGTAAAAGATTAGCTTACCAACTTCGCAACGTGGTCCAGTGTATCCGCTAGGACAAGTGCACATATAACCATTTGTGTCATCAGTACAGGTTCCGCCATTTACACAGGGGCTACTGATGCAGAATAGAACTTCTGCAATGTTCCAATGTCAAAAGTTAAGAGAGGAATATTATCCAATGTATAAAGTGTTATCATTGATTTACGAATAAAAATGATGTATAGGCCTTTGACTTTTCAATTCAATTCAATTCAATTGCGGTTTATGAAAATAAAATATTTAAAAAATCCATTAGTCCAAGGACTAATAGTAAAATGTTTTACATAAAATGGGCATCAGAAACAGGAATAATTATATACAATTCAAATTATTTAACAATTAAAGTTATTACAAAAAGTACATACTTCAAACTATATACACGTTCTAATACATGTTTAAAAACAATTTTATTGATTTAATACATGGATTTAAATTGTTGGATTAGCAAAAATAAGATTACCTTCCTGATAAATGTACTAAACTGCTGGGACCTTAAGTAATACAAACACAAAAGTGTACGCATTGCTTTATGATAAACCTTACTCACTACATAATATAGTATTTTATCATGTCTAGCTTTAGGAGCCACACCGCCACACCGCCACACCGCCACACCGACTCAATTTCAAACCGACCGATTCTACACCATTGAAGGTAATGTAATTCTTTATTTGTCCAGTCGTCGGTCGGTTGTCGATCTCGTTGGATTGACTAAGGTATCCTGGCAGTCATGAGTGTTGAATATTTTTTCTATCGAGGAACCATTCTATACATTGACTTACCTTGCTGGCAATGTGTCCCCGTCCAGGCTACTGGGCATGCGCACGTGTAACCACCAATCTGATCGAAACAAGAACCGCCATTACGACAAGGGCTACTTGCACATTCATCGACGGCTAGGAAAAATAAAAGTATAAACATACAGAAGATTAATAAAATATACAAGCATAAACATAAGTACAATAACGATTAGAATATATTCTTCATATGGATGAATCATTAAGACCAGTGTGGTAACACATCTTAGAAAGATCTTAACCATTTAGATATATTTACTGAGAATGCCATGCTTTATTAAATCTATTATAATAATCATTTATTTCTGAAAATATTTCAAAGTCAATCTTTCATGATTGCTTTTCTTTATTCTTCAATTTTCATAACAAAATTTAAGATAGTGAAGCATGAAAAATTTATGAATGTTTGCCTATATCATATCCAGGAGTATGGCTCCCCCCCCCCCAAAAAAAAGGCCGGGGGCAACCTCTCATTCAAAGTGTTCTTGCTACCCCCTATGATATTCACTCTTCGGAGTGAAATATTTCTCTGTATTTAGAACAGACCGGTATTTCTCGTATGGAAGTGCTGACTATAAATTGCGAATACTTACTATCAGTACACTTGGTTCCGGTCCATGCAGCAGTACAGATACAAGTGAACTGATTAACATCCGGGCCATTCACGCACGTTCCGCCATTTTGGCAAGGTGAGCTTTGACATTCGTTGTAATCTGTCAAAAAGAAAAATCATCAAGGCGAGCGATCGTTAGACTTATACTGCCCCTGACTGTGCGTAGGAATACTATCTCATTTGATATGAAGGATTCATCAACAGTATCTAAGTTTGAAATCTTCCCCAAAGCATCCTTTAAAAATCATTTCATATGAGCTGTGATTTGGCAAAGTACTACAACAGTCTTTTCCCTATATATTTATTCATTTTCATTCTATTTTATTTCAAAACACATAGAGAGGCTACGAAAGTGATATGCACTGTAAAAGCACTGTGGTATTCTTATTTATATCATCATATTGAAAAGCCTACCTTCGGTACATATGTTTCCAGTCCAACCCTGCGCACATAGACAGCTGAACCCATCCTCACCATCTACGCACGTGCCATCATTCTGACACGGTGAGCTTCCACAGGGGCGAGTACCTGTTCAAAAGGGAAACAGATATGATAATAATAACTGCATTTATATTCCTACCATATTGATCCCAGAGGAAGATGGCTACAATGCACGAGTGCCATTATCCTTGCTTTAGCCCAGCTGCCCCAAGGTGCAGAAAGCATTCCACGAAGAATTTCATACAAGGTACTCACAGCTGGGTGGAGAATGGCTAATGTAGATGAATGTCTTGCCACCGCAAACCATATACGTTACATAATTACAATAATTAGTGAGGAACAAAGACGTGTAAACTTGACACTAAACGAATTTATGGTACATGTATTACTACTATTGAAATGAAAACAGTTGTGAATTAGTCCAATTTTATAAACATGGGCTTTTGGTTTTGTGTGTATTTTTTGTACACAAAAATTGTGCACAATTTGAAACAATTTTATTTTCCCTGGGAGATCCACAAATTACAAGCATTGCTTTGTAGTGGATCCCCCACCTTTCCTCAGAAATTAAAAATTTCTTTTAATAAATTCATTATAATAATTTATTTGTACAGTGTACGAGTACACCATCAAGCAAAAAAATTTTTTCTTCATATTTTCTGTAATAACACCTTTAATACCATTGTCTTTTCCTCATGGTGGAAATGAAATAAATACGAATACGAATTCGAATTTGAAGTTGAATTTGAACTTACTTATCTGGCACTCAGAACCTGACCATTCTACTGTGCAGTCACACACGTATTTATTGATCTGGTCACGGCATATACCACCATTCTGGCACGGACTGCTCGCACACTCATTGATATCTGAGATTAACAACATTTACATCAGCATTACCATAAACCGCTCTATTAAACACAGTATTGACAACATAATTTCCATAATCCGCATTTACACAATGATTTAACGATGACGTATAGAAAGATCCACATTGCTATGTCTTATAATACAATGGGTTTCGACATTGGTTTTCCCTTGATATAGTTTAAACAGTTCTGTAAT
This sequence comes from Heliocidaris erythrogramma, assembly GCA_025617745.1. Classification (NCBI taxonomy): domain Eukaryota; kingdom Metazoa; phylum Echinodermata; class Echinoidea; order Camarodonta; family Echinometridae; genus Heliocidaris; species Heliocidaris erythrogramma. The sequence continues at coordinate 26,674,460 of CM046857.1, read as the reverse complement.
GTTATACGTACCTCAGCTATTGTAAGAACACGTGTATAATATATGGTATCATTCATGAATTCTACATGATATATTTCTATGGCGAATCTCAATATGGGTCTACAAGGGAGACGATTAAAATCTGTGAAAGTTTAATCCACCTCAATTTTCTTATATTCTTTTTTTTTTTTATGTCATTGTCATTCATGCATTCATTAAATATCCTTTGTTTCGTTCATGTTGTTCAAGGAACATCTTATTCCAGTTTGATTGAAAAATGCTTTCCAGACATTTATATATACTGAACTAGTAATTTTAAACAGCAAACATGGCAAATGGCCACGTGGATTCGATAATATAATATATAGAAAATATATAGGTACTTACCTGTGGCACAAGTAACACCAGTATAGCCAGGGCGGCAAGTGCAGACGTAGGAATTGACTTCGTCTTGACACAGACCACCATTCTGACAAGGTACGGTCAAACATTCGTTGATATCTAATGGAATAACAAGTTATTATAAAGTCTTAATTTGATTTTGCTTTCAGAAGTGGTGTGAGAATCTTGTATGTGTGTTTGTATGGGGGGGGGGGGGGGGGGGAGAGGGGCTATTCTGTTAGGCTGAAACATTTTCTGCGTTGTCTTATGCACAGGACATTTAGGATAATGGCTGGTATCATTTAGTTTGCTACCATGTCGCCTATTATGACAATGGCTTGTGATACTTAGTGTGTTACTGTAAGGAATATTTTGGAAATAGTTTGTAACAATTAGTATCATTGTTCCTTTGAGATAGATAATTGGAATGGTTGGTAATATTAAACATTTATCCCTAAAGCGTATTATAATGATGATGGATTGTAACATTAACTATGTCTCTTTGATTGGCTTTTTTAACTTGAATGTCCGACTTCGTTTGAATTATCATTGCATGAGCATGAACTCTTGTTGTGAAGCTATTTCTGTCCATGGCTGAAGAAATATATTTGGTCATTTGATTTGTCTTTATGTTGTTCATTGATATGGTAGTCATTTAGAGTTCACTTACTTTCAGCGCAGTCCTTTCCACTGTACCCTGCCAGACAATTACAGCGGTAGTCGGCCACAAGATCAACACACACAGCGCTGTTCCTGCAGGGACCGCTAGCACACTCATCGATATCTAAAACGTTCAAAGAAAAAGTTTGAGAGCATTAAGGAGTGCTTCTTGTCACCATTCATCTCAGTTCACTCATAAAGACATGATTTTGAATTTAGACAAACCAATCTAATCATGATAATAATGAAGTGTTAACGTCTGTCATGTAGTGATGCATCAATAATAAAAGTCTTGATTCCAAAGAGCCGGTAACATTATTAAGTAGGTAAAGCATGTAAGACATTTCTTTCTACTTCGTAACATTTTACAACGCATTTGCTCAGAGAGACAATAATGAAGGTTAAATGCCTTGTCAAGAGATAAATGCTAGGGGCAATGAAATTAAATAAACTTTCAAATTCTCGATTTAAATGAAAAAATAAAAAACTAAAGCACACCACATTGCTCCAACATTGACGCAAGCATGAATTGTTTGTCCCGGGGGCCATAATCCCTAGATACGCCACTGATAAAATGGGCCTACTCAATTTTCCCGATCCTAATGCTTTCAGTGAACAAGGCAGATTGTTAAACATTATCATGAAAAGTAAATAACTGTGCCATATGAATATTTAATAAAATGTACATACTTGTGCCACAGTCAAAGCCAGCGTAGCCTGGTAGACAATCACATGTGAAGTATGTATCGAAGTCGTTGCATTGGCCGCCATTTTGGCATGGGAAGGAGACACATGGGTTCAAAGCTAGAGAATGCAAAGAGAATGAAATTGTCAGTAATATATCGGGATACATTTCATCAAGGCTACTTTTGGTATGAAATTTACTAAAAAGTTGTTGAATTATGTTTAGTTTTTATTGATATAAATCATTGCACATATACAATGAGAAATCTTTACATTGCATCATCGTGGAATTCAATGTCACTGATTTTATGTATACTACAGTATGTTCAATATAATAGTTTTAATGTTACAGAAAAATAGAAGGTAAAATAAAAATGTAACTTCAATATACTTACGGTCTTGACAGACAACACCCGTATAGGCACTCGTACAGATACATTCATACTCATTGACTTTGTCTCGGCATATTCCTCCATTCTGACATGGAGCACTGGCACATTCGTTGATATCTGCAAAAAATAACAAGAGCATACATGTGTCAATATTTTCCTATACAAATTCTAAATAAACCGAATATATTACAGTATAATTGCCTCAGGTATAACAATCAATGATCAAAACGAATGATGGAATACATAGGCATTCTTTCTTCTTCTTTCATTTACTATTTCTTCGTTCTCACCTTGCACAGGAAACAATAATTTACACTGATCACATTTATTGGAATCATCTTGATTCAAATCTAAGGCAAGCATCCTCTCTTAAATATATTTAGAGGAAATCTTAAACATTATCTAATTAGCTCTTACAATATAAGTTCATAACAATTGTTTTTTTCTGCCTGTGTCTAAACATAACAAAAACAAAACCCTTCCTTCATGACATCTTTTTGATCATATTTACACATACTCACTATGATGTGTATCTGAATTTTCTACTACTATAAATCCAAACAGGCTGAAATTATTTTATTTTGATGTTAGTGCATGATGTTTATGTGTGTTTATTTTGTTTTCACTCATATCTTGTCCCGTCTCTTTACTGCCATATATGTACATGTAAATATACATAATAACATACAAGTATGTTGTCATTCTCTTTCATTGGGGACCTAGGTTTTAAAAGCTGTGCTTTTCCTTAGGTTCTCCCAGGAATGCCAGGATACTGCCTTTTCTATTGACTAATGCTCTTGTTCGTTCATTGGTTAAATTAGCTCACTTGACAACTTCAGAATTGTCCAAAAGCAGTTCTAAAGTTTATCGCGCGCGCTAAGTTTAACCAATGCACTCACAGCCGTGTGTTATTTGTATAATATCACATAGCTTGTCTTTTCATTGTTCATGAGCATGGTATTTTAATTCTGTAATGTTTTCATTAGAGAAATGTACATTTAAATACATCAACACTCGTGTATTTGATAGTGTTATCTAAAATATGTCATGCTGTATGTCATCACCAACGTCATCAGGATCATCATCAATATCATCATCATCAGTATCATCAGTATCACCATCAGTATCATTGGTATCATCATCAGTGTCGCCATTATCATCATCGCCACCATCAGTAACATCATCAGTAATCAGTGTCATCATCAGTATCATCATCAGTATCATCTCCATCATCATCATCATCATCATCTTTCCAATCATCTTATATTCCTGCTTCTCCTCCTCCTCCTCATCACCATCATCATTTTCGTCCTCGATCCTCATCACCTTTCCTTGTGATTTTCCATAACATGAAGATTAAGAAAATTATGCATATGATGGTAAAGAATACTTACTTATTTCACAGTTTGTACCGGTCCAACCAGCCACGCAATTACACTGGTAGTCGTTGATCAGATCCACACACATACCACCGTTATTACAAGGTTGCCCGATACAGTCGTCAATATCTATGCATAGAAAATAGAGTAAAAGGGTTTAGAAAAAGAACATGGAATATGTTAGAAACAAGATTAACTTGGGTATTCACTACGCCTGATAAACAGATGAGATTTACGATTCCGACTTTTCTGGCCCTATAGTTATAAGCAGGCCTAGGCGAATTTTTTATGAAGGAGATTAGTTTGGAAACTGTTTTTATTCTCTGAAGAGATGACGTCATATGCGTTCGGGGGAGGGGGGGGGGGGCGGGTGCAGCAGTCCTCTGAGGGTTTTGTAAGTAGCGATATTCGGGCAACCACTACCTCGTATTTGGCAGCGAGGTACCCGAATATTCTCATTTTTGAACAGAAAAGTGCCCGAATATTTTAAGTATTGTAAGTACTTACTACAAAGTGTCACAACTTTTACAAACTCGAAAGGTAATAGTTGGGCAAAAGACGTCAGCCTCCCCCCCCCCCCCCCCAACTGATGGTACCCAACTGATCTGTTATCATTAATAAAAATAATATTTTGTTTTACTGACTGTATGGATGAACATTAATTTCGCTAACTTTAAGAAGACATACAATATATTATGTGGTCGGTTATGAGTATCACGAAGTAGTGTATTTTATGCAGATAACATACAACTGAGATTGTGGCTTAATAGATAATCGGCTTTCAAAGAGACCCTTCAGGCACACCACACTTAAGTTTGAACTTTTAAATTAGAACAACACGATTCAGGAACATTATAAGTTCTCACCGTTTTCACAGTTGTATCCCTCGTAGCCGATTGCACACGAACATGTGTAGTAGGTCCTGAAGTTGTTACAAGTTGCACCATTAAGACACGGTCCATTCTGGCAAAGGTCAACCTCTGTACGAAGGATATCAAGGTTATACAGTTCATCGAAACTGATAACTAAAACAAATTTTAGAGTCTAATATTGAATATTGAGTGAATAAAGGGTCTAGCTCCGCAGTTCAACACAAGAAACAAATAATAAATATGGTCCCACAGCGTGATAACAGTATGGGAACACTAAACACACTAGGGAAAAGCAACATCCACTTTGTCACCAAACTATAGCTTAGTAGGCGTATATGCCTCCACAAAGTTTAATTATCATTATTATTATCATTATTACCATTACCATTATCATTATACATATAATATTCCAGTACCTCTATTGAGATTTTATAGCAAGAGAAAAGGTATATTTCGATCTTGATAAGTTTTACACCCTTACAGTCATGAATGAATGTAAAAGTAACCAGCAAGTTTGAAATGGTAAAATAGCAGAGAGAAGTTAAGCATACCGTTCTGACAGTTAGTTCCAGTGTATCCAGGTTGACAAGTGCAGGTGTAGAAGTTCCTGCCGTTGTTGCAAACTCCGTTCACACACGGATTGCTTTCACATTCGTTAATATCTAAAAATGGGGTAAGAATCATTAATAACTTTAATCCGGGTTTAAACGCCGACTATAAGTGGGTGGATTTAGCCGACCAATATATGAAACGCCAAGTGTCAACCTTCTCATACCCCAAAAATATTATAATTCTGTAACTAAAGAAACAAAAACACACACAAAAAATCCTGTCAATGTACTAAATAAACCACCAAAAAATCCTGTCAATATAAATTCACTATCATTTCATGACTGGAGATTCATTTCGTCACATCATTTTGTGACAAAATTGCAGTATAAGAGTATGAATACGAGCAAGTGTTTGCTTATACATTATAATAGGCCTACAATGTGTGATAAAAGCATCATTAATTTTCACCAAACAGCGCCAGAAAAGTCCCGAAGAGGTGGTGATGGCACAGTGTTTACTACATTTTTTAAAGGAAAGACCAAACTACGGCTACTTGCACTCTTGCACCTAGCTTAAAAAATATATTATACCTCAGCAAGTTTTTCGCTCTTTTGTCCCTGCTACGATTTCCCCCTTAATTTCTACTTGCGCATTCCATTTGCATTGTTTATCTCATTATACCAAGCCTAAATCTATTGGAGCCCCCTTCATCGTACGCGTTACATGACGTCAGGGGTATCACGCCAGATTTCGCTCTATATTTCATAAGTAATAAGCCCACCGCACTCTTCTCAATCTGACTACCATCCGATTTCTTTAAAAGAATTTGCACTAGGCCTAGTATATGATTTGAACACTCAAACTAAATGATCAAGATTATGAATAATCATATCAGTAATGAAATCGAAATTTCGGGGGTTCGCAAGCTTTCTCGTTGAAGGAAAAGCGAAATCGACTCCGAATCGTAGTGACGTCAGACTAGTCTTGCGATTGCCTACGATTCGAAGCCGATTTGGCCTTTTAATATTCCGAATAGGCTTAAAGTGCACTAAAATTTCGGTTGTAGCATTTCTTACCCGTAGCACAAGTAATGCCGATGAATCCTGCAGCACAGATGCAGGTGAACATATTTGGACCATTGACACAGGTGGCATCATTCAGACAGGGACTGGACGCACATTCGTCAATATCTAAGAAAATCAACATGTAAAAATGAGAAAAGTGTGAACAAAGTCATTATCTAAAGGCTTCTTCTGAAGCGTAATTATAAAGTTTAAAAAACAACAAAGGACACGTCAGTTTTTAGGTGACATATGACTCTGTATTAAATATCAATATTTATCAAATTTACAGTAATGATGTCTGATAAAAATTAAATAAATACAGAAATACAAATTATAATTCCCTTGCATATTTTACAAATAGTGTTTTATACTTACTTGGACTATAAAATATCAATATTGTTAGTTGTACATGTATTATGCTATTGGAAATTAGGATGCACATCGAATAAAAATTTTCAGATAAGGCATATAAGTTGCTTGAAAATACTAAACGAATTAGCTTTAGTGGGGATTTCCCTCCGGGTCTTGGATTATGCTAATCCCTCCACGTACTCCAACATTTTCAACTCATGTTTAGGGTATTTTCATGCTTTTTATGAGATCGCCTATCCATATTCATCAATGTCACTGTCTTTAAGATTATATGTTATTCATTGTTTCATGTATGTGGGTGTGTGTGTGTGTGTGTGGGTGTGTGTGTATTGTAGTCCTTGAAGCACTGTTACCGGTTTTCATTCTTTAAAATTGTGATTCTTGTATTATGTTTCATTTGTGTCCATTGTAGAACATGTCCTATTTCTTAAACTGTGGTGCGTTCAGAGAGAATATAGACAGTTAGAATCCTCACCTGTAGTACAGCGTACACCAGTCCACCCCCCTGTACAGGAACACCTAAATTGGTTCACCTCATCAATGCAGTTACCACCATTCTGGCATGGTGTTGATGCACACTCATCGATATCTGGCAATTGGAACAATGAAAATCTCTGTTGTAAAATCAACAGTACGCAATGCATATGAACTACGTCAACTACTACTCCAACTTCACTACCCCAACTCCAGCTGCCGCTAAAGTGGTGGTGGTGTTGGATGTATTGGTTTCAGTGATGGCACTTTTCCCATTGTTAGATAAATATCACTGATATTCTGTTATTAGAATCATAAGTACCATAATTTTATTATCATGTATAGTTATTGCTATGAATAATCAAAATAAACCTTACCATCCATATATATTTTAATTATTTTATATTTACTTTTCAACCTTCTTGCAAATTTAAAACTTAAAAATTATGATGATGATGGAAAAAATAATAACAACAGCAGCAGGAATAAAAATTATAATGACGATAATAATAATAAGAAAAATTACAATAATGATAATAACAATAGTAATAATAGTGATATGTTGATATGATTCAAAAGAGTGAATTAACGGTGATAGATCTGAACCTGAATCTGGGCAATAATAATACTACTACTTCTACTACTACTACTAATAATAATGATGACTGTGATGATGGTGATGGTAATAATAATAATAATAATAATTAGTATTATTATCATCATTATTGTTGTTGCTGTTATAAGTATCTCTATCATCATTATTATTATTATTATCATTAGTATTATAATAATAACAATAATAATAATAATGATGATAATAATAGTAATGACAATAATAGCAGTAATAATATAATGATAACAGGAAGCGGAGAGTTGATACTCACTGATTTGACAAATAGGTCCGGTCCAGCCGGGTTGGCATGTACAACTGTAAGAGTTAACCAAATCGGTACAGAATCCACTGTTTCGGCATGGACTTGAAGAACACTCGTTTACGTCTATGAGGAAAGAAAGAGGAGCACATAATTATATTTGTTTAACATCGTTAAAATTTATCTTAGCAGAACCATGAATAGAATGGACGAAGTGTCTTTAATTTCTAACTGTTTTTAGGAAAACACATACCGAATAACTATATCGCAAGCGAAAATATTGTTACTCCTAGATAATATACTTAAGTAAAGGCTTATATACCCCACAGTATGAATCAGCACATCGCGGATATATTTAGAACGCTCGAGTGTTGTAGAGACGAAAGATGAGAGGGGGGGGGGGGGGGGGGGCTATTAGACTACATTCGCCAACTACGTTTTCTTTCAGCAAGTCAAATTAACAGGGTCCAATAATCTGAAAATCGGGGTAGGGGTGAAAGAGTAGAAAATGAGGTTCCGCGATTTTAGAATGTGCAGTGATCAAGAAACATGACATGTCGTAAGGTGAGCATTAGGCTTACTTATTTCACATAGAGTTCCAGCGTAGCCAGGCGGGCAGTTGCAGGTAAACGATTGGTGCCCATCCACACAGGTCCCACCATTCTGACAAAGCTGTGGTGTGCAATCATCCACGGCTGCAGGAGAATATCAATGATTGATACCACAGTAATTACTTCATGGTGATGTTTCTCTACAGTCATTTATATATTATATAAATACATGGGTAATGAAGAGCTGTGCATCCAGAAATTTCTGCGGTTATGTATTTGGTGGTGGTGAAGGTGGTGGGGTTAATGTATTTGGGCTTTCAAGACAATGCGAAAGAAGTATAATGTAATTCAGACGTCGCTGAATATCTACTTATGAATAAGGTCTACATTACGAAACACCAACTGCGATAGAAACAAATGATATAGATTAAAAATGTTCTACAGATAATTTTTCTGGTCCTGTAAATGTTAGGGGTCACTGACTATTGACGTGACAAAAATTGTATCTTCAAATGTTGAAGAGTTTGGATAAGTAGAGTAAAATGGAATTTAAATAGTTTTCCCGGTCCTTTTTAGCCATATTGGAAGACCATCATAATGACATTTGAAAATACCCTCGTCTTTCAAATCTGAATATACTCCAATATTTGCATGGAACGATTTTAATCGTTTGTGAAATTTTAGTAAGGTTTAACTACTTTCTTATAGTTCAAAGAGTTCAAAGAGTCCAAAGATTAGTATTGCAAAAATTTGTACTAAATAATTTACCAATTATGTGTGTGGGTGTGTGTGTGTGTCTCTGTGTGTGTGTGTTATATATATACGTGTGTTTTATGGGTTTTTGTTTCGTTTGTGTTTTGTTTTGTTTTCTTTTTGTTTCCACATTGCAATCATATGAGCAGTAGCATATCATTAACGCCTATTGGCCTTTTAAGTTTTTCAATCATTTACTAAATGTGTTGTTTTGTATATGCTACAATGATAAGCTTTTCTTCTTCCAAACAGCAACACTCGTACTGTCATTTCATTATAATAATAATTTCATCCAAATCCCCGTTCTAATCTTCTAATAATTAGGAAAAAATTCCTTGAATGCCATAGCGCCTATCATGGCGGCTCGGCTAAAGCCGGGGTAATAATGTGATACTTTGTATTAAGCGCAGTAGAGTATATTTGTATAGTAGCTGCGCTATATAAATGGACATATTATTATGATAATTCTCCATCCGCCGTTCAGGTGGATACTAAAATAGGTCTGCACATGCTGAAGGTACTCACATTCTCTGCAGAACTGTCCAGTCCAACCCGCATCGCAGGTACATGTGAATCCGTTGGTCTGATCAATACAGGTACCCTGAAAGCTGCAACTATCGCTCTGACAGTCGTCAATATCTGCAGACGATTCGACATAAAATGATCCATTGATAGGTTGATTCACGAGATATATGACGTGCTTTAGGTGTATTGCGTATGGTACCGAACCATATGCGGTAGATAATGGTACCATTTCATTTATTTCAAGATATAATGCAAAATAAATCCACATTAATTGCAATTATTTCAAATATTATCTCAGTGGTAAAATAAAGGTAATTATCTATTAGGATATATGAATACTTTTGCAATGTAAATTTTAATTCATATGAGTAAAATTGAAATGTATTCGACTTTTGATAATATGATACTTATCATTATATTACTCATCTAATTGTTTTCATATATTGGCAATCATTGTCTGAACTGATTGAATATTATATCATTGTTTTTATCATGGACATTTCATTGTAACAGTCACAGTTCAGTCTTCTGGATGCCAGAATGGAATTTGTTTAATAAAAACCTTCAATAAATCAAACATTATGATTAATGAAAAGGTAATTAAGAATTTTAATAAATGATAAAAGCAAAAAGTGAAACAATGGTCGAAAAATATTGTTAGATAATCACGATAACTATGTCCTTGCGTCAGAAAAATCCCAGAGAAAACAAAGCAATATAAAAATCTCTTTTGGCACGTCCACCTCTCTGATAGCTATTTTGCTTAATGTTTCGATTTATCTTTAACCTCATCGTAAAGCCGGATTAATGAACGATGAATGATAATAATAATAACAACAATATTAATAATAATAATATGAATTTATAACGGGCACATATCCGAATGTTTCGATCAAGGCACAACAACAAATCGTGTGTTGAGAGCCAGAAGGGCGTTAACTCTGTGTTAAAGTATATGAGTTAACGCCCTTCTGGCTCTCAACACACGAAATGTAAGTTCAAAATCGTTCGTTTCCCCCCTCAGTATTAAGTGTATTTGAAGCATCTTTCATTATTTTTTTTTGCCAGATGATGCTGCAAAACTCACACAATAAATTTATAATTTTTGATTTTTGCATTGCATTTTCCCTTTGAGTTAACAATATAAACAATAACGCTTTCAAGTTACCCCTCTCACTGTACTAGCAAAATAGGAAATGCTACTGTTCTCAGTGGCGTTGCCAAGTAGACACAGGGAAAGTCAGTCCCAATTGAATGGTGACAAGAAAAAGATCGGTGGCTTTGGTATTCTATCCAAGGAATAAGACCGATGACCCCTTGCCCTCCGCCATGATACAGGTACCCTGGCCCCTTTAATAATGGTTGGATCCGCAATACGCCACTGGGTTTTCTTCAAGCCAAACCAAAACGAACTTACTTTCTCCGCAAGTAAGTCCTTGAAATCCACTAGCGCACTGGCAGTTGTAACCGTTGATCAGATCAATACAAGTACCTCCGTTCAGGCAAGGTCCACTTTCACATTCGTCAATATCTGTCCAATAAACATAATACATTGATTATTTAAGGACAAACTTAAGAAGCCGAAAACTAACTGTGAAGACCTTGTGTGGAAAAAAAAACGGCAAGAGTGCACTAGAATGACACAGAACAGAGATATGGAAGATGTTGCAATCAACCTCTAAACCTGGAGAAGATACTATGATAGATAGACACTTAGAATAAAAGGTTCAAGTTTGCATCCTAAATGCAACACTGGCAGCACCCTACATGAAAAGGGTGCAAAAATGCACCTTTTTGTTGTTGTTTGCACCCTTTAAATGCCCGTTTGCACCCTAAAAGGTACAACTTTGCACCTTTAAGGGCGCAGAAACTTGTTCATTCAAAAGGGTGCATTTGCACCCTTTAAGGGTGCAAATTGTAGATAATTGCACCCTTAAAGGTGCAAAAAGCTTCTTAGGGTGCAAAGTTGCAAAGTTGTGTATAATACTGGAGAGTCAGAAGCTTCACGACGTGACAGACATGAGCTCTATATGAGAAGCCATCACTCTTATTATCATTATTATAATTATTGGACACTCTGGGGGAGTTTTCATGTCCAATGCGTCACGGTTCTTTTTTTTTCTGTGGAACTGCATTTTAAGGTTAGAATATAGTTATCACTTTCTAATGGGAGATCTAGATCTTTATTTGATCCAAGGGTTCATCATTATTCAACACTTGTTATCATGGTAATAACCTTATTATAGTGATGGCAGAGGATGCCAACAAGAACATTTGGCAAATAGTTCACTAAACCAACTTTGATAACAATTATCATAATTTCCAAAGTTTTATTATTCTCTTAGCAGATAGGAAAGTATCAATCCTCCTTTTTGTAAGAGAGGGAGAAAGAGTTACCAGAATTGAAAACGAAACGGAAGCGATCCACCATCAATTTGTTTGTTTGGTTTTGTTTTGCTCATTGCAACTTCATTTCTGAAATACACAAATTTGGGCTTTTGTACTGAACAATCAGTTTGTTCTTCATCATCCCCGTTATTTTCTATTCAAAAATGCATTATTTTGTAAATTTATACACTCTAAAAACTTAAGTGCTGTATTTAGCACTTTTTGAGGGCATGCATAGGGACTGCACTCAGATTGCTAATGAATGCACTCAGAGTGCTAATGACTGCACTCAGAGTGCTAATGAATGCACACATCGTGCTATTTCAGCATGTGGGAGCTGGACCGACTCCTTAAATTGCTAAACATTCATTAAAAAAATCGTGATTTTGGCGAGCCTGTGTAGTTCTATATGTGTAGCTATAGCCTATCCAGATGACCGTTGTAACAGTAAATGTTGTTCTAAAATAAAATTTGATTGAAAAAATGGTTGTTGGAATGGTAGAATTTGGTTCTGTACTTTATTAGAATGACAACAAAAAATGACTGACCCTTGCCATAGCCAGAAGTCAGTGTAAGTGCAGGAAAATATTTTAAAAATATCCAAATTTGGATGCCTTAGAAGTTGCCCATTTCTGCCCTAGGTTGCAGGAAATTGCACAATTTGGTATTCATATTTCAAATTTTCCCGGGGGAGCATGCCCCCCGGAACCCCCCTAGGCTGGCGTGCCTGCGGCACGCACCGTGCTTACGGTACGGCAGGCGGAGCCGGACCAATCAAAAATCCCTTCCGACGCCCATGCTCCCATGACTAAACTGGATTGCAAGAAGCATTCGTTAGTCTATCGGTAACGTCAGCGCCTCTCAATCAGCGGAACCTGGTTTGAGGCTCGCCACGGTCACATTTTTTTTGCTGGTAAATTAGCACACTACAAGTGCTAAAACAGCATTTTAGGTGCAGTCTATATACATGCCCCGAAAGAGTAGCACTTTAGTTTTTACAGTGTACCAGTGAAACCAAACTTCTAGATAGTCAATAGATACCTGATTATTTCAATTTTGACATGCATAGGTGCTAAAATAAGTTCAAATTGAAGTCAGACTTACTCATTTCACAGTTGTCACCGGTGAAACCGGCTAAACATTCACATCGATACATATTCACCTCGTCCACACAATTCCCGCCATTTTCACACGGACCTGATTGGCATTCGTTGATATCTGAAAGAAAAATGGAACACACGAAGAATTACTACTTAGGAACAGAACCAGCATTTTCCAAAAAGAGGAAGATCCAGTCCCCTCACCCTATTATGACAAGCACAACAAAAAGGATACAACATTAAACAAAACAAAACACAAACTCAAAATCATTATCAGGAATATTAGCAATCGTAGTGCTATAATCATCAGTTACACTAATGCCTCTAATGTTGTCGATAGAATTACGTATATACAGCCATGGAAAAAAAATATTAGACCAAGAATGGTTACTGAAAGTGTAATATTTGTCGTAAGAAGGAAATAAAATATCATAAAAGCAAGGTACAATTGCCGGATTTTTTTTCCAGGGCTGTATGTTGCAAAAATATTGAAAGGTGATGTTCTTACCGATATTACAATCTACTCCTGTATATCCAGGGTTACATGTGCAGCTATATCCGTTGATTAAATCAGTACAGTCACCGTTTACGCAGGGATCTGGATTACACTCGTTGATGTCTTAATGAAGCAAAATGAATGATGAAAAGAAGGCATTACAAAAACAATCTAAATCTCTAATCAAAACAATATAGAAAGGATATGGTGGGTTGTAACATCAACAATATAAACAGCCGTACAAAGAGAAAGGACAAAGAAATATAATATCAAATCCCTATATGCTAATGTGAATAAAGCAGGACACAAATGGTTAAAAAATAAGATACTTGGTAACCCACTTTGAACATAAAAGCATGCCTTTTTATCTCATGTCAAAACTATCAACCTCATTACCATCACTTGGCATATGCAGTGAAATGTGATGATATAGCAGAAAAGAGATCTGCCGTATAATTTTGTACTCTATGTTCTTGAATTTAATCACGAAGTACTTTGCATGTATAATCCGCAGAGACTCTTGGGGGGAGAAAAGAGGGAAAGACCAGATAATGGATCATCAGGAACTTTAGGAAGGTTAGAAACAAACAGTTGTGGAACAACATGATCACCGAAATCGATAGAAATGGCACCTAGGGAGAGAGAGAGAGAGAGGGGGGGGGGGGGGGAAAGAGGAATTATTCATTGTGTATTGTTTATTACGGATATTCAACCCCATAGATGCACTTGAAGGACAGAGATACTTACTAATTACACAGTTTACACCAGTATATCCAGGGTCACACGTACACATGTAAGCATTGACAAGGTCGGTACATTGTCCATTTACACAAGGATCGGGGTTGCAGTCGTTGATGTCTTTGAAAACAAAAAGTATTTCATGTTCAGTACATATATTCTTTATACATATTATAGGTCTACATTGTGTTTTTTTTCTGGAGTGATTTCTTGCGAAAATCAAATGGCAGCAGGTATTCAGATTATCTGCGTAGACATGGACAAAAATCGTTGAAAAGTAATATAAACAGTCCCATTTTGAATATTTAAGATAATTTAATGCTTATATCATTTTTTTCTTTCCAAAATTCATACTCTCAAACATGTCAAACATCGTAAGAAAAATGAGGACAGTATGTGTGCTCTTTCTGTTTATGTACTTTGCATACCAAACACGAAATATGGGCAATAATTCGCTTGAAGGTTATGAAAGATGAAATACTTACTTATATCGCAGATGGCGCCAGTGAATCCAGGCGGACATTCACACTCGAAGCCATTCACAAGATCACGGCAGGTGCCATCATTCGCACACGGTGCGTTCGCACAGTTATCGATATCTAAATGAAAAATTCATATATACAATAATATCATTTGAAATGTTACCTATCATGATTATGTAATCTGCAACGTCACTGATACTCATTGTATAGGTTAACAAAATTCAGTGTTCAATATGCATTTTGGGTTCATCGATTGATGATTTGAAATAGAATTACATTGCATCTATGAGTGGAAACGTATTGAATGAAGTCAAATATTATCAATAATCTGAAGCGTTACCTTCCCCGAGGATTCATTGCGTTATTATTTATTCACATTCAAATTCGATGCAAATTTTAATAATACATGTAGTTGTTTTATTTACACTTTCCTTCAACTGTTTCTTGTTCATTCTCACAACTTTGTTGGACTTATTATTGTATTACTCTCTGGAGCCTATAACAAACAAGCTTTGCTTTTACCTTAGGCTCCTTCATATCCTCATTTCCATTTTTTTAGTCGTTATTTACAAGTAACGAGACGTAATCCAAAGTGATATAATATATATTTGTATGTATACTTATGTCTATCAAAATAAAATACACTCTGTATTATTCTTATACTGACACTATTTCTTGTAAATAAAATAAGATATATAACAATATAACAATATAATAAGAATGAAAGGTGAAACGTGAATATGAAATAAAAGCGAGCCTGAACCTGAAACTTAATGCAAAATACACTGGGTTAAGACTAATACTTGAAGGTACTCGTCTACTCACCTATACCGCACGTGTCTCCTGTGTATCCAGGGATACAAGTACATTGAAATCCGTTGACAAGATCTGTGCAGGCAGCGCCGTTTTGGCATGGATTGGGGTCGCACTCATTGATATCTACAATTAAATTCAATACAATACATAGATACATATATACGTAATAATTCAAGCGTGAACGAAGTAAAATACAATCATGGTTCTGTTGGATACACATGAAATAAAGGTATTTTCTATTCTCCTTATTAGCTACTATATTGCGCGAGAAAATAAGAGGGGGAGAGGTAAAGAGAGATTAAAAAGGATAAGAGGGAGAGATAGATAGAGAGAGAGAGAGAGAGAGAGGAGAGAGAGAGAGAGAGACTGAGAGAAACTATGATATAATAGATACTGCATTAAAGTGATTGCTTATTTATGTCGTTTATGTATATGGTACATGTACCAACTTTCCTGAAGTCGCTACAGGAGTGGTATTGCATACTTTTTTTTCTTCTATTTTACATCTAGCTTATATGTGTTAGAAGCTGGTCTAATGCAATCGTGTATGATATAATCTCTATTAAAATAACGGTGTCAGTTGGAAATAGTTGTGTAGATAAAGGGAGCGCAGGGGCACTTCTTTATTAAAATGGAGGGGGAGGAGAGGGGGAGGCAAAACAAAAGGGAGAGTGGGAAAGATAAGGGGGAAATGATACAACCCCATCTCCCTACTCGATGGCCTTGTAAGACCGGTGCCACCCCTCCCCTTGATGCCAGTGCTTCCTCAATGGCTGGATCCATACTACATGTACGCCACTGACTGTAATTGACTTCAAAACCTACTTATTTCACAGTCGGTTCCTGTGAATCCAGCGACGCATTGGCATGTGTAACCATTGACCATATCCGTACAGGATCCACCGTTATCACACGGGTTGGGGTTGCAGTCGTTGATATCTGGGAATGAGACAAAGTTTTGTATAAAGAAAGGCATTTTGCGTTACGTCCAGAATACAGGTACACTGGCGATTCCGCCGCAAGACCGGCAATAGAAAAAAAATACATTTCCCCGAATGACCAAGATTCTGGCAATTAACAGTATTTGGGAGTATGATTTGAGGTGTGACTGCACTGTTAAAAAATATGTGGGTATTTTTACAGGAAATTTCTCGAACCTGGGTCTGGATTACAGGCGCACGCCACAACGCCCAGTTATCTTGTTAATTGTGTGTGTGTAATTGGGTTTTTACAGACGTTTATCAATCAGATATGATTATTTACGTCTGGGACCGACCTTTAACGTCACCATCCGAAAGACGTGACTCAGTCTCGAACCTGGGTCCGCTGAATCAGTTTATAACTTCCACTGGTAGCTGGATTACAGGCGCACGCCACAACGCCCAGTAAATGTGTGTGTGTGTAATTGGGTTTTTACAGACGTGTATCAATCAGATATGATTATTTACGTCTGGGACCGACCTTTAACGTCACCATCCGAAATTTAATGCAATCTTTTATATGCACCTTATAGTTTTTTTATTCCTTTTGTGACAGTTACTAAATCGGGCAACCCCAAACCATACGCTTACTAAAAATTCATGAATATTCAAGTGTTTTCCCACATATTTGGTAATTTAACAGGGTAACTTGTTAAAATATGAGAAAATGTTTTTTTAACGGTGTTTTTTATCGGGCGATTGAAAATGAATGCTGATTTCCGGTAAACCAACAAACTTGCTGTTGTTTTACAAGAAAAAGCCTGTAAAATTGAAATGACGGCAATAACTTGTAATTTCAAGGGCCAGGAAACCTGTAGTTTTACAGTTATTTTTTACAGTGTGGGATATAGGAGATAGACTGGGAGATCTGCGTATGAAAAAATACAATAATAAGTGGCATAAAGACCCTTGAACCATTTGTACCGGCAATATCTATTACAGAATTCCCCATGATAACTTTCCGAATGACTAAACGTCCTATATTGATATTGTGACAAACTATTGTTTTGAAATTGGCATTGTAACAAGTAATTCAATATTTCCTAAATCAGAAGAGAATCCTCCTGCGGATTTTTATATTTGTTGTAGGTGTTGTTGAATCATTGATCATGGATAACTGATCTGATCATCAACAATAGACTCGGTGACTTTATATTATAAAGCTAAAGTGAATATTAGTGACTGTAAAATACAAACTAATCATAACATTTACAACGTCCACATTCAATGATCAAAGGATATTACAAAGATATTATGAGCCATTAAATAAAATACATGTAGAATCAAGTCTACCCTGGCCCGGGATTTGGTGATGATACCAAATCTGCCAAGGGAACCGCAATACTGCATCTGCCGCTTCACAAGCTAAAACAAACACAAACATGCATTACCCACTTGTCAGTAAAATGGATCCAAGTGGGGGACGTTACTAACCTATTTGACAGTCCGTCCCTGTATAGCCAGCAGCACAAGTACATGTATACCTATTGACAAAATCATTGCATGTGGCACCATTCTGGCAAGGCAAAGAATTGCATTCGTTGATTTCTGTAAAGAGAAACACCAAAATGAAAGTATCAAAGGTCTTTGATGACGAGTGCCCTCTTTTATTGTACGAATAAATCATTAAATTTTTCAGTTAAAAAATCATAACTACAGAACTCGGTGACTTTATAATTATTATAAAGCTACAGTGAATATTAGTGACTATAAAAATACAAACTAAACATAGGAAAAGTAATATTACAACATAAGTTGACTTCATTATGCTGCATAGCATAATTTAGTTTTTTACATATAGAGCGAAGTCGGAAGAATTAACACAAACTGGCAAAATGACGTGGAATGTAAAATCGCTATCCAGTATTTCTCCTTGTTCTTGTTCTTGTTCTTGTTCTTGCTCATGTTGTTCTTCTTCTTGTTCTTCTCCTTCTTCTTCGTCTCCCTATTTATAATGTATTACGTGTATGTTTTCATACAGCTTCCTCTTTACCACAAGGTATTACAGACTGTCAGATTGAAAGCAATCATACGTGTTGCCAATTCATTCAGCCATACAGAAAAAAAATATGTTGCTCTATAAAAAAGAAAACAAAAATCAACATGATATAAGTTCAACTCACCGTTATCACAATTAACACCGTCATATCCAGGTAAACAAACGCACTCGTATGCTGTAACCAAGTTACGACACGTCTGTGTATTGGCAGAATTACATGGGTTGCTGACACAGGGATCTATCACTGTTGTTAGAGAAATTACAATCAATGATAATGATGATGATACTGATGATAATGATGACGACGATGATGATGATGATGATAATAATGATAATAATAATAACTCCTTTTCCAGCGTTAGGGGGAATGCTTTTATCTCAGCCTATTGTTAGCATTCCCCTTAAAGCACGGTTTCTTTCCCTGTAACGTCGAATTTCTATTGTGACGGAATAAACCTATTGTTAGGATTCCCCCAACCTAGGAAATAATGTTGTAATAGTAATACTAATCATGATGATAATAATAATAATGATAATTACTATAATAGTAATGATTATTATGAATTATAGAAATGTTAGATGTGTAGACATCTGTCATGGGGGCTTTAAAAAAAATTTAAACTGATAACATTTGGACCCTGTCAAATAAAGAGTTGCGATTGATTCGAATCAATCGCAATTTGAAATTAATCGTTACTCCCATCTCAAAAACACACAGTCACAATCGATTCGAATCGATCGCAACTTTGAATTAATCGTAACTCCCATATCATATCTAAAGTACACAGTTGCGATTGATTCGAATCAATCGCAACTGGGTTCCAGGGCTCAATTTTCTGCGAAGGTAGTCTGATGACACCCCTGATTGATAGGAGTATGACCATAACGTACGTGTTTGACATCTGTCACCGGTGTAGCTCGAAGGACAACTACAGCTGTAGCTGTTGACGAGATCCGTACAGGAGCCTCCATTGATGCAGGGGTCACTCGCACACTCGTCAATATCTGTTGAAATGAAAATGTAACTAGCTCAATCTCGATACCATTTATAGCTTCCAAGGAACTGCTTTGTTCACAACAACTTTCTACTTTCGATTAGATAATCTAATCTGTGTGTTTCGAGAAAGCATTTTATGCTAGAAGGTAAGTTGGTGAAAGAAAGTAATGCCTGTTAGGATACTGAAGCTATGTGAGTCTATAATTAGTAGATTAGTAATTCGAATGTAAAGTCACTGGGGAAACCATCCCAGCTGTTATAGACTACAATGAAATAAATTCCCATTTTTTTCGGTTGAGGTTGTATTTGGGATGAAGTAGCATGTTGGTCAATCCTCCAGTGCGGAACAAACCCTACCCATTACTTCATGGAAACATAATAATTATAAAAAAAAAACAGTGGGAGAGTTAAACGACATGCACTGCCGTTGCCTATTTGCTAATTTAATTCGAAAAGCTAATTCGAAATATCCAATTGCTATGATCTCAAAATTCAAGCATTGAAACCAGTCCCTTTTATCATGTTTATTATCCTAGTTTGGGGTTTTCTAAATTTCCTGGTGAAGAGAAATTTGGATGTTAAAAATAAAGCTAAGTTCTGTTCATGCAATTGCATTGTGAAAAAACCTGTCTTGAAGCAATTGGGAAAAGTTGATGATGTAGAAAATAAAAATTGTGTATACTGTGAGGTTTTGGAATTATCAAAATGATAAATTGGCCCTATCTCACTGCAAAGCACATGCACCGCACATTGGTATATGGGACTACACGCACATGTGGCATTAATAATGGTCCACACACGTCAGTTATTTATCTTCATATTTTTTTAATATGAGGGCATTTGAAGATCCAGTCCTTTTCTGGGGATATAGCTACTATGATATTCTTCCAAACTGGCATAAAAAGAATGGGGAAGCTCGCAAATTATAAGGCTGGAATCCCCCTTAATAAGAAAGATAAAACTAACTCAACTAACCACCATGCAGGGGCGGATCCAGGATTGAGTAAAAGAGGGGGTACACAAATAAAGGTTTGTCAACTTTTGGAAAAGGTAGACCCGAATTGTTTTGGTCTCTCCAGCTTCTCGAAAAATCGCTCAGTGGGGGAGTGGGAGGGGTGTCGATAAAAAAAATTCGCCAGACCTTCAAAATTCGCTCAGTGAGGGGGGGGGGGGGGGTATGGGGGTCCAGTTTCCCTCCATAATTCCCTGACAAGCAAGCAAAAATAAATCATTCTAAAAGGGGGAGGGGCACAATCGAGAAAATAGCGGATAGTCTATGGTCAAAATGCATACTTTTCTTCCAAAGGGGGGGGGGGGGGCACGGGCCGGAAGTGCCCCCTGGATCCGACAATGCCACCATGTATATTCCTCTTTATGTTCCACTTTTCTTTTATTATACAACCCTTATTATGAACATGATGATATTCAAACTGACCTCATAGGTATTTGACTTTGAGTGAGGTATTAATTGTGTATTATAAGCGAGCGATTAACATTCACAAAGAGCAGGGCCCGTTGCATAAAACTTACTCTGCTATCAATGGTAACTACTGGTAACATCACTCAACAGCCATTCAAAATCAAGGTTTCCATGGGAGTTACCATAGATGGCAAAGTTACTGTTCATGGTAAGTTTTATGCAACGGGGCCCAGAACCAGTTATCTCGACATATTTGCTTTCCTGTAGATTTCCTTTTCTTATAATCACGGCTCTGCTGATGTAAACTACCGCCTCAGTGACTCGTACGGTCTTTTGCCCGTCATGAAAGATTGAATGATATAATTTAAAATAAATGATTGCAAATATAACAGTGCAAAAAATACTGGTGTGTGGGTTAATTTCCTCCTCAGGCTCGATGAGCAGGCAAGGCCTCATTTTGTCTGATGTAGGATGACCACAGTACAAAAAGTGCGTGCAAAATAAACAGTGTGGACATTGCTTTGTTTTACTTCCATGCACTACTCATAACTGTCTCCAGAGGCTTTTATAGCGCAGGTAATGACAGGGGCGGATACAGGATTTTCAGAAAGGGGGGGGGGGGGGGAGCGCACACTGAGGAACCCTCCGTTTGACGAAGCCAAACGGCCATCTAGGGGGTCCGGGGGCATAATTAACACCTTTTTTTTGGTCAGACAAAACGGGGGGGGGGGGGCGCACGCCCCTTGCGCTCCCCTCTGGATCCGCGCCTGAATGACGCAGTCGAAACGGCGCCTTGTGTTCAACGGGCACCAAAGTTTCTACGTGCTGTATTACTAACCTACGCATTGGTAATCAAATTCCACATCCTCACACCTAAAGCCAGCAGCACAAGGATTGTTGTTCAGCACACATTCATCACCATCTATAAGTCAGAATTAATGGTTGTTTTTTTGATAATGATGCAAGAAAACAATAAGGGTAAAAATAACAAAACAATATTAACAACAACAACAACGGCAATAATAATAATGGTAATAATGATAATAATAATAATACTGATATTAATAATAATGAGGGATAATAATAATAAAAATAATTATTATAGTAGTTATATGACAAATAGTGCATCCCTTTCACTCTTTAGAGAAGTGAACATAACTTTGACCTATTACTTGGCAGATAAAATGGCATAAGTCACTAAGAGGAAGCCTGATACTCACCGACCAAGAAGGTAATATTAAACCCTCTGTAAATCTCGTCCGCATTGTTTTTGTCCGTAATAAACGTAAGCCAGATGATGTCGTTAACGATATCCAGAGGATCGGGTAAGGAGGCGGCTGTGAACCTGCCATTGTACGACGCTAGAGAGGTCTATGTAAAAGGAATGAGACAGTTTAATACATTTACATTCAGTGATCTGCAGCCCGTGCAAAAAGCGCTTATTTTACAATTTTCGTATTCACGGTCTGCAACGCCTTATGAACATTAATGACCGGAAAGGTATGGCAGAAAACTGCCAATGACTTCATTGTTTCTACAAGGATTTTTACAATTTGCGTAACAAACGAAAGAGAAATAATAATTCTACCCACTTCAACCTAAAACTGAATAGTTTACAAGAATTTTTTAAACTTTATTTCGGTGGACAGGGGTGAGTCTAGGGCCTTCGCAAGCACGTGCCCCTACAGAACTCTCCCCTCCAATTATTAATACACGAATATGCCCCTCTCCCCCACCGGATGATTTTGGGTCTTGGCTTGCTTTGCTATAGTGTGTTGTGAAAGTAATTGTGCCTCTTATTTTTGTATTTATTTATTTATCTAATTTTTTTATTACGATCACTTTTTTTGTTGGAGGGGGGGGGGGGGCATTTTTGTTTTTGATTCGTCGTATGCACTAGACATTTTATACAGCGAAACAACGTATTGTAACGAACCTGTGCTAAATATTTTAGCACTATCCTGTAGTAATGGATGGGTATAAGTAACAGCACATCCGCTATAACGTGTAGACCAATGGGGATTGCAACGTATCGGTATAGGTACTGCTTAATGAAGGAAAATTAGCATAATTCGCATATTCAAATTATATGGGGGGTTTGTCATGACTAATTTTGATAGATTATTTGTTGGACAAGTTATCTGGACGGGAATCAGTGGTTACATTTGATAATTCAGTCGGGGTTATATTGTTTTAAGCGAAAGTGTTGTTTTTACTAACTGTTTTCACAATGATTTGTCATATGGGTAAATATTGGAATACAAATTGTGTATGGGAGGATTATGTGCTTAGGACTAGCCATCACATTGTATCCGCCCCCTGAGTAGCCCGATCAATCTCACCGAGATTTGCTCCTAGCTGTACTCTTGTGTTGCCTAAAGGTAATGATTAAACTTGCTTTTCAACTGAAAATGATGGTTCCAGACTAATTCCTTTGCATATTTAGTTCAATTGATTAATTAACATTAGGGCTTCGAAAGACGATGAATGCTAATGAATGATCTTCAAATGAGTGACTGATTGTTCGAAGGATGATCAATTGTCTGCTGCTGTGCCGAGGCGAGAAGGGTGATCAATTGAAATCGACGGATGGGTGATTGCTGGTAGACCTGGTGGTGAGCAGTACCTGACGGTTGGTGATGGTTGTATGCCGGTAACTCCAGCCATCAGCAGCGGTCATATATTTTGACCAAACGGACGGGGAGCTCGGCAAGGCACGGGGCATCCTGACAAGATTGCCGTGTCAGCTGGCGTGGCGAACCGTGGCCGTTACACGTGGTGTCAGGAGTGGGATTGCTGACGGTCTGGAGTAAGGCAGAGCTGACGGCGTCTAGGCTAGGCAGAGCTGGTGGGCGACGGGCAGCAGAACTGACGGCGTCACAGCTAAGGCAGAGCTGGTGGGCGACGGGCAGCAGAACTGACGGCGTCACAGCTAAGGCAGAGCTGGTGGGCGACGGGCAGCAGAACTGACGGCGTCACAGCTAAGGCAGAGCTGGTGG
This sequence comes from Heliocidaris erythrogramma, assembly GCA_025617745.1. NCBI lineage: Eukaryota > Metazoa > Echinodermata > Echinoidea > Camarodonta > Echinometridae > Heliocidaris > Heliocidaris erythrogramma. The sequence goes on along the minus strand of CM046857.1, from coordinate 26,650,535 downwards.
GCGACGGGCAGCAGAACTGACGGGCGTCACAGCTAAGGCAGAGCTGGTGGACGACGGGCAGCAGAACTGACGGTGATTGAATACTCGACGGCAGTTGATAATGGAATCTTTACAGACCAAATATGGTTGTCATCTGTCACCAGCAGAATTGATACAGAAAGTGGAAGGTAACATAACAGCAGTGGATGAGATGCTTGCCGAGTTACAGCGATCGTCAGAAGCACCAACATCACAACCTCGTCCAGGGCAGAGCACTCCGCTTTTTCCACATTCTGCTGACACAGGGTTTGTCAGCATGCCGTCATCAGGCATCAAACCGTCAGTAATCAGTGATGGGGATAGAGTAACATTGTCAGAACCGTCACCTGGACAGGGGAGTTTCGGGGCCAATGCAGCAGTACGGGCGAGGATGATGCAATCTGCTGATGGCGGTTTAACCACTACTGGTGGTTGTACTCAGACGACAGGTATGTCACAAGAGAAAAGACATGCTGAGAGAAGGGTTCCAGTTATAGGAAGCTTTGACGGTGTCTATACTGAGATGCCCCAGACAGGAGCAGGCAACTGGCAGAGTCCACGGGTCAGTCCACCCTTTCCCAGACCAACTTATTCTGAGCTTCCTAGCTTTAATATGCACCAGCAGTTACCACGGGAGTTCCCCATGACGAACGAGGCAGCCCAGGCCCAATATCAGCCACAGCCGCGGCCAGGCAGTCTTCAGGGAGGGATGTTTCGGCGATCTTTCACTGGACCATTGGATGACAGCCATACAAAACCCTACATGCTGCCGGATCGGTTCGATGGGAAAACTCCAATACTGGATTACTTGGAGCATTTCGAGGCATGCGCAGTTATCAATAACTGGACGGATAGAAAGGCGACACACTATCTAGCAGCCAGTCTTCGTGGGCCAGCTCTGAAACTACTGGGGAAGAATGGTGAGACAGAACTGACGTACCGTGACTTGGTCAGTCGGCTCAAACATCGCTTCGGACCTTCAGGAAAAGCTGATGTGTTTTTGGCTGAACTACGTTCCCGACGAAGAAAGCCACATGAGACTCTTCAAGAACTGGGTCAAAGTATCAGAGACCTGGCGGGGATGGCTTACCAGGAATTCGATCCTGATGGACAGGATAAGCTGGCTCGGGGTCATTTTCTGGATGCAATAGTGAATCCGGCGATCCGAGAGGGTTTGTTTCGAGCCCAACCACATACCTTGGACGAAGCCATCGAAGCAGCTCTAAACACCGAGGCATTCCTTAAGATGGAAACAGAGAGGGGCGAGTTGAAATATTCTCACCGTCACAGCCACAGCCGAGCTTTGACAGACAGTGGTTGGCCTCAGCCTCATGATAGCGATACATTAGAACTTGTGAGAAAGATGGAGAAAGCGCTAGGTGATCTTACAGCTAGATTGGAATCACTGACAAGCCAAGTGGGAGGTACGTCACATGGTGGTAACGAAGGACCACACTCCCAGAGGAGACGCCAAGTCGGGGCTTGTTACAATTGTGGTCAACTAGGACATTTCTCCCGAAATTGTCCTCACCCTAAGATGCAGTACACACCTGATGGTTCGGAAATTATGGAAGTTGAGAGCAAACGCTGTCACCAATGTCATGAGGCTGGACACTTCAAGAGGAATTGCCCTCATAACCAAGCTGGAAGGGGAGACTGGGCAGCTAAACACCCTGGTAGGGATACAGGTGATTTGATGTCAAGCCGTGATCGAACGGCTGAGAACAACAGACAACCAGAAGCTGGGCAAGTGAGAGTAGGCACGACAGAAAGAGTGAAACGCCAAGGACTGTTCATCAAATCGAAGATAAATGGGCAGCCTGTGACATTCCTCATCGATACTGGGTCAACGCAGTCGTTCATTACCGACGCCGTTTTCAACAAAATTGAGGAAGCCAGAAAACCAGTCTTGCAGAGAGTGCCCAATACAATTCATCAGGCTGATGGATCGCCTTTGGACACCATGGGGAGAGCCTCCATGGAGTTGCAGGTTGGAGGTTTACTCTTCATCGTTGAGATGACAGTTGCCGCTCTTAAGAACGAAGGAATCCTTGGCCTAGATCTCTTGATGCAGATGCATGCCGAATTAGACTGCCACAAAATGGAACTACGGACGCCATGGCAGTCCATCGCCTGTCAGGACCAAGAAGGCCGAGATTTCTGTTCTCGAGTCGTGGCGAGTGAGACAAGCATTGTCCCTACTGGTCACGAGGTAGTACTGAGGGGAGAAGTAACCGGCCGTAACCCTAGCGTCGTTAACCAAGTTGGTTTGTTAGAGCCTCCTCCTAACCCGACGGAGCGAAGCAGAAAGGGCCTACGGGTAGCAAGAGCCGTGGTTACTGCAGATTCCGGAATTCTGCCAGTGAGAATGTTCAACCCAACCGGGAGAGAGACCACTGTCAAGAAGGGCACAATGGTGGCCAGTCTCAGCTCAGTCCAGGACCCATCAGATGACACCTTAGCAGATGATGAGGTAGCTGGGGATCCGCCGGACAATAGTCTAGCAGGTGACGAGGCAGCCAAAGACTTGCCACATGGCAGCCTAGCAGATGACGAGGTAGCTGGGGATCTGCCGGACAACAGCCTAGCAGGTGACGAGGCAGCTGAAGACTTGCCACAAGACAGCCTAGCAGGTGACGAGGTAGCTGGAGATCCGCCAGACAACAGCCTAGCGGATGACGAGGCAGCTGAAGACTTGCCACATGACAGCCTAGCAGATGACGAGGAAGCTGGAGATCCGCCAGACAACAGCCTGGTGGGTGACGAGGCAGCTGAAGACTTGCCACATGACAGCCTAGCAGATGACGAGGAAGCTGGAGATCCGCCAGACAACAGCCTGGTGGGTGACGAGGCAGCTGAAGACTTGCCACATGACAGCCTAGCAGATGACGAGGTAGCTGGAGATCCGCCAGACAACAGCCTAGCGGGTGACGAGGCAGCTGAAGACTTGCCACATGACAGCCTAGCAGATGACGAGGTAGCTGGAGATCCGCCAGACGACAGCTTTCCAGTAACTGGTGACAACCCAAGGGGAGATGATCGAGACACTACACAAAAACCTTGCTAGGGCCATTTGAGCCGAACAGTTGAACACTTAACACAAGGAGAACTTGAATTGTCGAAAAACGACTTGGTTGTGAACTGTAGTTTTTAGCATGTTGTTGATTTTCATATGTTGTATATAAGCTTGAGTTGTGCTGTTGACCAGCCGTCATAAGAAAGTGTGACGACGATACAGATGTTTTCATGAGTCGTAAAGGGAAGAATATGTCATAAAAGGTGAATAGTTGATAGTTCTGTTTGTTTATAAGCCTAGTGATATTTGGAGATGGGTAATGGCAGAAAGCGGGAGATAGAATTGTACGTCGAGAAGTGTTGATCATAATGTTCTACATAAGAAAGTGCATGCTGATTTTTGTTTTAAGCTGTCAATAATTGTGGATTTGTTAGCTTGGGGACCAAGCTTGGGAGAGAAGGGGGTCGTGTAACGAACCTGTGCTAAATATTTTAGCACTATCCTGTAGTAATGGATGGGTATAAGTAACAGCACATCCGCTATAACGTGTAGACCAATGGGGATTGCAACGTATCGGTATAGGTACTGCTTAATGAAGGAAAATTAGCATAATTCGCATATTCAAATTATATGGGGGGTTTGTCATGACTAATTTTGATAGATTATTTGTTGGACAAGTTATCTGGACGGGAATCAGTGGTTACATTTGATAATTCAGTCGGGGTTATATTGTTTTAAGCGAAAGTGTTGTTTTTACTAACTGTTTTCACAATGATTTGTCATATGGGTAAATATTGGAATACAAATTGTGTATGGGAGGATTATGTGCTTAGGACTAGCCATCACATTGTATCCGCCCCCTGAGTAGCCCGATCAATCTCACCGAGATTTGCTCCTAGCTGTACTCTTGTGTTGCCTAAAGGTAATGATTAAACTTGCTTTTCAACTGAAAATGATGGTTCCAGACTAATTCCTTTGCATATTTAGTTCAATTGATTAATTAACATTAGGGCTTCGAAAGACGATGAATGCTAATGAATGATCTTCAATTGAGTGACTGATTGTTCGAAGGATGATCAATTGTCTGCTGCTGTGCCGAGGCGAGAAGGGTGATCAATTGAAATCGACGGATGGGTGATTGCTGGTAGACCTGGTGGTGAGCAGTACCTGACGGTTGGTGATGGTTGTATGCCGGTAACTCCAGCCATCAGCAGCGGTCATATATTTTGACCAAACGGACGGGGAGCTCGGCAAGGCACGGGGCATCCTGACAAGATTGCCGTGTCAGCTGGCGTGGCGAACCGTGGCCGTTACAGTATATCATGTGCGCTGCATTCAATGGTATATGTTCTGCATAGTAGTCGATTTGCATTATAGACATTCTTCAATCTAGGCCTAGATTATATTAAAAAAACACTACAAGGGCATCTCCTATATACACACTCTCACACACCACTACGCCATTTTTCTTACCGCATCATCGTCGCCAGCAGTTGGGCCACCTCCAATGTAGATATCGTCCTTGGCTGGCTCAATATCAATATCGTTGTAGATAACGCGAATTTTCTTAGCTTCAGTAAAGTAGACAAAATAATAACAGGTTCTCCGTGTTGGATACTGGTCCGGATAATTTGGCGAGGCAAGGGTTCCTCTCGTCACGTTGAAAACATCTTCACCGCAGTTGGCTGTGTATTGAAAGAGTTCGAAAGAAAAATCATGAAAATCCGAAAGTTCTTTTCAAGATATCTAATAATCTGTATGTTTTCATACACTATAGCATATTCCAAAGTTTTCGTTAGAGGAGTGTGCAAGAGGGCAACTTTTAACCATGAAAAAAAATGCTCACTTTATATCCCCTATGAAGAACTTATTTCAAGTTGAATTAAAATCAAACTGTTCTTATAACCCCATAAATAACTGATAATTTTTCGATTTTTTCTTTTCGCTCGTTCGCAATGCGACCACGCAAACAATATTAAACATAACAAAAATTTAAAAAGTGACACCTTTTAAAGGGGGCATTTGTTGCAGATGTGAATTATAATTGATATATCATTCTTTATTAAAACAAGATCATATATTTGTCCAGACATACACAGAAGATAAGAAATGAATGTCTATGGGAGCGAGCAAAGCAAGAACCATTGGACATACAGATCTTGCGCAGGAAGTGGGGCTGGATAGGACACACACACCCTCAGAAAGCCAGCATCTAGCACCACACGCATGGCCCTGACTTGGAACCCTCAGGGGAAAAGGAAAAGAGGCCGCCCTCGAAATAGCTGGAGAAGAGACACTGAGGCAGAAATGAGGAGGCAAAGAACCAACTGGACAGAGGCGGCGAAACTAGCCCAGAACAGAAGGAGATGGCGTCTTGTTGTCGATGGCCTATGCTGTACTGAGAATGGCGGAAGGCCTAAGTAAGTAAGTAAGTTTTACCTCTTGTCAGTAGTTCACAGTTTTCTCCATGATAAGCTAGTTCGCATAAGCACATGGGAGATTCTCCAGGCTGTCGAGGTACACATGTGCCTCCATTCTGACACGTTGTTGTCGTACAATCTGAAAATCAAAAGAAAAATAATAATAAGTGATGTAATTATTATAAATAATGTACATGATATAAACAACACCAATTCAGTTTAAGGAGCAAAATGTTTCCATAATTATTTAAAAATCATATTCAGAATTACTATTACATGTATTTCTAAAGCATGTTAGCATTGGTTTCGGAAGCAAACCTCTTATTGTTCTTTTCATATTGTTATATTTTCAATCTGATTTAAAAAGAAAGCTCGCAAATGATTTACCAAGACAAAGCCATTATTACTAGATTTATTAGCGAACAGTAACAACAGGATGTACAATTAACTGAATACGTGTTAATTGTGAACTCACTGTGAACTTAGCCCAAAGTATTTGACTTTGAGTGGGGCAGTTAGGAGGCAAATTCCTATACACCCACAACGGTAGTGAACAGAAATATCTTCGGATATCATCCGTAACCAGTCACGCACATTCTCTCCTTTTTTATAGACAATTTTGGGTGCAGTTGAACACACCAAAAATCTGATAACTCTTTTGTGTGAGTGTGTGTGTGTGGTGTGTGAGGGTGTTAAATACGTTTTGGAGATTATCCGGATTAAAAGTGAACAAAAATAAAACAAAGGTATTAATGTTGGGTCCTCGTGAAAATATAAGAAATACGTTTTCACTGGGAAAGCAAGTAGAAGTTGTTAAAATACTTGGGAGATGAATTATAAAGAAATATTAAGTAAAATTAAAAGACTGGTAGGCTGGTGTAAACAACGTGATTTGACCCTTACTGGTAAAATACAATTGTTGAAAGTATTTGCCCTATCCAAACTTATATAATTATGTCTCTTCAGTTCTGTATTATTGGTACCAATTTGGGTTTATAAAGAAGTTGAAAAAATTTGTTTTGATTTCATATGGAGAGGACATGATAAGATTAAAAGAAATATCCTTTATTTAAATTATAATCATGGAGGTTTGAAAATGATGAATTTTAGAGATATGATCAAGGCACAAAGAATAATGTGGATTAAGAGACTAATTTATGAAGACAGTGATATGAAATGGAAAAAAATATTTTGACTATATATTCGAATCGATTGGAGGAAGATTTATATTTTTATGTGATTATGAAAAATATTCATTTTCAGGCGCCACCATTGTACCTAGAATTTTTGAATATTTGGCATGAATTAAGAGAGAACAGAATTATTACTAGTAATGTAGGAAATTAAATGATTTTTAATAATACTTTGATCCGTTTTGGCCGGAAAACATTTTTTAATAGAAAACTATTTGAGGCGAATATACAGGGTTGGAAAAAAGTTTGGAATATTTTTTTGGCGATGAGTATGTCTGATTTTAAATGCTAGTTTCTACTATATTGTGATGAATAATTCATCCAAATCGGATTAACCGTGTTGAATGAAGTCTACTGTTCCATCTTGTACCAAAGATTACGTAATATTGTTAAACATGTTACAATGGCTGACCAATGAACCACATGTTGTCAGATTTGCTCTATTTGTGTTTGAACATCTTGTTATACATTTCTGTACTTCACGTGGAATTTTGAAAAAGCTACGTGCAGTTTGCAGTCATTTTGAGGACTTCGGTATAGCAATTAAACTGTATCTGATTATTTAACTTTTTCGTTAGACATTTGCAAAAACAGCAAATATACGCTTCCGAATTCCAAGTGGACCTCTGCACTGTGTGATAAGCCTGATTTTTAATGTTGTGCTTTTAAAGTTAAAAAGGGACACATATCTTTTATTTGAACCTCAAAGAAGAACTTAAAATGACGAGGGATATGTTTAAGACAAGAAATAATTCTTGGAATAAAAATATTCCAAACATTTTTCCAACCCTGTATATATCAAAGTAAGCATGTTATAGATAAAAATGGCCATTTAAGGCCAGTTAGCTATTTCCTACAAAAAGGTCTTGATGCCAACGATTTATTCTACATTAGTAACATTTATTCAGCTTTGCCGGTGTATTTGAAAGAGAAAAGGAAAATAGACGAAGAGATAAATGATACGATCGATTACTCGGAATTGATGTATAAAGTAGGCGATAAAATAATATCATATGAAGGAATGACTTCATATTTATGTTATAAATTCTTTATAAATAATATACAGGAAACCTTTGCATTTAGACACGCGGAAATAACACATTTAAATACCAAGTTTGGAGTTGCGACTTGCTTTTTAACCCCGAGATTATGCACTTTAGATGGGAAATTACGTGAATTTCAGTTTAGATTACTACATAGTATCCTATATTGTAATGATAAATTGTATCAATTTGGTTTTTTATCATCTAACTTATGTTCTTTCTGTGGAAAGGAAATTGAGGTATACAACCACTTGTTTATGAAGTGTCAATTGGTTAAAAAATTGTGGCAAGAGATTGGGGAACAAAATTAATGAAATTGATGCACTTAAATACTTTAAAATGGGAGGAAATTTTAGTTGGTTTAGATGGAAAATCAGAAAAGCACATGTACATTAACCACTTAATTATACTCATAAAATATATGATATACAATGCGAGATCAAAAGGAACGCCCCCAACAAAGAAAGAAATCTATAATGCACTTTTAGAAAGTAAAGATAATGAACGGAAAAAAGCAATAGTTCGAAATAAGTTAAGTTTACATCTAAAAAAATGGACTTATTTTGAATGTTGGACGAAAGGAGGACATACAAGTTAATATTACAAACGGCTTTACAAAAAATATTATTCATTGTTACAATTGCCCTATATACTTTAATTCGTCACCTATGATTTTAATCTATACCTTGTTCAGTTAATTGTACTATAGTTTATTTATGAATGGCATGCTATGGAATTATATTATTTGTATTGTCTAATATTGCCATGCTGAATTATACTGTGTAATCAATGCTTAATTTGTAATATTCATTTTGAAAATCTGAATCAAGGAATAAAAACAAATTATGAAAAGAAAAAAAAAAGAGTGTGTATGTGTGAGTGTGCATTTCACACTTTGGGGGAATAGTTCCACCTCCCCTCCGTTACAAAACCGAAAAACTGAACCGATTGAATAAGACTCAATCAAAGCTGATGGAATAAAACGTTGCCAATATTTAAGCACCCACTTGCAGAGGGGTATAGTTGATTTTACGATATACCATACACACCTACAAAAATTCACACAAACACAAAATGGGCTTTCTTTTTCGATATCAAATTTTAAGCTCTTTTAATGGAAGAGCAAGTGGAGAAACTGGTTAAAATTGGTTTAGAAAAACTTTTTCCTGAGAGTATTCAGGGACTCCCGAGTACATTAGAAGAGGCCGGAGGAACTGAACGGGACAATCCTGCTTGAAAAAGGCTTTTAAAGAAAATAAATGTAGGACTGAGTTCCCTAAATCTTCAGAACAATGCTAGAATTAAAAATTATTTTGTGGGAATATCAAATCAAAGCCCACGACAAATCCATTTTGATGCGACACACAAACAGTTGGCAGTTTGCCTAAAAATGACCACTATGACATCCTAACGTTGGAGAGAGAGAGATAGAGAGAAGAAAGAATATCAGAGAGACAGAGAGAGAGAGAAAGAGAGAGAGAAGGAGAGAAGAAGAGACAGAGAGAGAAACAATGGGTACTGAGAGGGAAAATATGGACGGAGAGCAGAGAGAGAGAGAGAGAGAGAGAGAGAGAAGAAAGAGTGACAGGGCAAGAAAAATATATAAAAGCATCGTTGCTATGATGGAACAGTGACTAGAATCACAAAAAATAGAAGAGACGAGACTCAATTTTGTTTTCGAAATTCTGTGTGGAGTAGGAAGCGGACTTTGAATTTAATTAGAAATGGATAATTATGATCTTATTGAGATATAATACAATAAAGAAAGAAATCGGGTCAATTTAGCAAAGGAATGTAAACATTAAAAAAAGAAATAATTTCAGCGCTTGACCAGTGTGTGCGGGCAAGCAATGAATCCGATGACCGGGGTAATAATAATGTCTGTAAAGCTCTTAGAGACATCGTAGATGTATTAGGAGCTATATAAACCCAGAATATTATTAATATCATTATTATTATTATGCTAAACAATTTTGGAAGAAATTAGCTGAGTAATAAGCAAAGAAATAAAAAGAAATCCAGCTAATATTTTGAACATATTATGCTGAAAGGGCAATCCAACCTTTTGAATAAGAAAGTTGTGATTTTTTAAAGTTGTAATCACTTCTATGGGAATTTCGAATTGGCCGAAATAGGTAAGGTCACTGTGATGTAGCGACGGTCAACTCCCCCACTCTTGTTGTATCTTTTTCTTTTTGGAGGACGTATAACAATGTGCTATCTACAATGTACCTTCAGTACTTCCCCGAGGGAAATGCGTTCAGGCGAAACCCGGAATTTTAATGATATTTTTGTGTAGGACAAATGGGAGAGTTGACCGTGAATACGTCAGAATCGACTCACCAAATTGCCAATTTGAGATTCGCATAGATGTAGTGTGGTCATTTTTCAAACATTCATAACTCTCTTATTCTGCATATTCTTTGTCCGATTTCTTTCAAACTTTCACCATCCATTTTCTCTTATTTTCTGTTTTGCAAAGGTTGGATTGCCCTTTAACATTTATGGTCTCTATGAGTCGAGTAGTTTCGTGATTTTCAGCGAGGTTACGTCAGTTTGTTTATATTTTGCTAGCTTAAGCAGCCCATCTACTGCACGAGAAACATTATAAAGATTACTTTGAGCTAGTTTCGTTTGTAATGAAAATTCATTAAAAAACCCCTCAAAACTAGCTTCATGCGGGACCAGTCGTAATCGAGTCTTAGATAAATTGCATTGGGAGCAAGACTTGGGCTTACGACTCACGCGTTATCTGCAGAATCCTGGAACAGTATCACATTTCTAGATGCTCCTATTATTAAGGCATATTATTTATAGCCATCTCTCTTGACCCAGGTTTACCTATAGTTGATAGCGGCTTCTAAAAGCTGGTTCACCATATTCATCTCACACCAGACCAATATTTTATTAACTGAAACTCTTACAGTATTCGACATCAATTCATTACAAAGTTTACTCTTTATATTTAAAGGGGAAGTCCGGTCCAAAAATTACTTGGTTTTGATAGAAGCAGGAAAATCAGACCAACAGATCAAAAAAGGTTTGAGGAAAATTCGACAACTAATAAGAAATTTATGAATTTTTAGTGGCATGAAAAACTGGAGAAACAATGAAAATCACTAGACAAATTGGCAACTCAGTCGTGAATCTGTGATGTCATGGGTACACAACTCACCAACTTTTTTGTTTATATTCATAATACAAATTTAAATTTTTGTCGAAGAATGTGATTTCCTCATGACTTGAACCAACTTATATTTATAGTAATATGTTTTTGCATGTATACACTAATACAGAATAAATAATTTTCTGTAAAAAGCATGAAAATATGAATATTTATACAATATACATAAAAGATGAGTTTTTATGGAAATGTAATATTCTGAAAACAATATCAATATCTTGAAGTTCGTGAAATATTTGTAAATGTTTATACATGCAAAAACATATTACTATAGATGTATTTGGTTCAAATTATGTGAATATTCATATTCTTGGACAAAATTTGAGCATTTGTATTATGAATATAAACAAAATTATTGGTGAGTTGTGTACCAATGACATCACAAACCCATGACTGAGTTGCCAATTTGTCTAGTGATTTTCATTGTTTCTCTAGCTTTTCATGCCACTAAAAAATTCATAACTTTCTTATTAGTTGTCCGATTTTCCTCAAACTTTTTTTTGATCTGTACTCATTTTAACTTAGGATTTCAATTGTTTATCCATTCTGCTTATTTAAACATGTTTTAGTTATTTCATAATATTTGTCTGGGGCTGCCATATTCTCAAGCAATTCCCATTGCAAATGGCAGTCCTTCTTCCGCAAATGATTTTTTATTCGATGAATTACAATAATTTGACAAATTATCATTTCGTGTTTGTTTTAAAAAAAATGATTGTTACATAAATTATACTTGTTTACTTATGATTCATTGTCAAAGAGTACTTTTGTATTTTATTTTATGTATGTTACCGAAAAAAGTTGTACTTATATGAATGCCGAAGAAAATAAATCAAATCAAAATCAAAATGGCCAATAAAACGTTTTTCTCCCACGCAGCGGAAGCCATCATTATATAAACTACTGAAGTGCATTCAAACTTGACTGTAACAATTACGGAATGCAAGCCGAAAGGAATATTATAATGGTAGAATCTTTTGATGATATTTCCATTCTTTTTTTATGGAGGTAGGTAATTCCATAAATAAGGGGGCCAATTTGTGACATTTTTGGTGTCCCTTTTACATATGAAACCCACATGTTTTTATGGCTCATAATGAAAACACCAATAGTGGAGTGAGATTGTAAAGTGATCTCCAAGCATAATGTTGCATTGTCATGCTTAGATCACCTTACAATCGTACTGCACTATTTGAGCCTTTACTCAGAGCCACACAAACATGTGGGTTTCATATGTAAAAGGGACACCAAAAATGTCACAAATTGGCTCCCTTATTTATGGAATAACCCAGGTGCATGAAGCGTCCTCTTGCCTACCAACAGTAAATTCATTAGAAATAGGGACATTTGTTTATGTTTATAATTATGTTTATTTACTACATAATATGCCTTTTCATAATTGTTTATATCATATTGCAAGGGCATGACCGGATCAATTTCATCTTTACGTACACCTCTTGGATTCCAACAATGAATCCAACAGGGTGCGTGCCGAATTGGGCTAATGGTAATTTAATGTTCGCAACGATCAAACCCTAAGGGCTTTGCAGCCTTTAATAAGACGCAAGAAAATGATTTCAGAGGTGTGTCCTCCAGATATGTATGTACCACATGAATGTATATTTTGTCATATTTTTGTTTAAAATGCACGTACATTATTTCGTTCATTTATTACTTTGTAAACTTATAATGAAAAGTTGGAAATAAATGTCATTAAATTGAATTGAATTGAATTGAAATTCTGCACCATCAAGGGTGAAAAGATGTTTAAAACTTGGCATTTTCTGTTTCAGTAAGCACATTCTGGAATATTCTAATCGACCAGAGGAATGATTTATACATGTATGAGCCTTCCATCAGAAGACAATTGTTTGCATTTGCTGAAACTATTGTTCTTCATGTTATTGTCGTTCAAAGAAGTTCAAATCCTTGCTCTTAGCAAAAGCTAAAAAAAAGAAAGATCTAAATGAACGTCTTAATGAAAAAAAAATTGTCAACTTCCTGGAGCTTATATCTACGTCTCACTTGTAAAAGGATATGCGTCACTAAAGTCTTGGTTAAATTCATTTCACTTAGGAGGGGTAAAATCATTTTAAAAAATGCTGGTGGAAAACGCAAGGAGCTTACAAAGTAAAAATATTAGAATTTTTTTAGAAAACGTTTTTCCAGCAGTGATTTTGACATACTGTGTTATCATGGTTATATCAGACCCTAATTTATGCGTAGACTCATCTCTCATATTAGAGTATTATACTCAAATTCGAGCTTTTCTTCTATTGTTGATTGTTTTTTTCCACAAAATGAATGTGAACTCCAAGGAGAATGACGTTGGGAACAAACATTGTTCCGCCCTTCCCTCAGAAGACCTATACGTGGTACACCTTTACCCTGTATTTACATCTTGTAACCCTCAGCCAAACAATGAAAGCAAGAGAAAAGGATTAAATGTACATAGTTACTTTTCTTCATGTCTGAATTCCATTGCCCTCGTCTGTGCATTGTTCTCATCGCTTCCTCCACACGTTACCTATCTGTCGAAGGCACAGGACACACAGCGATTTCGCTGGGCAAATATTGAATATTTGCTAAGATGAATAGGAGTGGTTTCACAACATTGACATGATATTTCTCTATTACAGCACTCTCAAAAAATCTCGGAGTCATCTTGAATTTGGCCCTTCTACCTTATTTCCATACTGTCTAAATAGACCCCTATCAAGTGATATACCTCTGATTCAGTTCTATGAAATAATGTAACACAACCACTTAAAGGCCAAGTCCACCCTAACAAAAAGTTGATTTGTTTAAATAGAGAAAAATCCAACAAGCATAACACTGAAAATTCCATCAAAATAGGATGTAAAATAAGAAAGTTATGGTATTTTAAAGTTTCGCTTAATTTCACAAAACAGTTATATGCACATCTTGGTCAGTATGCAAAGGAGGGAACCAGTGACGTCACCCACTCACTATTTCTTTTGTATTTTATTATGTGAAATATAGAATATTTTAATCTCTGCAGATTTCACAATTAGGAAGCTCTCATTGAATTGTGTATAGGTTGCGACAATGGCAATTACACATGTTCAGCGATGAATCAAACCTTGTTTCACATTATAACAAGGAAAAATTAAAATATTTCGTATTTCATGTTATAAAATACAAAAGAAATAGTGAGTGGGTGACGTCACTTGTTCCCCAGTTTGCATACTGAGCAGGATGTGCATATAACTGTTTTGCGAAATTAAGCGAAACTTTAAAATACCATACATTTCTTATTTTACATCCTATCTGGATGAAATTTTCAGTGTTATGCTTGTTGGATTTTTCTCTATTTATTCAAATCGACTATTTGTTAGGGTGGACTTGGCCTTTAAAGCAGTTCATGTATGTAGTAATAACCTATATAGTCCTACAAATTAGAGGTTGTCGACAAAATAATGTCGAAGACTAAGAATAATTACCTTGCACGTCCTAATTACAGAATTAGAATAAAAAATGCCCTCATGAGCCATATAAAGATGCGTCAGATGGAGATACAAAAGGTGTTTATGAAAAAAGGGTAAGGGAACTATCATTTTTTTTCAAATCATGCTTTCAATCCAAGGGTTGAGGGTTCGAATCTCAGCCCGGCACTAGCGTCTTTTAGCAAGACATTAATCCACATTTGCCACTCTCCACCCAGGTGTATTAAAATGGTACTTGGCAGGATTTATTCCTTGAAATGCACTGTGCGCTGATTACGGCTGCCGGAGCTAAAGCCAGGGTAATAATATCCAAAACCCTTTGGAAGCGCATAAGGGACGTTATATCATAATGTGATATGCGCTATACAAGAACAGTGGTATTATTATTATTATTATTATTATAACAGGGATGGAAAAGGGGCATTATATACAAAAAAAAACCCCTCTTTTTAATAATTTCATTTTTTTTGGCAGAGGATTTACAGGGTTGGAAAAAAGTTTGGAATATTTTTTTGGCGATGAGTATGTCTGATTTTAAATGCTAGTTTCTACTACATTGTGATGAATAATTCATCCAAATCGGATTAACTGTGTTGAATAAAGTCTACTGTTCCATCTTGTACCAAAGATTACGTAATATTGTTAAACATGTTACAATGGCTGACCAATGAACCACATGTTGTCAGATTTGCTCTATTTGTGTTTGAACATCTTGTTATACATTTCTGTACTTCACGTGGAATTTTGAAAAAGCTACGTGTAGTTTGCAGTCATTTTGAGGACTTCGGTATAGCAATTAAACTGTATCTGATTATTTAACTTTTTCGTTAGACATTTGCAAAAACAGCAAATATACGCTTCCGAATTCCAAGTGGACCTCTGCACTGTGTGATAAGCCTGATTTTTAATGTTGTGCTTTTAAAGTTAAAAAGGGACACATATCTTTTATTTGAACCTCAAAGAAGAACTTAAAATGACGAGGGATATGTTTAAGACAAGAAATAATTCTTGGAATAAAAATATTCCAAACTTTTTTCCAACCCTGTAGAACTTGAATAAGAAACACATTGATTTTTTCTTTCAATAAAATTTCCAGTTCATGCTTATTGTGAATACATGAAATGTAGTACTCAAGCATATCATATTGTTTGCATGAAATTGGCATGAAACCACCACCCCCTTTTCAACATGTATAATGGTTTGAGGTTGACGTGTATACTTCTAAGGATTTGTATTTAATATCCTGCCATATTCAAAGTCGGCCTATTCCACCTACACACAGTGTTCACAACATCAGCATGCTTATTATGACAACCACCTTTCATACTCCTCATGCTCATGTTGAGCGTGACAATGGAGACCACTCGAGATAAGGAAGTACCATGAAGCTACAAATCAATGGAATACTAAACATGCACACGTCAGATGCCTTTATCAATACTATCAAATGGTAAGATCGAAGACGGAAACGAATAAATAAATAAGAATGCCCCGAAGTCATTTTCAAAGATGAAGTCACAACATACCAGTAGGTACGATGTTACACGTTCTATCTTTTTCATTTAAGGGGATGGGATGTAATCATGATAGGAATCGTGAGAGTTGCTCTTTTCGAGGCAATATAAGCTGCCTTGTGATGGTCAAAATACTTGTGTGTTGCCGTCATAAACAGTGATGCCTCTATCTTATTTTTGATTCTTGTACTTCTTCTCCAAACGTTTGATATGACTACAGAAGTGCTTGTTAAATAAGTACTATTTGTTTGCAAGTTTTCACCAGAGGACCTACGGCTTCTTTCTTAATCATGGGATTAAGAGCTGACCGTTATTTGAAATGCCTTCCTCACTGGCCCTAGCGTACTGACTTGACCCATCATGTCCATCGATGCTATAACTAGATAACCAGTGAACCATACAACCTACCATTCCAGCTCATCCTTAAGAGTTGACTAAATCATACGCATTTTTAATTTCTATGAAAAGAATAATAATGCTGAACATATTATTGTGAAACCACTGAATCACATATCATTGTTCTCTGTCAACCTCAACTAATCAAAACATTGATACAAAACGGCGGATGTGGCTTAGACTATGATATATTTTCATCTCGAAAGAGATAATGACCTGTCTGGTCCCCCCTCTCTCTCTCTCCCTCGCTCTCTCTCTCTCTCTCTCTCTCTCTCTTCTCTCTCTCTCACTCTCTCGCTCCCTCACTATATATATATATATATATAATATATATCTCTCCTCTCTGGCTCTCGCTCTATTTGCCCCCACTTTCTATATACTTCTTTCGTTTTTCTCCCCCTCTCTCTGACTCTCGCTCTATTTAGCACACCCCCCCCCCTCTCTCTCTATCTCTCTCTCCAGTTTTCCTACCCCTCCCACTCTCTTACTCTTGCTGTCCCCCTATCTCTCGCATTGTCTCTCTATCCCCGTTTAGTTTAGAATGGGCTTTCGGTCCTATCCAGACTACTTCCCCCTCCATGGACTAACTTCCCGCACTTCTATTATCCTCACAACTACCAATCTAGGATAATCATCACCCAGACAACTATCCACGGACGATTACCCCTTGGACAACAAGTACTCATAGTGGATATTACCTATAAGATGCATATTCCCTCCGGCCCCCTTTTTTGTTATACAGTACAGTTACTCATCACACGTTTTTTTTCTTTTCCATTTAAACTGTGACCAAGATAACACCACTACTCTCGGATCGTACTTGTCCGGTGGTAACTCTCCGAGATTACCTGTCCGGGGAATTACATGTATATTCTTTTTATCTTTCTCTCCTACTATTTCCGTCTTATTTCTGATTTGGTCTGTTCAATAGTCTTTTCATTCTAGTTTCTCCTTCCCTCACACTCTCTATCTCCTTCTTTCCGTCTCATCCCTCTCTTTTGTTTAGGCTTCACTTCCATCTTTTCCTATTTCATTTTTTAAAAACTTTGATTAAAATGCATTAAAAACAGTCATATTGTAATGAATTAGTGATTGCAAACCCTTTCGTGTAGTTTTTCCTAAACATTTCATGACAGTCAATCCTAACGTGTAAGCAACAAGTATATTGTTACTGTGAGGTGCAACGTGTTAGACAATAATTATAAAGTCCTAACCATACTAACCATGTCATAAAGCAATACACCTTTTCCAAATGTACCTTATAAATGTTTCATTTAACTTTCATAGTTGTTTAATCACACAATTCCGTATTGAACTTATATGCAATAATGCTAAAGTCTACTAGAAATGAAAGGATGTCTAGAGTGACAAAAGTTATAAAATTAGAAATAAGAGTTCAGTGTTCACATGTATAAACTTTATTTGATTTTTATCTTATACATCTTTACCCGTTTAGTTGCATAATCATCACATGACCGGATAACCACTGAGAGTTTCTATGCATTTGTCACTTACCTGCTTACCAGCATCATAAGTTATTGTATTTTAGATGTTACCAGAATAATTATAACATAATCACTCGATATGGCCATTGGTAAATGTTCTTTGTGATGATCCCAACATCTTTTTATAATTAATTATATAAAGTCAGTAGGCTGCAAATGTTATCCTCATGCCCGTAGGTACGACATACATTGAATCGAACTTCTACATCCTCGTTAGTTGTGTGAATACATCAATAAGCTGCCAAGCAGCTACAATAACAAGACTTTCTCACCTTGTGATAGAACTAGTGGTACTAGGAAGCACAGTATCACTAAAATCAATCTCATCTCTACCATGTTGGTGTGCGGCGCAGACGACAACTCTTACAAGAGCCACCAGCGGGAAATTGAAAATGGCGTCACACCTTACAACCTTTTAATTCCACTCCTCAAAATTGCGCAGGTAGAAAGAGTAATATTTCGTGCTGATTGGTAAATGAAGAGATACGATAGCGGAAACTGGAGACGAATTTACACATTCATATATTGGGTAATCCTTTGCTTGCCGCTTTTGTCGAGAAAACTGTTTCGAAACGAGATCAATTTAATTGTGTTATAAGCAAGAGACGTTTTTAGGTCACTACCAGACAGGGCTGCTGTCAACCCGCTAGAAATTGATCCAGGCGAGAGACGCATCAAGCAAATAATAGGCGTGGTACGTTCCTTATGTCGTTTGTATGTGCACTTGATGCCACCGGTAACCCAAAATCACTACACCCCTCTAGACAATTGGAAAGATTTATCGTATCCAGACCGTGTTTCTTACACAGTAGCTACCAGTTTAGTACACACCCCTTATTCTTCTTACACCCCTCCGTTAGATCGATTGGTACAGTCAGAAAAAGAGACAAAAGGTTGTAAAGCGTCACAAATGAAATATTTTTTCTTTGACTAAAGCTTTCTTCAATTGTTAAAATTATTATGATTGTCACGTCTGACCGGGCAGCGCAGGGCTACTTTTTTCAATCAATAGACTTTAGAAGATTTCAATAGAAGGGTAGGGCATTTATAACCCACGCAGTTAAGTTATTATTCTCACTGCATATTTCTCACTGTTTTTCATAATCTGGGAACACTGCAATGAACTGATGACTAAACACAATTCAAATCATTTTGTGGAATGTATCACCTTTTGCCCCATGGACAGAGAATCTGTATTTGTCTCCTGCTCTTCTATTACCCCTCCCCACTCTCTCTCTCTCTCTTCCCCCTCCTTTTCACTATCTCTTTTTTTCAGATCCCAACTTTTTGAAATGTTTTACATACACCTATTTCAATTTCTGTCTCCTTCTCTCTTGGTCCAGCTACATGTTTTGCTCCTACGAATGTTTCAATTTTTCCTTCACTCTGTCTGTATGTCTGTTTTTCTGTCTGTCTGTCTGTCTCTGTCTCTGTCTCTTTCAACCTTTAAAGCTATTAATCTCGTTTCAATCTCTCTTCGACACAGTGTAATTTATCGTTACTTTATCGTTGTCTTATTGACGCTTCAATATATTAACCTATACATCCTTCCTTGGTCTCACATTTTAATGTGACACTTGTATATAAGAGAAATATTAAAATATTTCTCTTATATACAAGTTGAAATGAATAACATTGTATAAAGGGACAAGATTTATGCAAGCAATGGGGTAGCTACGGGGACATGGGGGCATTAAAATGGCGATAAAAGAAAGGGTAGAAGAAAAGGAAGAGGGGGAAAGGATGAGAAAAGAACATGACAATTCTCCTCCCGCATCATCCCCCTAATGGATGCCCCCAAATAGTATTTAATTTACTGTCTATTCTTTCATTACTCCCCGGGCCATTCTTAAGCTGCAACGCCACTGTATGGGAGTATTTCTTTTCCCTCTTGAACCGTAGGATGGAAGGCGATCAAGGTAAGATTTCAAGATCATTCATTTAATTTCATTCACTCGTGACAGAGTGACCCATCGCTTTCAACAACCAATTATAAAATGCAATGAACCACTACCCTGATTTATATATATCAGGGGTTTTCGCATTTCTGTCCATTTTAGCCTTGCAGATCAGGTATTTCCACAATGTATAGGGTCGGAGGTTGAAAGAAAATTCGGGCTTTTGTCTTTCCAATTTACGACAGCCGAACAGGATAACAAGTTTGAAGGTCATTTATTCATTTTTTCTATTCTTTTTTATGAGTGAACTTCACCGACTTTGGGACAAGGCAACACGTGACTTCAAACTTAACACGTCGTGGAAATTAAGACGAATTATTGTTATTATTAGTATTAGTAGTAGTAATAGTAGTAGTATTGTTGTTGTTGTTATCATGATGATGATGATAATTATTATTATTATTATTGTTATTATTATTATTTTTTTTTATTATTATTATTATTATTATTATTATTATCATTATTATTATTATTATTATTATTATCATTATCATTATCATTATCATTATTATTATCATTATTATTATTATTATTATCATTATCATTATTATTATCATCATCATCATCACTAGTATTTTATTTGGCAAAACAAAGTACATACATATATATATACGAAGAAGAATAATAAGAATAATACAACACAGGAAGGCTGGAATAATATAATTTAACCCCAAGTGTATTGTTATGTTGCCAGGAATTGGGCAGGTAAACCGAATCACAGAAACCCTAAGGATCCCCCATTTATACTAGAAGGAATAACAAAATATACATGTATATCTCTGTAACAGCCTAGCAGAATCATATTGTCATTGACCATTCACTCGTAATGTCTTCCAGTCATATAATACGTTTCAACTGTCAGGTTGACAAGGAAATAATTGTTTGTTATTGCCGAGGAAATGAAGGTTAGAAGAAAAACTACGTACTAATATTATTATTTTGTCCTTCTAATTTACTACAACCAAACTGCATGGTAATGAGTTCGTATTCATTATTCATTTAGCTTCACTGACTTGTGACAAGGTGACCCGGTGAATTCACTTTTTCACAACCAAGTAACACGTAAATGAGCATCAAAATACATTGTATCAATGCCAACCTTGCAGATCATAATGGACTAGAAAATTGGAATCATTAAGTCTCCTGTCAGTACCAATGAAGCTTGTTAGTATCAAGTTACTGACAAGATTAATAACTCCAATTATTTGATTTGATTAGTTTTTAGTAGATTATTTCCCGTTTCAGTATAAGGAATCGCCTGTTATTCCAACACTCTAATATTGTCCCTTGGACTTTCACACTCTGCTTTTCCTTACGGAGTGGTGACAATAGTCTCGTTTGTTGTAGTTATATATTTTATGATCTTTTTAATTACGCAGTGACCAAATACAGATTGTATTTAGACATGTAATATAATCCTAGCTTTTTAGCATGTACTCTTGATTGCAGAGAAACGAATTTCCCTAAGTCTAAGGAAATAACTTGTGTATCATGTATTGTAAAATTAGTTATTAGTCCTCTTTATGTATTGTGAAATAGTTCATTTATTGTTATTGACTCAGATTTACGCAACACACCATTCAGAAATGCCTTGATGTTATGCACTTTGTGTTTATATGATTATTTGAAAATGGTAAATAAACGAATCTGAATCTGAAACTGGAAAACATAAATATACTATAGATATAAGTTCTCCCCCTCCCGGATATCGATCTGAAGAGTACAAGATGAAATGACGCTATATTCATTTTCATCTCTTTTCCCTTCTTTTAAGAGTGACCCATTAGTTTAAGAAAAAATACATAACATGTAGCGAACCATTAAAATTCATTATACATGTCCTTCAGCTTATCGTGTCCTTGTTGTTTAACTGTTTGGCTGTTATTTCCGAAAATATAATAATGACTTTATATCTTCACACTCTTCAAATTACAAAAATGCATCATTGCGATTCAGACCAAATAGATCATCATTTAGGAAAGTAATATTAAGTGTTTTTGGTATATTGGGAAATATGTAAGGAAACTGTGGCAATGAAATCAGATTTAAAATGCATCGCCGTAATGCAGATTATGTCACCTGACAAATAATTCATTTCCATGACCCCAATCCTCAGTTCAGCATTCCTCAAAATGACAGAAAATGGTTGACTACTCTTGTGATTTTGTCTTTCTTTTTCCAACCTCTCCGAAAAGTTGATTTTACAGTCAGATAGGGGTTTATCCGATTTTAGTGATCTAAAAATTAGTTGACTACTTCTTTTGAAATAACACATTTTCTTTCTCTCTCTCTCTCTTTCTCTCTCTCCCTCTGATTCTTTATTTCTTCCACCCACAGTTAAAAAAAAAATCTCCTTTGCTCTATCTTTATTTCTCTGACGGTCTCTCTAACCCTCCCCTTAGTTTCGCCATCTACCCTCTCTTCCATCTTATCACGTACTTCATATTTGAATCATAGTTCAATTATCGCATTATTTTCCTTTCCCTTCTGATGCTGTCTCCTTCTTCACCTTTTTTTTCCTTTCCCGTTCTATCTCGATCTACACCTCTCATCTATTCCAGTATGCCTCAATCATTCACTCACACATCAATTCGGATGAGCTCTCTTATTCATACAGTTATGTTTTTTGAAATTTATTGGATAAGGGTGGTTTCCTACCATTTAATAGCGTCCATTGAAGTAACATTCTTTCCCTTCTTATTCAAAAAGGAGATATTCCAATATAGAGAAAGAGAGAGAAAGAGAGAGAGAGAGAGAGAAAGAGAGAGAGACTATTCTGTAATCCGTTAGCAGGTATGCCATTATTAAGAACCAATCAACCCGAAATATTGTATACAATAAAATATTTTTAATGAATCATGGGAGCACTCCCCCCCCCCTCTCACTCTCACTCTCTCTCCCTCTCTCTCTCTCTCGAATGGGTAAAAGGGAAGACCGAGATGGAGATATGATGACAGAATGAGAGAGAATAAATGATAGATAGATAGATAGATAGATAGATAGATAGAAATGGGGATGGATAAAAGGAAACGGGCACAGAGAGATGGGGGTGGACAGAGTAAGAACTCGAAAAGGGCCCTCTTGCATAAAAATTTGGGTTTAAACGTAAGTCAAAATATTAGACGCAACTTGGTTTACAACCAATCAAGATCACGTATTTCGGACTCCCATTTAATTTATTGAATTGCAATTAAACACAGCTTGTTATGCAGGACGGCCAAGATGATAAAGCACCTTGTAAGGTTATTGCCCCCGACCCCCGACCCCGAACAATGCTCTCAACCAATCACGATAGCTTGTGTTATTCACATTTTGTACCGGCTCCAAGGGAATGCGGTTACAATCCGGGTTTTTTCCGTCAATCTCTCTGAATACGATTAAATCTGTCAGAAATTCCAGGGGAGTTAAACGTGTAGGCAATCTTCCAACCATGCAATATTCACAAAATGTTGATCACATTAATATAACACACACATTATTAATGATCTGTAATGATATGTAAAAAAAAAATTTTATAATAATGAATTGCATAAGTTTATGTAAACCCACTAGTCCCTTTCTCGTTTTATTTCGTCCACAATACGTTGTGCAATTCAAACAAAAGCATTGAATTCACAATGTATTAATGGTTTTCTAACTTATCTTTATAATGTTCCATACTCTATGAATATGGACAGAGTCTAAAGAGTAAAAAATCAATCATAAGTCTGATTCAATTAAAGAAAATGAAATTGAAAATAAATTCTAGAGAGAGAAAGAGAGAGAGAGAGAGAGAGTATGTGTGTGTGTGAGTGTGTGTGTGTGTTTGTGTGTGAGAGAGAGTGTGTGTGAGAGAGAGAGAGAGGGGTGCGACACAAAATTTTTTTCAATGGCTGTCGCCAATGTATAGGACACACTACAAAAATAAGAGAGAAAAAAGAGATGCGTTATGTGGTGGTGGTAATTTGACATTTAAGTGATTTGTGACGTATCTCACACCTACTGTTTTAAGATCAATAGCTTCATATGCGTTAAAAATCTAGAATATCAAAAATGAAAATCAATAACTGTTCAACAAGTGATTACAAGGATATAAGAAATTTGTTGTGAGTAAAAGCAACTTTAAGAGGAAGAGGGACGACTTCAAAATAAGCAAGCGAAAAAAAAAATATATAACAGACACCTAATTCATGAGTCATCAGTATTTCATTAACAAAAAGGTAAAAGGGGTACATGACCATTTGGACATCTTTTCTTTAGAAGATAAGTTCTTTTTGTCATGAAGACATCGGTATGTTTAAACGCAAACACACAAACACACAAACACACAAAGCCATGGCAACGAGAAAACATATTTCGTTTCCATTTTACTACAAACAACTTCAATCAAAAGAACCCGATTTCGCCATTATGCGTCAACTGCAGCCTTAATTATCTGTCG
The DNA here is from genome assembly GCA_025617745.1 of Heliocidaris erythrogramma. Taxonomy (NCBI): domain Eukaryota; kingdom Metazoa; phylum Echinodermata; class Echinoidea; order Camarodonta; family Echinometridae; genus Heliocidaris; species Heliocidaris erythrogramma. Next base: position 26,626,401 of record CM046857.1, on the reverse strand, counting down.
AAAAAAGCTTAATATGAACACAAGATCTGGAACACAATACAGGATAAAGTTCGGTAGTTTCTTTACTTGGATAAAAAACATCTTCCCTTACTTTGCATTATTTGCATGACTTGTTTTGCGTCATTTTCCTAAAAAATCTACAAAGGGCGTATGATATTTGTCAAACGCACCCTGACATGTTTAGTCATCTGTTTTGATAAGGGTTGATCATGTCTTAAGGTATCTCTTTCAGTCTCATACATTATACCATTTGTTGTGGTTTAAAATGCTTCCAAAGGATGTGAATCTTTACAAAACAGGAAGACATCAAGTGGCTTCAAAGCACTAGACCTCAATAAACTTCCAATCAGGGGCGGATCCTGGATTTTTTTTTGACAGATAACGGGCACAATTCCAAATAAGATATCTGACAAACATAGACAAGAAAAAAAAACCCGACCACATCTTTTAAGTCTTAAGCTACTAAAACAAATCTTTGACAAGCATAAGAAGTTTATATCATTTTCCAACTGACGTTGGCATAATTGGATCGAAAAATTTAAAGGAGGGGGCAAATGTTGGCTTCTACATAAAGTTTGCCGATTTGGGTTTTCAAAGGTGGGAGGGTAAAAGGAAAAGCTGCACCTCCCTAAATCCGTCAGGGCAAGATTTGGATTGGGATTAAGTTCGAAAGAAAGGGTAGGGTATAGGATTTCAATAAAAAATAAGGCTAAGGCTTTAAGGATAGGGTTGGTATGCTTAGGATTATGGTGCAGTTTTTTAACGATATGTTAGCGTTAGGATTGACTTTTATCGGACTAAAGGGACATTGGGTCGTTTGAAATTAGAGGGTAAACCTTTCAATATTCTCTACGGACTTTATATCTTTTGTCACATTTTTATGCATTTTAGGAATCTACATTATTGAGGATTAAATCATAATAAACAACATTCCATTCTTTATGAGTGAAGTGTCAGTCTTTTTTTCTTTTTTTTTGCCATGCCGGAGAAACTTAAAGGTACAATGTATAGGCCCTAAGGTATTTTCAAAGCCTTACCTTCAAACTTCCGTTCGTTTAAAGGACACATTTTAACAATGGCTTTATGCTCTATCAGAGGGTGTGAGATTATTGTCCCTGCTCTTGCCCATGGCTACCCTGATAAGGCGCTGCAAAATGGAAATAATTACCTCCTATAGCTACCTATTTACTTCACTGGGTCGAGAGTGGCAAATGTAGATTATCAAATGTCTTGCCAAAGGGATGTGATCGGCAGGGACTCGAACCCTTACCTTTTGGTCCACAGTCAGATACCTTAAAACTAAGCCTCTACATAAAATAAAGAAATAAGATTGCCGTGAGATCGCTGACGATTCTACAGAAATGCACTTAATTTCAAATCGTTGTAATGACAACAAACATGCGCAAATTGGCAATGTACATTGTTATACATCTGTACGTGCCCCGTGTAATGAGAGAAAAGAAAGGGAGAAAATCAGATTTGAAAAACACATATTTGCTGTGATTCTTTCGAAAGAAGAGGGTTTGTCTGGTAGAGTGGTCTGCAAGACATGAATCACCTGGGGAGCATTTCATCAAGCGTTTTGTCAGTGATTTTTACCGACAATTCTTATAAGCTACTGAAATCCTTGCATCTGATTGGCTGAAAGCAAATTTGTCGGTAAAAATCACTGACAAAAGACTTGATGAAACGCTCCCCTGATGTTGTAATGTTTAATGTTTGTGATACATGTGTGTTTTTCAATGTCAAATAATGAAAAATAAGCAAAAATCAACATCAAAGTGCATAACATCCAAGAAGGCGTATACCAATCGCTTGAGTGTTCCATGATAAACAGCAATGTAGGACCAAAATCATCACCAATTTACCAAAGATTAATGATTTTTCTAAAGATTTACAAACATTAATTTAAGCAAGACCATTTTTTGTTCCAGATCCAGAGAAAACCCAACATTAAAAAATAATCAGATGTAATAGAAAATTACTTCTGGAAATCTCATGCCATCTCATTGATATGGCAATGTTGAATGTTCTCGTAAAAAAAAACTCTTACTCTTAAGGTTACTGAATTAGTTATTTTACATTTTAGAATTATGCTTCTTTTCGTGTTCATTTTTATTTTTAAGATTGGGGCTAGATTTTCATTGGGTCAATGGAACGAAGGACCACAGTCAAGTGGAGCACTAGCTCCCACCATGGAATGTAGATCGTCAGAGGGGAAGTAAAACATAAGTTGATAATTTCCCGGCCAGGTCGTCAGAGATACCACTAAAAATTTGAAAAATGCGTTGAAATTTGTCATCCAAATAGTATACTGGAAGAAATTTATGCAATGACAACGCAATAATAGTAGAAGAAAAACTTGATATTTATAAAGGAGATAAATGTATTTTACATAATTTATGAGCACACAGTGATTTACATAATCACCTAAATTAGGGTAATTAGTTTTTAACATGTTACGAATGTTCATTTTTCATGACTGTATAGTGATATGTGATTAGTGTTCCATGAAAGAAAGCTTAATTTTCTTTTAGTCATTTTTGATGCATGGAAAAATGAAATCAATCAAACAATCAATACTGTGTTTATCACTCAAGTGCATGGGGTAAAACTCATAAAACAGAGCATAAATATCTACAAAGCTACGGCATCATAATAGCATCGTAGCATTAATATCTACATGCTACGGCATCATCGTCGTATTATTGTAGCATCAATAGCTACTAGGTGTGACAAAAAAACATTTCTCACTTTTGATCCTTAATAGTTCGAAAACTATATATCAGATAACACTGTCATTGATATGAGTAATAGCTGAATAGGGTACAATAAGCCAGTTCGGGGTTAGCGCATGGTACAAATGACCCCAAATATCCACAGATATTTTAGACATGGAGGGTCCCTTCATGTGCACTTCAGAAAAATAACTCTGGGAGTGATAGAGGTGCCTCATGAATAGCTTTTGTTTCCCCCTTTAAAAAGAATACTTCCACCTGGATATCATGGAATGCACCATTAGTGCATAATTGAATAATGATTACATGACATTCATGAGCACACATCGAATATTAGTGTCAGTGGGTTTTAGAATTTGGTACAGATGACCTTTATCTGCTCATGCTCAGATTGCATCCCCGAAGTGGCTTATTTAGTTGGAGGTGATTTGAATATGAAAGCATAAATAAGTTTCATTAAATCCATGATTAATTCTAAAGTTAGGTTCCAGATTTCGGTTAAAAACTTGAACAAAAACTTGAACTTTACACAGGAACCAATGATGTGTATGTGAGTGTGTGCTTACAATGACTCTGAACAATGGATATGGATACCACCTTTTCAGAGCTCTGCTGACCAGGCTTCTGGTCTCCTGCTCCAAGGCACATGAATGATTTATTAATAATTCATGATGGATTGCCCTGGGCACTGCTAGTCTGAATAGACCTGTTTACTAAGTGATTCAAATTTTATGCATACAAAGGTTGTTCTTGACAACCTGAAAGCTTGCCAGAGGCTTGTCAGACATAGCAACAAATAATGTATGCAAACTGGATTCCAAGTATTGTAGTTAATTCATTAATAACAGGTTAATGGAATACCTCGTTACTAGGTCCCCAGGAAAGAAACATCCATAAATTTGAATCACTTAGTAAACAGGTCTATTCATGGTAAAGGGTAAAATGCATGCACATGAAAAAGTAAGCACATGTTTCCATGTGTTTGCAACATCATCATCATCACTATCATCATCATCATCATCATCACCATCAATATCGTCATCATTGTCGTTATCATCATCATCATCACTGTCACTATCATGATCATCATTAGCAGCAGCAGCATTACATCACCATCATTATTATCATCATCATCATCATCATCACTATCATTGTCATCATTATCAATAATAATGCGCCATGAGCATCTCTCATGATGGATACCGGCGCAATACAAATGTCCATATTATTATTATTATTATTATTATCATCACTATCATTGTCATCATCATTATTATCATCACTATCATCTTCTTCATCATCATCATCATCAAGGACAACATCAATATTCCTATCCGTTGAATGACTAAATTCACTTCGCATTACTTTGATTGCTTCAAAATCCATTAAAATGACATCTCAGTGAAATGACTTTACACAGTTAATGCCAGAGGATGAATAAAGACTAGCTGTGATCGTGGAATTCCTCATGAATAAACAATAAAGCATTCAAACCCTGGCTATTGTCCAGGACCACTGTCTGGGTGTTAACCACACACTCCCATACACACCTGTGCAAAGTTAAAGTTTTGTTAAAGGGTTGAAAATAGAGCAAAATCTGAACCCTAACTTAAAAATTAATCTTGACTTTAATGAAACTGATTTATGCTTTCATTTTTAAATTACCTCCAACAAAAATTGTACACTATTCAGCTATTGCTCATATCAATGTCAGAGTTATCTGATATTTAGTTTTTGAACTATTAAGGATCCAAAGTGGGAAATGTTTTTTGTAACACCTAGTACAATGCTACGATGCAATATCTACAATGCTACGATGCTGCCGTTGTATTGACAGCTTTACACTAATATATTATGCATATTAGACTGGTAATGACACAATGAAACGCTCTTTTGTCACATTTCCAAAACAACACAATAGTTATTCTCTGACCCCATGCGCTTATAATTCGTAACGGGTCAATCACCTTGGCGTCAGTATTCGAATCGTTGCGGTGTGTTCTGAGGTTCACAAGGTGATATACTTTCGGTTGGATGATCACCGCAGACATTAAATACATTGATTTTGATAGTATTGTAAGATGATATTTCTATATACTTTCATATTTAATTATCTTTATCACACAGGAAAAGGAAAAGTCATGATCGTATTTCAAGGACTTTCAACGATGTCCATGGAGAGACTTAGAGACATAGACATAGACAGAGAATGAAACATTCCTTTCAGTTTCAATACGTCTGATCAACTTTTAGCTTTTAGTTAAGAAAATATTTATTCATGATAACAAGAAATTTAACATTATTTTAGATCTTATCACAATTACAGAGAGAAGAGTGAATTCTTGTGGCTCATCATAAACTTGATTCCAATATTTTTTTTCGGTGGGGTTGTATATCATCTATTTTAAAAAGTTTGTGATACATCTACCTTTGAAATCAAATCTGATCGAACCAGATACTGAACTACATGGAATCGACTAATTTTTAGTATCTTACATATCATTTGACATATCCAATACACCCCGTGGTAAATACAAGTTGAAGTAGTCACAGAAGTACAGTTCTTAACATCGTGCCATTGTTCCCGATCATTCATTGTTATTTACTCCCCCGTTAATATACGAGATAAAAGGACAAAAATTCGTAATCTAACAGGAGCTAATACTTTCTATGCCTTCATGGCCACTGACGACGAGATTTTGATCGGCACGTAACGGTCACGGTAGGTGATTACGATTACAATTGACGAGAACCAGTGCGTGGAATAGGCTCGGCTGTGAACAATTATTAGCCTTCACATGTGGCAAAAACTCCATAATGCTAAGTTCAACTTGTGTATCCAGATCTGGGGCTCGGTCGGGTACTAGTTTTTACATTCTTTGGCAAGTCACGTGATCATAATCTGGTTTAAGTCTGAGAGAAATAGTTTCATTATTCTGACCTTTTAATACTGCACCCTACCGGTATAATAATAATAACCGGTCGATAACACAATAGATAGTAATACAGTCATCAAGTCTACCAAAGAGAGTTATTACAGGACAAAAGTGGGCGTGAGGATTATCACCGTGACTATTAATATGCCTACCTTCAGATAGGTGGAACTGGGTTTGGGTCTACTTAATATGATTAATACTTAATAATCATCACGAATAATGGCTTACCTTGGGTAAACATTACAGATTAGCGCGTATATTGTATTATTATATTGTATACATTGTAAACTAGAAAGCTCATTGAGATTGCCTATGGTTACGAAAAGATTGTCATCAGTAAGGATATACATGAGTAGTAATCATTATAGGCATTATACAATCTGAAAAACGTCTAGTCATGTTTTTGACCAGATCGCTTGGTCATATTTTCTCAATCAGATTCTATTCATTTTTGCTAGGATTCTGTTCATTTTGACTAGGATTCTGTTCATTTCAAACCCGAAGCTGGTAGTTTTGATTAGAATAGTGCAAGATGCCCGTGGGAATAGTTATTCTAGTCAGATCTGTCTAGATTCTAGTCAAATTTGACAAGATTGTTTTTAGATTATCTTCTTTGAAAGGGATAAAATACAGCCTATGGAGCTATATAGGCCTATAACTTTGAAATACTCCAAACCGTAGAAGACATTATCCCTTTCGATATTTTCTTAAAGTGTGGGAATATACACATCGATATGAATCGATTATACTTGTCAATACAAACATCACGAAAACACATACCTCACATTACACAATCCACTAATCAGCGATAGGAGACCGAGAAATCACAAACATACCCACAATATTGTGTAAAGTTTGCCTGTTTGCAGAGTAATTGTGTTTAATCATTACCGTTGACAATGGCGTATTCGTCGTTGCGAGGTGTACCAGGTGCTGCGTTTCTATTGAAAAAAATCTCAAAGAAAACAAAATCAAATTATGTGACATTCATATGACACAGCTTTGACTGAGGTGTTTTTCACAATTTCTTTCGATTCAATTAATTCATCCAAATCAGCCTTTAGGATGTATACCGTATTGGAAATAAATGCACTGATACAGTGATTCCACCTCGTCAAAGATAACAAATGACTCACCTTTATTGGTTCTCCGACATTTGCTCCGGTAATAATCGATCAATGCTTCATGTCGTCAAAGATATAGGGTTAAGGTTAGTGTTGCAGTATGGTTTAATAGGTTGATGGTTAAGGTTATATAGCTTTTGGTTCAGGGTTGAAGATGGGAATTCGGTTAGTGGAGGATATTGATCCCGTTGGAGCAATAAGTTACCGGGGCATGTATAGTATAACCGCCCTTACTCGCTCACATCGACGTATTCGAATCCCAATTTCGTCTCCTAGTATAAGGAGCAATAAAATAACTTTAAACATTATTGTATTCAAGGGCTATTTATATAGGAGCATTTTATCAAAGTTCTAAAGTGATGAACGTCGTTGTCATTGGAAACTGATTGCCTTGTTTTAAATATCAGAGGATGGGCGATTATTTAGTTCCCTCAATGCGGTTTCATCTAATGTTAGAGTGTAATGCTTTTGTAAACTTCCAAGCAATACCAGCCATGCCAGCTGTTACCCAAATGCCTTACATAGCGGGAAACCTAGTAATAACATTCACTCGTACTTCATAGCATATACCATGTATGCATATAGCCCAAATAAATGTTGGCCATAGGTATCGGCACATCTTGACCAGTAATTATTGTTCGAACCATTAGCCCTTGCTTAAGCTATAGCTCTCAGGCCAATCAAAAGGTCGGGCCTTAGCATCGCTATAGCATTTATTTGAGCTTAAGCTTTCACTAGGTAGCCTAAAGCCCGGCTCATATGAAGCATCATTTCGATTGCGTCAGTACCTGCTCTAATCGAGCTTGTGAAGGCAATCAATCCTACACCACTTACGGAAAGTAATATTGCACTCTTCATTTTAATAGCAATCACTTTTTCAACGATATCACTCTTTCACGACGCGTAAAAAGCGAACCAGTCACTGACGTGACCCTAACGCCAGCACATGACGCCTTGTGTGAGCCGAGCTTTAGCTTCCAAGCAAGTGCTAGTTACCATGGTTACTAAAGATTCCGCACAATGGCCCAGATAATTTTATGTTCCGAAGTAGCATGAAAATCGGCTATAAAAGGCCCTTATCTATAACCCCTCCCCTGTGTATTGGGCCGCAGAAAAAGCAGGGGATAGTTCTTTCGAAAGAAAAGAATAATTGTCCTATTTAAAATGGGGCTTCCCCGACAAATTTTAAAGTCATATATGATGCAAAGTCTAACGTAAGTGGATCATTTTATGAATAACGAAAACTACTAGTATTCCATTATTGCACTTATACACAATCAGTTGAACTGGTTTCTTTGTTGTATACCTGCCTGCAGCAGTACAAAGTTTTGTAAGGCAATTTAGCATAAGCAACAACAACACAAAAAAATTGTCTTGTTACACGCATTCGTCGTAGATGGAGCTGTTGCAGTAGACTTCCCTGAGCCATCCTGAAAGATGGCTCCGACATTTCCGAGGTTGATTCAGGCGTCACACTGTCCCAGTACTGAGCAAAGATAAAGGAAATGTTCAAATTTGGCTCTGATCGTATAAACATCGGGCCATTCGTGAGGGCATCCTAAGCCATCGTATGACCCGGCGCGCCGGGTTTCTCAGGCTCCGGCAGCAACTTGCGAAGGTTAATTTTCGTGTTGAATTCGTGTGTCCATTTTACCCTTCGTAAGGCCATCGTGAAGGGCATCTTGTCAAATCGTGTCACCTTCGTCTTTACTTTGTGTGATCATCGGTGCCATCGGGCATTTTCCGCCTCACGAAGACAATACGAAGGAAACAAGAAGCTGCTCGATTGTCTTAGGAAAGCAACACGAATACATGAAGCCCTCGCAATGCCAGCGTGTAGCCATCGTATTATAGTACGATGACATCGAGATGGGACCACGGTGTCGGCGAAGACAGTCGAATTTGAATAGCTCAAGCGCTTCGTATGTGTCATGGTAACGTTGATATATAAAAGTCCAGCCTCCGAGCATCTTCCTCAGTCAGTCCTGAGCAACTCTACAGAGCAGAGGCGTGTGTAACTCCCAAAGCTTTAATCACAATTAATCAGCATTCAGTTGATGAGACAACCAGAAAAAGAGAAGGCAGCAGCAATGCTTCTTTGGATGCACCTCAGAGAGCATTATGAGGCCCAGCACCTCCTCCTGCAGTTAAATCTTGTCTTATTTCACTTTGTCATTCCTTGATATTTGCCTTATCCAGCACATAATTATGCACCATAATCATGAGAGACTATTTAAGTACAGACTCTCGAGATCCAGGCGTGTAGTGGAGAATGCTTTTGGTATTCTGGCACACAAGTTCTGAGTTTAGCTGAGGACCATGAACCAGAGGCCAAACACATCCAGAAAAATCATCACAACTTGTGTGATCCTTCACAATCTCATCAGGCTGAGATATCCAGCCACCCACAACAACCTGATGGACTTGGAGGACCAGAACCAGAATGTCATCCCAGGGGGCATGGAGAAATGACATAGTACTTCTGGATGTTTACCATGATAGGGCAAGGAACACTGTAACCCAGAAGGGGAGGCAAATTAGAAGATACCTAGGCCACTACTTTACCTCAAATGCTGGTTCTGTGCCATGGCAGGACAAGATGATCCTGTAATTATTCCTCAAAGCAGTGACAGTACAATGAATACAGAGACACTAACATTGTGATTAAGAAAAATTATTTTCACATATTGCATTGTAACTAAAAGCAATATGTGTATGGAATAATAGTTTTTTGATGAAATTTGATTAAAAATACTTGTTCTTTTTTCCACTTATTAATAAAATAAAGGCCCAACATTTAGATTCTCAAGTTTCCAAAAGGTAAAGCCCCATACTACTTTAACATAGAAATTAAAATAACTTGTAACTTTTCTGATGACAAGAAAATTTAAAACCCTTCCACCCCTAATTCAATTGCTAACTTAAACCTAGTGTGGAACTTGGCCAATATATTTAACTTTCCTGATAATTTAATTGGGATTTTGGGCAAGAAATTTAACTTTACTGTTAATAATTATCCTTACCTTAAAAATTAAAGTAAGGTTAAAGGACAAAAAAGGAACAAGTCTGAAAATATCAATGACAATTTTCAATACAGGGTTCGAAATTAACGGTAGTCCGCTAGCCAATGGCTAGCTAAAATCACGGCGGACTGGTCAAAGATGGGCAAATTCTCAAGTTACTAGTCCGTGTGGCTAACCAAAATTTTCTTTAGTGTCGTACAAAACATGAATTTTTGAAATAGCTGTTACTATTTCGTATTTTTCCCGTTTTCAATGTGAAAATGTGAGGCTTTATGCTTTAAAAAAACATGCTGAAATCGATTCGAACATGAATTATGCCCGACTCACAAAGTTTTTATACTATCGGAAGGTCACGTGACGCCTTCATGACCTAGTTCGAACGCATCGTACTCTCAATACGACGTCGTGTAGCCATCGTGTAACCTTCGTGTGTGGTGCGGGTGCCATCGTGTGACCTTCTGTAGGCATCGTACTTGCTTCGGCTGTTGATTAGCTGTTGACCAAGTTCGGGGCTAACTTCGCACGAAATTGAAAATTCCATATTCGTATGGCCATGTTGTGTCAATTTCGGGACTGTGTGACGCCAGCTTACGTCGGAAAAGGGCAGCGGATTTTCACTGAAAACTGTCCAAACCAATTTTGATATACACGTAGGGGCCTATTTCAATTGAGATAGCTTCTGGACAACAGTTCTCTCTTGTGTATGTTTACACATGTAGTGTCTGTCAACTATTATGCAAATACCGAAACCTGAAATTGTTAAGTTGTCCGAATGGGGGGGGGGGGGGGGGATCTTTTTGAGAGAGATTTATGAATGACAGTTTTGTTTTATGCCTATACAACGTGTCATGAGATGGCGCTGTACGGTGTACTGTCCTCGTGTCCCTGTATTAGAGAGTTACGACAACTGGGGATTTGAACGCCATTTTGTGTCCACTATTACGTAACATTTCTATTCAATTCCGATGAGCACCTGCTGTGGGTGTTCTCAATAGAAAGAATTCGAACGCCATTTTGTGTCCAGAAAGGTACTCTATATTGTCCCAGAGTATCTTTACACAAGAGTTACGACGACCCATGATTTGAACCCCATTTTGTTTCCACTATTACTCAACATTTCTATTCAAATCAGATGAGCACATGAGTGTTCTAAATAATAAGAATTCGAACGCCATTTTGTTTTCAAAAAAATAAAATGTCCACGTAATATTTCTGTCTATAAAGGGACTCTATAATGTTGAATCGCTTCGTGACCTTAGTGTAAAATAAGGATGTCATCGAGCGAATTTAGACGTCGGTTCTGAAGGGTCCACACACAAAACAAATCTCACAATTCTCACAATTATAATTATTTCCACGAGAGTTGCCAAAGCTGTTGTATATCTTATTTCCTTACACGGTAGTAAAATGCTATAGCTATAGAGTGATAATAATAATAAGTCCATTTATATAGCGCAGTTACTATACAAATATACTCTACTGCGCTTAATACAAAGTATCAAATTATTACCCCGGCTTTAGCCGAGCCGCCATGATAGGCGCTAAGGCATTCAAGGAATTTCTTCCTACGGGGTACCCATTTATTTACTTCACCTGGGTGGAGAGTGGCAAATGTAGATGAATGTCTTGCCAAAGGACATTAGCGCCGCGGCGGGATTCGAACCGTGATCCATGTAATCCATGTGATCCACAGTCCGGTGACGTATTCACTAGACCACGACACCTCAAGTCAGGCATGTGGTTTGCAGTTAGTATTATTTGAGAGTTTACAATAGGGTTATACACATCAGATCAAAATGCCTTTAGGGAAATATCACATAAGGGGTTTGTGGGCCGAGACATAAGCTTAGTCTAAAGTTTTTTTCTCCTGCTCACTTCCCGAAGTGGCTGCAGAGAACGATTTGACTTACTGCTGCTAAATGTGATAAAACAGCTTATGCTTGTCAGACATAGCAACAAGACTATGTATGCAAACTGGATTCCAAGTACATGTATTGTAGTTCATTCATGAATAAAATGAATACCTCGGTCCCCAGGAAAGAAACATTCATAAATTTGAAAAAAATTGTGAACAGTTCAATTGAAGAGAAATATCAATTAGCTCCTTTTTTTTGAAGGGGAAGGATAGTTCAAAATGCAACACCCCCCCCCCAAAAAAAAAAACAAAACAAACAAACAAACAAACAAACACCTTTTCACTTCTATCATGTCCATGCAAATAAAAGCATAGGAGAGGAGCTGGCAGGAGGGTGCGAAAATGGCGCACTATGGGGCACATTTGTCATTGTAATGACCCTACCATGAAACACCCCGCTCTGGGGTATAAGGTGCGTCATTACAATGGACAGGTGCATTTTTCATTTTGTTTTGGGTCATGTTGTATGTTTCATTTGATTTCATTCTGTTTCATTTTATGTTATTTTATTTCATTACTTTATACATCAGTCTTATACAAGCAATGCATTTTTACATTTGATGTTGACATGCTATGAGATTTGTGGTAAAAATTGAAAATATTTTACATTATTTTGTAGGCTATTTTTACATTTGTGGTTGACATGTTATGATTTTTTTTTAGATTTGTGGGCTGTAAGCCCCCTCCACCCCCTCCCCCCAAAAAAAGATTCTTTTTTTTTGGGGGGGGGGGGGTAGAAAAGGGATTGAAGAAATAGATTAAGGAGAGAAAGGAAAAGGGGGAGGGGAAAAGGACGAGATAAAAAAAAATGATAGGACCCCCTCCCTCATGGTACCCCTAATCTGTGGCCTTGTTAATTCGCATTTCATGCAACGAGCAAGACCGTAAGACCGGTGCCCACACCCCCTATCGTTGGACACCCGCTATGCCACTGAACTGTTCTGTTCTATTCCAGACTGCAGGAGTAGATGTATAGTTGTATAGTTTCCTGTGATCTGATTGGTTAAAACTATACATGTAATCAAGACTGCGGGAGTAGATGTATAGTTGTATAGTTTCCTGTATTCTGATTGGTCAAAACTATACATCTACTCGACAGATGAACAAGGATTGCCAGCAAGTGAAGACATTATAAATCTAAGTTTAATGTCAATCTGAGCATTATAATCTCTAATACAGAATTAAATTATCCTTCATAGCGCCATCTTTCGGAACTCAAAAGCACTCGCTGCCAGTAGCCAAAGATCGTAAAGGGCGCGCATGAGTAATTCATCCACTGCAGATGAATTTGGGAGTAGCGTAAGTAAGATGACGTTATGGTAGCTGATCAAAAATATTCATATAAAATTGAATACTTGTTGGCTGTGAATCTTTTCAAGAGAAATTGTGTTTGGAAGGCACATTCTTTCATATTTCACCCCTATGTGGAAGCTTGGACGCTTGATTTGATCTGCAGTGCATTTCCACTGTTCCCAGCAGTGAGAAGGGGGCGGGGGTGATTGTTTTTTTTTAGTTTGCAACCAGTCAGATTTGACTATTTTTGCCATATTAAATTCTGTTATAAGTTATTCTATCCGATGATATTTACTTAAATCAAGTTATACGCTAGGAGATCTTTTATACTTGGATTTACAAGTTCAAGAGGTCTTTCTCTAATTCCTATCAGCTTAAGGGAAAAAAAAGAAAAGGAAAAGAAAAACGGGAGAGCAAAAGAAAGGAAGAGCCCCAGTCCCGCACCAGTACCGTAGTGCGGGGACACGTCTGTCCCGTTGATGTAGAACATCAATGTCATTGATGTCTTGATCTTTCCAGAGGACAAGACGCCTTTAATCCTACCTAGATGGGGAAGAAAAGCCTTGCAGGGTGGATCTTTATATTAGAAAAAGTAGAAAGGTGGTGAGAACAGAAAAAAAAAATGAGAATATACAATATTTATCCTATATTATACAGACAAAAAATTTAGGTATTGCTATGGTAAGGCAAAAAAAGAGGGCCATACTACTGACAGTGAGTGATAATCGATATAGTGCAGCGTACCATATATACACGTAATTGTATAATTACATTTGCATTCACCTATACTATATCCCGCCCCCCCCCCGACTCAGTATTATTTAGGGTACGCGTATGCTTGTTCCCTCCCTTTGAAAGGGGGGGGGGGGAGGGGGGGGGGGCGGGTACTATATACATGTACATACATACATTTTATATAGGCTTACAAGATATAAGGCTTCCATATTAATATTAATGCAAAGGGGTACATAACATATCAGCCAACATCTGTCCTCATTTGTATTACCATTTGTATTATTATCATTATTATATTGTTCACCTCTCTTTCTCACATTCATTTTTTTATTTTATTTTGTTGTATTTTGTGTTAGCTATACACATGCATGCACGCATACATAACACAACAAAAACCACCCTCGAAACACAAACCCAAGTGCAATTTCAAAGGCCCACTGCAGTGCCCACAGAAACCAGGCTCGGACCATGCAATACGCGATTGTAATGTTCGCACATTTCCAAAGGAGTCAAAAGGGGCCTGAGACCTTTTTGCCTCTGACGAAGATTCTGCTAGGATCGAAAGCTCAGGCCCCTTTTGACTCCATTTTACTCCATTGGCTCGCTATTATTGGATAAGTAGTTTTCAGCAGCTTGTTTTCGATACACATTTCCAAAGGTGACACACGGCGCTATTGAAATTGTCCCGAGTCCACTTCCCGAAAGCAGCCCCACCGTGCTACATACAAATATATGCACACACATACCTATATATGCAAATACACTTTACACATATCCTCATATGGGGTGGCATGAGATGTTACATAATATGACTTGCGTACAGACGTAAGAAAAAAGTCATTTCACAGAGGTAGAATGTATATGTATAGATTTCGTTATTAGGATAAAAGCTTCTGTTTCTCAAATAACTGAGTTACTGATGAACTAGAGGGGGTGCATAAGTCGTACTTTGTGATTAGCCTCTTTTCAGCCGTCACAGTATTTGATGTAGCCCAATAAGTGCCCAAATAAAGGATCTAACGTTGTAGTATCATCAGTGTTGTAGCTACTCTTTGAATTAAAAAGTTTTTTTTTGGTCGAGAGATAATTTAAATATGAATGTTTAATGTGCTTCAAGTTAACGTGTGTTTCTATGGGGGCCGAATTACTCGGGTGTGTCCTATACAGAAGCCGAGCTATGAAAGTGTCGGCGGCTAGCGGAGCTTTGCAGATGTTCTGAAATGACTTTCTTACAGCGCAAAACATCGTGAAAAATCATTGGGGGCGTCGATCCTTTCAAATTAATGTATCTTTATATATATTGCGACACCATTAATTTGAAAATGTAGAAATAGAGCAAGAAAAGTAAGTTCAAAGTAGTCTGCAATATGGTGAGCTGAGTGAAGCAGAATGTACACGATGGGCTATCCTCGGCGTTTTTTTGTTATAATGCACCCCTAACCCCCCTCTCTCTCCCTTTCTTTGTCACCCCCCCCCCCCCTCCCACTTTAAGAGGAAGCCTGCTTGGTATCATGTTTCCAGCCTGAGAAAGTCTAATAGCGATTCCTAGTTACATGAGAAGCTAATCGCAATACAACATACCACCTCGCAGCATCTAACGTGCACCATGACCTAGGTGCATAAAATACAGTAGTACAAAATTGTCACAAGGGGCGTTTTTACCTCCCTACCTGCTAACGCAAACACAACAGAATGGATGATTGGTACCAAAATTTTCAGTAGAGAAACCTCTTCAAAGTGGAAGCAAAATATCTCATATTTTAAAAATATGACCTACAATATAGGGGTAGACACTCCCGATTTTGTACAGGGTACGATGTATCGGTCAGGGGAAGGGCGCCCATTAGCGTTGGGTAGGTAAACTAATGCATTGACTGTGTACAAACAAATTGGGGGAGGGGGGGGGGGGGGGTGAAATACTGAAACAGAAGGGAAACCAGGCGTCTCTATGAATTCAGAAGAGGGATCGAAAGGGCATGAAAATTAATGAGGAGAAAGAAAAGGGGGGGGGGTTAAATTCAACTGTGGACAGGCAGCTTTCACATTGTTGTTCCATGTCTGTGCCCATTTTTCTTTATACTTAAATATAATTTTTCAAAATAATAGTAATCATACATACACACGCACAAACACACACACGGGGGGGGGGGGGGGGGGGGGGGGCGGGCTCCTCGTGACGAGGCCGACACAAGACCGACAACAAATCGAACTAAGATTTGGTCATTTTGGAGGTATGTGGTATCAATGATAAGAAAATATTTCAGATATTGTAAAGTACCTGGGAAGCATAAAGTGCAGATAAAATGTATTTTTATGTGTATTGATTCTCCATTTTCGTTCTTGATATGACATTTTTCTATATTCCATACGTGCATTTTTGGCACTTATTTGTTCGTTGTATATATTTGATATTTATTACACTCTAATAGATCAGATGTTACATGCTACATCTTCAAATCATAAACTTATTGTTCCCCCGACACCGATTCACAACGTTTAATTCATATGAACGAAATACTATATCGCGAACATTATTTTTTTTGTTCTTCAATAGCCAATCAGCCTTTTATTTTGGTTGTATTTAAGTTTTGTTTCAGTAAGCTGAAATGAGGATTAAAGATGTCTTTATTACTATTTTTTCAACATCTCATATATTCTCATATCTCTCCAAGCACACATAATGTATTTCCGAGGTGTGCAAGATTCATATCGGATTTCCACCCTTTCTTCACTCAACGTGATATCTACTCTTTCCTCACTCCAAGAGACAACGAATTCTTAAACATTAGCTAAAAAAGTGAGATGCATAGCAACTTTATTTATTTAAAGTAATATGACATAGAAACTGATGCATGAGATGAATCACGAATTTTAAGTCCCTCCCTTCTGGAAAAAAAGCTGTATCTTGAACACAAAATGACTTCAGTGTATTGTAAATACCATTTACTGAAATTTAGTGAAAAGCATAAGATGTTTAAAAGGTTCAAACTTTCTTTACCACGTGCTTTTTATAACAGAATATTGACAATTTCATATCACTGTTAACATATGTAATTTACAAGCAGAGTTTACAATGACCAGATTGGAAAAGCATTATCAACAACGGTAATAACAAATCATTTATCACAGTTAATCAAACTAATGAGACACAGCCAGTTGCATTATACGTACATGAATAAAATATCAGAAGTGAAGCAGTCTATGAAAAGCAAAGCTTGCATGTCATACAACCCTGTCTACCCGATGTAAGGATGTTTACCTTAGAATAACTGGTCAAGGCAAATAGGTAATCGGACCATACAAGAGTACTGAAAAAGTAGGTACACTCTGAAATAATTTAACAAAATTTGCTGTAAAAAGGGCAGATGCATGTGACTGTGAATTTTACCCCTAATATTGTGTATAATTTTGCCCAGTAAACATGCATATTCCTTTTTCACTCAATATTTGGCTGTTTTTGTATAGAGTGCTTGTCAATCCATGAGACATAAGGTGTTAGAGAAAGACAGCGAGAGGGAGAGAGAGGGGGGGGGGGGGGGGGAGTGAGAGATGTCAATAAAGGCAGAATGTGCATTATAGAAGCGTTGCATATCATGATTGATGGATTTTATAACGGATAATTTAAACAAGCACAAAATTGACTTAAGAGCCTGATCGGTTAGTCACGGACGGACATTTGACATATTTGGAAAGTTTGAAGGCCTGTAGAAAATAAGCGTTTAATTGAAACAAGCTATTTTATATTTAATTGTGAAGAACATAACTGAAGGTGTTGAAATTTGATAAAATTTTGTTTCTACTGTCGCCTTCTAAAATTATAATCCATAAATTAGTATTCAATGTCACGGACGGACAAAATGCCTATTCTTAACCTACCAGGCTCTTAAACAAACAAATGATACACGTTATAGCGTTAGAAAGCTTTGTATAATCGTCTTAACAACACATTGGATCTAAATAGTCTATACAGCCCTGGAAAAAATTATTAGATCACGCTTAGTTTAGTTTAGTTTATTCAAACCAAATCAAACATAACAAGTACAAGAAATAACTTGCAGAAATCAGAATTATATGCTTGGGACCCCAGTGAAGCACAGCTTGTGGTCGGGGACCCTTTGTACAATCAACTATGGCAAGGTGTAACATATTTACAAGGAGTATATAACTACTGTACATGTACAAATCATATGAAAAAAGCGTAATAAATGCAAACAAACATAACCCTTCCCACCCCAAACACAAACACACACACCCCCCACACACACACACACTTCACAGTCCCATATGGCTACCTCTTTTCATATTGTAAATTCACGTATCTGATTGCACTCTGTCAAAAAGGTGTTTTTTACACAAAATTTTAAACCGAGACAGTGTAGCGCTATTGATTATACTAGGGGGTAACATATTCCACTCTTTGACACAGCCTATCCTAAATGAATTTAAAGTAGTATGTGTTCTTACATATGGCTGATGGATAAGCTTTCTCTGACGAGTATTATAATGATAGATGGAAGAATTTTCCACAAATAGATCAGACAAGAAAGTATTCCGGAGAGACCGACATTTAAGCATAAGTATTAAACACTGAAGAGAAACCAATTCATCAAAAGGCAGAATATGTAGCTGCAAAAGCAAAGGAGTACTAGGTGACCTATAGTTTGAATTTGTCATGTACCTGACAACTTTCTTTTGAAGAACATGCAAATAATGTATATGGGTCCTAAATGTGTGTCCCCAAGCAACGTTACAGTACCACAAATGGGGCATTACAATCGCATTGTACAAAGTAACTAGGGTGTACTGGGGAAGGTAGAAACGAAGTTTAGATATCACTCCAACACTGCGAGACACTTTAGTACATACATTATCAAGATGTTCTTTCCAGGACAAAAATTCAGCAACTGTAACACCAAGGAATTGTACATGTTGTCTGCGGTTGATCTGATGACAACCAACAACTAAGGGCTTAATATTTACATGGACTTTCCTCCCTCTGGATCTAAAAAAAAACATTTTTTTCCAGTATTTAATAACAGTTTGCTACAACAGAACCATTAAAAAAGTTTACAAATTTCAATATTAACTGACTGCATTAGAGTATGAATATTCTTGTGAGAATATAGCAAGCATGATCATCAGCAACTTGAAGGGAATAGGTGACCCGGCGCCTCAAAACCTACAATAAGTCGCCAGAATTATTGTTTTTGTTTTATACATTTTCTGAAAGTAAATATTCTCAGCTTTCCAATGGTATATCACTTGCCTAGTTTACTCAATGATTACAACTTTAAATATCACATTTAGAATCAGTATGTAACCAGCAATCAACAACTCCTATGCAGAGAAAATGGCCATTTAAGTTCGGAACAAAAGAGTGCTATTAAACCTTCGCTCTCTGTGTGCGCCCAAATAAAACTGGGTATTCAAATGGCCATAGCAACCAGTATGAAGTGATTATCAGATTAGGCTGAATTTTGGCACTCTGCTCCAGGAGGACCTATTCATTACTCACTCCAAAAATCAATTTAATACCTTGAGAGGTAAAGTAGTAATTCGGCATTGAATGAAATTATTACAAAAGCTCTCCAAACATTCATTAGCTCGACAGGTGAAAAAAAAGGAGTCATTTTAAAATGCCCCGAAACATATTTCTAAGTCGAATTACGACTCACAAACTTGAGACATGATAGAAATGATAATGAAACTACCCATTTCTATCAAAAACAGAAAATCGACTGATCCAAGCAAATTTACTATTTTGGGCTGTTTGCTACGTTGTGGTCCGTGCGACTTATTGTAGTTTTGAGGCGGCGGGTCACATATGTAAATAATTGAGACGAATTAATGACATCATTAATATAA
The DNA here is from genome assembly GCA_025617745.1 of Heliocidaris erythrogramma. Lineage (NCBI taxonomy): Eukaryota > Metazoa > Echinodermata > Echinoidea > Camarodonta > Echinometridae > Heliocidaris > Heliocidaris erythrogramma. The sequence continues at coordinate 26,606,772 of CM046857.1, read as the reverse complement.
AGCAACAATAATAATGGACCAAGAACAGAGTCATGCGGTACACCATAGTTCATGTTACTGGATTCTGATTTAGCACTACTAACAACAACAAATTGTAACCTTTTATCCAAGGTAACTTTTAAACCAATTTAAAGCTATTCCTCGAACACCATAGTGTTCAAGTTTACTTAAAAATCAAAAATCAAAAAAATATGTATTTAATTTAATGAGGAAAATCGGAAAACTAATAAGAAAGTTATGATTATTTTTAATGACATGAAAAACTAGAGAAAACAATGAAAATCACTAGACAAATTGGCAACTTGGTCATGAGACTGTGACGTCATTCCTTCACAACTCACCAATTAATTTGTTTATATTGATAAAACAAATACTCAATTTTTATCCTAGAAAATTATTTCCTTATAACTGAAACCAAGTTATATTTTTGTAAATTAATTATTTTTTGCATGGACTAATGGAAAGTACATGGAAATACGTGATTGCGAATATTTGATAGCTGGAAAACAATCTCAATAATTTTGAGTTCATGAAATAATTTGGGAAGGTGTAATCATAAATTACTACTGGGCGATTCCGAGAGTTTGTCCCGCAAGTTTTATACTGTGTATCTTAACAAACAAATGAGAAATCACTCGATATGACGATTGGCTAATGGTTCCTTCCATTTGGTATCTCTATGTTTAGACCACTTAACAATTTTTATAAAACTTATGTATAAAGTAGCCTAGAAATGTTTTCCTATATATGATAATACCACTACATGGAATCGCCCTTCTACATCCCTGTCGTGTGAATATATAGTCAACCTGACGTTTTATCATGAATGGTATGTTCTTTCGTTGAATTTCTTATCATTGATTTGTGATTCTATGTGGTCCCTGAACAACTTCAGCTTTGTTGCTGAAAGAGCAAATTTGGGCAATTTGCAAATTACATAAATGCGAATGGCCGCTCAAAGATTTTGCAGCACAAGGCAACTTACACAGAATGCATAGACTGATCTACGTACTAATATTATTGTCTATTGTCTATGAGCTTTGATACTCCAGCTAGTGTATTTCATCTTGTGAATGCAAACCGTGATACAACGAAAGGGAGTTACATATTGTGTCCATGACTGTGTCCGATAATGATGTATGGTACTTCTATTTAGGGATTTTCATGGAAGTAGAATCCATTTTGAATTTTCTTTTTGCAATCGTAGATTAGTAGATCAAGTAAATATCAACTCAGTTATCTTTAAACAAAGGAAATTGTATGTCTTACATTTAGATTGAGAGTACGCCTACTCCTAACGGTTTTTCCCGGCACTCTCAAAAAAGAAGGGGTAAATTTTCGATCTAATTTCGCTCTATTTTCACTCCATCGTGATCACATGATTTTTTTTTTGGAGAGAGAGCTAGAGTATAATATCAGTCACACTGCACACTGTCATCGATTATTCTTGTTTAAGCATCTTTCAAGTGATTAAATCATCTTGTAATTTGGATGGATCTCAACTTTTTGGAAATCTGATCATCTGTGAGTCCAATGTTTTCATTTATCCTTTGAAGTAAGTGCTATTTGTAAGTGAGAGTTAAGGTCTTATATTTGATACGATTATTAACACGAAGCCAGTGAAGATCATTTATGAGAGGGAGACATGGACAAATTTAGGTTTACAATGGATGAGCTTTGATGCCTTATTTTGGAGGAGTTGAAGGGAGTGTAGTAGTTGCATGTATGTTATCAATTGGCATTCCATACATTGTACTATCCTTTTACTCTACTACTTCCTATTCCTTTCTATACACTTTCCCTATGTACATTGAGCTGCACACACACATCCTGAATACATGCATTATTAAAAGACACATGCAAACTTAATCAACTTCTAAGTATACTTTATTACGGTCTTCAAGCAGAACAACACACACTATTACAGGGAGGTAAGATCTTTAAGCGATATAACATTGAGAAGTGAATTACAGTAATCTAGACGAGACAAAACAAGAGATCTGACGGCTGCATGACAAGAATCTTTATGGTAATTAACAGACTTAGACACATTTGAAACATGTTCTGACATATTCATAAACTTGTCAAAGGTAACACCTAATGTGCGAACAGATGACGAAGGTACAATGGTAAGTTCATCAGTCTTGAGCTGGACATGTTGTAGCTGCTGGGGGTGCTTTGGAGATGCTGCAATCATAAACTCAGTATTGTTCTGGTTAAGTTTCAGTTTATTAGCCAGCATCCATGACTGAACATGAGACATACACTGTTGTAGTTTGTCTAATGATTCGTTGATGCTCTGGGGAACCTTTGGATTACATGCACAGTATATCTGGATGTCATACGCATAAATATGGTGTCTGACACCATGTTTACGTAAAATATCTACCACTGGCTGAAGGTACATATTAAACCACTGTGGGCCGATCACAGAGCCTTGGGGGACGCCGTGTTCAAGACAAACTTCATCAGAGGTTGAATCCTGTATTCTTACATGATACCGACGATGTTGAAGGTAGGATTCAAACCAGGCTAGTGCAGATCCAGTGATCCCATACCGTTTTTGAAATCTGCTGAGCAGCAAGTTGTGATCCACCGTATCAAAAGCAGCGGATAAATCGAGAAGGATCACAAAGACTGCTTCCTGACTGTCCAAGGCCCTACAAATGAAATCATGGACGCAGACCAGAGCAGTTTCTGTGCTATGCTGACTGATGTGCGTCCATGAGTTGATTGGACTCGATGTGTGCTGTAAGCTGACTTGAAACGGCGGTCTCGATGACCTTGCCCAAGTATCTGATATTAGATACTGGCCGATAATTCCGAAGATCTTCCTTGTTCAATGACGGCTTCTTAAGAATAGGAGATATCATTGCTACACTAAGTGAGGACGGAAACACACCTGATGACAAAGATTGATTTATAATTTCTGTCACCTTTGGAAGTATCGCTGAGGGATGCTGCTTCATCAACCAGGTCGGAATCGGATCAGGGGGGGGGGGGGGGGGGGCGAGACTTAGTTGAAGAGTTACGAACAAGCTTCTGGACTTCACTCTCTGTCGGCAACCTGAAGTTATCAAGCTAGGGAGAAGAATCATTCAGCGAGGTTTCCATGGTGCTAGTTCTATCAGTGTCAATATAACGATCATCAATGCACTGACGGATGTCTCGAAAGCTTGAAAGCCTTCAATCTGATGTTTGTACTAGTGGTGCTGATTCATTCTGCTCTAAATTAAGTGATGTTTTTGTTAAGGCAGCACAGAATATTGGTGTTTGTAAATCGAAAAAGTTAGTAAAAAAAATGAAGAACCATGGTTTGATGGTAATTGCCGAAAAGCTCGGAGAGTATTTTAGTATTAAAAATAGATTAAAGAATAGGTCAACGAATCATGTAAATATGTCCATCTCTGTTGAAAGTGAGTTAAATAATGCTTTTAAAAGTTATAAAAGATTGTTGAGATTTAAGAAGAGACGGTACGTTAAACAGTTAAATGATTCTTTGAGGTTTTCAAGGAAAAATAACCCCTCTGAATATTGGACTGTTCTGAAAAAGGGTGAGAAAAATAATAATAAAGTCCCATTAAGTGTCTTTGTTAAGCATTTTAGAAATCTTGGTAATGTAAACAATGTTACAGACGTTGGGAGTAGTATACCATAAGTTGAAAATTTTGAAATGCATTCGTCGTTGGAAAGTTTTAACGAGTCTGATATTTTAAATGCTCCAATAACAATTCATGAGACATTGCTGGTTATCAAACCTTTAAATAATGGCAAGGCTTCTGTTATAGACAATGAGAAATGATGTTTTGAAAAAAATTGCACAATTAGTATTTTACCTTTAATAGTGACCTTTTTTAATGTTGTGCTAGATAATGGTATTATACCAACTGCTTGGTGTGTAGGGGTTATCATCCCAATTTAAAAAAAAAATAAAGGCGAGGACACAAACCCAGATAATTCTAGGGGTATTACACTTCTTAGCTGTTTATGGAAGCTGAATACTTCAATTTTAAACTATAAAATATCTCTTTTTTTTGGATTGTAATAAGATTTTAGGCGAAGAACAGGCTGGATTCAGGCCAGGCTATTCAACAACTGATCATAGTTTTCTACTGAAATGTATTATTGATATCCTTTTGCAAAGGAAAAAAAAAAAGGATGTATTGCACATTTATTGATTATAAAAAGACCTTTGATATGATCTTTATGGTTCAAAATTTTGGCTTCCGGAGTTAAGGGCAAAGTTTTTGTAGTTATAAATAATATCTATGAACATGCCAAATGATGTGTTAACTTAAATGGTCAGTTATCAGAATATTTTATGTATAATGTAGGTGTTTGACAAGGTAAAAACCTGTCTCCGCTGTTGTTTGCTATGTTTCTGAATGATTTCGAAAGTCATATCAGTAAATCTTATGGGGCCTTTCTATGATGGATGATGTTTATAGGGATAGTTTATCAGATGAAGATATTCAACTTTTTTAGGCTTTATTGTTTGTTATTTGCTGATGATACTCTTATTTTTGCTGAAATTCCAAATGAGCTTCGACTCATCCACGTTATTCATATCCCAGACTATTCAATACCAATAATGGTGTCCAATCCTGCCTCCACCCACCAGGGACGTCAAAAACCGCATTAACTTTGGTAATGAGTCAATCTTTACAACGTGAACAAGAATTAAGATCAGGAGAGCATCATCATCAACAAAAATATAAATAATGACACAAAAATAGTAAAAACATTGTTTTAATTTTTGTTTTAACGGGATCATAATATAATCTATAATATCCATAATTCATTTTAATGCTAGGAGTCCACTGGGCCGGCGCCAGTTGGTGCCAGTTCGCGCCAAAGATTATGTGATTGGCGCGAAGTGGCTCGCTGTGGCGCCGAATTAATGTCCGCTCGGCATGTGTCGCCAAGTGGAATAAACTGGGTGCCATATGGCGTGCGCCAAATGCCACCCGGCTTGCTCCAAAATGTTGCGCCAGTTTGCGCCATTACACGGCCATTTGATTCCAAAATTAACCCTGTTGGCGCCATTCGCGCCAATAGACGGCTACTTTGCGGCACTTGGTGATTAGTTTGTGCCAAAGGTCTCCAAATTGGTTTGAACTTGCCGCCACTTGCCGACTATATAAATACCGGCCATCGGCTACCTGGTTCAGACCCTCCTCAGCTGCTGTATGAACAACATCTCTACTAAATATGTAAAATTTTGATATGTCTGAGGCTATTGATAATGTTGGAGTGATGATCTTGACCTATATGATTACTTACCAGGACTTGCTTGTGCAAACCTCTCTTTAGCGTCACTGGCATGGTGACTGGAAGGGGGTGTATGTGAAGTTGGGGAGGGCTGGTCTTGCTCTTTGGCTTGGGGTGGAAGGTCTGGAGCAGCATCTTGGACAGGGGTGGCAGGTCTTGGAGCGGAGCCTCTACCAGCTTCAGCCAGTGCCTCGTCGTCATCTTCGCTTGCAGGGGCCTCGCCCTGGAGCTCAGCTTGAGCTTCTTGGGCTGGGGGTCCTTCTTCTTGGACTGCTCAGGCTTGTCCTTCTTCCCCTTCCTACTGCCTTTCTCGCTTTTTAGGGCATCTTCGTTGAAAATCTTGCAAGTTGTGTGAGAAAGTCCTGCGATGCCGCCCTGCTTTTATAGGCGGCAAGTGGCGCTGAATGGCGGGCAACCAGGTGGCATTTGGCGCAACGTAGTCACCAATCGGGTTCCGTTTTGCTTGCGCCACTGCACATTTGGCGCGCTTTGGCGCGGGCTATCCGCCTCTGTTGGAATTATTTGGCGCGTAGTGGCGCAAACAAGGTGCCACTTGGCGCCATGTGGCGCGAAATCTCATTGGCGCAACTTGGCGCGCACCATTACATTCCAGTGGATTCCAATAGGCGGATTGTTTGCGCCAAAGGGCGATATGTTCGCGCCATTTGGTGCCACTTGGCGGACACTTGGCGCTGATTGCTCGGTGCAAGTGGCGCGACGAAGATTTCAAACATTTTGAAATTTTCTTGCCGCCAAATTCAAATTTGGTGCCACCACGAGCCAGTTGGGAGGCAGTTTGAGCCACTTCACGCCACTAGGCACCTTATTGGCGACACTAGGCGCCACAGCAAATTGCATTGGCGCAAACTGGAACCAACTGGCGCCTGCCCAGTGGACTCCTAGCATTAAGACCATTACTATATAGACATGATGAAAAGGCTCTTTTTTAAAAAGAGGTTGTTGACCCATGGGTGGGGGGGGGGGGGGGGGGGCGTGATTTCTTAAAGTAGAACTTTAATGATTTTAAATATTGGCTTAATACTTATTATTGCATAGATGGCATAAATTAAACAAGGTTATCCAAATTCAACGCTTGGAAACATTTGAAGTAATGATTATTATCAATTATAAAACGGTAAAATACAGCCCCCGATATAGCAGCTGAAGAGCTCCTCGAACGCTGCTGAGATATGTGACGACACACCATGGACCAGTCCTGTATAAGCAGACGATGTCCCATAACATCTTACACATTTTTCAGAGCCTATTTTGTCATCTCCTCTTCACTTATTTCTCTTCCTTCACTAGCGTCAGTCTTAATGTTAGTCTGTTGCCTCACTCTTAACTTCGTGTATGGTATTATTTTGATGAAAAATGCAGCGTTAAAAAATAAAGGAATCAGTCACTTGTAAACAAAATAAGAGGGAACGAATACCATCCTGCTATTATTCGGAGGGTTTTTCAATTTGAAATTGGGGTTTATTTCATTGATCATTGACCCTTCTCCTGTGTATTTACAATCAAACGGTTTTAGCTATCAGAATCAGTTTCACTTTCCCTTTATAATGGTGTGAAATAAGGTCATGTTTAAATACACCAAACTCTTTATAATTTGATAAATAATTGCATTGCAATTACGTTCATTCATTATAAGACGTCGTCTGCTTAAGCAGGATCGATCCCGAGTGTGACGACATCAAAACATCGCTATATTTCTGGCGAATCCTCGGATATTCCAGATGCTGAGAAGAGCTTTTATTTGTGTTGTTTTTATTATCATCAGATACGCAGTTGACATAAAACTAATACGATTGCCATCTGTAAGCTTCCCAGTTTCTAGTGATACATTAATTGCCATATTTGTGATTTTCTTTGAATATCTACTTTAAGGCAAAATGCAATCATATGAAAGTCGACTCATGAAAAAGGTAAGTGTTCTTCTGCTCATACTTACTCTTAAGTTTGCCTACTCTTAAGTTTACTGATTCATTAGAGGTCGACTAAAATACAACTATATTCTTTAATAATGGAACCAAACCCGACAGCATTCCTTCTTTAGCCTTCGACTCATCCAAGTTATTCATATCCCACACTATTCAATACCAAGAATGGTGTCCAATCCTGCTGCCTTCATCCACCAGGGACGTCAAAAACTACATTAACTTTGGTAATGAGTAAATCTTAACAACAGGAATAAAAAATAAGACCATAAGCATTATAATAAAAAATATATATATAATATGACACAAAAACAGTAGAAACATTGTTTTAATTTTTTTTAAATTTTATTTTAATATAATCTATAATATCTATAATTCATTTTAAAGACCATCATTATATAGACACGATGAAAAGGCTTTAAAAAAAGGGTTGTTAACCCACGGGGGGGGGGGGGGGGGGGGTGATTTCAAGCGATTTCTTGAGACAAAATGCAAAATGCAATCAACAGTCGACTCATAAACAAGGTAAGTGTGTTCCTGTTCATACTTACTCGCACAGTACTTACCTTTGTTCCACGTACACCTCTACGAGATAGCATAGACATATACTGCTTCACTCCATCGACAGTACTCTGCTCTAGGGATCATGTCATCAGCACCTTGATCATACCCAGAATCGTCCCTTTCAACCCACCTTAACTTCGCCTTGTACAACAAAAAACCTGATGAAAAAATATTTTCTGTATTAAAGGAGAATGAAACCCTGGGGAAATATCCATTCTAATGAAAAGAGAGGATAAGAGATGGAATAAAAAAAAGTTCCATTAAAATCGGTTGAAAAATGAAACAGTCATGAATGTTTGAAAGTCCCAATTTACTTTCTATGGCGATCCTCAAATTGGCAATGCTGCTTCAAAATGCAGGTTAAGCGGTACAACTCTCACCATGTTTTTGTACGCAAAGTTTCATAATTTCTACATTATATCTAAAGATTTTGTTTTTTTGTGAACTCAACATATGTTGTGCCAAATACATTTTCCCATGATATATCTTGAGTTAAGGAGACAAGCTGCAACTTGGGAGATAATGGGGAAAATATGAAATTGTGTGTACAAAACATATGGAGAGTTGTACTACTAAACCTGTCACTTTGAAGCAACATTGCCAATTTGAGGTTCGCTATAGAAAGTAAATTGAGACTTTTCAAACTTTCATAACTTTCTCAATTCGTTTTTGATGGAACTTTTCTAAATTGCTTCTCTGTAGTCCCTCTTTTCATTAAAAGTGATATTTCCCCAGGGTTTCATTCTCCTTTAAAGTTCAGATGCTCGGTAACTGGTTCTAAGATTCAAAACTTAAACAGTTCTGTCTGTCTAGGTCTATAATTAAAGTGCGATCCTGGATACCTAGATTGTTATTAGTTGGCAGTCTGGTTCATCGCTGTATTGTTGAATGAGTGAACGAGAAAAAAGCTGTAGCAATTGCGAAAATAAAGTCAGAGGTAATAGAGTAATCCATCTTCAGGACACAGGGAACTGTACCGCCATGCACTATGAAACATGATGCGGTGTAGGGCCTACCTGAAGAGGTAAAAAAATAGACTGATAACGTCAAGACACAGCAAAGGTAAGGAGCCGAGTAATCAGTCACCAGAAAAATGTCAGCCTAAAGATGAGAGAGTACATTCTGGTCTTGTTTCAAAATTGGAACCAAAGAGCGCTGAAAACTGATCTAATCATCAACAATAGACTCGGTGACTTTATATTATAAAGCTAAAGTGAATATTAGTGACTGTAAATTACAAACTAAACATAACATTTACAATGTCCACATTCAATGATCAAAGGATATTACAGAGATATTATGAACCATTAAATAAAATACATGTAGATACAAGTCTACCCTGGCCCTGGATTTGGTGATGATACCACATCTGCCAAGGGAACCGCAATACCGCATCTGCCGCTTCACAAGCTAAAACAAACACAAATATGCATTACCCACTTGTCAGTAAAATGGATCCAAGTGGGGGCCGTTACTAACGTATTTGACAGTCCGTCCCTGTATAGCCAGCAGCACAAGTACATGTATACCTATTGACAAAATCATTGCATATGGCACCATTCTGGCAAGGCGAAGAATTGCATTCGTTGATTTCTGTAAAGAGAAACACCAAAATGAAAGTATCAAAGGTATCACGGGCGTAGATACGCATAATAATTATCCATTGTTAGTGGGGAGGGGGGATGATCTATTCATCATCCCCCATTAACAATACAAAGCGCGTTCGTATCTGCGAGGTTATATTTCTTGTGTTGTGAAATATTAGTTCAGATACGGAAATTGGCATACAGTACAATATTAGCTTGCCAGTTGTTAGATAGTTTTGGCGGGAATTAAATGTTTATCGGTAATATCTAAAGTGTTAATTTGAATAGCAGCGATTCATGTTCGTAATTTTTGTAGACTTGAAAGAGTGATTATTTAATGCTGTTTTAATCCAAGGTCTTGTCAGTATGGACGAGTTACGTCAAGTCCAGCGCTAGTATAGCTGGGGGAGGCGACCGATCAAGGGTACGAATGTTTCATATGTTATATTTATGTAAAGGAAAGTTTAACAAAGATTGAGGGATCGGAATTACTTGTCATTTGGCGAGACGTAAACGGGCCTATATATTTGACACATACCTTTAATGGATAAAAGATAGGGCCTATACATGTATTTCTTTAGATAACTTTTTACATGATGAAATTAAGGGCTCTTTCTTGTCAGTATGGACGAGTTACGTCAAGTCCAGTGCTAGTATAGCTGGGGGAGGCGACCGATCAAGGGTACGAATGTTTCATTATGTTATATTTATGTAAAGGAAAGTTTAACATAGATTGAGGGATCGGAATTACTTGTCATTTGGCGAGACGTAAACGGGCCTATATATTTGACACATACCTTTAATGGATAAAAGATAGGGCCTATACATGTATTTCTTTAGATAACTTTTTACATGATGAAATTAAGGGCTCTTTTATAGAAGTATGTATAGTACAGATTATTATGCGTAACGAGGGGACATGCTTAGTTTAGATAAAGATTGTAAATTCCAGACTCGAAGATTGTAATTGTTTTAGTGTTCTTATGATGCTTCTTTTTATTGTTCTTTGCAGGTTTTTTTTTGGTTTGTGTGTGTTTTCGTTATACGTTCGGTTATGGAATAAAGACCACTACAACCGTACAAGCGTCTCTCGTGTCTCGTGTGGGATCGCTTCACATATGGAGTGAAGTCGGAAGAATTAACACAAACTGGCAAAATGACGTGGAATGTAAAATCGCTATCTAGTATTTCTCTTTGTTGTTGTTCTTGTCGTTGTCCTTCTTCTTGTTCTTCTCCTTCTTCTTCGTCTCCCTCTTTATAAAGCATTACGTGTATGTTTTCATAGAGCTTCCTCTTAACCACAATCTTTTACAGATTGTCAGATTGAAAGGGAAAAAAAAATATGGTGCTCTATAAAAAGAAAACAAAAATCAACATGATATAAGTTCAACTCACCGTTATCACAATTAACACCGTCATATCCAGGTAAACAAACGCACTCGTATGCTGTAACCAAGTTACGACACGTCTGTGTATTGGCAGAATTACACGGGTTGCTGACACAGGGATCTATCACTGTTGTTAGAGAAAAATTACAATCAATGGTAATGATGATAATACTGATGATAATGATGATGATGATAATAATGATAACAACAGTAATACTAATGATAATAATAATAATAATAATGATAACAATAAAAATAGTAATAATTATTATGAATTATAGAAATGTTAGATGTGTAGACATCTGCCATGGGGGCTTGAAAAAAAAATTTAAACTGATAACATTTGGACCCTGTCAAAATAATAAAGAGTTGCGATTGATACGAATCAATCGCAATTTGAAATTAATCGTTACTCCCATCTCTAAAGTACACAGTTGCAATCGATTCGAATCGATCGCAACTTTATATTAATCGTAACTCCCATCTCTATAAAGAACACAGTTGCGATTGATTCGAATCAATCGCAACTTTTTTAAGACTGGGTCCCAGGGCTCAATTTTCTGCAATGGTAGTCTGATGACACCCGTGATTGATATTGGAGGATGACTATAACGTACGTGTTTGACAATGGTCACCGGTGTAGCTCGAAGGACAAATTATAAGTCACCTTCACCTGAACTCAACCTTCTCTTTAAGGCTGGAATCCCCCTTAATAAGAAATATTAAACTAACTCGTACTAACCACCATGTATATTCCTCTCTATGTTCCACTTTTCTTCTATTATCCAACCCTTATCACATGTATTATGAACATGATGATGATATTCAAAAACTGACCTCATGGGCATTTGACTAGGAGTGTTGTCAGGTATTAATTGTGTACATAAGCGAGCGATTAACATTCTCAAAGAGCAAAACCAGTTATCTCGAAAATAATTAGATTTACTTTTCTTATAATGCCCGGTTCACGCGAGGCGTACTTTGCTGACGTTAACTACCCCCTCAGTGACTCGTACGGTCTTTTGTCCGTCATGAAATATTGATATAATTTTTAAAATGATTGCAAATTGAACAGTGCAAAAATAATGGTGTGTGGGTTAATTTCCTCCACAGGCTCGATGAGCACGCAAGGGCTCATTTTGTCTGATGTAGGATCACTGGCGGATCCGGGGGGGGGGGGGGGGCACGGGTCGGAAGTATGCATTTTTACCATAGACGATCCGCCATTTTCTCGATTGTGCCCCCCCCTTTTAAATGAAGACTTTTTTTTGTTTGCTTGTCACGGAATTATGGAGGTAAAATGGACCCCCATAACCCCATACTGAGCGAATTTTTTGTCGCACTGTCCCCCCCCCCCCCCCCCCCCTACTGAGCGACTTTTCGAGAAGCTGGCGAGACCAAAAAAATACGGGTGTACTTTTTGACAAACTTTCATTTTGGGTGTCCCCTCTTTTACTCAATCCTGGATCCGCCCCTGTGTAGGATGACCACAGTACAAAAAGTGCATGCAAAATGAACAGTGTAGACATTGCTGTGTTTTACTTCCATGCATTACTCATAACTGCCTCCAGAGGCTTTATAGCGCGGGTAATGACGCAGTCAAAATGGCGCCTTGTGTTCAACGGGCACCAAAGATTCTACGTGCTGTATTACTAACCTACGCATTGGTAATCGAATTCCACATCCTCGCACCTGAAGCCAGCAGCACAAGGATTGTCGTTCAGCACACATTCATCACCATCTATAAATCAGAATTAAAGGTAGTTTTTTTTTGGGTAATGATGCAAGATTACAATAAGAGTAAAAATAACAAAACAACAATATTTAACAACAACAACAGCAATAATATTAGTAATAATAATAACAATAATACTCATATTAATAATGAGGGATAATGATAATAAAAATAATAATTATAGTAGTTATATGACAAATAGTGCATCCCTTACACTCTTTAAAGAAGTGAACATAACTTTGACCTATTACTTGGCAGATAAAATAGCATAAGTCACTTAGAGGAAGCCTGATACTCACCGACCAAGAAGGTAATATTAAACCCTCTGAGTGGCCCATCCGGTTCGTTTTTGTCCGTAAGAAACGTAAACCAGATGATGTCGTTAACGATATCCAGAGGACCGGGTAAGGTGGCGGCTGTATACCTGCCACTGTACGACGCTAGAGAGGTCTATGTAAAAGGAATGAGTCAGTTTACATTTACAGTCAGTCTGCAGCCCGTGCAAAAAGCGCTTATTTTACGAATTTCGTATTCACGGTCTGCCACGCCTTATGAACACTAATGACCAGAAAGGTATGGCAGAAAAAACAAACGAAAGAGAAATAATAATTCTACCCACTTCAACCTAAAACTGAATAGTTTACAATTTTTTTTTACTTTATTTGTTTAATTTTTTTATTACTATCCCTTTTTTTTGGGGGGGGGGGGGGAGGGGGACCATTATTGTTTTTGATTCGTCGTGCGCACTTGACATTTCATACAGAAAAATTTGTATATCATGCGCGCTGTATACAATGGTATAATATGTTCCGCATAGTACGTCAATTTGCATTATACACATTCTTCAATCTAGGCCTAGATTATATTAAAAAAATTCACTGCAAGGGCATCTCCTATACACACCCTCACACACCATTATGCCATTTTCTTACCGCTTCATCTCTGCCAGCAGTTGGGCCACCTCCAATGTGGATTTCGTCCTTGTATAGCTCAATATCAATATCGTTGTAGATAACGCGAATTTTCTTAGCTTTAGTAAAGTAGACAAAATAATAACACCCTCTCCGTGTTGGATACTGGTCCGGATAATTTGGCGAGGCAAGGGTTCCTCTCGTCACGTTGAAAAAATCTTCACCGCAGTTGGCTGTGTATTGAAAGAGTTCGAAAGAAATATCATGAAAATCCGAAAGATCTTTTAAACATTATCTAATAATCTGTATGTTTTCATACACTATAGCATATTCCAATGTTTTCGTTGGAGGAGTGTGCAAGAGGGCAACTTTTAACCATGAAAAAAAAATGCTCACTTTATATGCGAACCTATACAGAACTTATTTCAAATTGAATTAAAATCAAACTGTTCTTAAAACCCCCATAAATAACTGATAATTTTTCGACTTTTTTTTTTCTCTCGTTCGCAATGCGATCACGCAAACAATTTTAAACATAACAAAAAATTAAAAAGTGACACCTAAGGGGAATTTGTGGCAGATGTGACTCTATAATTGATATATCATTCCTTAAAACAAGATCATATATTTTTTCCAGTCATACACATGAATAGCTCGTGCAATGATAAACTCGTGTCAAAACAAATAAACAAAATATAAAACACCCCCCCCCCAAAAAAAAAAAAAAAAAACAAACATAAAACAAAAAACCTGCCTCCATAATTGTGTATTGTTCTGAATTGTGCTCCAATTGTCCTCCTTTACAAAATCTCTACAAAATCTCTACGTGCTCCTATGTTTGTTTATGACACCTCGGTATTACGGTTTTTCGAAAATTTGTGTAATATCAAGTTTTACCTCCTGTCAGTAGTTCACAGTTTTCTCCATGATAAGATAGTTCGCATAAGCACATGGGAGATTTTCCAGGCTGTCGAGGTACACAGGTACCTCCATTCTGACATGTCGTCGACGTACAATCTGAAAAACAAAAGAAAAAAAGTAATGTAATGATTATAAATAATGTACATGATATAAACAACACCCATTCACTTTATGGAGCAAAATGTTTCGATAATTATTTAAAAAATCATGTTCAAAATTACAATTATTTCTAAAGCATGTTAGCATAGGTTTCGGAAGCAAAACCTCTTACTGTTGTTTTCATATTGTTGTATTTTCAATTTGATTTAAAAAGAAGGCTTGCAAATGATTTACCAAGACAAAGCCATTATTACTAGATTTATTAGTAACCAGTAACAGCAGGATGTGCAATAACTAAATACGTGTTAATGGTGAACTTACTGTGAACTTAGCCCAAAGTATTTGACTTTGAGTGCGGCAGTTAGGAGGCAAGTTCCTATAAACCCACAACGGTAGTGAACATAAATATCTTCGGATGTCTTCCGTAACCAGTCACACACATTCTCTCCCTTTATTTATAGACAATTTTGGGTGTCGTTGAAACCCCCAAACTCTGATAACTCTATTAATGGAAGGGCAAGTGGAGAAACTGGTTAAAATTGGCTTAGAAAAAAACTTTTTTCCTGAGAGTATTCAGGGACTCCCGTGTACATTAGAAGAGGCCGGAGGAACTAAACGGGACGATCCTGCTTAAAAAAAGGCTTTTAAAGAAATAAATGTAGGACTGAGTTCCCTAAATCTTCAGAACAATGCTAGCATTACAATTAATTTTGTGGGAATATCTAATCAAAGCCCACGACAAAACCATTTTTCATGCGACACACAAACAGTTGGCAGTTTGCCTAATACATGACATCCTAACGTTGGAGAGAGAGACGGAGAGAGAGAGAGAGAGAAGATAGAATATCAGAAAGAGAGAGAGAGAGAGAGAGAAAGAGAGAAGGAGACACAGAGAAACAATTGGGTACAGAGAGGGAAAATATGGACGGAGAGCAGAGAGAGAGAGAGAAGAAAGAGTGACAGGGCGAGAAAAATATTTTAAAACATCGTTGCTATGATGGAACAGTGACTAGAATCAGAAAAAAATAGAAGAGACGAGACTCAATTTTGTTGTTGTGATGGAACAGTGATTTGTTGTTGTTAAATTTGTCGAAATTCTGT
The DNA here is from genome assembly GCA_025617745.1 of Heliocidaris erythrogramma. Taxonomy (NCBI): domain Eukaryota; kingdom Metazoa; phylum Echinodermata; class Echinoidea; order Camarodonta; family Echinometridae; genus Heliocidaris; species Heliocidaris erythrogramma. Next base: position 26,591,256 of record CM046857.1, on the reverse strand, counting down.
GTGGAGAAGGAAGCGGTCTTTGAATTTAATTAGAAATGGATAATTATGATCCTATTGTTGGAGATATAATTCAATAAAGAAAGAAATCGGGTCAATTAAGCAAAGGGAATGTAAACATTAAAAAAAAAAAAGAAATAATTTCAGCGCATGACCAGTGTGTGCGGGCAAGCAATGAATCCTATGACCGGGGTAATAATTGTCTGTAAAGCGCTTATGCCTAGTTCACATTTGGTTTGCGATGTGTCTAAGGAGCCCGTAAACTGTCCGTATCCCCCTTTCCGCGCCTGCCCCGATTGACTTTGCACGGGCTGCAGGAGGGGGTCCGATGAACTCTATAAAATGTTTTCCCGCTGCCGGCCGCGAGCCGCCTTCCGTCCTGACCGGTCGACCTGGCCGCCCTCATGTGCAACGTCGCCTTCGCGTTGCACGACGACGTCGCGTTGGCAGCAGGTGAGCGATTTCCTGAACGACCAAATCCCATTGGCCCGCGTGCTTTGCCTCCGCGTGCTTTGCCGTCGACCGAATCAGACGACGATTGCGCGTGCGTCCGGCGAACGGTACGTAGTGCAGACGCTGTAGCTCCTACCGGGGGAACCCACGTAAGAAAAGAATTATGTCATGGGTATGTTCAATAGAGGTCCGTGATATGTACGTACGATTTGTATCATAGTCCGCTTTGTGATTAGTATACCATTTAGGAGCAGCACCCACCAGACTGCGGTGCAACTCAATGCAGCTCATGATCAATGCATGCGACGGGCTTACGATACAACAATACACTGCATGCACAGCACTCAACATGAGATGACTGCAAATTTCCGAGCGAACTCATACATTCTAAAGATGATTTTGGACGTGAGTTATATTATTTTGAACTAAATAATGTTAGAAACTGTATTTATAGACTTTGTTTTTCCCTTTGTTCTCTGTATAGTTAACTGATGAAACCCTTCTCTTTTTAGCAGGACTCTTGTGTCGGCGTCGTTGCACTCTGCTCTGAGCTAGCGGTACCAACACTGAAGCCTGCATGAACTCCGGGGGAAGAAACCTGCAGTAAGGGCTGTTTATTTGGAGATTGGTTAATTTTGGACGTGAGTGACGTTTTTGTTGAGAAAAAAAAAGGGTTGAGTGTAGTATTTGTCGGCTCTGTTTTTTCCTATTCGATCTGTATTTAGTTAAAACTGATTATATTCTTCTTTACAACGCTGGTAATCTGTCATGGTACGCGGGGCTGGTTGAACTCCCAGCGAAATGCCTAGCAGTAAATACGTTACTGAACGATGCTTATTTCAAGATTGAATTTTTTACTACAGTTAACATTTGACGATGAATTTATCCTACCGCATGTCAGAGCAGTGGCATACCCAGGATTTTTTAATGGGGGTGGTTTTTAATCCAAAATTGTCTGCCCAGCAACCCCAAAAAAACGTTATCAGTGTTAATTTTACTTTCTTTTTATTTATTTATTATTTTTTATTTTTATTTTTATTTTTTTATTTTTTATTTTTTTATTTATTTATTTTTATTTTTTATTTATTTATTTATTTATTTATTTATTTATTTATTTTTTTTTTTTTGGGGGGGGGGGAGGCTGGGGGGTCTCCGGCAAACCAACACCCCCCCCCCCCAAAAAAAGAGTATTTTTTATGGGGGGGGGGGGAGTCTTTATTCAAAAAATTTTTTATTCCAATCTGTGATTGCATCATCAAGTGGATGTATCAATGCATTTTATGTTTACAGAACCTTATTCAACAATGAATATACACAAAAGCTATTGAAGCCTATTAACCCGTAAAAGTTGGAAGTCGTCAGCGTGTAGCGCTCTGTGTAGTCCCATGCATTGTATTTTATGTACGGTTATGTATACCGTTTACATTTTTGTAAAAATGTTTAACCGTTAATAAAGAAAGTTACAGTTGAGGGATATATTAGCTAATATGCCCAGTAATCCTCACATTGGCAAGAATCCTACCTAGGATATAAAAAAACAGAGCAGAACGGAGGTATAGGATAATCATATTTTTAAGACATTTTTTGAGCATGTGTATTGGGTTGTGACTTGTGAGTTGCATCACTCATAGGCCCTTCACATTCACTGTTGCAGCAGTCAAAAGCAGACAAACTTATTGTTTGTTTTTTTCTTTTATTCCTTTGTAAAGCAAGTCTCCAATATGGGAGATTGTCTCCCTTATTGGAGATAGTCTCCAATATTGGCCAAGGAGACAAGGCTTGTCGACGGGTGAATCATCTCCCAGAGTTGCATTATTTTTACCCACGCCGATGAAATCGGCAGGGTTATGTAAAGGGCTCCGTTTGTTTTTTTTGTTTGTGTACAAGATAACGAGAGAACAGATTTGCACCAAATTTTCAGGGAATGTTCAGAAAGTGACAGGAAAGAATCGATAAGATTTTGGTGATTGGTTAACCAATTTGGTGGCTGAGCCGTTCGCCGAATGTACGCCAGTATACACTTTGACTTTGTTGATGGGTGGTGACTGAGCTGAGTGAGTAAGCTCTGTGCCTCGCATGCATGTTTTTGAAGTCGAGATCCAACTTATTTTGTCGTCATATTTATTTTATCCAAGTCCGATGAAAAAATTTTAATACACGACAGGGGAACCAACCAGTAAAAATATATCTATTTCTGCAGTTTCAAGTGTCTTTGTTATGGGTTGTGTGGTTATATTAGCCAAGTTTAGCTCGGTGATTTAAAACTCTCACAATCGAAGACAATTTGTTTTTGAACGTCAGGTGGATGAAAGAATTGAATTTAAGTAAAAATACAATTTTTACATTCATCCCTTCCTAGAAATAAAACTGATGTTGAGTGTAGACTGCAGAGTAGATTTTTCTACATCTAGAATTTAATTGACTTCATGTGTTTACATTTACTGCAGATTCCCATTCAGCCGCCGGTCTGTATTTGCAATATGGATGGTCAATATGACGCGAGATTCGCGGACTCCCACCAAGAGCTTTGTACTCTGCTCTGATCATTTTGACAGGACGGGGCAAACAATTCGTCTTACTCAGGATGCTGTCCCAACCATATTTGATTTCCCGCTTCATCATCATGTCAAGTTCAATAATGGCAAAGAGCGTTTCAACTGGATAATTCCGCCATTAAGTGTACAATGTAGACATACTGTTCATACCTCAGTTTGGCACATTCAAATTACAGGGATTATAACAGGAATTTTCAGAAATGTACAGCATTGGTAATGATGTTGATGATTAACATCAACATCATTATCATCATTAATCATAATCATTAATATTATCATGACAGTGATGATGGTAATGATGTTGATGATTATCATCATTATCATCACTGTCATGATATAATGATCCTTATGATGATCATTAATATGATCATGACAGTGATGATGGTAATGATGATTATCATCAACATCATCATCATCATTAATATTATCATGATGGTGATTATATCATGACAGTGATGATCATGATTATCATCAACATCATTATCACTGTCACAATTTATCATCATTTATCATCACAATTTATCAATAATGATGATTATCATCAACATCATTATCATCACTGTCATGATTATATAATGATATAATATTATCACCGTCCTGATCATTGCTATTATTATATCATCATGAGCATAATTACCATCTTACCACCATTGTCGTCGACCCTGTCACGCTTACTTACGATCTTGCCCAATCATCATATCTTAGAAAACAATTTACCAGTTCAAGACAGACCACCTAATTCGTCTTTAGTGACGAATTAAATTTCTAGTTATATGTACAAAGTCTGTAGACTGCAAAATGTTATCCTCATGCCCGTAGTACGACATACACTGAATGAAACTTCTACATCCCTCGTTAGTTGTGTAAATACATCGATAAGTTGCCAATCAGCTACAATAACAAGACATTCTCACCTTGGGATAGAACTAGTGGTACTAAGAAGCACGATATCACTAAAATCAATCTCATCTCTACCATGTTGGTGTGCGGCGCAGACGACAACTCTTACAAGAGCCCCCAGCGGGAGATTGAAAATGGCGTCACACCTTATAGCCTTTTAATTCCACTCTTGAAATTGCGGAGGTAGAAAGAGTAATATTTCGTGCTGATTGGTAAATGAAAGAGATACGATAGCGGAAACCGGCGACGAATTTACAAATTCATATATTTGATAACAGCCTCTTTTGTCGAGAAAACTGTTTCGAAACGAGATAATTTAATTGTGTTACAAACAAGAGACGTTTTAGGTCACTACCAGACAGTGCTGCTGTCAACCCTCTAAAAATTGATCCTGGCGAGAGACACATCAAAAAAAAATAATAGGCGTGGTACGTTCCTTATGTGCAATTGACGCCACCGGTAACCCCAAATCACTACACCCCTCTAGACAACAGGAAAGATTTATGGCATCCAGACCGTGTTTTTTACACAGTCAGTACCACCAGTTTAGTACACACCCCTTATTCTTCTCACACCCCTCCGTTAGATCGCTTGGTACGGTCAGAGAAAGACAAAAATATTGTAAAGCGAGAAAGAAAATAGCGCGACGTCACAAATGAAATATTTTTTTCTTTGACTAAAGCTTTCTTCCATTGTTAAAATTATTATTTTACCATTCAGGTATTCAGCTTTCCACAATGTATAGGGCAGGAGGTTGAAAGAAAATTCGGACTTTCGTCTTTCCAATTTACGACAGCCGAACAGGATAACAAGTTTGAAGGTCATTTATTCATTTTTTTTCTTTTGGTGAACTTCACAGTGGAAATTAAGACAAATTATTATTATTGTTATTACTATTATTATTAGTAGTAGTATTGTTATTACTATTATTAGTAGTATTGTTGCTGTTATCATTATGATTATTACTATTATCATTATTATTAACAGTATTATTATCATCATCACTAGTATTTTATTCGGCAAATCAAAGTACATACATATAGAATTATTATTAATATTAGTAGTAGTAGTAGTAGTAGTATTGTTATTACTATTATCATTATTATTAGTATTGTTGCTTTATCATGATTATTATTATTAACAGTATTATTATCATAATCATCATCACTAGTATTTTATTCGGCAAATCAAAGTACATACATATAGAATTACAAAGAAGAATAATAATACAAGACAGGAAGGCTGAAAATATAATTTAACCCCAAGTATATTGTTAAGTTGCCAGGAATGTAGTAGTAGGAGGGCCCAGTGTAGATTAATGTTTTCTGGGCAAACTGAGTACGAAGAAGTGGTAAATGAAAGAAAGATGATTGTCGTGTAGAATGCCTATGTATTCCATCATTCGTTTTAAACATTGATTGTAAAACCTGAGGCAATTCGTGAATTCGTGCTTGATACATTAAACTGCCTAACTGGTAATAAAACAAATCGTTTAGTCTCAACGCTTTATTTTCAAAGAATAATATTTTAGACGGAGCTAGTCTAGGCTTTTTCAAAATTATTCTCATCACCCGTTTTTGTATAACTGAGAGTCTATCCAACTGATACTTAGTACAGTTGCCCCAAGCTAGAATGCCATAATTTATGTAGGGTAGAACCAAGGTGGAATAAAACAAGGGTTATACATGAGAGGGAAACGAATATTTCAATTTGTTTATAATACCAACATTTCTAGAGAGTAATTTATTGTTGTTAATTTGTTTGGCGTATAGTCCATAATGAATCTTTAGTTATGTGTGTTGTTCATTAACGTTCGGATTGTGCACTTATCAAATGTATTTATCTGAGGTAATGTCTTCCTTAATGTGTAAAAGGTTTTATGTTTGTGCAGTATGTATATATCAATGTTTAGATGATTCGTTTTTATGTTGTTTCAGTTTATTTGAGTTCAAGTTAAGTTCAGTACTAATAATCAGGATAATAGCAATAGGGAGAGTAATTTAACAGTTGTCGTCATGGTAATATTATTACTATTACGCGCTCTTCCCATTAGACCCATAGCGCTTACAATAAATCCAAACAATTGAAAATACTTGTAGTAAGAAACACAACGTTACAACTACAAACTGCTAAAGAGATGTGTTTTCTAGGCCCTTTTGAAGGCATTGACTGATGAAGACTGTCTAATTGTAAGTGGCAAATCATTCTAGTATTTTGAAGCAGATACGGTAAATGTCCTATCACCAGCCAAGGTGCGAGTAACTGAATACATGTATATGAATAATTATAGATATAGTAATGTTAATAGTTATAGTCGTATCACAGTCATAGTAGTAAATAAATAGTAAAATCTATGGTAACAGCAATAGCAATTATACACTCTTAAAAATGCGGGGTCAAAAATAACCCCAAACGGGGTTACAAATGACCCCGCATGCGGGATCAAATATGCACAAACCCCGTGCGGGGTCACCCAAAGTAACCACATAGCGTGGTTACATTTCGACCCCGAATGTGGTCAAAATTTAACCACGATTGCGCGGTCATTTCTGCATAACTTGACCCCGCATAATTTGACCCCGCATACTAATGATCATTACCTTATAACCCCGTCAAAACGTACGGGGTCATTTCTTCCGACCACGCAACGTGGTCATTTCCCGTCGGACGGGGTTGATACTTCTGCCAGATGCGCGTGTACCATCCACGTTTCAAAGATTAAAAAAAAGAAGCTAATGTCAAGTAATATCATAACATAACATATTTTGTATATTTTGCTCACTATGACCTATAACCTATCCTCACCTATCGTATAGCATATCATATACACCTATCATCCTACTTTAACCCTACTCCTATTATAGTCCTACATCCTATCCTATACCTATATCCTGAAAACCTTTACTTTATTATATAGGGACTGTATTGCAGTGCTTGCTAAAAGTGGTTAAAGATTTTAATTTAATTTTCTAATGTAGATTTTTAGATCTTAAACCTAATTACATGTTTGAATATGTACAACATAATAATTAGTATACATACATTTTTCATCACATTTCAAAGTGCAATCATTGCATAAAAACTTAAAAATCAAGTGTCATTTATATATATAAATTCTGGTTGTTTACGGTTGCTCATGGGTATTCAGGATACATCATGAATATTCATGACAATGGCCCAACGTTTAACCAAGTAGAAGTCGGACCAATACTTTGCTGATGAATAAGCAATATTTCAAATGGTTAGTGATTAACCAGTGAAATTGGAACATTGTGACCAACATATTTTTGGAAATAACCCATATGGTGTTGACCAATCGCATTGGTACATTTTTTGACCAGTCCTTTTTTAGAGTGCATTAAAATGACCAGTTTTTGCGTGGTCATTTTGACCACGCAAAAACTGGTCATTTTAATGCAGCGGGAGCATTATTGATCGAAAACAACCCCGAAACGTGGTCGAATAAATTCGACCACGCAATATGCGACCCCGCATTTTTAAGAGTGTAATAGCAATAATATAATGGTAATAGTAGTGAAATAGAGATCTCGGTCATGGTCTGAGGGGAGAGGGGTCCATCTTAATGAGAATCTTCTTTCCAGCACTAAGAAGCTACTACACCAAGCCAATATTCGCAGAAACGAGAAGGGCTTTCGCTTCCTATGGACCAGTAATGGGCGGATCCTTGTCAAGAAATCTGAGGATTCACCAGCTCTCCTCATCTCTTCTGATGCTGACATCCAAAAAATTGTATGACTGATCTCGGGGAAAATAAGTAACCATAGAAATGAGTTATTGTTAATTCAATGAACTTTTTCGATGCAGAACCCCTTACTAGTTCTTATAAATCATTTTGTTTAGAACCTGAAGAATTCAATACAGCTTTTTGTAACATTCCCGAAGGTTCCTTAAGTTTCTCACATGTTAACATTCGGTCACTTAACAAAAAATTTTGTCAATTTAGTTTGTTGTACAAAACCGTGTTGGAACATAAATTTAGTGTAATTGGTTTGACAGAAATTTGGCAACTAAATGAAAATTTTGGTTTTAGATTAGATGGTTATAACTTTGAGAGTAAAGGTCGCTTAGATGGAAGAGGTGGAGGTGTCGGTGTGTATATAAACTCAAGTTTGAAATGTGATATTCTTGATATACATGTTTGTCATGCTGAATCTCTTTGGTTTAATCTTTTTGCAGACAATAAAATTGTTAAGGTAGGAATAGTCTACAGGAAACCTAACACAGATTTGAAAGAATTCCAGTATAGTTTGGTTGAAAATTTATATAATTTAAAGTTAGATAAACATCAATGTATTATTATGGGCGATTTTAATATTGATCTGCTGAGTAAAACGATAGATGACTTCAGAACAAACATGCAGTCTTTTGGTTTAGAGCAAGTCATAGCACACCCAACACGAAAAACAGAATTTACCGAAACATTAATCGATCATATTTACACCAATATCAGTGGGGGTAATAATCATGCAGGTATTTTAATGACTGATGTATCAGATCACTTCCCAGTGTGTGCTTTGTTGGAACAACTCTATGGTGAGAAAAATTAAGTTAAGAAAATGAAAACTAGAAGTTTCAGGCATTATCAGAAGGAAAGGTTTCATGATGACCTTGCTGAAGCCCCTTGGCAGAAAATATATGAACTTGCAGATGCTGATCTTTTATATGATAAGGTTATAGACATTTTCAAAAATTTATGTGACAAACATGCTCCTTTTGTGGAAAGAACTAAAAAGACTTGTGCAAACAAAAGACCTTGGGTAACAAAATCTTTACTGAAGTCCATCAAACAAAAACATAAACTATATTCTAAAGTCTTAACTTCTAAATTTGATGATAATGAGCACAGGAAATATAAGAAATACAGAAATGTCCTCACTTCAGTTCTCAGGCAAGCCAAAAAAATATATTATGGTAATTTGTTCAAAGAATGCTATGGTGATTCTAATCGAACTTGGAATACAGTTAATGATTTACTTGGCAAGCAAAATCAATCAATACAAGTCATAGATAAATTGCAAGTGGAATCTGATAACGGTGTTATGGTTTATAATGAACCACAAGATATTGCTAATGAATTAAACGATTTATTTGTCTCTGTCTCAAACTAGCATCAAGAATACGGACATCACAGCATAGTCATGGTTATAAACACTTTTTAGATGAACCAGTTGCAAATTCATTTTATTGGTTGCCTGTAGCCCCTGAAGAGGTTACAAAAATGATTCTAAGGTGTGATAAGAAAAAGTCATGCGGATATGATGACATTCCTGTCAATCTCTTAGCTGACAGTGTACATTATGTATCTCGCCCTTTATCTTACATTTTTAATTTGTCTTTGCAATCAGGTTCCTTTCCAAGCTCTATGAAGATAGCACGAGTTAGCCCTGTGTACAAAAAAGGATCAAAGCATGACCCAGGAAATTACCGACCCATTTCTGTTCTACCAGTCATTAGCAAGATATTTGAGAGATTGGTAAACAATCGTCTACTTAAATACCTTGAGAAGTATGAGTTGTTATTCAAACATCAGTTTGGATTTAGAGAAAAACATATTACTAAACTCTCATTGATAAGTCTCATTAATCAGTTAGTCCAATACCAAGATGAGGGCTGTGTTACAGTTGGTATTTTTGTTGATTTTGCAAAGGCATTTGACACGATAGATCATGATATTCTTTTAGGCAAATTACAAAATTATGGTATACGTTGGATTGGTTTCGTGATTACTTAACCAACCGATATCAATTTGTACAACATAACGGATCAAAGTCTCCATTATAGTCTGTGGGGTACCACAGGGATCTGTATTAGGTCCAACGTTGTTTTTATTATATATTAATGATTTGCCCCGTTCATCTGATTACTTCAATTTCAGGCTATTTGCGGATGACTCCAAAATTTTTCATTCTTTTCCTCCTGGGAAATCAACCATTGATTTGCTAGAAGTATGTGAAAATATGATGAATATTCTTCAATGGTGTGATGTAAATAAAATAACTATTAATTTAAAAAAGACTAAATTCATGATCATTAAGCCGAGAAGGAAAAGAATAAATTTCAATGGCTTAGTTCATCTAAAAGATGTTCTAGTTGATGAAGTGAACACTGCGCTTTTTGTTGGAATATATATCGACAGACATTTGAGTCGGGGTGAACATTAATAATCTTTGCATCATGCTTCGTAAAAAAGTAGGAATTTTATTCAGACTAAGACACTTTGTACCGAAAAGAGTACCCCTATTACTTTACCATTCCTTTTTACAATCCCATATATCTTGTGGCCTTGAAGTCTGGGGATCTGCGCCTACAAGGTTAATTAACAAAATTGTCATCTTACAAAAGATGGCGATACGAGCAATAACTTTTAGTAGCAGATTGACCCCTTCATCACCCTTGTTTCATTCTTTGGCTGTTTTAGATGTTTTTAAGCTGTACAAACATTTGGTAGCAACTTTCATTTTCAAATTAATAAGTGTTTTGAAAATTGTTATGATACGAGACAAAAAGGAAACAAATTTCTTATTCCTAAAGTAAGGACTGAACATGGTAAGACATCAATTGCATTTATGGGGTCTAAAATATGGAATGCCTTACCCCTAGAAATGAAAAGTAGCAATACTGTAAAGCATTTTAAGTACATGCATAACAAATACTTGTTATGTAATTATGTGTAGATTTTATTTTTATACTGATTTGCCACTTGTTTGTTTACTTTTGTTTCTTTTATGTCGTTTTAAGTTCTCAGTCTGCTATAAATATCCTAATTCATCAATTATTTAGTATAGGTGTGAAGTAGCCTCATTTTAATACACGTACAGTAGGTAATAGTTTCGATTAGAACTTTTTTTGTGTTGATTGCACTTGAGTCTTGACATGTAATTATAAGATTTTTTGTTTGATTACAATTAGGTCTTGACATACTATATATATCATATTTAGCTTGATGTATACGCAAACAATCTATAGTAATTTTTGTATAAAGGGTCCTACGCCCTACTAGCTTTCTTGCTATTTCTGTAGGGTCCTTTTACCAACCTAGTTATGTCATATTATTGTATGTTGTAATTTGTTACTCTATTGTAACCTTGTTTGTTGTTGGTAATAAAGTCATTCATTCATTCATTCAAATAGTTATAGTAATGATAGTATTGGTCTCGGATAAACACCTCATTTCACATTGACAACAATACTTCGCATTTCAAAATATATTTGTTTCTTTTAAGGCTGCTCCCAATGTAGGCATTATGTGTACACAGTTAAAGATATCATTTAAACGTTTTGGGCTGTGACGAAAAATTAATTGAAAGTCATTCGGATATCTGGATAGCCAATGAAAAAGAAAAAGAACTTAATATTTCTCTGAATAATTTCAGTTCATATTATAAACTGATATTATTAAGTTGTTTTGTTATCACTTGTGCGTTATACTGATATGCCCCGAAGACACGACAAATATCTATTTATTATTAAATGTTTGCAGTATATTGTATAAATTGTAAACTAGAAAGCTCATTGAGATTGCCTATGGTTACGAAAAGATATGACTGTCATCAGTAAGGATATACATGAGTAGTAATCATTATAGGCATTACACACTAAAAAAAACGTCTAGTCATGTTTTTTGACCAGATCGCTTGGTCATAATTTCTCAATCAGATTCTATTCATTTTTGCTAGGATTCTGTTCATTTTGACTAGGATTCTGTTCATTTCAAACCCGAAGCTGGTAGTTTTGATTAGAATAGTGCAAGATGCCCGAGGGAATAATTATTCTAGTCTAATCTGACTAAATTCTAGTCAAATTTGACAAGATTGTTTTAGATTGTATTCTTTGAAAGGGATAAAATACAGCCTATGTAGCTATATAGGCCTATAACTTTGAAACACTCCAAACCGTTAGAAGACATTATCCTTTCGATATTTTCTTAAAGTGTGGGAATATACACATCGATTTGAATAGGTTATACTAGTCAATACAAACATCACGAAAACACATACCTCACATTACACATTCCACGGGCTAATCAGCGATAGGAGACCGAGAAATCACAAACATACCCACAATACTCTGTAAAGTTTGCCTGTTTGCAGAGTAATTGTGTTTAATCATTACCTTGACAATGGCGTATTCGTCGTTGTGAGGTGTACCAGGTGCTGCGTTTCTATTGAAAAACATCTCAAAGAAAACAAAATGAAATTATGTGACATTCATATGACACAGCTTTGACTGAGGTGTTTTTCACAATTTCTTTCGATTCAATTAATTCATCCAAATCAGCCTTTGGGACGTATACCGTATTGGAAATAAATGCACTGATACAGTGATTCCACCTCGTCAAAGATAACAATGACTCACCTTTATTGGTTCTCCGACATTTGCTCCGGTAACAATCGCTCATTGCTACATGTCGTCAAAGATATAGGGTTAAGGTTAGTGTTGCAGTATGGTTTAATAGGTTTATGGTTAGGGTTATGTATGGCTTTTGGTTCAGGGTTGAAGTTTGGAATTCGGTTAGTGGATGATATTGACCCCGGTTGGAGCAATAAGTTACCGGGGCATGTATCGTATAACCGTCCTTACTCGCTCACATCGACGTATTCGAATCCCAATTTCGTCTCCTAATATAAGGAGCAATAAAATAACTTTAAGCATTATTTTATTCAATGGCTATTTATATAGGAGCATTTTATCAAAGTTCTAAAGTGATGAACATCGTTGTCATTGGAAACTGATTGCCTTGTTTTTAAATATCAGAGAATGGGCGATTATTTAGTTCCCTCAATGCGGTTTCATCTAATGTTAGAGTGTAATGCTTTTGTAAACTTTCAAGCAATACCAGCCATGCCAGCTGTTCCAAATACCATACATAGCAGGAAACCTAGTAATAACATTCACTCGTATACTTCATAACCTATACCATGTATGCATATAGCCCAAGTAAATGTTGGCACATCTTGACCAATTGTTCGAACCATTAGCCTTTGCTTATTAAGCTATAGCTCTCAGGCCAATCAAAATGTCGGGCCTTAGCATCGCTATGGCATTTACTTGAGCTTAAGCTTTTACAAGGTAGCCTAAAGCCCGGCCCATATGAAGCATCATTTCGATTGCGTCAGTACCTGCTCTAATCGAGTTGTGAAGGCAATTAATCCTACGCCAGTTACGAAAAGGAATATATTGCACTCTTCTTTTTAACATCAATCACTTTTTTCAACGATATCACTCTTTCACGATGCGTAAAAAAGCGTACCAGTCACTGACGTGACCCTAACGTCAGCAAATGACGCATCGTGTGAGCCGGGCTTTAGCTTCCTAGTTACCATGGTTACTAAAGATTCCGCACAATGGCCCAGATAATTTTATGTTCCGAAGTAGCATGAAAATCGGCTATAAAAGGCCCTTATCTATAACCTCCTCCCCTGTGTATTGGGCGGCAGAAAAAGCAGGGGATAGTTCTTTCGAAAGAAAAGAATAATTGTCCTATTTCAGATGGGGCTTCCCGGATAAATTTTAAAGTCATTTATGATGCAAAGTTTAACGTAAGTGGATCATGTTATGAATAACGAAAACTACTAGTATTCCATTATTGCAGTTATACATCAGTTGAACTGGTTTCTTTGTTGTATACTTGCCTACAGCAGTAGAAAGTTTTGTAAGGCAATTTAGCATGAAGCAACAACAACACAGAAAATTGTCTTGTTACACGCATTCGTCGTAGATGGAGCTGTTGCAGTAGACTTCCCTGAGCCATCCTGAATGATGGCTCCGACATTTCCGAGGTTGATTCAGGCGTCACACTGTCCCAGTACTGAGCAAAGATAAAGGAAATGTTCAAATTTGGCTCTGATCGTATAAACATGGGGCCATTCGTGAGGGCATCTTAAGCCATCGTATGACCCGGCGCGCCGGGTTTCTCAGGCTCCGGCAGCAACTTGCGAAGGTTAATTTTCGTGTTGAATTCGTGTGTCCATTTTACCCTTCGTAAGGCCATCGTGAGGGCATCTTGTCAAATCGTGTCACCTTCGTCTTTACTTTTGGATCATCGGTGCCATCGGGCATTTTCCGCCTCACGAAGACAATACGAAGGAAACAAGAAGCTGCTCGATTGTCTTAGAAAGGCAACACGAATGCATGAAGCCCTCGCAATGCCGGCGTGTAGCCATCGTATTATAGTACGATGACATCGAGATGGGACCACGGTGTCGGCGAAGACAGTCGAATTTGAATAGCTCAAGCGCTTCTTATGTGTCATGGTAACGTGGACATATAAAAGTCCAGCCTCCGAGCATCTTCCTCAGTCAGTCCTGAGCAACTCTACAGAGCAGAGGCGTGTGTAACTCCCAAAGCTTTAATCACAATTAACCAGCATTCAGTTGATGAGACAACCAGAAAAAGAGAAGGCAGCAGCAATGCTTCTTTGGATGCACCTCAGAGAGCATTATGAGGCCCAGCACCTCCTCCTACAGTTAAATGTTGTCTTATTTCACTTTGTCATTCCTTGATATTTGCCTTATCCAGCACATAATTATGCATCATAATCATGAGAGACTATTTAAGTACAGACTCTCGAGATCCAGGCGTGTAGTGGAGAATGCTTTTGGTATTCTGGCACACAAGTTCTGAGTTTTGCTGAGGACCATGAACCAGAGGCCAAACACATCCAGAAAAATCATCACAACTTGTGTGATCCTTCACAATCTCATCAGACTGAGATATCTAGCCACCCACAACAACCTGATGGACTTGGAAGACCAGAACCACAATGTCATCCCAGGGGCATGGAGAAATGACAAAGTACTTCTGGATGTTTACCATGATAGGGCAAGGAACACTGTAACCCAGAAGGGGAGGCAAATTAGAAGATACCTGGGCCACTACTTTACCTCAAAGGCTGGTTCTGTGCCATGGCAGGACAAGATGATCCTGTAATTATTCCTCAAAGCAGTGACAGTACAATGAATACAGAGACACTAAGATTGTGATTAAGAAAAATTATTTTCACATATTGCATTGTAACTTAAAGCAATATATGTTTGGAATAATATTTTTTTGATGAAATTTTGATTAAAAATACTTGTTCTTTTTTCCACTTATTAATAAAATAAAGGCCCAACATTTAGATTCTCAAGTTTCCAAAAGGTAAAGCCCCATACTACTTTAACATAGAAATTAAAATAACTTGTAACTTTTCTGATGACAAGAAAATTTAAAACCCTTCCACCCCTAATTCAATTGCTAACTTAAACCTAGTGTGGAACTTGCCCAATATATTTAAATTTCCTGATAATTTAAACTAATGACAAATGGCCAATATTAAAGTATAATTAATTTTTTTTTTTGGGGGGGGGGGGGCGGAGGGTGGGGGGGGGGGGGGACTTAAACATTAAATTGGGATTTTGGGCAAGAAATTTAACTTTACTGTGAATAATTATCCTTACCTTAAAAATTAAAGTAAGGTTAAAGGACCAAAAAAGGAACAAAGTCTGAAAATATCAATGACAATTTTCATTACAGGGTTCGAAATTAACGGTAGCCTGATAGCCAATGTCAAGCTAAAATCACGGCGGACTAGTCAAAAATGGGCAAAATCTCAAGTTACTAGTCCGTGTGGCTAACCAAAATTTTCTTTAGTGTCGTACAAAACATTATGAATTTGTGAAATAGCTGTTACTATTTCGTATTTTCCCCGTTTTCAATGTGAAAATGTGAGGTTTTATGCTTAAAGAAAACATACTGAAATCGATTCGAACATAATAATAATAATACTTGGTTCTTTTAAAGCGCATTACACATAGCAAAATTGCATGTCTCTATGCGCTGAGAAGTAAGAAAGTATTAAGTAAGAATGAAAGTTTAGAGGCTTAGAGGTACATACAATCCAAAAATGGATACCGAGTTCACTGGCAAATACTCTAAGTGTTAAATAAATATTGTTATAAGGAAATTTTAAACTTATCTAAGTTACTTTGATACCTCATGGAATCGGGAAATGCATGAATGAATACAAATTCACATCTTCGTGTAACTTTCGTGTGTGGTTCGGGTGCCATCGTGTGACCTTCTGTAGGCATCGTACTTGCTTCGGCTGTTGATTGGCTGGCTGTTGACCAAGTGCGGGGCCAACTTCGCACGAAATTGAAAATTCCATATTCGTATGGCCATCTTGTGTCAATTTCGGGACAGTGTGACGTCAGTTTACGTCGAAAAAAGGGCAGCGGATTTTCACTGAAAACTGTCCAAACCAATTTTGATATACACGTAGGGGCCTATTTCAATTGAGATAGCTTCTGGACAACAGTTCTCTCCTGTGTATGTTTACACATGTAGTGTCTGTCAACCATTATGCAAATATCGAAACCTGCATTGTTAAGTTGTGTGAATTGGGGGGGGGGGGGGGATCTTTTTGAGAGAGATTTATGAGAGACATGCTCCGCAAAGTGTTATGCGCTATATAAGAATTGTTAATTATTATTATTTATTATGACAGTTTTGTTTTATGCCTATACAACGTGTCATGAGATGGCGCTGTACGGTGTATTGTCCCAGAGTAGCTTTATACAAGAGTTACGACAACCCATGGTTTGAACCCCATTTTGTTTCCACTATTACTCAACATTTCTATTCAAATCAGATGAGCACATGAGTGTTCTAAATAATAAGAATTCGAACGCCATTTTGTTTTCCAAAATAATAAAATGTCCATGTCGTATTTCTGTCTATAAAGGGACTCTAAATTGTCGAATCACTTCGTGACCTTAGTGTAAAATAAGGATATCATCGAACGAATTTAGACGTCGGTTCTGAAGGGTCCACACACAAAAGAGAGTGAGGCAGGGGGGGGGGGGGGGGGAGTGAGAGGGAAAATAAACCAGATTGGTTTTGTTTCATGTTGATTATAGAAAAAGAAAATGTGTTTGTCATCACAGTCTCACTAGATGTTAACTCAACACGAGCAAACGGTCCTATAAACTGAGGAAATTTACCAAAATCATAAGCCGACGTAACCGAGGGCGCATTACTACCACTAGCCAAGGAAATGAGAAAATAATGGTTGCTTAACTTAAATCATAGTTCAGCCAAGGAAATGAGAGAATAATGGTTGCGTAACTTAAATCATAGTTCCCCAGGAGCTGTCCTCCCTTTTTAAATTTTTGCAAAGGCTGAAAAATTGTCTCCGCCGGGAATCGAACCCGGGTCGTTGGCTTAGAACGCCATTGCCTTAACCACTAGACCATGGAGACGGGTCAGTGGTTTCGGCGACACCAGATTCAATTGATAGACAGATTGTCAAATCTTCAACCTTATTAATTAATTAATTCCTTTGTAGGGGGAAGGTGAGTTTTGAACAAAGACAAGCCGCGTGCTTCAGCTGGATCCAAGCGAATGCTTTGAGATACATCTATACATTAGAATAACTATTAACCATTATTCTCTCATAATAAAATTTCCACGAGAGTTGCCAAAG
This sequence comes from Heliocidaris erythrogramma, assembly GCA_025617745.1. Classification (NCBI taxonomy): domain Eukaryota; kingdom Metazoa; phylum Echinodermata; class Echinoidea; order Camarodonta; family Echinometridae; genus Heliocidaris; species Heliocidaris erythrogramma. Next base: position 26,573,865 of record CM046857.1, on the reverse strand, counting down.
CTGTTGTATAAAAAAAAGAAAGAAAATTAATAAAAAAAATGAAGAAGTAATGGGCCAAGTAGGAAAAATGAGCATTATCAAATAAATGCTATAGCTAGAGTTATAATAATAATAATAATAATAATAATATGTCCATCAATACAGCGCAGCTACTATACATATATTACTACTGCGCTTTATACAAAGTATATTATATTCAAAGTATATTATTACCCCGGATTTAGCCGAGCCGCCATGATAGGCGCTAAGGCATTCCTTCCTACCGGGTACCCATTTACCTCACCTGGGTGGAGAGTGGCAAATGTAGTTGAATGTCTTGCCAAAGGACATTAGCGCCGCGGCGGGATTCGAACCGCGAACCATATGATTTACAATCCGGTGAAGTATCCATTAGACTAATTTTAGGCATGTGGTTTGCATTTAGTATTATTTGAGAGTTTACAATAGGGTTATACACATCAGCTCAAAATGCCTTTAGGGAAATATCACATAAGGGGATTATGCGCCGAGACATAAGCTTAGTCAAAAGTTTTTCTCTCCTACTCACTTCCCGAAGTGGCTGCAGAGCACGATTTGACTTACTGCTGCTAAATGTGACAAAACAGCTTTATGCCTGATTAAATTCATGTTTTTTTTTAATTCTGTAATAGACCTGTTCACATATAATATTCAAATTTTATGCATACTCCTAAAATAAGGGATGTTCTGACAGCCTGAAAGCAAGTCAGAGGCTTGTTAGACATAGCAACAAGACAATGTATGCAAACTGATTCCAAGTATTGTAGTTCATTCATTAATAACAGGTTAATGGAATAACTCGGTCCCCAGGAAAGAAACATCCATAAATTTGAATAACTTTGTGAACAGTTCGATTGAAGACAAGTATCAGTTATCAATTAGCTCCTTTTTTTAAGGGGAAAGGATAGTTCAAAATGCAACCACCCCCCCCCCCCAAAAAAAAAAAAACCCTATTCATCTCCATCATGTCCATGCAAATAAAAGCGTAGGAGAGGAGCTTGCAGGAGGGTGCGAAAATGGCGCACTATGGGTCACATTTTTTATTGTAATGACCCTACCATGACGTACCCCGCTCTGGGGTATAAGGTGCGTCATTACAATGGACAGGTGCATTTTTCATTTTGTTTTGGGTCATTCACAAAAAAAAAAATCAATTTTGTTTAGTGTAGTGTATCAGATTTTGGAGGTGTATGTATCATTTGATTTGATTTGATTTGATTTGATTTCATTCTGTTTCATTTTATGTTATTTCATTTCATTACTTTATACGTCAGTATTATACAAGCAATGTATTTTTACATTTGCTGTTGACATGTTATGACATTTGTGGTAAAAATTGAAAATATTTCACATTTGTAGGCTATTTTTACATATGTGATTATCTTTAACTTGCGGTTGACATATGAGTTTTTTAGATTTGTGGGCTGTTAGCCCCCTCAACCCCCCCCCCCCCCAAAAAAAAAAAAAAAGAAAAGAAAAGAGAGAGAAAAAAAAGAACAATGAACAATTGTAAGGCCCTAATGTTTTTTGGAAGTGACTTGTGTGGGTGTGAGTATGTGTGTGTGTGTGTGTGTGTGTCTTAAATTGCTGACGGGGCTGTGGGGCACAATTCCTTTGTATGTAATATGTACTTAGGTTAGGATATGCCAGATTGGTTGTTTTGGGGGATTGAACGTGCCAACCGTGCTCCCTCCCCGATCCGCCGCTGGTATGCATATGTCAGGATGCTAATTGGTACATGTTAATGGCACAAATTTAAGAAGTTTGAAGAGCTCCAAGAAATTTTAGCATCATCCTGTTCCATTCCTTTTTTTTGGGGGGGGGGGGGGTTAGAAAATTGATTGGAAAAAAGGGATTAAGGAGAGAAAGGAAAAGGGGAAGGGGAAAAGGACGAGAGAAAAACAAAATGATAGGACCCCCTCCCGCATCTTACTCCTAATCTGTGGCCTTGTTAATTAGCATTTAACCCTAACCCTAGCCCACACCCCCTATCGTTGGACACCCGCTATACCATTGAACTGTTCTAGGCTATCTTCAGTAGATGGAATGCAACCTATACACAAGACTATTCAGGGGACAATACATCTTCCTATTCTCATAAGCCTTTATTTTCTCAAGCTTTATTTTTTTCCTTAAAAAATCACAATTTTTGTCCAGGAGACATGACAAACTCCAGACCTGAACAGTAACTCTATTTTTATATGCTGATAGCAAAACAAGAAAAAGGTTTGACGATTTGACTGAATATGGAAGGAAATACATCCAAACGAGATGAACTAGGTGAACGCCATATCACACTTGTTACAAATTTGATCATGCCCCTCAATTTCTTTACAAGGTCTACCAGTTCCGCTGACTACATCAAAGTCAATATCATCAGTATCCCATTCCAGCTCACACATGTATTTTGGTGCAACTTGCACTGGTAATTAGGACTTCTTGCATTATGCGTCCCAGAAAAAAATGAAACTCGGAAACAAAGGATTATTGTGATCAAGCGATGAGCCTTGATAATTATATTTTCTGTTTTGCATAAAGAAGAAGTAGTAGCTTCCAAATGATACAGTGATGTATTTACCCATACACGCTTCACAGAGCAACGTTGTTTTGAAAGTAGCATGGAAAAATCAATCTGTGCCAGAGTTTGGTAAAACCGTGAAAACGTTATTATCACATAGTTACGAACATGATGAAAGCTTTAACATGTTTAAAAAAGATAAGATACACAATATTCCCATAGTGTAATCTTATGCATCCAATAAAAATTTCAGAATTTACATTAAACATAGGTCGATTCCAATTGCCGTGGGTGTCAGGGGCGTACACCCTTAGATATTTCCAAATCAACAAAATGTCCCTCCTGAGGTGAAAACTTGTCATAATCTGATATTTTTTTCAGCTCATTGCCCTTTATACCATGCTTGTTAAATATGACTAACAAGGGATGGTGCTCCTTACTTTATAGTTAGACTAAAAGTAAGTAGCACCATCCATTGTTAGTCATATTTAAATTTAAATTATGTAAATGTCATCTTGCTGTTCGCTTTGTACATTAAAAAACTTGCAGTTCTGAATAATGCAAACATCGCTGTTCACAACGATTTCTGGTACCATTTCAGTACAAAATATGCCCTTTCTTTATGCCCACCATAGACAAAAACTCAACTATCCTATATTTTATGATGAGAACAATACACTTACCCTCATTTTCAAAAGAAGCACAAAATAATCTTCTCACTGGGTTTTGAAGTTGATGTTTCTTTCGGATCATGTCCGCATGTGATCCTAAGGTTTTCACGTTTTTACTCTTATCTGGCTCAAGTGGGTTGTAACATGTCATGTAACAGGCCAAGAGCTTTCTTATCACCTGAATCAAATTGAAAAATATGATTTACTATGTATCCAGGAAACTTGGTTTCATGACCATAGTTCTTTTATCATTCCCGAATATACTTGTGTCTCAAGAAATAGAGATGGACAACGTAGAGGGAGATGTGCCATTTATATACATCAAGGGGTACCTTATGAAGGACCTTTTGACAACCCAAGTTTAGAACTACAACAAGTTAATGTTTATGTAGGTAACGAAAAAATATCTATAATCAATTTTTACAATCCATGTAAGAAATTAAATGAATTTATTTTAAAAGAATTATTAAAGTTTGTAAATGAAAGAGATAAGATAATAATCACAGGGGACTTTAATGCACATAATCCATTGTGGGGAAGCGAGAAAGTGGACAGTAATGGCCACGCAGTGGAACACTTTTTAAACAAATATAATCTGGTTGTCTTCAATGATAAAACAGGTACAAGGATGGACCCTTATTCTGGTAAACTTTCACATTTAGACTTAACTATCTCCTCACCAATCTTGGCAGGTAGGGCTTCACGGAAAGTTTTGAAAAATTCCTTTGGTAGTGAATATTTTCCCATACATATTGAAATTCAACCAGGAAAGAAAGACGCACTTTATAAAAATATTAATGTGAAAAATATAGATGAGGAACGATTTTCTTTTAAGAATTTTAATTGGGCCAAATTCGCAGATAAATGCAATGATATCCTGGATGAAAGTTCAATCCTTACAGAGGCAGACGTTAATAAAGCTTATGAATCATTTATTAACTACTTGAAAATATGTATTAGGGAAGTGATTCCAAAAAAAAGAAATATAGAAAGGAATCCAGTTCCATGGTGGAACAAAGAATGTTCTAATAAAATAAAAGAAAGAAACAGATTCAGTAACAAACTGAAAAGAGAATTCACGTTTGAAGCAATAGATGAGTTTAAGAAGAAGAAAGCGGAAGCTCAGCAAGTCCTCCGTCTAGCGGAAAGGGAATACTGGCAGGCTTTTTGCAAAAGACTTGACAGGTATATGCCGGAGTCAAAAATTTGGGCTTGCATAAAACGCTTAAATGGAGTATCAACAAAGGAATCTAAAAATATGTCTATATTGGTTGAAAACGGGCATGACATTATATCAACCCAAGAGAAAACAGAAGCCCTTGGTAAATTTTTCCAATCCTTGGGACTGAGAAATAAAGAAGCAACCCTTAAAACAATCCTGACAAGAACGGAAAATTGTCCTTTCTTAACAGACCATGTGATTAACGAACATTTTTCGATGTTTGAACTAAAAAAGGCTGTTAAAACCTCCAAACGCACCACGGTGCCAGGAAAGGACAATATTCCGTATATTGTCTGTGGAAATATGTCCGAGAGAGCTAAAAACACTATGTTACATATTATTAATGAAATATGGGAAACTGGAAATATTCCACGTCCTCTAAAACATTCCATATTGGTTCCAATTCTTAAAACTGGTAAGGATTCTAAAAATGTAACTTCTTACAGACCAATATCTCTCATGTCATGTTTTGCAAAAATTATTGAGCGTATGATCAATGACAGATTACAATGGTACATAGAAAAGAATAATTTATTGCCTAATTTCTTGAGTGGGTTTAGAAAAGGGCGTAGTTCCATTGACAATATAGTTCTCTTGGAGAATGACATTCAAAAGAGTATTAATTGTTGTGAGCATATGTTGGTAGTCTTTTTGGATGTTGAAAAGGCCTACGATAGCCTGTGGGTCGAAGGCTTGTTATTTAAACTCTTTCATTGTGGTATACAAGGAAGGATGTACAATTATTTGCGTGAATACCTAACAGAACGTACTTTTCAAGTAAGAATCTCAGATACAGAATCAAGCACATACAAAATGCATAACGGTTTACCTCAAGGTAGTGTTTTGAGCCCCCTCCTCTATAATGTGATGATGAGGGACATTCCAACAGACCCAGACGTAACAATATCTATGTATGCAGACGACTGTGCAATATGGACGTCTAGTAAACATGTTGATATAATTGGATTGAAAATCCAATCTTATTTGGATAGATTATCCTCTTGGTTCAAAGACTGAGGTTTTAAACTCTCAAATGAGAAAACTGTACCTGTATTATTCACGAAAAGATCAAACATTCCTCAACCAGTATTGAACTTGGAAGGGAATATTCTAACATATAAACCGTCTCACCGTTTTTTAGGAATTTTATTTGATAGCAAATTGACCTGGCACTCTCATATAGAAAATGTAGCTACAAGATGTAAACGAAAACTAAACATATTACGTAGTTTGACAGGAACAAAATGGGGAAGTTCATCAAAATCCCTTCTAATTGTTTATCGAGCACTTATCAGATCTCTTCTGGACTACGGTTGCCAAGTATATGATAGTGCAGCTGAAACTACCAAAAAGATCTTAGATTCTGTGCAATATCAAGCTCTTAGGATATGTGCGGGGTGTCTCCCGTTAACCTCTTTGAGTTCTTTACAGGTTGAAATGGGGGAACTACCACTAGACCTAAGAAGACAATTGTTATCTAGCAAGTACAGACAAAGTATTGAGAGAAATTTTAATCACCCACTGGTAAGTCATATAGAACCATGCTGGCAATTTGAATACCTAAAAGGCAAATGTGTTTGTAAACCTTTTGGATACAGGTTACAGTGTAAGATGGGACAAGAAATTATCGAAAAACTTAGTCCTTCTGTTTCCCCCATGGTTATTCTGTCCACCAATCATATCTACTGAATTAAATTTACAATTAAAGAAAACAGACAATCCCATGCAATTACAACAACAGAGCCTTGAATTAATACACACCAAATGGATAAGTCAATTGCACATATACACTGACGGATCCAAATCACCTGATAAAGGAGTAAGTTCATCTGCCTTTTATGTACCATACTTTTCAATACATCGAGGGAAGAGATTGACTAATTTCACTTCGTCTTACAGGGCTGAATTGATTGCTATTCTTTTAGCCCTCGAATGGGTAGAGAATATGGAAATTTACACGGGTGTTGTTATATTTAGTGATTCACTTAGTGCTCTTTTATCCATACAAAACCAAAATAATGAACCAACTATTAATGAAATTCTAACGATTAGTACGAGGCTTAAGTACAAAGGAATAGATATATATTTGGAATGGATCCCAGGACACTGCGGAATCACGGGCAATGAAATAGTAGACTCGTGTGCAAAAGCTGCTCTATCCAAAAATATTGAAATATATAAAATAACACTTTCAGAAATAAAATAACTTATAGTTCAGAGTTCCAAAGTACTCTGGCAAGAAAAGATGGAATCAATCAAATTCCAGTTTAAAAGAGCTGCAGTCATCAATTACATCCACTTACACTTGTAACCTAGGTAGACAACAAGAAATTATACTCCATCGTCTTCGAGTTGGAGTGATAGGTCTCAACCACGATCTATTACACGTTTCGTTCTGCGAATGAAGCGTTTTTCGGGGAAGGTAGGCTTTAACCCTCCCTTCTCAGTAAAGAAGAACTAGGCACTACATGAACATGGCAGGCAAGGAGGCGGACGGGGTGCACGGCTCCTCACTGTGCCTCCCGTATTTTCTCTGGTGGACGGGGGAGCGTCCCTTCTTTGCTGTAATGTGAATATAAATTTTTATGTGGAACAGGAGCCACATGCATTTTCACCTGTTCTGCTTATTTTGCATAATGGCGGTGAGGGGGTGTTCTTTTGTCTCCGGAGCGGTTGTGGGGGCTGTGTATTTTGTCCGCTCTCTTTTGTTATCGTGTTCATAATGAGGGATACTAGTATTGTGTATTTTATGTAGGTCTGAGTTTCAATGCTAAATGTATTTTCTTCCTTTGTGTATATTATAAAAGTTATATCTTAATGTATAAATGATGCACGCACACAATTATGTGCATTTAGAAGCCCCATTTTCTACTAACTTAGCCCACAAGTGTTTTCATTTCATTAATTGATAATTATCCAAAATACATGTTCAACCCATCAGTAAGCACAGGTACAACAGCGCCCCTATGTCTATGCATGAGTTACCTAGGCATGTCCGAAAAAAACGGCGCAAAGTACCGTATCGGTAAGATTGCATCTATGAAAGGGCTAGGCAAGCGCTAGTTGGAACTGAGCTGAAGCATGTGGTGTTTTGTTATTTTCTTATTAAGTTTTAAATACAGATGCATATACAGTATTAAATGTTTACTTGATTCTAAATGTAAATTAAAAGAGAGAAGGAGTCAGAAATACTGAATTTGAATTACATGTATAACGTCATTGGCAACAATAGTCAAATTTGACTGATTGCCGATACCATACAACGAAAGAAGAAGAAGAAGAAGATGTATGTTTTAGCCCCCCCCCCCCCCCCCCGAAACCTAATCACTGTAAAGGTCACGTGTGCCTTGTATACTTACTCCGAGGGCAAAGTAGTTCCTCGGTTTATTTTTCTTAAATTGTTTTAGAGATTATATTAAATGTGTATATGAAGTTAATATACGAAGAAGATTGACTGGGGAGGAATTTTTAATTTGTAAACAAATCTTTCGGCATATTACTCCCAGTGTTAAAGATCGTATGCTCGATCTGTAATGAAAAACAAAAGTCAGAAAAAATTGGAACCAGCGGGATTCGAACCTGTCATCTACTGCTTGCCGGGCAGCGACTTAACCACCAGGCTATTCTGGTTCACGGCCAAGTCACGATGAACTAGAATCAAATACCCAAGATCCTCTTCTTTCTGACTCATTAATATTCAAATGGTCCGCCGTAGACAATGGTTAGTAAACGAAGAAGCTTGACTGGGGAGGAATTTTTAATTTGTAAACAAATCTTTCGGCATATTACTCCCAGTAATTCTAGTTTTTCATTACAGATCGAGCATACGATCTTTAACATTATGTTATAGTATATTCTCATGCAGATTATCATACGTTTTTTATAAAATCATGAATAAGTAACAATAATAACGTGAATGCTTTTAACGAGGAAGGATAATAAAACTTAAGAAGTAGTCCGCATACATGTGGCTACATGTCAGGCAAGGCCCTGCTGTGTAACCACATGCACATCTTACGTTCATGGCAGCAAGTTAAAGTTTGTGAAGCTGTCACCAGTAGCCGTTGTTATTTGCAGTTAACATTAAAGGTATGTTGAGATAATTGAACACGATATAAATATCAGCTTATGACCAGTGAAATAATGAGAACAATGTTATAATGAAAGTTATCTTAGTGGGAAAGTTTGTTTTATAGCGTGACTTGATTTGTGTAGTGTCTATACAGACATTTTTACACGTGTGTGTGTTTTAAGTCATTGCTCATAAATTGTATTGGCAACTTTCGATGGAATATATTTGATAACTGTTATATAATGAGATTGTAAATTGTTCATCAATCATTTGTTCAATAAGTTAGCGATATTTTATCACCTTGAGTGAGGTGTATTTTACTGTCAGAACTGCAAGCGTTCAATAGTTTGTATCATGCTAATTAGATGCACTTCTACTGCACAGTCGAATGTATTAGCGTGCATTTTCATTGGACGGTTTTTTTTTATTGATGACTAGTCTGAAGCATCAGACTCAACTTGTTAAATAATATATTTTTACAGAAATATCGTCATAAATGTTAAATCCATATTGATACTTATTATAATCATTTTTTATGTACCAATAGCCACTGACATGACTGATTTTCAGGTTTTGGTGATGGGCACATCTGAGATGATGTAACTTGCTTAACACGTATGACATATTCTGACTAGGGTAAGTTTTGTCGATTTATTTCAATGTATAACCAATAATTTATCATCAGAATATTTCATATCGATATATGTATTTCTTACTTCTGGAAATTTAGATAATGTTTTAAAATCTGTATTTTTGGTCTATGAATCGTATGACAATTGAATTTATGAATAACTGCATTTTGTGTACAGACAACTAAGCAAATTTGTATAAGATGATGACTTATATAAATTCACGTCAATATGATCATGTACTTATGATGCTTTTCGTTTTATCTTCTGTACAATGCAGGGGTTTCTGTTTTCCATTATTTTCATCAAATAAACCACGAGCATACAACCAATGGTGTCTCCAGTATTTTTGTAGTCGGTCAAATACATAAAATGGTGGTGTTCAGCCCCACAAGGGTTTCGTTTTCTCTGCGACAAACTGGGCATATTCCATACCTGGGGGTGTTTCATAAAGCTGTTCGTAAGTTACGCACGACTTTACGCACGGCTGGTGATCAGTTCTTGTGTTAAATGATTGAGAATCTGATTAGTATAGCACCCAAAAACATGTTCCAGTCGTTCGTAAAGCCATTCGTAACTTTACGAACAGCTTTATGAAACACCCCCTGGGGTATTTATTGTTACTGGCTGGTGCTTCTCTGGAGGATGGTTGGGGGGGGGGGGGGGGGGGGGGGTTGAGAGAAACGCAATATACAACGTTGGTGGAAACACGTATATGACTTGTGTAAAACGACATCTGCCCAACTGTACAACTAAACAACTGTCGAGTAGATGTATAGTTTTAACTAATCAGAACACAGGAAACTATACAACTGTGCAACTGTAAGTAGCTACGCATGTATAGTTGCATTGTTGTATAGTAAGCGGGCCAAAGTGCCATAATTACGTGCAACTACACATCCGTACCGCTGTAGAGTAGATGAATAGTTTTAACCAATCAGAACACAGGAAACTATAGATTAACTATACATCTACTCCCACAGTCTGGAATAGATGTATGATTTTAACCAATCAGAACACAGAAAATTATACAACTATACAACTGTGCATCTGTAAGTAGCTACGCATGTATAGTTGCATTGTTGTATAGTAAGCGGGCCAAAGTGCCATAATTACGTGCAACTATACATCCGTACCGCTGTAGAGTAGATGTATAGTTTTAACCAATCAGAACACAGGGAACTATACAACTATACACATCTATTTCAGACTGCAGGAGTAGATGTATAGTTGTATATTTTCCTGTGATCTGATTGGTTAAAACTATACATCTAAGATATGATGCTTCGAGTTAACATGTGTTTCTATGGGGGCCGAATTACTCGTGTGTGCCTATATAGGAGCCGAGCTAGGAAAGTGTCAGCTGCTAGCGGAGCTTTGCAGATGTTCTGAAATGACTTTCTTACAGGGCAAAACATCGTGAAACATCATTGGGGGCGTCGATACCTTCAAATTAATGTATCTTTATACATATTGAGACACCATTAATTTGAAAGTGTAGAAATAGAGCAAGAAAAGTAAGTTCAAAGTAGTCTGCAATACCATGAGCTGAGTGAAGCAGAATGTACACGATGGGCTATCCTCGGCGTTTTCTGTTATGATTCACCCCTACCCCTCCCCAACTCTCTCTCTCTCTCTCTCTTCTCCGTCAACCCCCTCCCCCTCCCACTTTATGAGAAAGCCTGCTTGGTATCATGCTTCCAGCCTGAGAAAGTCTAATAGCGATTCCTAGTTACATGAGAAGCTAATACAACATACGACTTCGCAGCATCTAACGTGCACCATGAACTAGATGCATAAAATACAGTACTACAAAATTGTCACAAGGGGCGTTTTTACCTCCCTACCTGCAAACGCAAAGACAACAGAATGGATGATTGGAACCAAAATCTTCAGTAGAGAAACCTCTTCAAAGTGGAAGCAAAATATCTCATATTTTAAGGATGTGACCTACAATAGGGGAAGACACTCCCGATCTTGTACAGGGTCCGATGTAACGGTCAGGGGAAGGGCGCCCATTAGCGTTGGGTAGGTAAACTAATGCATTGACTGTGTAAAAACCAATTTGGGGGAGGGGGGGGGGTGACCGAGGGGCTGAAATACTGAAACAGAATGGAAACAAGGCGTCTCTATGAATTCAGAAGAGGGATCGAAAGGGCTTGAAAATGAGGAGAAAGAAAGGGGGGGGGGGTTAAATTCACCAGGGGACATGCAGCTATCACAGTGTTGTTCCATGTCTGTGCCTTTTTTTCTTTATACTTAAATATCATTTTTAAAATAATAGTAATCATACATACACACAACCGCCCCCCCCCCCACACACACGGGGGGGGGGGGGCACCTGGTGACGAGGCCGACACGAGACCGACAACTTGTTGTTTTTCATTTTCTCTCTCTCACTTTCTTTGCCTTTAATTCTACTCTGATCTCTATCATGCCCAGATTTGCTAAGGCAATTGTCGGGTTTGTTAGGCATACAGTCTCTGTCAATAAATGATGTTGGAAGAATATTGTTTACAGCAAAGCATTGATTGTAGGTATTATGCACCAAATGAATTCAACCCTGTCTCTGCTCAACGTTCTCAATCGCAATGTTTAAGTTTTTTGCACTGCAATGCCAGGAGTCTCTCTAAAAATTATGAAAAAATAAATGCTCTATTGTCTTCATTGAATTTCAATTGCTCAATAATTGGTTTATCTGAAACATGGTTAAATGCTCTTTCTCCACCGCTTTTTACCTTAGAAGGATACAATCTAGTCCGCAAGGATAGGCCAAATGGACGTGGTGGCGGCGTTCTCATGTATATTTCAGATAATTTATCATTCAAAATCAGGCATGATCTTTCCTTCCCCAGTCAAAGTGCAGAGCTTTTATGTATCGAGGTTGACCTCCCAGCAGAGAAAAATTTCATTGTGTGTGTAGTATACAGACCACCAAACTCAGATGTTGACAGTTTCTTTACTGATCTTGAGTTGTTGATGTTAGATATTAATTCGTCGAATATATCTGCATGTGTAATGGGTGACTTCAACATAGATTTACTAAAGAAAAATGCTAGTACTCGCCGTCTCCATAATATACTTGATTCCAATGCCTTCAGTGTAATGATTGATAAACCGTCGAGAATATGTAATGGAACTTCGACGCTGTTAGATAATATTTTTGTAAAAACTGTTAAAAGTCATTCACAATCTGGTTTGTTCTATTGTGAAGTTTCTGATCATCTACCTGTGTTCTGCATGATTCGTGATCTACTAATTAATGGCCGTAAGGAAAAGGGGATTATAGAGAGACGAATCTTGACAGAGGATAATATTTCCAATCTAAACAACGATTGCCTGGCTGAAGAATGGTCCGACGTGTTGGTATGTGAAGATGTTGATAAGTCTTTTGAACTGTTCTGGAGTAAATTCTATGATTATTATGATAAGAATATCCCTCTCATTCAATCAAATAATAAGAGATTTGGTAAACATCCCTGGATTACCAGGGGGATACTACAGTCTATCAAAAGAAGAAATACCCTATACAAAAGAAGTTTGAGGAAACCAACTCGAGAGAATATCGAGAAATATAAAAAATACCGAAATAAATTACGTCGATTTCCACGCAGAATCAGCCAATAAGATCATCGCGCAGTACATTTTACACTAGGCAATTTGATAAGACAAGAGGAAATATGTCATCTACATGGAAAGTTGTTAAAGATATTTTGTGTAAAAGAAATAAGACTGAAAACACCCAAAATTTTGTATATGAGAATCGTGAGATAACTTCTGCAGGAGATATTGCTAATGTGTTCAATGAATACTTTACCAACTTGGGCCCAAATCAAGCAAAGAAAATAAATACAGCAGGAACAAATTTTAAGCAATATCTGCCAGGGCAGTCTCAATCCTCTATTTTCCTCAAGCCAACTGATTATCTTGAAATACTTAATGTTGTGTGTTCTTTAAAAAATAGTAAATCCCTTGGTCATGATGGAATTAGTTCCTCATTCTTGAAGCAGATCATAGGTTCGATTTTAACACCTCTTGTACACATCTGTAATCTATCTTTATCAAGTGGTGTATTTCCTTCTTCATTCAAACTGGCAAAGGTTATTCCTGTGCATAAAAAAGATAGCCCCTCAAACATCGCTAACTATAGGCCAATATCAATATTATCAAGTTTCTCAAAAATACTTGAGAGAATCGTGTATAATAGACTTTTTAGCTATCTTGAGAAACATAAACTTCTTAACCCTAACCAGTATGGATTTAGAAGGTCTCACTCAACTGACCTTGCATTGTTGCAATTTTATGACCATGTGTCTAGTGCCCTGGCCGCTCGTGAGCATGTTATTGGCGTGTTCATGGATCTGAGCAAGGCTTTTGACACACTTGACCACTCAATCCTGCTATGTAAACTACAACATTATGGAGTCAGAGGCATTGCTCTGGAGTGGTTCTCTAGCTACCTTTCTAACAGAAGGCAATACACATCCTACAACTCTGTCAACTCTGCTGTGTCATTTCTAAAATGCGGTGTTCCGCAAGGTTCAATATTAGGCCCCTTGTTATTTTTGATATATGTCAATGATATTTGCAATGTGTCTACCACTCTAAATTACATATTATTTGCAGATGACACAAGTGTTTTCTTATCTCATAATAATATCAATATCCTTGAAAATACAATTAATAATGAACTACCCAAATTAACCAATTGGTTTAGGAGCAATATGCTGTCTCTCAATGTGCAAAAAACGAATTATATTCACTTTAAAGGTAGAAAGTCTCGTGGAGTACAAACGCCTAAAGTAAAACTAGATGATGTCTTGTTGGAAAGAAAAACTTGTACCAAATTCCTCGGTGTTTACATTAATGAACAACTAAACTGGAATGATCATTTGAAAAACATAAGAACAACAATTTCCCGAAATATTGGAATATTATATAGAGTGAAATATATAGTTCCTGACAAAGTAATTTTTATACTGTACAATACTCTGATTCTACCATACATCTCATACTGCAATGTTCTTTGGGCAACATCTAAGTGTGTTACAGATAATATTCTCTTGCTACAAAAGAAAGCTATCCGCATTTGTGCTGGAGCTGGTTACCGTGACCATACACGGCCTCTCTTTATCAAGTTGAAGAGCCTTACGGTTAGTGACATCAATTTTCTTCAAACCGCCCTCTTTATGTTTCGTTATAATAACAACCTTTTGCCCACTTCCTTTTCTTCCATGTTCAGTCGAAACAGTGATATTCACTCTTACCCCACAAGACAATCGGCTAATATTCACTTATTCAACCCCCGCACATTATTGGCTCATAAATCTGTTAGGCATAACGGTCCAGATGTCTGGAATGCCTTACCGAGTGACACTCGAAATTTACCTACCATTCATTCCTTTAAAAATGCGATTAAGCGCATGCTTATCTCTAAGATGTGATTAATACATATACATGTACAATTATTTCTTGTATTACTACAACGAAGCCTAGAGGTTCATATCACCCGAAAGACTAGAATATTTTCATCCTACATAATTTGTCCTATTACGTGTATAGATATCCATCGACGCCTTTACTATATTACTGATTACATATATTATTTGGGATAATAAAGGCTCCCTCCTCTTTCTCCATCTTCTTACCTTCTATAACTTTATTTTCATCTTTATCTGTTGTAAATAGTGTAAAATTTCAAATTAGTTCATTTAATGTTAACATTGGTTATTGAGTTTCTCTCTTTGTTTTTGTTTTTTCTGTTTATTTTGTTTTAGTTTTAGTTTTGAATGATAATATATGTAATTCGTTAGTTTTGAATGTGAAGGTATGGCAACGTTTCAAGCCTTTTAAGCTTATATTGCTATACCTCTGTATGGTGCTCCATTATTCTATGTCTGTGTTGTGACCATAGTTATTTTACGGTTCTGTCATTGTTATTTGTTTCTTTAAATATCTTCTCTTATGGATGTGACCGCTCCAAGGAGTTATTTCAATGTACTATGTAATATGATGAACCATTCAGAAATAAATAAATAAATTATCTATTAATTATCTACCAAACCGAACTGCTAAGATTTGGTCAGTTTGAAGGTATGACTATGGTATCAATGTTAAGAATATATTTCACATATCGTAAAGTACCTGGGAAACATAAGTGCATATAAAATGTAATTTCATGTGTATTGATTCTCCATTTTCGTTCTTGCTATGACATCATTCTTACTTCTTCCTTGTATATATTTGAATTTATTTCACTCTAATAGATCAGATGCTACATGCTACATGTTCAAATCATAGACTTATTGTTCTCCCTTCACTGATTCACAACGTTTAATTCATATAAACGAAATACTATATCGCAAACATTTTTTTTGTTCTTCAATAGCCAATCAGCCTTCTATTTTGGTTGCATCTAAATTTTGTTTCAGTAAGCTGAAATGAGGATCAAAGATGTCTTTATTACTATTTTTTCAACATCTCATACTTCTCATATCTCTCCAAGCACACATAATGTATTTCCGAGGTGTGCAAGATTCATATCGGATTTCCACCCTTTCTTCACTCAACTTGATATCTACTCTATCCTCACTCCAAGAGACAATGAAGTATTAAACATTACTCATACGTAATATGACATAGAAACTGATACATGAGATGAATCACAAATTTTAAGTCCCTCCCTTCTAGAAAAAAGTATCTTGAAAATAAAATGACTTCAGTGTATTGTATACAAATGTAAATCCAATTTACTGAAATTTAATGAAAAGCATAAGATGTTAAAGGTTCAAACTTTCTTTACCACGTGCTTTTTATAACAGAATATTGACAACTTCATATCACTGTTAACATATGTAATTTACAAGCAGAGTTTATAATGACAAAATTGGAAAAGCATTATCAACAACGGTAATAACAAATCATTTATCACAGTTTATCAAACTAATAAGACACAGCCAGTTGCATTATATGTACATGAATAAAATATCAGAAACAAAGCTTGCATGTCATACAACCCTGTGTACACGATCTAAGGATGTTTACCTTAGAAAAGCCGGTACACTCTGAAATAATTTACCAAATATTTGGTGTAAAAAATGGCAGATGCATGTGACTGTAAGTTTTACCCCTAATATTGTGGAGAATTTTACCCAGTAAACATGCATATTCCTTTTTCACTCAATATTGGCTGTTTTTTGTAGAGCATGTAGAGTGTACCCTGCTTCTCAATCCATGAGACATAAGGTGTTAGAGAAAGACAGAAAGAGAGAGGAAGAGAGAGAGAGAGAGAGAGAGGGGGGGGGTGGGAGATGTCAATAAAGGCAGAATGTGCATTATAGAAGCGTTGCATATCATGACTGATGGATTTTACAACGGATAATTTGCACAAGCACAAAATTGACTTAAGAGCCTGATCGGTTAGTCACGGACGGACATTTGACAAATTTGGAAAGTTTGAAGGCCTGTAGAAAATAAGTGTTTAATTGAAACAAGCTATTTTATATTTCATTGTGAAGAAAATAACTGAAGGTGTTGAAATTTGATAAAATTTTGTTTCTATGGTTGCCTTCTAAAATTATAATCCATAAATTATATGTCACGGAAGGACAAAATGCCTACTCTCAACCTATCAGGCTCTTAAACAAATTATATACATTATAGCGTTACAAAGCTTTGTATAATATCGTCTTAACAATACATTTGATTTGAATAGTCTATACAGCCCTTGAAAAAAAGTTATTAGACCAAGATTCTGTAATAAGGGTACTATAATATGCATACAAAATTATAAAAATGATTTGTCTTTGTATTCCATTGAATGAATACCAAATTCCAGCAATTATACCTTGCTTTTATGATATTTTATTTCATTCTTACCTCAAAAATAATACTATCAGTAACCATTCTTGGTCTAATAACTTTTTCCATGGCTGTTCATGGTTCAGCGCAGCAACATGATTCGGACCTCTCTTTCTCATTTTATTACACCTCCTGTGTTTTTATTTCACATAGAATTCCGTTTCTTTTTTGAATGACATTGATTGCTTTTTTAGCACAGAAAATCAAAACAACTCCGATAATTACACCCAGCATACTCACCACATAGTGATGTGACACTGAATTATCATCTTCCACTTTGTTAGTAATTGGATCTGTTATTACTTCTATTGTTTTGGAATCTGAGGATGTAACCTCATCTGTCTCCATTTTACCTGGTATCATTAGGTACGTTCACACGTAGAGCGATAGCATCGATGCTATCGAGGTGTCGATGCTATTTTGGTGAAGACCAGATAGTGTCGAGACCAAACGCTGTCTGAACGCAGATAGTCACGAGATAGAAGCGAGTTTCCAAACTATTCTTGCAGCGAGTTTAGCAGGAGTAAATCTCAGGATCCAGCGACATAGCATCGATACTTTGCGGTAGACCACCCACCGCGCTTGTGACTATTTGTCGTGTGAGCGCAATCGCTGTTATCTTCACTCGCTGCTATTATAATTCTATCTGTTTCATGTGGTGCTATAATATAATGCAATGTATGTATTCATGTGATGTACCCTCTTCCCTACTTTTTTTCCTATTATTCTGTCTGTTTCATCTGGTACTGTAATGTAATGTATGTATTCATGTGATGTATATAGGGGTATAGTAGGGTAATGTGTTTACTGTGTGGTAAGGAAGGGGGTTGTTTTTTGTTGTTGTTGTTGTTTTTTTTTTTTGGGGGGGGGGGTTCTTCTTTTTATCTTTTTCTTTTTTATATATGTGACCAGGCACCACAAAACCACTCAAAAGTCGCATTGTGTGATTTTCAGTTAGAGATCAATGTATTTTGGTTGGCATGCATGGTCAAATTTTAGTTGTGGGTATTTCCTGAAAGAGTATACTTTTTTCTAAGTAATCTAAAATGTGGAGGCACCAAACAATCTAGAAGTGGTATTTTGCCAGCTTTTTATCAGACTTATGTGTGTTTTCTCTGGATTTTGTTGTTTTACTTTTCTTTTTCACCACCCTGAATACTTGTCTCATTTTAATCTCCCATAAATCTTCCGGAGTAAGTTCTTGCATTGATACTTTTAAGGACAATCTGATAATCCCTTCATAGAAATTTTCATTGAGTTCTAATCCTCCATTTGTCACCTTAGCACAACACTTTACAAGTCAGAGTGCTTCAATAGACTGCAAACTTTAAACCCTTATTAAGAAGTAACATTATGAGGGACTGTGCATTATTCTCTTTGTACATTGAGTTATGAACATCCAATGAGTTATATCATTGGATCATTTAAAGCTGAGAATCTGCTCTTTCAGAATCAGACCTTAACTAAAGTATGATGTGGTCTTTAGATATTGATTTACATGTGCTTACCAGAGAAGTGCGCATGCATGTGTTTTATTTTGGCATAAGATTGGAGTTCAGTCAATTTTGACATGTACAAGGTTTATTTAAAATTAAGTATTACAACACATGTATTTGCTACTTGATTGTATTATCGATATTACAAATGAATTGTTATTGTGTTATTATGTTGATTTATGAAGACATATAACTTCCGCGCGTTTGACCATGCATACCAATTATACTCGGGTCACTCTGTGTGGCGCAGTAATTTGTTTTGGCAGTGGGTGAGCGATGAATAGTCACGAGTGGGTGATAGAAGCAAGTCGATCACGGCCTGTCTGAACGTACTGGAAATATTTTTGAAACTTACATAGCATCGATGCTATGTACTACGTGTGAACATAACTATTGTTGTAGGAGCGCAAGGGTCTGTTGTGCTTGTACTAGGTATGGTGTTATGAACAGAATCCCACTGAAAATCATTACAGTCACACCTGTCTTTGGTTTGCACTAAGGTAGAGGAACAACAAAATACAGGATATCTATTATTTTGAACAAGTATGGTCTGTTCTAAAAGTCCATCGGATTGAATATGTGCTGTTAGAGACGACAATGATTTATTTCCATTTTGATAGCATTCAGTCTGTCCTGGTAGGCTCCCAACCGGAGCTGAACAAAGCAGTGCTACCAAATTCTCAACCATATGCTCTTTATAGGTGTGCATGATGCCTTACCAGGGGGGAAATGTACACGCAAGCCAATTCTCTTAATTTCACCAATGTTATCATTGTCATCATAAAAGAGAAGAATATATGTTCCTACGTCTCCTCTCATAACAGAATTGATACTGAGTAAGAGAGAGCAATTGTTTCTTCCATTGTTGTTCTTGACACTGAATCTGTTTCCTTGATAAAAATGTAGTGAGATAGACTCTGGATCAGCTAAAGGGTAAAAAGGAACTCCAATTCCATGTTGTAATGTGACTCTTGCACTGCCACATGCATACGGAAATTTTAAAAGTACGTTGTCTCCCTCGATGGTATGCTTTATTTCAGGCCCACATACCGATAACATGATAATTGTAAGAAAATTAAAATTCTCATTTTGACTATATAGTTTTATTAGTGTGTAATTTGATATTGTTTTGAAATTTAACGGTGAAAAATTATTATTGAAATATAATGTCTATTTATTTTCTAATTAGCTGTAGAGAAGTGATGACCAACAATCTTTGGATAAAAAGTTGTAATGAACTGATTAACAAACAAATTATAATCAAACTGATTGTTCCCTTGGCTGTTTGCTGAGAGATTTTAATACAATGAGCGCTGCGTATAGATCAGAGAAGATTATGGGGATGATTGCTGTACATCATGTACATGAGACGGATCTTCTTGTAGTATGTTAAGCAATGTCCTGGGTCAGTTTATTTTACGGAATCTCTATCGCTGTTTGGTCACTCTGTGAAATTCAGTAGCTCTGCTGTGTAAGTCTCAATGTTGCGTTTCCAATGGATATGGCGGCATTCAATCTATTTTTTTTTCGCTCAAAGATTATACCATATAATGAGTATGTTGAAGTCCTGTGATCCGGCTGAACATTAAGAAACCCCTTGAAGAAACCACAAGCGGCAAGATCGGATTCCTGTTCACCTGTTAACTGACACCAGGCAATACAGTTATGACTGTTCGCGTTCGACGAGCTGCTTTTTTCCGTTCAGTTTGATGTTCTCGGTATGACCTACAAGTATGAAAGTAAATGATAACGGTTATTTTTATTTCTTTTTATGTACCAAGTTAATACCTCTCATTTGTAGATTCAATAAAATTTGCTAATTTGCTAATGATTAACGAAATTATGCATTTTATTGCAGTTGGTACAAGAAAAAAGTTGCACTTTTTGATTCATAATGCAATGCAAGTTTTATATGTGTATACTCGTTTCCAATTCTTTCCAACTTTTGTACATGTAAAGACGGGTAATTTGCAATTCAAATTCATGAGATTGCACTAAAAAATCACAATTTTTCCATGCAGTTTCATGAAGTTTAATTGCAAGTTATGTGCCTGCACATGAACGAAAGAAGCGAGTACAAAATGTACACTCTTAGAAATGTTGGGTAAATGCCACTGGGTAAATGAAGATTGGGCATAGGTTGGTTAAATCTTGCTCAACTTTAACATGCATTTACCCAACATTGGTCAAAAATAAGAATGAAATTGGTAAAGTTTACCCAAAAGTTGGTCGGACTCATAAGGACCCTCATGTTGGGTAAAATTTGGGTAAAATTTTGCCCAATATTTCTAAGAGTGTACACGCTGCATCGCATCAGGAAACGGAAACTGCAACTTTTTTCTGACACCGACTGCAATAAAATCAATAATTTTATTATGAAAAACATAACCAACTGTTTGCAATTAACAAATCAAAATGTGTGTAAGGAAATGCTACATACCTTACATTTTAAATGAACAAATTTCACCTACTATTCCCTGAGTTGTATTAAAAAGTGTGTGTGGGGGGGGGGGGGGGGGCTTACTTTCTTGGTTAAGTATAACTGATAATATCTCTCTGGCCTACCATTATAATGCGTTTCAGTAAAGAGCCTGTATGGTTAACAATGACGAACCATTTATACTGGATATGGGCTAAGGCTCAAAAGCAACAATGTAAATCGTTTATACACTGAGGATACCGATCACCATATAGTTACGCCGTTGATTCCATCTGATTATAAGTCTGCACTGATGTCGTACCCTTTAAGGCTCGTTCACATTATGCAGCGATGAACCACCTAAACTACCATGGACATTCTCTTACTGCGCTATCCAGATTCTGGAATCTCAATAGTAGGTGACTTTAATGATTTAGATATTCAGTTCTTACTTGAAAATGATAAGTTTAAACAACTTGTCACACAACCAACTCGAGAATCTAACATTCTTGATATGATCGTAACAACTATACATTCATCGTATAAAGAAGTTAAGATCTTACCACTCTTGGTACGAGTGACCACAATCGCATACTCTGGTTACCTAAATAAAAGATAACAGAGTCAAGAAAAGGCTTTTTCGCCCTATTTCTGACAGTGGTAAAAGATCATTTGGTAGTTGGTTAACCTAGTAAACTTGGGAAGAAATGCATAATTTGAAAGATCTATCTATGAAATGTAAAATGTTACTGGATACGATTTCATACCACTTATATATTCATGTTCCTACCAAGGAGTTTTGTATGCATTGTAGAGAATATAAGCCCTGGATAAATGCTGAAGTTAAAGATGCTATTCGTCAGAGACAGCAAGTTTTTAGTAGTAACTCCAGAAAATTAGGGTGATATCTACAGAATAAAGTGAAACGACTGATTAAGCGACAGAAGATATTATAACACCAGAGTTCGCAATTTAAAAAATGATAATCCAACAGCATGGTATAAACAAATTTGCAAATTTAACAAATAGTGGAAAGAAGCATATTCCAATTGAAATACCAAATGATCCTGATAAATCCAAAGATCTTCTAAGTCTTAACAGGAATTACTTACCTGCTTACTTGTCAACTCAGGAAACATGTCCTATTCTACAACGTTATGAAGTATTTAGACAACTGAGTACCTTAAATCAACAAAAGCCTGGTATTAGTGAAAACCTACCTGTTCGAATTCTTCTTCGAGTTTGCCCAGGAATTATGCTTACTTCTTACTGATATCCTGAATACTTCTTTTCAGTTGTCAGTCGTACCTATCAGTGGAAACAATCGGAAATTCTTAAATGTCAACCAGCAACAACAGAGTCGTTCATATGTAAATGATGGTTGGAAGACAGATCACATCAAATTGATATTAACCAATATGGAAATCGCCAAGGTCTATTGAAAAATCATTACTTAATTCGATTACTTCACCAATTCATGTAAATGCAGAAAATTCTAAGTCTATATCTACACTTATATTTACAGACTTCTCAAAAGCGTTCGATCGTATAGATCACAATATCCTTGCTACTAAGTTAATGCACCTTTATGTCCGCCCTTGCCTTATTTCATGGATTTTAAATTTTCTGAATCGACATCGTCAACAACGAGTGAAATACCTTGGTCAGTTTTCAGATTGGTCAGTATCCCATGCTGGTATAGGACAAGGTACAAAATCAGGGCCGATTCTCTTCCTCAAATTGATTAATGATGCTTGTGTTAACCCATACGTACCATACTACAAGTATGTTGACGATCTTACATTAGTCATGTTTTTCTGACTTTTACCAATGGTCTCTTCGAAACAATATGACTCTCAACCCAACGAAATGTCATTGTATATATGTGTCTTTTTCAAAGAATGTTGTTGAACAAAGACATCTTTTTATTGGGGATGTGTGTTTGAGTAATGTACAAAAAGCAAAGATGTTAGGAATCACTTTGCAGCACTGTGTAATTTGAAATGGGACAGTGATATATCAGACCTCATATGTCGTAGCAACAGAAAACCTTATATGCTTCGTTGTCTTAAAACATACAGATTACCACTTTGTGATTTCATAACGGTCTACAAGGGATACATTCACCCATTAATGGATGATGGTGTACCTCTCTTTAATGGAAACCTGACACAAAACCAAGTTATATGCTTAGAACGTATTCAGAAAAGAGCATGTAGAATCATGTTAGATGATCAATACATTAACTATGACAAAGCTCTGTAAGTGTGTACTTCGCAGCTATTATCAGAAAGACGTAAACGATTGTGTACTAGTTTTGCCTTGTCTCTTGCCAATAGCCCAATTTGTAATCACTGGTTACCTCGTAACATTGATTTAGATTATTAATTGCGGAGAAAGACAAAGTATCGCCAATTTCACTGTAAAACGTTTTAAAAACAGTTCAATGCCATATTTAACTGATCTGCTCAATTCTATCTGATCAGTGTTGAATAGTCAGAAATTTTATTGTTTGCTTCAAATGTTTTCAAATATTTCTGTTATTTATTAATTATAATTTTGTCACTTTTAATGTCTCTTTTGTCTTTGTCTATTTCTAGTGAATTGACGCCTCTGGAGTTATTGTTGAATGTTTATGTGTAAGTTGTAAGGGCGTGTACGAAGAGGTTGTAGACTGAGTGTAAGAGAGTTTGTGTGAGTAATCATGGGACTGCTTGCTCATCCTTGGACTCACTCATGTTTCCTTTAGTTTTATTATCAATTTGTAAACATACACTGGTACCGTATATAATTTTATCTCCTTTCATCTATGATCTACACACATAAACCTTGAGTTGTTGTTATAGTAGACTTTATGTAAACAGTATATTTACCGTATTTGTTGTTTTTAAGCAGGTTAACACCATGCCATTGCAAAACTTGTGAATTGTACATAATTCAGCCTTTTGGCTGCGAAGTGCAATATTCATAGAAACATTTTCAATTCAATTCAAACTCCCTTCCCCCCCCCAAACAAAAAAAAAATAAAAATAAAAATAAAAATAAAAAAATAAAATCAAAAATCAAAATCAAAATCAAAAACAATAAAAAAAAAAATGAAAAATAAAAAAAATATGTATTTAATTTAATGAGGAAAATCGGAAAACTAATAAGAAAGTTATGATTATTTTTAATGTCATGAAAAACTAGAGAAAACAATGAAAATCACTAGACAAATTGGCAACTTGGTCATGAGACTGTGACGTCATTCCTTCACAACTCACCAATTAATTTGTTTATATTGATAAATCAAATACTCAATTTTTATCCCAGAAAATTATTTCCTTATAACTCAAACCAAGTTATATTTTTGTAAATTAATTATTTTTTGCATGGACTAATGGAAAGTACGTGGAAATACGTGATTGCGAATATTTGATAGCTGGAAAACAATCTCAATAATTTTGAGTTCATGAAATAATTTGGGAAGGTGTAATCATAAATTACTACTGGGCGATTCCGAGAGTTTGTCCCGCAAGTTTTATACTGTGTATCTTAACAAACAAATGAGAAATCACTCGATATGACAATTGGCTAATGGTTCCTTCCATTTGGTATCTCTATGTTTAGACCACATAACAATTTTTATAAAAATTATGTATAAAGTAGGCTAGAAATGTTTTCCTATATATGATAATACCACTACATGGAATCGCCCTTCTACATCCTTGTCGTGTGAATATATAGTCAACCTGACGTTTTATCATGAATATATACTACTCATATCCATGGTATGTTCTTTCGTTGAATTTCTTTTCATTGATTTGTGATCCTATGTGGTCCCTGAACAACTTCAGCTTTGTTGCCGAAAGAGCAAATTTGGGCAATTTGCAAATTACATAAATGCGAATGGCCGTTGAAAGATTTTGCAGCACAAGGCAACTTACACAGAATGCATAGACTGATCTACGTACTAATATTATTGTCTATTGTCTATGCGCGTTGATACTCTAGCTAGTGTCTTTCATCTTGTGAATGCAAACCGTGATACAACGAAAGGGAGTTACATATTGTGTCCATGACTGTGTCCGATAATGATGTATGGTACTTCTCTTTAGGGATTTTCATGGACGTAGAATCCATTTTGAATTTTCTTTTTGCAATCGGAGATCATTTTTTAGTAGATCAAGTAAATATCAACTCAGTTATCTTTAAACAAAGGAAATTGTATGTCTTACATTTAGATTGAGAGTACGCCTACTCCTAACGGTTTTTCCCGGCCCTCTCAAAAAAGAAGGGGTAAATTTTCGCTCTAATTTCGCTCTATTTTCACTCTATTTTCACTCCATCGTGATTACATGATTTATATTTTTTTTTAGAGAGAGAGCTAGAGTATAATATCAGTCACACTGCACACTGTCATCGATTATTCTTGTTTAAGCATCTTTCAAGTGATTAAATCATCTTGTAATTTGGATGGATCTAAACTTTTTGGAAATCTGATCATCTGTGAGTGCAATGTTTTCATTTATCCTTTGAAGTAGGTGCTATTTTCACCGGTTTCTCCCGAGTTCTTTTCCATGTTGTGAGCACATGTTCATTAACATTGTCCCACATATGCATGTTTATGATTGTGTGTTGATCTCAGGCTTGCATAGTCGCCACACTTTACGCACACTAGTGAACCCCGCATATTTTTTTTTTGTTCTTTGCATTAAAATGGCGACATCAAATAAGTTACAACCTCTTGCAGTGGAAGGTGATGCAGATGAGGACATCACATTGAAAATTGATGAAGTTGTAGCATGTGTCATGGGGTGTATTCCAGCTCGCCAGGAAGATGCTGGAGTAAATCGTCAACTTGTTGGTGACATTGTGAAAGCGGTGATGGCAGCTTTGCTGCCTGTGGTGCAGTCAATTTCTGCGCAAATTCAGCAAGGTGGCACTTATGCAGAGGCATGACATACGCCTTGATGATGTGGAGCAGAAAGCGCGAAGGGACAACATTTTCATCCGTGGTGTTCCAGAGTCTGGTGGTGAGAACACGAACAGTGCTGTTGTCAAGATTGCATCATCGGCCGGTGTGATCATGGCTGAGTCGGATCTCAGTACGAGCTATCGGCTATCGGTAAACAGCTGCCAAACAAGACTAGACCAATTGTGGCTCGATTTGTACGTCGAGACCTGCGTGCCAGCCTCTTGAAACACAAAACGAAACTCCAGAAGGGTCCTCATAAGCAGGTCATATTGGGGGAGCATCTTGCACCAGGTCGTGCCAAGCTTCTCCAAGTATTGAAGCGGGACGAGGATGTTGAGAAGGTGTGGACCATAGATGGGAAGCTGCATTGCACTCTTTGAAATGATCCTCATAAAAAATCATTCTGTCATCCCCAGAGGATCTCTTCAGCCCAGCCAGCTGGGATGGAAGGACGATAATCTGAAGAAAACTGGGTTATAGATATTTCTGCTTATGGCATCTCCGACCTTCCTTCAATTCAGGACCAGCTACCTGCTACAGAACTCTCTGAACTTTCTATTATAAGTCTCAATGTTAATGGTCTTCGTAGTAAATTAAATGATTGCATTTTGGATGTATTCCTTAGCAGTTATGATGTAATTTGTTTAACTGAAACTAAGACAGATTGTGTTCATTTGTTACAAACCTTAACAATTATAAATACTATACTGTAGCAGGTAGCTGGTCCTGAATTGAGTGGAGGTGTCGTGGTATAGTGGTTCATTCACTTGACTCTCAATCCAAGGGTTGAGGGTTGGAATCTCAGCCCGGCACTAGCGTCTTTTGGCAAGACATTAATCCACATTTGCCACTCTCCACCCAGGTGTAGTAAATGGGTACCTGGCAGGATTTATTCCTTGAAATGCACTGTGCGCTGATTACGGCTGCCGGAGCTAAAACCAGGGTAATAATATCCAAAAACCCGTTGGAAGCGCATAGGGACGTTATATCATAATGTGATATGCGCTATACAAGAACAGTGGTATTAGTACTAAGCTTAAATCTTCTACACAGTGTTCTGGGCCATATTGTGGTTTTCACGGTATGTGTATATTAATGAAAAATGAAATATTTGATTATTCACAGATAATTATTTGTACTAATTCAGACTCCATTATCTGTGTTAAGGTTACATGTAGTAAACTTGTTTTTAATTTAATTTTGGCTTGTGTTTATATTCCATGTTCCATGTTCCAAGGTTTGGTTAATCGGGGTCTGCTCGCTAGTCATAACGACCGCTATTCATTAAAAAAAAATATTCATAAGGACCGCTATTCATAATAACAATAAGGGTTGCTATTCATAAGGGTAATTATTCGTAGGGACCGCCATTCATAATAAGACATAAGGATCGCTATTCATAATACGGAAAGAGGGTCGCTATTCATAATACCAAATCAGGGTCGTTAATCATAAGGGTCCCTATTCATAATACGAAAATAGGGTCGCTATTCATAACGGTCAATATTCATAAGGGTCGCTATTCATAATCTGAGAAGAGGGTCGCTATTCATAATCACAGAAGAGGGTCGCTATTCATAATCACAGAAGGGGGTCGCTATTCATAATCAGAGAAGAGGGTCGCTATTCATAATCAGAGAAGAGGGTCGCTATTCATAATCAGAGAAGAGGGTCTCTATTCATAATCGGAGAAGAGGGTCGCTATTCATAATCAGAGAAGAGGGTTGCTATTCATAATCACAGAAGAGGGTCGCTATTCATAATCAAAGATTAGGGTCGCTAATCATAATCAGAGAAGAGGGTCGCTATTCATAATCGAAGAAGAGGGTCGTCATTTAAATGAAATCCGAAAGGGATATGGATGAAGGACATCCCAAGGCCCAACAGTACTGTATTTAAGAAAGCTCTATAGAATGCATTTCCGGTTTTTGTCAAAATTTAATATATCCCTATTTTCTAAAAAAGTGAACTATATTTATCAATGCTCCCCACACTTTGAAAGGCGCTTTGCCAGTGCCTTAATAATTAAAAAAAGATGTCTAATCCATACATCTACGTGGGAGGAGAGGACCCCCCCCCCCCCATGTGTCATTGCCACACCTATTTTAGAGTTAGAAGTACTAGCTGGTTGTCTATTTATGTACCCTTTTCGTTCTTTCTTTTTTTTCTTTTTCCTCCTTTCTCTCTCTCTCTCTCTCTCTCTCTCTCACTCTCTTCCTCTTTCCTTCCTTTTCCAGCTTCTTGTTTCTTTGTTTCTGCATGGTTTTCTGCGAGACATGGACCTCTTGCTTGTACTCTTATTTCTTTTTGTATACTGTTTACGTAGATTTATCATGGAATAATGAGGTATTATATTGTCATGCCTCTTTATTTCCCCACCTCCCTCTCCCTCTCCCCCTCCTTTCCCGAACGACATCTCGTCCCTCCGCGTTCAACCTCCCCTCCCTCCCCCTCCTCCTGAATTATTTGGGGAATATATCACACATCCTCCCCCTCCTGGGAATTTGATTTCCATGCTTTCATAGCATTTAAAATATAAAAAATGCTACTACTAAAACAGTCATTTATGAACTTTCCCCTTGAAAAAGAAGTGCAGGGTATACAATCATATGTATATATCGTATCTGGACAACTACCCCCTTAGGTCAACTACCCCAGGACATCTCTTCATTATGTTCGTTCATATAATCAGCCTTTTATCTTTTCCTCTGTCCTAAACTTAATATTGCTTTATCTTTCTGCATTTGTTTTCCCTGTTCTTATGTTATTCTTTTTTTTTAGTATCATTTTATCTTTATCTTTCCTTTATTTTTCGCTTCATCTTTACTTCTACCCTTCCATTCGCCTCTCTTTAATTTCTTCTTTCTCTTCTCTTTCTGTCCTTCCTTATGTTATTCTTTGTTTTGAGCTTTCTTTATCTGTTCTTCTTGTCTTCTCTTATCCTCTTTTTTGGTTTGATCTTTCTTCGTTCTTCTCCTTATGTATTTCGATCATTCTTGGATTTTCTCTTTCTGTCTTTCCATAAAGTTTTCTTTGTTCCCTTTCTTTATCTTTTCTTGCTGTCTTTCCCTTATAAATGTTATACTTTGTTTTATCCTTCCAGCATTTTGTCTTTTTTCTCCTTATGTTTTTCTTTATTTTTTTCCTTCTTTCATCTTTTGTTGTACCCTACCCCGTGCATTTATTCATTGTTCTCCTTTCATCTGCTCTTTTGATCTTTCCTCTATCTCTTATTCTTTGTTTCTTCCTTTTATCATCTTCTCTATTCTGTCTTTCTTATTCTAGCATCTTCTTCTCTTTCCTTCTTTTATGTTTTCAGTATTTTTCTCTTATTTCTTCCGTTTGCATTTTGTATGATTTTTTGTAATATTTCTCTTCTAGTTTTCCCCAGAAGGATGCGGTTTTTCGAAAAAAGACCTGCCATAAACTGTGACGTCATTTAAACCTAACTGAGATCTAGGATGCGTTCATAGGCGCCGGAAGTTGGGGGTGGGGCGATCGCCCCCAACAAAAAGGTGGGGGCAAAACGCATTCTCGACCCCCCCCCCCCTCCAAAAAAAATCAGCGGTAAAGGAGTAATAAAGGTTTGTTTTTTAACAAAAAAAGGACAGGAAATAAATATAACCTTCATTGAATCATATAAACAAATATTTCGTGAAAAGAGAAGGAGAGTAAAATTTCCTACACATTGCGCGTGCACCCTTCTTTATCGATGGAGAATTTGATTATAAAGCGATACGCGCATATATATGGGAAAAGTAGGCCTACTGTTTTGTCGCGTTCTTTTGTTAATTGGCAGCATACATGTACATGTACGTCGTTCACAAGATTTTGGTCTATAAGGTAAAAGCCTCTTCTTTTGTTTAGGACCATGCACTCTTTACGCTTTTATGGCAGTTACCGAATATGTGATTATCTATTTGTTTAGTTATTTATAAGATGTGTATTGACTAAGATTCATTTTCAATCTGAGATAAAGATAATGGCTCGTCGCAATATTGCACTGTATTTAACAGGGGTGGGTGCATGGAGAGTGGAGGGGGGGGGGGGGGGTTCCTCTGACGTTTTGTAGCAAATTTGAGAGAAAGATAAAGGCTCGTAGCAAACAGTTCTTTTTAGGCGGAAGGTATAGGCATAGTTCGACGCCCATGCAGACTACTTTACAATTTGTCCCCTTGTCACGTGAAACGCGAAACCTGTGACGTTTTTTAGCAAATTTAAGAAAAAGATAGCGGCTCGTACATGTAGCACCTTCTTTAAGGCGGAAAGTTAGTTCGGCACCCGGACTGCTTTTCAATTATTGGACGCAATGCTGCACTGTATGTATCAGGGGTGGATTCATGGATGGGGAGTTACTTCCCCCTCCCTGCGGGAAGCGCGAAAACTGACACAAATTTCGTAGCTTTTATCTTTCTCTTCCTCCGCTTCCTCCGCTTTTTCGCTCTCGCCTGTTTTTAAGGGGTGTATTTGTTTCATCGCCCGTCCTAATATTGCTTCGACACAGCCGTGGGGTGTCTCCCATCCAATATTATTATTTTTGTTCTTTCATATTTGAGTGTTCATTGAACAATGAAAATCATATTACAATATTTTATAAATAATCCTAACCTTAACCTCTTCTTCGATTATGAATAGCGCCCCTCTTCTTCGATTGTGAATAGCGACCCTCTTCTTCGATTATGAATAGCGACCCTCTTCTCCGATTATGAATAGCGACCCTCTTCTTTGATTATGAATAGCGACCCTCTTATGTGATTATGAATAGCGACCCTCTTCTTGGATTATGAATAGCGACCCTCTTCTCCGATTATGAATAGCGACCCTTATGAATATTGACCTTTATGAATAACGACCCTCTTCTCTGATTATGAATAGCGACCCTCTTCTTCGATTATGAGTAGCAACCCTTATGATTAACGACCCCGACTTGGTATTATGAATAGCGACCCTGTATCTGCATTATGTATAGCGACCCTTATGACTTATAATGAATAGCGGCCCTTATGAGTAATGACCATTTTCTTCGATTATGGACAGCAACCCTCTTCTCATATTATGAATAGCAATCCTTATGAATAAAGCTCCTTATGAGTTTATGAATAGTGACCCCCTTTTCGCTTTATGAATAGCGACCCTTCAGGTATAGGAAATTACACGTTATGACTAGCGGTCCTTATGAGCCACTGATCCTTATGACTAGCGGTCCTTTTGACTAGCGAGGTTACCCCGGTTAATCACTCTAGTCAATTTTTGATAACCTTATTCAGGATATTATTGGTATTCGTATAGTAGATTTGACCTTCCATTTTTTATTGTTGGTGATTTTAATGCCAGAACAGGATAGTTTGATGATTCTTTGGATGACGAAAAATATTTGACGGGTATCCACGGCCCTCTTTCTTCTGATGATATCAATGATATTTGTACTATCTAGAATAATAATGGTCATCAAACAATGAAGTGTAATATGGAGAGTCATGTGAATAATAATGGAAAGCAGCTTATTGATGTATGTCAAAGTTTTGTTTTCAAAAATGTTAATGGTAGATTATTCAGGATATTATTGGTACTAGCCATCTTACCCGTATCGCGATTTTTGAAATGGAGCGTTTAGTGCATAAACGTGTTTAAGATGTGGGAATTTTAGGCAGGAAAAACAGGATATAGTACAATTTTTTGACTTTTTGTTGCTATGAGAAGATAATCCATTGTTGTAATTGAATGAGGAAAAAATAATGAAATGAAATGTGGAACCAATTTTGTTGGGGGAGGGGGGTGCCTGGCATAGGGTGGTGTGGTTTGTTAGGTACTTACCTCTCAGTTGAGGATTCCTTCATAGACAATATAATATAAATTTTTTTATATATAATATAAAAATTCATACGAACCTTCAAGCTGCGGTACGGCATTGCGACCAAAATGTGGCGCATATCCATCGGCAGTGCGACTAACTAAACATGAATGAAAAGTCTTAATTTCAAAATTCATATTCATACGAACCTTCAAGCTGCGGCGCATATCCATCGGCAGTGCGAATAAGTGAACATGAAAATTCATATTCATACGAACCTTCAAGCTGCGGCGCATATCCATCGGCAGTGCGAATAAGTGAACATGAAAATTCATATTCATACGAACCTTCAAGCTGCGGCGCATATCCATCGGCAGTGCGAGTAAGTGAACACGAAAAGTCTTATCATCATCATCATACTATAATTCGAGAACCGTTTGTCTGTTCGTCTGTCTGTCTGTCTGTTCGTCTGTCTGTCTGTCTGTCTGTCTGTTTGTTCCCCTACTCCTCCTAGATCCTTCGACAGATCTTCACCAAACTCGGATGGTGTATGTAGGGGGACCCCAGAATTGCCCTTGAGGGGTTGGTTTTTTTTTTAAAACGTCACTGGGGTCATCACTGGGGTCAAAGGTAAAAATAAACACTGTTTCATAACACATACAGTCGATCATGAACATAATCGATTATAAACTTCTCTGCGCGCATAGGAAATCAACAGTGCTGTACATCAGTGACGTTTTTTTTAAAACGTCACTGGGGTCATCACTGGGGTCAAAGGTAAAAATAAACACTGTTTCATAACACATACAGTCGATCATGAACATAATCGATTATAAACTTCTCTGCGCGCATAGGAAATCAACAGTGCTATACATCAGTGACGTTTTTTTAAAACGTCACTGGGGTCATCACTGGGGTCAAAGGTAAAAATAAACACTGTTTCATAACACATACAGTCGATCATGAACATAATCGATTATAAACTTCTCCGCGCGCATAGGAAATCAACAGTGCTGTACACAGTGCTGTACATCATAGCAACAAAAAGTCCAAAAAATTGTACTATATCCTGTTTTTCCTGCCTAAAAATCCCACATCTTAAACACGTTTATGCACTAAACGCTCCATTTCAAAAATCGCGATACGGGTAAGATGGCTAGTAATATAAAAATTCATACGAACCTTCAAGCTGCGGGTTCCGACATGAGGCGATGAGAGATGTTTTTTTTTACAGCGGCGCGCGGATGTACAGCACTGTTGATTTCCTATGCGCGCGGAGAAGTTTATAATCGATTATGTTCATGATCGACTGTATGTGTTATGAAACAGTGTTTATTTTTACCTTTGACCCCAGTGATGACCCCAGTGACGTTTAAAAAAAAAACCAACCCCTCAAGGGCAATTCTGGGGTCCCCCTACATACACCATCCGAGTTTGGTGAAGATCTGTCGAAGGATCTAGGAGGAGTAGGGGAACAAACAGACAGACAGACAGACAGACAAAAAAAAACCAACCCCTCAAAAAACCAACCCCTCAAGGGCAATTCTGGGGTCCCCCTACATACACCATCCGAGTTTGGTGAAGATCTGTCGAAGGATCTAGGAGGAGTAGGGGAACAAACAGACAGACAGACAGACGAACAGACAAACGGTTCTCGAATTATAGTATGGGTATTCCTTGGAGCGGTAAAGTACCTGACAAATACGCCAGTCAGATCAAACACGCAGTGTCGCGTTCTATTACGCGGTTTCGATACGCATTGTGATTTCTACAAACAGGATGCTACCGTCAACTAGTAAGGATGTACTACCCACCCCCCACTTGAGTAATGTTATTTACCATTTTCAGTGCCGGTTCGATGCCAGGTACAACACGTCCCCTCGACTATTCGGAACCGTACAACCAATCAGCGCACGCAGCCCGTCCGTGCCTGCAAATCTGAAATGCACGCTAACAGACCAAAGATATCCAAATGCGATTCAGCGATTGGTCTCCATTTGCTGAACAATCCAGCTTGCGCACTAAACTATGCCGACGATCAATTCTCAATTATGTCCCGGGCCAGAAGCGCAGCGCATTTACGCTTTCTGGAAGCCGCCTACATTCAATCGCACGAACCCCTTCTGTGCAGACAAAAGGAGTTCGTCCAAACTTTGCGATTGTTCTGAAATTACGGCGTCTGGGTTGCGTCCGGGTTCATCAAGTATAATATAGTTGATTTCAAGTAATTTGTTATATATCTGCGTGATAACCTGATGAGTGCAGGTCGAAAAGCTTCGTTATCATGTCTCTTTTTCGTGCCATATTGGTATTCGTATAGTAGATTTGACCTTCCATTTTGTGTTGTTAGTGATTTAAATGCCATTAAAAAGGCGGATTGTTTGCGCCATTTGGTGCCACTTGGCGGACACTTGGCGCTGATTGCTCGATGCAAGTGGCGCGACGAAGATTTCAAACATTTTGAAATTTTCTTGCCGCCAAATTCAAATTTGGTGCCACCACGAGCCAGTTTGAGCCACTATACGCCACTAGGCACCTTATTGGCGACACTAGGCAAGCTGGCACCAACTGGCGCCGGCCCAGTGGACTCCTACCATTAAGATCATTACTATATAGACATGATGAAAAGGATCTTTTTTTAAAAAGAGGTTGTTGACCCATGGGTGGGGGGGGGGGGGGGGTGATTTCATGCGATTTCTTAAGGCAAAATGCAATCATATAACAGGAACAAAAAATAAGATCAGGAGAGCATTATAATAAAAATATATATATCTAATATGACACAAAAACAGTAGAAACATTGTTTTAATTTTTGTTTTAATTTTATTTTAATATAATCTATAATATGCATAATTCATTTTAAAGACCATTATTATATAGACAGGATGAAAAGGCTTTAAAAAAGGGGTTGTTAACGCACGGGGGTGGGGGGGGGGCGTGATTTCAAGCGATTTCTTGAGGCAAAATGCAATCATATAACAGTCGACTCATAAACAAGGTAAGTGTGTTTCTCCATTTTGCTTCATTGAATAAACAATAATGATAAAAGTTTGCTTACTCTTAAGTTTACTGATTCATTAGAGGTCGACTAAAATACAACTATATTCTTTAATAATGGAACCAAACCCGACAACATTCCTTCTGTAGCCTTCGACTCATCTAAGTTATTTATATCCCACACTATTCAATACCAAAAATAGTGTCCAATCCTGCTGCCTTCATCCACCAGGGACGTCAAAAACTGCATTAACTTTGGTAATGAGTCAATCTTAACAACAGGAACAAAAAATAAGATAAGAGCATTATAATAAAAAAATATATATATAATATGACACAAAAACAGTAGAAACATTGTTTTAATTTTTGTTTTAATTTTATTTTAATATAATCTATAATATCCATAATTCATTTTAAAGACCATTATTATATAGACACGATGAAATGGCTTTAAAAAAGGGGTTGTTAACCCACGGGGGTGGGGGGGGGGGGCGTGATTTCAAGCGATTTCTTGAGGCAAAATGCAATCATATAACAGTCGACTCATAAACAAGGTAAGTGTGTTCCTGTTCATACTTACTCGCACAGTACTTACCTTTGTTCCACGTACACCTCTACGAGATAGCATATGCATATACTGCTTCACTCCATCGACAGTACTCTGCTCTAGGGATCATGTCATCAGCACCTTGATCATACCCAGAAACGTTCCTTTCAACACACCTTAACTTCGCCTTGTACAACAAAAAACCTGATGAACAAATATTTTCTGTATTAAAGGAAAATGAAACCCTGGGGAAATATCCATTCTAATGAAAAGAGAGGATAAGAGAAGGAATAAAAAAAAGTTCCATTAAAATCGGTTGAAATATGAAACTGTCAAGAATGTTCGAAAGTCGCAATTTACTTTCCATGGCGATCCTCAAATTGGCAATGCTACTTCAAAATGCAGATTTAGTGGTACAACTCTCACTATGTTTTTGTACGCAAAGTTTAATAATTTCTGCATTATCTCTAAAGATTTTGCTTTTTTTGTGAACTCAACATATGTTGTGCCAAATACATTTTCCCATGATATATCTTGAGTTAAGGAGACAAGCTGCAACTTGGGAGATAATGGGGAAAATATGAAATTGTGTGTACAAAACATATGGAGAGTTGTACTACTAAACCTGTCACTTTGAAGCAACACTGCCAATTGAGGATCGCTATAGAAAGTAAATTGAGACTTTTCAAACTTTCATAACTTTATCAATTCGATTTTGATGGAACTTTTCTAAATTGCTTCTCTGTATTCTCTCTTTTCATTAAAAGTGATATTTCCCCAAGGTTTCGTTCTCTTTTAAAGTTCAGATGCTCGGTAACTGGTTCTAAGATTCAAAAATTAAACAGTTCTGTCTGTCTATAATTAAAGTGCGATCCCGGATACCTAGATTGTTATTAGTTGGCAGTCTGGTTCATCGCTGTATTGTTGAATGAGTGAACGAGAAAAAAGCTGTAGCAATTGCGAAAATAAAGTCAGAGGTTATAGAGTAATCCATCTTCAGGACACAGGGAACTGTACCGCCATGCACTATGAAACATGATGCGGTGTAGGGCCTACCTGAAGAGGTAAAAAAAAATAGACTGATAACGTCAAGACACAGCAAAGGTAAGGAGCCGAGTAATCACAGTCACCAGAAAAACGTCAGCCTAAAGATGAGAGAGTACATTCTGGTCTTGTTTCAAAATTGGAACCAAAGAGCGCTGAAAGATAAGGCCAAAAAAAAAAAATGATATTAAAGATTGGAGACGTCGCCAATTCACTTCTCACTCGTTTGTTGAAGTCCTGAAAAGCAGCAAAAGCTGCTTGAGAAATTGACGGAAGATAAAAAGAAGAAAGTGAGTGTTTGGTGGCGAGGCCTGTTGTGCACATCCTTCAATCCATCTGTGTCCAAAATACAGTTTTTTTTAATAGACACTTGTCTATGTTGCAGACGGTATGTGAGAAACTCTGATGAAATGATCGCTATGGTAGTTCGTTTACAGAAAAAAAACTTTTTGCAATCAAAACAAAATGAGGCAAACCTATAAAGGATTATCAATATAGTCGACTTGGCTGAATGTAAGTTAATCTTTCTTGTGATGATAAATGATTTCAAATCGGCTGATATTAGTATACATATTTTTAAAAATATGTCGATGACCTAACCCTGGTTGAGTGTCGTAAATCAAACCAAACTTCAAATATGCAAGAAGCTACAGAATGTCTCTCTGTAGTCCATTTGGCACTCCTATGTAGTCAATAGCGAACCTAGAAAAGTTGCGTACACTGAAGTTTTTTGTTGATTTGTGATCTTACGTGATCCTAGAACAATTAATTTCAGCTTTGTTGCCCAAACCTTGAGCAATTTTCATAATTTGCATAAATCCAACATGGCGCTTTGTAGCCATATTGAAACCCAACTTTTGACCTAAATGCCACATACTAGTGTATGATACATGTATATAGGGGTTTCGAGGGACGTAGAATTCATTTCCAACGCAATTTTTTTGCAATTTAAGGTCAGGTTTAGGTCATAAACGTCAAATAAAGGTCAAATAAAGGTCAAATGTGTTATACATGTGTATATGACTGTGCATACGTTAGATTTTTAAACTGTTACTACCTCCCTTTTACGTCCTGTAATTTTCCATTTTTTGACGATGTATGCTTGTTGTATTTTGTATAATAGTTTTTTTTTTCCTACCATTCTTATATTCATAACACCTTGTATTTCTCTGCAACCGCAGAAAGTATCCTAGGTTACTCCATGTTTGTAAAATTATGCTTTCGCTCAATTTGAACAATAAAGTATATATTTGCTTTAAAAAAAATAATAATATTACGTTTTTATATAGCGCCCATTACATCGATGATGTCTCTAAGCGCTTTACAGATATATTATTACCCCGGTCATCAGAGTCTGGCATGCCCGCACACAATGTATGCACATTCTCCGCTCCCTGGGGAGTATTCCAGCAATGATGTGCAGTGCAGAAATGAGAGGGCTTTGGGTGTATAAAACTAATGTATGAGATAATTCATTCATTTATTGGCCAGAAGGGGTTAATTCAAGGTCAAAATAATTGAACTTGATATTATGGATGATACTTTGTTTGGATATGATTTGTCTTTGACGGTATGTGGTGCCGAATGACTTGATGATGTTATGCTTTCAGTTTAATTCGAGTTCACAAACTGGAGGTGAGGTCAAGGTTCAATCTTATCCCTGGGCCACAAAGGTTAAATTTAAAGGCTTAGAGGATAATATTTGTATTCAAAAATATGTCAGACCAAATTGTGGATAATAATGCAGAATCAATTTATGGGATAGCATTCATTCAAATTCCACTAAATATCAGTCACAAAGGGATCAGTTCAAGGTCAAAGCTAAACTTGACAGTGGATAGTGGATTAGTATAATATGCCTATGAAAGTTTCGGGTCCGAATCTCGTGGTGGTCTTTTTAACTGTATACAACTCATCTTCAGTCATTTAAAGTTAAAGTCAAACTCTGATGCATCTTCATCACAGGGTGAGAGGTCAAGTATATTTTGTATAAAAAACCCAGAATGGTGATGGGACCTAGCTAGCACAGGTTTGGCGGTATTTCCCCAAACAACTTTTGTAATAGAATCTTGCTTCATCGAGTGTGTCTGCAGACATCCAAAAGGGTTTACTGGATTCAAGTCTCTGTTTAGGCAGGAGAATGTTCTCACGAAGTGTTATACTAGGTATGAGGTAAGGATTCATGGGTGGCTGTTCCGTTCTACAGTATTCATAATACCAAGAGTTATATTTCACGGAAACGAAGCACCTACTTTGTTTACGACGAACCATCAAAGTCAGGCAGCATGGTGGATATTGAGACGATGTTCGGACTTATCTCGTATGTTCAGAAGTTAAGGGTCTCTTAACCACTGATCTGCACGTAAAATCTACGTGGAGATCGGTACAAAGTTCGGTAAAACTACCGTTCTGATTGGTCTGTAGAGGTTATCATTTTGAACAAGATGTTCATGAGACAAGGATCTAGATTGGCTACTGACTCTGCACGATTGATTGCAAATTAACCTTTGTGTTTCAGGACCCAGGTCATCAAATTCGGAAACGGAAGGTCCTTTATATCGTATAGGCCTTACCTTCCCAACACCACACCCCGTGGTGCGCATAGTAACTGCATAGTCCTAATCAACATGATAGGTCTGCAAAGTATATCTGAAACTGGAAGTTTGCACTATAATTGCAACAATCTAGATCAGACTATCTCACACATAGTAAACATATTGACAAATCTCCATCAATAGTGGCAGAAGAAATCCACAATCATGATATTTTACATGGCTTTTCAACATGCACCTAGATATCAATTTTTTAGACATCTAAGAAATATACTGTCTTAAGGGATTTTTCGTTCTTGGATAGTAGAGATGCATTCCAGTGTCATCCACTGGGAAGATTTCCATGTTTTCCTGTCGAGCCCCTCTCATCAGCAGTAATATTATTTCTAGTATCCGAAAAATTAAAAGGAAATGCATCATAGTGTCAGATGTTAATTCCTACAACTTAAATGGCTGTGTTATTACCTACTTGGACATCCACATGAGCATGATGAGTGAGACGTCAATGTATGGAGGAGAATAACATACTTTTATGCTGACGCTATCTGTTAACTTGATGTAAAAGAAAAAATATGTAACAGCTTCAGAATCTCAGTAATGATCGCTCTTGGTTCCAACAAATATTATTACCGGCATTACAAGCCAAATAATAGTCCAATTGTCCAAATGCATTACTACATCATCAACAACCCAGCAAGACTGTCCCAGACGTCAATGCTATGCATAGGTGCTATGGACATCCTGAACTGTAGCACCTCGAGTCATACGACCTAATATATTTTTAGTAATTCAACATTCAATGGTTTGGAGCAAACCAAAACGTAAAGAAACTAAGATGATTTGAAGCAGCACAAGATGATTTGAAGCAGCACAATTCTGAAAACATATACATTGACCTTTGTGACCCATGGGTAAGATTAAACTTTGACCTGACCTTCGGGTCGTGAACTGAAATATAACATTATCAGTGCATTCGGCACCACGTACCCGTCAAAGACAAATCATATCCAAACAAAGTACTATCCATTATATCAAGTTCATTTGACCCCTTCTGACCAAAAAAATTAATGAATGATCACATAGATTAGTTATACACACCCAAGTTCAAAAGTTGGGTTTCAACATTGCTACCATGCGCCATTTTGGATTTATGCAAATCATGAAAATTGCTGAAGGTTGCCATTTGGGCAACAAAGCTGAAATTCTTCTAGGATCATATAAGATCACAAGTCAACAAAAAAACTTCAGTGTACGCAACTTTTCTAGGTTCGTGAAATGTCAAGCCGCCTACTGTATGGGCTGATACTAATAAAATGCAAATGAATCCTACAAAGTGTATTAAAATGGACATTTTCTTCTCTAGAGAACCAGTCAATCAGTCTTCCATTACACTCCAAAATTATGTTCTTGCAGCTGTGTCACGGGTAAAATTACTTGGTATCACGATACAAAATGTTTGAAGTGGGAAGCACATGTTAGGTAATATTGAAAAAAGAGCGAATACAAAACTATAATATGCTCCGTTCTTTTGCGAAGTTCGGCCTTTCACGTGAAGATCTAATTACTTTTTTCATTGGCTATGTTCGCCCAATACAAAAACGTGCTTTAAGGATTATCTTCAGAAAAGGATTACCATAGGATCAAACTGGACACATTTGTAGAAAGCCAAGTGTTGGAGATGGTGAGTTTGCTACATTAAAATTTTGCAGTTGTTGTATATACCATTAGTATCAGACATGTTAAACTGCCGTGGGCTGTGCGGTCAAGTAAGGACATTTTAAATGTGCCTTTTGTCAATCTGCTATTGTTGAGGTGAGCCAAGCATCTAGACTTGAATAGAAAGCTTCACAGAGAACAATGAAGCTACCAGGTTTACTCTTTCTTCTCCTTGTAGGCCTGCTGCTTCCCCTTAATGGAGATCATGGTCAATATTGTGAAGTACATACTGCTAATGTACAACCCTCCACTTGGAAGACTAAAACCTTACATAGACATAGATTCATTGGTAGAAGAATTCTCTACTATTCAGACTCATTTACAACCTTCCAAAATGTACTCTTGCAGTGTGGTGACATTGAGCATAACCCTGGACCTGACAGAGCTCCCCGGCACTATACCAATCAAGAATTACATGATTTACGAAATAAATGTGCCAATGTGAAAGTACCACTCTCGGCATGGAAAATCATAAAGGAACTGAAAAAAAATTCCAAGTTGATATCACACAGAGGTAAACGAGGTGGATGTAGAAGACTCAACCATCCTGAGTCAGGGGATTTTCGACCAATCCCTGTCATAATGAACGTTAGAAAACGCAAACAAAACTGACAATATGTAATAAGAATGAAATGTGAAACGTGGATATGAAATAAAGGGAAACGGAACCTGAACCTTAATGCAACAATGCACTGGCTTAAGACTAATACTCGAAGGTATTCAGTAACTCAGGAATTTCCTTCCCACCTGGCGCTTATTTTGCTTCACCTGGATCAAGAGTGGCAGATTCGTTTACTCACCTATACTGCACGTGTCTCCTGTGTATCCAGGTATGCAAGTACATTGAAATCTGTTTAACAAGATCTGTACAGGCAGCGCCATTTTGGCATGGATTGGGGTTGCACTCATCGATATCTATGATTAAATTCAATAAATAAATACAATACACAGATACACTCTAAAAACTAAAGTGTTAAATTACCATTTAAAAAAGCAGAGGAGTGACCACTTGTTCAAAATGGTAGATTAAAACTTTTAACGGGCTGGATTCAGCCTTTATAGTGTTGCTTCAAGGATGTTAATAGTATTAATTTACCATTTTGAAAAAAAGTGGTCACTCCTCGGCCCTTTTAAATGGTGGTTCAACACTTTAGTTTTTAGAGTGTACATATATAAGTAATAATTCAAGCGTGAACGAAGTAAAATACAATCATGGTTCTGTTGGAAGCAAGGATACACAGAAAGTAACGATATTTTATATTATCTTTATGAGCTACTATATTGCGCGAAAAAATAAGAAGGAAACATAAAGAGAGATTAAAAAGGATAAGAGAGAGAGGGGGAGAGAAAGTGATTGCTTGTTTATGTCCTTTATGTCGTTTATGTATATGGTACCAACTTTCTGAAGTCGCTCCAGGAGTGGTATTGCATATTTTATTTATTATTATTTTTTTTTTTTTACATCTAACCTATATATGTTAGAAGCTGGTCTAATGCAATCATGTTTCATATAATCTCTATTAAAATAAATGTGTCAATTGGAAATAGTTGTGTAGATAATGATCAGAAATGATCCTCATAAAAAATTCATTCTTTCATCCCCAGAGGATCTCTTCAGCCAGCTGGGATGGAAGGACGATAAGCTGAAGAGGACTGGGTTATTTGTAGATATTTCTGCCTAGGACATCTCCGACCCTCCCTCAATTCAGGCCCAGCTACCTGCTTCAAAACTCTCTGAACTTTCTATTATTAGTCTCAATGTTAATGGTCTTCGTAGTAAATTAAATGATGGCATTTTGGATGTATTCCTTAGCAGTTATGATATTATTTGTTTAACTGAAACTAAGACAGATTGTGTTGATTTGTTACAGACAAACCTTAATAATTATAAATACTATACTAAGCTTAAATCTTCTACACAGTGTTCTGGGTCATATGGTGGCTTTCACGGTATGTGCATATTAATGAAAAATGAAATATTTGATTCTTCACAGAGAATTATTAGTACTAATTCAGACTCCATTATCTGGGTTAAGGTTACGTCTAGTAAACTTGGTTTTGAGTTCATTTTGGCTTGTGTTTATATTCCATGTGAAGGTTCGGTTCATCACTCTAGTCAAATTTTTGATAACCTTATTCAGGATATTATTGATATTCGTAGTAGATTTGACCTTCCATTTTGTGTTGTTGGTGATTTTAATGCCAGAACAGGATTGTTGGATGATTTTTTAGCTGATGATAAATATTTGACAGGTATCCACGGTCCTCTTTCTTCTGATGATATCAATGATATTCGTACTATCTTGAATAATAATGGTCATCAGACAATGAGGTGTAATATGGAAAGTCATGTGAATAATAATGGAAAGCAGCTTATTGATGTATGTCAGAGTTTTGATTTCAAAATTGTTAATGGTAGATTTGGAAATGATAAGAATATTGGTCAATTTACCTGTTACAATAAAAATGGTGGTTGTAGCTCTGTTGATTACGTACTGGTGTCCTATACCCTCTTTGATAATATTTGTGATTTTCAAGTGGATACGTTCGATAGATGTCTTTCTGATGTACACTGTCCCCTTATCTTAACTTTTCGAAGTACATTGCAGTTTTCACAGTCTAATTTATTAGATTCTAATGTTTCTTGTAAAGATGATTTTAACTTTACTGATAATGTTAAAAATAAACCATGTTATTTGTCTTTTCGGTGGTCTCATGATAAAGCTGGTGAATATATGCAAATTGTTGGTCGATCATTATTCGATCTATCTCGAAAGCTTGAAAGCCTTCAATCTGATGTTTGTACTAACAATGTTGATTCATTCTGCTCTAAATTAAGTGATGTTTTTGTTAAGGCAGCACAGAATATTGGTGTTTGTAACTGGAAAAATCCTCAAGTTAGTAAAAAAACTGAATATGAAATGGTTAAACCATGGTTTGATGGTGATTGCCGAAAAGCTCGAAGAGAATATTTTAGTGTTAAAAATAGATTAAAGAATAGGTCAACGAATCATGTAAATATGTCCACCTCTGTTGAAAGTGAGTTAAATAATGCTTTTAAAAGTTATAAAAGATTGTTGAGATTTAAGAAGAGACGGTACATTAAACAGTTAAATGATTCTTTGAGGTTTTTAAGGAAAAATAACCCCTCTGAATATTGGACTCTTCTGAAAAGGGGTGAGAAAAAAGCTTCTTTTACTAATAAAGTCCCATTGAGTGTCTTTGTTGAGCATTTTAGAAATCTTTGTAACATAGACAATGTCTCAGACGTTGGGAGTAGTATACCAGAAGTTGAAAATTCTGAAATACATTCGTCGTTGGCAAGTTTTAACGAGTCTGATATTTTAAATGCTCCAATAACAATTGATGAGACATTGCTGGTTATCAAGCGTTTAAAAAATGGCAAGGCTTCTGGTATAGACTTGATGAGAAATGAATTT
This sequence comes from Heliocidaris erythrogramma, assembly GCA_025617745.1. Classification (NCBI taxonomy): domain Eukaryota; kingdom Metazoa; phylum Echinodermata; class Echinoidea; order Camarodonta; family Echinometridae; genus Heliocidaris; species Heliocidaris erythrogramma. The sequence continues at coordinate 26,529,916 of CM046857.1, read as the reverse complement.
TTGAAAAATTGCCCAATTAGTATTTTACATTTAATAGTTACCTGTTTTAATGTTGTGCTAGATAATGGTATTATTCCAACTGACTGGTGTGTAGGGATTATAGTCCCAATTTTTAAAAATAAAGGCGAGGACACAAACCCAGATAATTATAGGGGTATTACACTTCTTAGCTGTTTAGGGAAGCTGTTTACTTCAATTTTAAACTATAGAATATCAAATTTTTTGGATTGTAATAAGATTTTAGGCGAAGAACAGGCTGGATTCAGGTCAGGCTATTAAACAACTGATCATAGTTTTGTACTGAAATGTATTATTGATATCTTTTTGCAAAGGAAAAAAAGGATGTATTGTGCATTTATTGATTATAAAAAGGCCTTTGATTTGATTGACAGATCATCTTTATGGTTGAAAATTTTGGCTTCCGGAGTTAAGGGCAAAGTTTTTGTAGTTATAAATAATATCTATAAACATGCCAAATCATGTGTTAACTTAAATGGTCAGTTATCAGAATATTTTATGTGTAATGTAGGTGTTAGACAAGGTGAAAACCTGTCTCCGCTGTTGTTTGCTATGTTTCTGAATGATTTTGAAAGTCATATCAGTAAATTTTATAGGGGCATTTCTTTGATGGATGATGTTTACAGTGATAGTTTTTCAGATGAAGATATTCAAGATATTTCAAGCTTTATTGTTTGTTATATGCTGATGATACTCTTATTTTTGCTGAAAATCCGAATGAGCTTCAGAAAGCATTAATCGCTGTGGAGGAGTACTGCAAGAAATGGTATCTTCAAGTAAATACGAGTAAGACGAAAATTGTTATTTTTTCAAGAGGAAATGTGAGGAAAGTACCTAGATTTATGTTTAATGGTGATGATCTTGAAGTAGTCGACGACTTTAATTATTTAGGAGTTAAATTTAATTATGGCAGTTTTAAGAAGGCAATAGCCAAACAGGTGACTCAAGCTAGGAAAGCTTTGTTCAGTATGTTGGTAAAAGCTAAACGATTGCAGTTATCTCTTGATACTCAATGTGAATTGTTTGATCGTATGGTGCTACCTATTTTGTTATATGGTAGTGAAGTCTGGGGCTTTGAGAATTTAAATCAAATAGAAGTTTTTCATAGGAAATTTTTAAGAACGATCTTACAAGTAAATATGTGTACACCCGATACTATGGTATATGGTTAAACTGGTCGTTGTGTAATAATTAATTATGTTAAATGTAGAATGATTGGTTTTTGGTTAAGAATAGTCAAGGGAGAACAGTCAAAATATACTTTTTTATTATACAGACTAATAAAAAGATTACATGAAAATGAGGAGATAGATTTTGTATCACCCTGGCTTACATGTATTGAAAACATATTGAATAATGCAGGATTCACTAATGTGTGGCTTTCTCAGGGCAATGGATTTAATACCGATTGGATTTTAGTTGCATTACGTTTGAGACTAGCTGATATGTTTAAACAGGAATGGCGAGCAGCAACCTGGTCGAATCGGGTGTGCCTTAATTATAGGATTTTTAAACTTGAGCTAGAGTTTGAAAAATATTTGTGTCTCTTGAATAGCGCAGATGCAACACTATTATGTAAGTTTAGATGTCGAACACATAAATTACCAGTTAATAACAGTCGTTTCAACTCTGATTTGTTAAATGAAAGTCTATGCACACTCTGTACATCATTAGATATTGGTGATGAATATCATTATTTGCTTGTTTGCCCATTTTTTATTAATGAAAGAAAACTGTACTTGTCTGATTTTAATATACATAGGCCAAATACAACAGTAATGGCGGAAATTATTGTTACAAAAAATGCTTGCCATCTTAAAAAGCTTGTTAAATTTGTTAAAATTATTATGCAGCAATTTACATGTAAATCAAAAGAGGATGGAGTTGTTGATGTTGTACGTGACAATCAAAGTCAGGTAGTTACACGTAGTGGTAGAATAGTTAAAAACCCTATACGTCTGGTACTTTAGTTGTATTTACACTGTATATATATATATATATATATATATATATATATATAAATATATTGTTGTTTTTGTTGTTTTATTATGTTTCGTTGAGAAATGTTGTTTCATATGTAAACTATATACCCATGTACAAGTATTCAATATACCATTTATATTATTGTAAATATGTTGTGCTCTCATACCCCGAGAGGGGGTCGATAGAGTGAATAAAATCTTATCTTATCTTATCTTATCTTATCTAGATAAAATGAGATCGGGGGCACTTCTTTATTAATATGGAGGGGGAGGAGAGGAAAACAAAAGAGAAAACAAAAGGGAGAGGAGAGAAGGATATTAAGGGGAAAATGATACAACCCCATCCCCCTACTCGATGGCCTTCTAAGACCGGTGCCACCCCCTCCTCTTGATGCCAGTGCTTCCTCAATGGCTGGATCATGACGGTAGCCATACTACATGTACGCCACTGACTGTAATTGACTTTAAAAACCTACTTATTTCACAGTCGGTTCCTGTGAATCCGGCGACGCACTGGCATGTGTAACCATTGACCATATCCGTACAAGATCCACCGTTTTCACACGGGTTGGGGCTGCAGTCAGTGATAGCTGGGAATGAGACAAGATTTTATGTAAAGAAAGGCATTTTGCGTTACGTCCAGAATGCAGGTACACCGGCGATTCCGCCGCAAGACCGGCAATAGAAAAAAAATTACATTTCCCCGAATGACCAAGATTCTGGTAATTAACAGTAAGGTTAAGGTGTGACGGGAGGTGTGACTGGGATATAAGAGATAGACTGGGATATCTGCGTATGAAACATACAATAATTAAGTGGCAAAAAGACCCTTAAACCATTTGTACCTGCAATATCTATTACAGAATTACGTCTGTGAAGTTGTTTTGATATTCGTTATTCGATATTCATTTGATATTCATGTGATATTCATTTGATATTCAAAAATGCCTAAAGTCGGATTTTTTTCCACGTATGCCTGGCGCCCACGGTCCCCGATCTGATGTCATGATGACTTTGACCTTCACCCCTCAAGGTCACGGTCAAAATGGCGCCAAAAATGAATACTAGCTTTTGACGAACTGAAAGTGGCCCAAAATCCAAATTTTTTCGACCCCTGCCTGGCGCCCACTGTCTAGTATTCATTTTTGGCGCCATTTTTGAGGGGTCAAGGTCAAGGTCATCATGGCATTAGATCGGGAACAGTGGGCGCCAGGCAGGGGTCGAAAAATTTTCGATTTTGGGCCACTTTCAGTTCGTCAAAACACTAGTATTCATTTTGGCGCCATTTTTGAATATTAAATGAATATCAAATGAATATCAAATGAATATCAAATGAATGTCAAATGAATATCAAATGAATATCAAATGAATATCAAATGAATATCGAATAACGAATAACGAATATCAAAACAACTTACAGAACTTACAGAATTCCCCATGATAACTTTCCGAATGACTAAACGTCCTATATTGGTATTGTGAAAAAAGATTGTTTTGAAATTGGCATTGTAACAAGTAATTCAATAGGATACTGAAGCTATGTGAGTCTATAATTAGTAGATTAGTAATTCGAATGTAAAGTCACTGGGGGAAACCATCCCAGCTGTTATAGACTACAATGAAATAAATTCCCATTTTTTTCGGTTGAGGTTGTATTTGGGATGAAGTAGCATGTTGGTCAATCCTCCAGTGCGGAACAAACCCTACCCATTACTTCATGGAAACATAATAATTATAAAAAAAAAACAGTGGGAGAGTTAAACGACATGCACTGCCGTTGCCTATTTGCTAATTTAATTCGAAAAGCTAATTCGAAATATCCAATTGCTATGATCTCAAAATTCAAGCATTGAAACCAGTCCCTTTTATCATGTTTATTATCCTAGTTTGGGGTTTTCTAAATTTCCTGGTGAAGAGAAATTTGGATGTTAAAAATAAAGCTAAGTTCTGTTCATGCAATTGCATTGTGAAAAAACCTGTCTTGAAGCAATTGGGAAAAGTTGATGATGTAGAAAATAAAAATTGTGTATACTGTGAGGTTTTGGAATTATCAAAATGATAAATTGGCCCTATCTCACTGCAAAGCACATGCACCGCACATTGGTATATGGGACTACACGCACATGTGGCATTAATAATGGTCCACACACGTCAGTTATTTATCTTCATACTTGTTTAATATGAGGGCATTTGAAGATCCAGTCCTTTTCTGGGGATATAGCTACTATGATATTCTTCCAAACTGGCATAAAAAGAATGGGGAAGCTCGCAAATTATAAGGCTGGAATCCCCCTTAATAAGAAAGATAAAACTAACTCAACTAACCACCATGCAGGGGCGGATCCAGGATTGAGTAAAAGAGGGGGCACACAAATGAAGGTTTGTCAACTTTTGGAAAAGGTAGACCCGAATTGTTTTGGTCTCTCCAGCATCTCGAAAAGTCGCTCAGTGGGGGAGTGGGAGGGGTGTCGATGAAAAAAAATCGCCAGACCTTCACAATTCGCTCAGGGGGGGGGGGGGGGGGGGTTATGGGGGTCTAGTTTCCCTCCATAATTCCCTGACAAGCAAGCAAAAGAAAAAATCATTCTAAAAGGGGGAGTGCAACAATCGAGAAAATAGCGGATAGTCTATGGTCAAAATGCATACTTTTCTTCCAAAGGGGGGGGGGGGGGGGGAGGGCACCCCTGGATCCGCCAATGCCACCATGTATATTCCTCTTTATGTTCCACTTTTCTTTTATTATACAACCCTTATTATGAACATGATGATATTCACACTGACCTCATAGGTATTTGACTTTGAGTGAGGTATTAATTGTGTATTATAAGCGAGCGATTAACATTCTCAAAGAGCAGGGCCCGTTGCATAAAACTTACTCTGCTATCAATGGTAACTACTTGTAACATCACTCAACAGCCAATAAAAATCAAGGTTTCCATGGGAGTTACCATAGATGGCAAAGTTACTGTTCATGGTAAGTTTTATGCAACGGGGCCCAGAACCAGTTATCTCGACATATTTGCTTTCCTGTAGATTTACTTTTCTTATAATGCACGGCTCTAGCTGCTGATGTAAACTACCGCCTCAGTGACTCGTACGGTCTTTTGCCCGTCATGAAAGACTGAATGATATAATTTAAAATAAATGATTGCAAATTTAACAGTGCAAAAAATACTGGTGTGTGGGTTAATTTCCTTCTCAGGCTCGATGAGCACGCAAGGCCTCATTTTGTCTGATGTAGGATGACCACAGTACAAAAAGTGCGTGCAAAATAAATAGTGTCGACATTGCTTTGCTCTGTCTCCAGAGGCTTTTATAGCGCAGGTAATGACAGGGGCGGATACAGGATTTTCAGAAAGGGGGGGGGGGGCGCACACTGAGGAACCCTCCGTTTGAAGAAGCCAAACGGCCATCTAGGGGGTCCGGGGGCATAATTAACACCTTTTTTTTGGTCAGACAAAACGGGAAGGGGGCGCACTCCCCTTGCGCTCCCCTCTGGATCCGCGCCTGAATGACGCAGTCGAAATGGCGCCTTGTGTTCAACGGGCACCAAAGTTCTACGTGCTGTATTACTAACCTACGCATTGGTAATCAAATTCCACATCCTCACACCTAAAGCCAGCAGCACAAGGATTATGGTTCAGCACACATTCATCACCATCTATAAGTCAGAATTAATGGTTGTTTTTTTGATAATGATGCAAGAAAACAATAAGAGTAAAAATAACAAAACAATAATTAAAACAACAACAACGGCAATAATAATAATTGTAATAATGATAATAATAATACTGATATTAATAATAATGAGGGATAATGATAATAAAAATAATTATTATAGTAGTTATATGACAAATAGTGCATCCCTTTCACTCTTTAAAGAAGTGAACATAACTTTGACCTACTAGTATTACTTGGCAGATAAAATGGCATAAATCACTTTAATAGAGGAAGCCTGATACTCACCGACCAAGAAGGTAATATTAAACCCTCTGTAAATCTCGGCCGCATTGTTTTTGTCCGTCAAAAACGTAAGCCAGATGATGTCGTTAACGATATCCAGAGAATCGGGTAAGGAGGCGGCTGTGAACCTGCCATTGTACGACGCTAGAGAGGTCTATGTAAAAGGAATGAGACAATTTAATACATTTACATTCAGTCTGCAGCCCGTGCAAAAAGCGCTTATTTTACAATTTTCGTATTCACAGTCTGCAACGCGTTATGAACATTAATGACCGGAAAGGTATGGCAGAAAACTGCCAAGGACTCCATTGTTTCTACAAGGATTTTTACAATTTGCGTAACAAACGAAAGAGAAATAATAATTCTACCTATTTCAACCTAAAACTGAATAGTTTACAAGATTTTTTAAAACTTTATTTCGGTGGACAGGGGTGAGTCTAGGGCCTTCGCAAGCACGTGTCCCTACAAAACTCTCCACTCAAATTATTAATACACGAATATGCCCCTCTCCCCCACCGGATGATTTTGGGTCTTAGCTTGCTTTGCTATAGTGTGTTGTGAAAGTAATTGTGCCTCTTATTTTTGTATTTATTTATTTATCTATTTTTTTTATTACGATCACTTTTTTTGTTGGAGGGGGGGGGGGGGGTTGTTGTTTTTGATTCGTCGTATGCACTAGACATTTCATACAGCGAAAAAACGTATATCATGTGCGCTGCATTCAAATGTATATGTTCTGCATAGTAGTCGATTTGCATTATAGACATTCTTCAATCTAGGCCTAGATTATATTAAAAAAACACTACAAGGGCATCTCCTATATACACACTCTCACACACCACTACGCCATTTTTCTTACCGCATCATCGTCGCCAGCAGTTGGGCCACCTCCAATGTAGATATCGTCCTTGGCTGGCTCAATATCAATATCGTTGTAGATAACGCGAATTTTCTTAGCTTCAGTAAAGTAGACAAAATAATAACAATCTCTCCGTGTTGGATACTGGTCCGGATAATTTGGCGAGGTAAGGGTTCCTCTCGTCACGTTGAAAACATCTTCACCGCAGTTGGCTGTGTATTGAAAGAGTTCGAAAGAAAAATCATGAAAATCCGAAAGTTCTTTTCAAGATATCTAATAATCTGTATGTTTTCATACACTATAGCATATTCCAAAGTTTACGTTAGAGGAGTGTGCAAGAGGGCAACTTTAAACCATGAAAAAAAAATGCTCACTTTATATCCCCTATGAAGAACTTATTTCAAGTTGAATTAAATTCAAACTGTTCTTATAACCCCATAAATAACTGATAATTTTTCGATTTTTTCTTTTCGCTCGTTCGCAATGCGACCACGCAAACAATATTAAACATAACAAAAATTTAAAAAGTGACACCTTTTAAAGGGGGCATTTGTTGCAGATGTGAATTATAATTGATATATCATTCTTTATTAAAACAAGATCATATATTTGTCCAGACATACACATGAATAGCTCATGCAATGATAAACTCGTGTCAAAACAAATAAACAAAATATAAAACACCTCCCACCCCCCCCCCAAAAAAAAAAAAAAAAAACCCCTGCCTGCCTCCATAATTGTGTATTTTTCTGAATTGTGCCCCCATTGCCCCCCTTTACAAAATCTCTACTTGCTCCTATGTTTGTTTATGACACCTCGGTATTTTGGTTTTGCGAAAATTTGTGTAATGTCAAGTTTTACCTCTTGTCAGTAGTTCACAGTTTTCTCCATGATAAGATAGTTCGCATAAGCACATGGGAGATTGTCCAGGCTGTCGAGGTACACAGGTGCCTCCATTCTGACACGTCGTCGACGTACAATCTGAAAAACAAAAGAAAAATAATAATAAGTGATGTAATGATTATAAATAATGTACATGATATAAACAACATCCATTCAGTTTATGGAGCAAAATGTTTCCATAATTATTTAAAAATCATATTCAGAATTACTATTACATGTATTTCTAAAGCATGTTAGCATAGGTTTCGGAAGCGAACCTCTTATTGTTCTTTTCATATTGTTGTATTTTCAATCTGATTTAAAAAGAAAGCTCGCAAATGATTTACCAAGACAAAGCCATTATTACTAGATTAGTAACAGTAGGATGTTCAATTAACTGAATACGTGTTAATTGTGAACTTACTGTGAACTTAGCCCAAGGTATTTGACTTTGAATGAGGCAGTTGTGAGGCAAGTTCCTATCGTATACACTCACAACGGTAGTGAACAGAAATATCTTCGGATATCATCCGTAACCAGTCACGCACATTCTCTCCTTTTTTAGACAATTTTGGGTGCAGTTGAACACCCCAAAAATCTGATAACTCTTTTGTGTGAGTGTGCGCGTTTGTTTAGCATTATGTCCGAGGACATTTTCGGACAGAGAACAAAAAAAAAAATCATGACAACAATGGTCCTCGGAAGCCGGACAATAGTCCTCGAACGTCGAACAATGAATTTATGCCTTATTCCGTCGACTGTCCGAGGACGAGTAACAATAGAGGAACAATAGTTGTCCTCCGAAGTAAAGCCATGTAAACGTATGTGTGTGTGTGTGTGTGTGTGTGTGTGAGTGTGCATTTCACACTTTGGTGGAATAGTTCCACCCCCTCCCGTTACAAAACCGAAAAACTGAGCTGACTGAATAAGACTCAATCAAGCTGATGGAATACAAAGATGCCAATATTTAAGCACCCACTTTCAGAGGGGTATAGTTGATTTTACGATATACCATACACACCTACAAAAATTCACACAAACACAAAGTGGGCTTTCGTTTTCGATATCAAATTTTAAGCTCCTTTAATGGAAGGGCAAGTGGAGAAACTGGTTAAAATTGGCTTAGAAAAACTATTCAGGGAGTACATTAGAAGAGGCCGGGGGAAATGAACTGGACGATCCTGCTTAAAAAAGGCTTTTAAAGAAATAAATGTAGGACTGAGTTCCCTAAATCTTTAGAACAATGCTAGCATTAAAATTAATTTTGTGGGAATATCAAATTATAGCCCAAGACAAAACCATTTTGATGCGACACATAAACAGTTGGCTGTTTGCCTAAAAATGACCATTTGACATCCTAACGTTCAAATTCAAATTCAAATTCAAATTCGTATTTATTTCATTTCCAACAGAAAGAAAATACAATGGCATTACAGATATTGTTACAGAAATACAAATATGAAAAAAATATATGTACAAATTCAATTTACCTTGATAAGTGTAGAAGTAAACTGTACATATAAATACATTATTATAATGAATTATTAATAAAGATTCTTAATTTCTGAAAAAATGTGGGGGACCCACTAAAAAGCAGTGCTTGTAATTTGTGCCTACGAAGACTTGGAAAACACAAAACGGTGTTACAGAACAACAAACAAACACGAAACGACAAGGAAAAGGAAAACGATAAAAGAAAAGGAACAGGAAAAATGGACAATGGGAAAGCAGGACAAATCATGACCAAAAAAAAGGAGGTAGTTATGTTGGTGATTCTGGCAAGTTAAAATCATAAGACCAAATAGAAATTCAGTAAATTAAGCAGATGATGAAGCCCCAAATGGAAAAATAAGAAGATACCAGCTGTTATTAGGTTATTTTTGTATATTATTATAAGATTTGAGCAAAAATATATATTTTTCTTTAAAGAATTTAAGGAAAGGACTACGTTTGATATCTTCACTTAAAAAGTTCCAAAATCTAGGACCATCGTACATAAATGTCTTCTTCGCTAATAAAGATCTAAAGAGTGGTAGGTGAAACTCGTTTGACCGTCTAATTGGGTAATCGATTTTGGGGGAACATGGCATCAAATATATGTGGAAGGGTCTTTTTACTGTAGTTATACATAAATTATCCCAAATGAAATAGATACAGATCATTTATTTTTAATAGTCTGCTATCAATAAATAACGGGTCTGTGTGTGAGAGTATAGCGGAATTGCAGATAATACGGAAAGACTTCTTTTGTAAAAAAAGTAGTCTATTAGAGTTTGTTGGGTATTGCCCCAAGCAAGTATCCCATAATTCAGATAAGGTAAAATTAAAGATGAATAAAGCGTCAATAGGGATGATGTCGGAAAATGAAATTTAAGTTTGTTTATTATGCCATTATTCCGTGAAATAATCTTACACGTATTATCTATATGGTATTGCCACGAAAGTTTATTGTCAACAGTTATACCTAGAAATGTAATAAATGAGACAACTTCTAAAGGGGTATCGTCAAACACTATACCCATGGGCAGTGTGTCTATAGAATTACTAAATAAACATATATTCGTTTTTTTGGAGGTTGAGGGATAGTTTATTGGCTCTTATCCATTGGGTGACTTTTTCAAGCTCAGAGTTTACAACATTGACTAAAGTATTGGAGAGAGAGAGAGAGAGAGAAAGAGAGAAAGAGAGAAGAAGAGACAGATAAACAATTGGTACTGAGAGGGAAAATATGGACGGAGAGCAGAGAGAGAGAGAGAAGAAAGAGTGGCAGGGCAAGAAAAATATATAAAGGCATCGTTGCTATGATGGAACAGTGACTAGAATCAGAAAAAATAGAAGAGACGAGACTCAATTTTGTTGTTGTTAAAAGTTTTCGAAATTCTGTGTGGAGTAGGAAGCGGACTTTGAATTTAATTAGAAATGGATAATTATGATCCTATTGTTGGAGATATAATTCAATAAAGAAAGAAATCGGGTCAATTAAGCAAAGGAATGTAAACAAATAATTTCAGCGCTTGACCAGTGTGTGCGGGCAAGCAATGAATCCGATGACCAGGGTAATAATATGTCTGTAAAGCTCTTAGAGACATCGTAGATGTATTAGGAGCTATATAAATCCAGAATATTATTAATATCATTATTATTATGCTAAACAATTTTGGCAGAAAATTAGATCAGTAATGAGCAAAGAAATAAAAAGAAATCCAGCTAATATTTTGAACATATAATGCTTAAAGGGCAATCCAAACTTTTGAATAAGAAAGTTGTGATTTTTTAAAAGTTGTAGTCACTATACATATACGGGAATTTCGAATTGGCCGAAATAGGTACGGTCACTGTAATGTAGCGACGGTCAACTCCCCCACTCGCACAACAATTTTTTTTTTCAAAATGTATAAATTTGTTTGTTGTATCTTTTTCTTTTTGGAGGACGTATAACAATGGTACACTGTCGCTTGGTCTACCACCTCTTGGTCTAATTATCAGTTCGTCGAACTCCACGTGGTCTAACTTCATTTTGTCTACAACCAGTTTGTCTACTCACCATTTCGTGTAATTTCCATTTGGCCTAATAACCAATTCGTCTAATACCCAGTTTGGCTAACTCCATTTAGTTTAAAACCCATTTGGGCTAATTTTCACTTCGGCTTATTTTCACTTCGTCTAATTCCAAATAGTCTAACAGTTATGTTGTCTAAAAGCCATATAGTCTAATATCCATTTGGGCTACACCTACTTTGGCTAATACCGTGTGGTCTACCTATCATTTAGTCCAATTCCATTTAGTCTAATAACCAGTTGGGCTACTTATCATTTAGTCTAACTATCATAATGGTCTAATGACCATTTGGTCTAATGTCCAAGTCGTCTAATAACCAGTTAGGCTACTTATCATTTGGTCTAATTTTCATATAGTCTAATGACCATTTGGTCTAATTACTATAGCAAGATGAGAAAGGACAGGGAAACGAAACTTTAAAGAAATGAAACTTCAAAGAAGTCATCTACGTAAATGAGCATTAAAAGAGTTATTCACCTTGTTGCTGCTTATATCAACATCAATCAATATCCCTACATTTTATATATTAATTATAATTTTATTTATTAAAATCAATTATTTAGTATTATTTTTAGTAATTAAAACATTCATAGGTCTCTTCTTCTTTTCATTACTTAAGTAGAAAGTTTTGTATTACACTTCAAATTATGTTTGTTGGGTTGATAATCTGTTATTCATGTTTCTTATTTGATATCCGATGTACAAATGTTTGTGCAAGTAGTCAATATAAGCTAACGGCGGTGCCAGGGTATTTTCATAGGAGGGGCAAGACGACCCACAGACTTGGGGTTTCAACGAACTGGGTACCTTTTTTGAAAAGGGGGAACTTAATTATAAAGGGTGAAGACAAGAATGGAACATGGTGTTTTGATACGTTGCTGTACCCCTACATTGTATTTAACACACATTAACTTTTAAGGATATATTTTCTAATCTTTGCATAATATGCAATTCTGCTCTACCCCTAACTTGCGAGCGAGCGACCAAAAATACTATGCTCTTGTTGAAAGTCATGCATGGTGATTGCATTATACAGTGATTTCATGACGAGGATGCCACAAAAGCGCTTAATTTCAAGCATAATCTCTGAATAAAAGAGATAGATAGGACTTTATGTTAATACTGCCATGAGTTACAATTAGTGAGTGCGAGCGAGCGTAGCGAGCAAGCTTCGGGCGGGGGATAACTTAATTGCTGCAATATTATTAAACTTTTGGGCACTGTGTCCCCAGCTCTCGCTAATTTAGCACCCGAAAGGTGCCTCCTGCTACCCACAAAATGCCGCTTTTTATACTTGTTCGCTGCCTTCTTTTTCTTTTATTAAGGCAGTGGCGTATCTAGGTATTATGACGTCCTGGGCAAACCGTGAATGTGCGCCCCCTCCCCGAGTCAAATTATGTTATGCGAAGAAGTGAAGCGACCGAGCAGCAATTTTTATTTTTATATTTATTTTTTTACCCTTCCACGGGGTTCCTTTATTCATCATGAACGTAACAATTTTTACCAAAGATCGTACATACATATATATGTTTTTTTTCCATGATTAGTCATGTGAATACTTAAAGAATAGAGTATACCATAATATAACGGATATGCAAAATATGGCAACCATCTGCACTATTCTTTTTTTTTCAAGTATTCATTTATTCTTTCCTTTTCATTAAAAATCAATATTGTGTACAGAAATTTTAAGGTACATTTCACAGATTACATAAAAAGTAAAGAGTCTAGCAAAAATACAAGTTATAAACAAGCCCGGCATACAAGACATATTACAGATATCTTTTTTTTTTGGTTTTTTTACCTCAGCTGCTCAGGATAGAGTCGAGTCAGGACAGCAACACACAAATAAGTGTTTTGCTAAGGTTGGATTGTCCTTTAACATTATGGTCTCTATGAGTCGAGTAGTTTCGTGATTTTCAGAGAGGTTACGTCTGTTTGTTTATATTTTGCTAGCTTCTGCACGAGAAATATTATAAAGATTACCTTGAGCTAGTTTCGTTTGTAGTGAAAATTCTTTTAAAAACCCCTCAAAACTAGCTTCATGCGGGACCAGTCGTAATCGAGTCTTATTGGGAGCAAGACTTGGGCTCACGACTCACGCGTTATCTGCAGAATCCTGGAACAGTATCACATTTCTAGATGCTCCTATTATTAAGGCATATTATTTATAGCCATCTCTCTTGACCCAGGTTTACCTATAGTTGATAGCGGGTTCTAAATCAAGACAAGGAAAATTCCTTGAACTATCTCGGGCGCCAATTTGAATTGGAGCGAACATATACGTCATAATCGTATCCGGACACCTTCACCCTGGACAACCACCCCCGGATAACCACCCCTAGGATAACCACCCTCTAGGAAAACTACCTCCTAGGACAACTACCCCCTAGGGCAACCACCCCCTAGGACGACTACCCCCCGGGACAATTACCCTCTAGGATGATTACCCCCCCCCCCCGACTAACTACCCCCTAGGGCAACCACCCTCTAGGACAACTACCCCGGACAACTACCCCCAGATAACTACCCCCTAGGAAAAGCACCCTCTAGGACAACTACCCCCGGACAACTAACCTCTAGGACAACTACCCCCGGACAACTACCCCCTGGACAACTACCCCCCGGCAACTACCCCCAGACATCTAGCCTCTACGACAACCACCCTCTAGGACAACTACCCCCCGGACAACTACCCCCTGGACAACCACCCCCGGATAACCACCCTCTAGGAAAACTACCCCCTAGGACAACTACCCCCTAGGACAACTACCCCTAGGACGACTACCCCCGGGACAATTACCCTCTAGGATGATTGCCCCCCGACTAACTACCCCCTAGGGCAACCACCCTCTAGGACAACTACCCCCAGATAACTACCCCCCGAACAACTACCCCCTAGGACAACTACCCCCGGACAAATACCCCCCGGACAACTACCCCCTGGACAACTACCCCCCGGCAACTACCCCCAGACAACTACCCTCTAGGACAACCCCCCGCTAGGACAACCACCCTCTAGGACAACTACCCTCTAGGACAACTACCCCCGGACAACTACCCCCCGGACAACTACCCCCTGGACAACTACCCCCGGCAACTACCCCCAGACAACTACCCTCTAGGACAACCCCCCTCTAGGACAACCACCCCCTGGGACAACTACCCCGGACAACTACCCCCGGAGAACTACCCCCAGAGAAATACCCTCTAGGACAAGTACCCCCCGGACAACTACCCCCAGGACACTACCCCAGGAAACTACCCCCAGGAAACTACCCTCTAGGACAACTATCCCCCCCCCCCCCCCACGCCGGACGCGTGTTTTCGTTTTACACCGTAGCGTAGGCAATTTCGTGAAAGGGGGAAAAATGAAATACATAAGAAAGGAGAAGCTAGAGATACAGTGGAAACTCAGTATAACAAAGGTCCTTGGGACCATCGAAAATGCCTCGTTATAGGAGAAATCTCGTTATATCAGGATTAACCTTGTCATATCAGGAATATTGTTATATCAGACCTCTTTATACTGAGTTTCCACTGTAGATGGAAGGAAAAACAAAGAAATACATGAGGAAAGAGTATAGGATAGATGGAAGGTAAAACAAAGAAATAAATAAGGAAAGGGGAGAGCATAGATGGAAGGAAAAACAAAGAAACACATAAGGAAAGGGGAGAGGATAATTATAGAAGAGGAAAAACAAAGAAATACATAAGGAAAGAGAAGAGGATAGATTAAGGAAAAAAAAAGAAATACATAAAGAAAAGGAAGAGGATAGATCAAAGGAAAAACAAAGAAATACATAAGGAAAGAGAACATAATAGAAAAACAAGGAAAGAGAAGAGGATAAATGGAAGGAAGAGCAAAGTAATACATAAGGAAAGGGAAGAGGATAGATCCTTATGTATTTCTTTGTTTTTCCTTCCATCCATCCTCTTCTCATTCCTTATGCATCTCTTTGTTTTCCTTGCATCTATCCTCTTCTCTTTCCTTTTGTATTTCTTTGTTTTAACTTCCACCTATCCTCTTCTTTCCTTCCATCTATCATCTTTCTTTCCTTATGTATTGCTTTGTTTTCCTTGCATCCATCCTCTTCTCTTTCCTTATGTATTTCTTTGTTTTTCTTGCATCTATCCTCTTCTCTTTCCTTCCATCCATCATCTTCTCTTTCCTTATGCATTTCTTTGTTTTACCTTCCATCTATCCTCTTCTCTTTCCTTATTTATTTCTTTGTTTTTTCCTTCCATCTATTCTATTCTCATTTCCTATGTATTTCTTTGTTTTTCCTTCCATCTATCTCTAGCTGCTCTTTTCAAATGTATTTCACTTTTCCCCTTTCTACCAACTTCCCATGCAGGCTGGTTGTATCGTGCACAATAATATGTGTAGTGCATAATGAGAGTAGTTACAACAGGGATGTGCGCTGACGACTTAGACTATTTCACCAGAGCACTTGTATGATTTTTTCGCGAAATTGCCTACGCTACGGTGTGAAACGAAAACACGCCCCCGGACTATCCCGAGACTACTACCCCTTAGGGCATCCACTCTTTATGACCTCTTCTTGACAAATAACACCTAAGGTAACTACCACCGGGACATTAACGACTTCAGGTAATTATTAATCGGACAACAACCAACATACCCATGACATGTAGGTCAACTATCCCCCCAAACAGTTACAACTCCCAGGTACTCGATGGCATTTAAACTGATTTTGGCCAGGGGGACGTGGAGGACAATCAGTAAGGATATCAGCTAGGATATAATGAATATCCAGAGGAAATCTGGTTATAAATAGAAGGATTCTGGTGCATTATAATGATAAAATTCACCTCACCACGTGAGTTAAATGTGTCTATACCCATGAGCACCGGGGGGGGGGGGGGGATTTCCCCTGGTATTACATTTTTGTTTTAAAAGTTGGGTGTTTAAACTCGGTGTTTGATGGTGCATTGTACAGTTGATTTTTTCCATCAAATTTGGGCGAAAAATTCTGTAACGTTCTGAGAATTCCTATGATATATTCAATATTAAGTAAGATTGGGAAGGGTATAAAAGGTTGCTTTCCCCGAGTAAGAGCTACTGGAAATTTGGGGGTTACAACCAAGGGTTTGAATGAGTATAAGTAGGCCTATGCAATTTTACGAATAATAAATCCAATATCTTGCCGTGCTTCCTACTAAAACTTAAAATAAAAATCTACAACGGTCTGCGAGTAAAATTCAGACAGAATCTATGGCCCCAAATGATAATTATAACTGTCACTTGTATAGCGCATAATCAATTAAAACTGCTGTATGCGCTTTAGAGCTATCAAAGATTATTACAATACCAACAAATATGTCTTTTGATTCCTCTTAATAACAAGAGCCCCAGGGGGCACGACGCACACCTGAGGTGGATCAATTCACATCTGGTGCATGTTCTCTCTAGCACCACCAGGAGATATGTTAGAAATTGAAACAACTAGGAGGATGTACATGAGATGATGTTAGAAATTACCCCCCCCCCCCCCCCCACCCCCAGGGTCTACAATGTCATGTATTATTTGAATCTCCTACATCTAACGATGATTCCCACCAAGTGTGGTTGAATCATACAACAAATCATGCAAAGAATGTACATTAACCTCGCCCTCGCAGGACCCCTATGGGGCCACCCTGAGAATGTCATGAACAAATTCTTTTTATTCATCTTCAAGATGTATATAACACAAAAAATATCTAGATAAACTTCTGGATATGGAGAAGAAGAATGTTTGAAATTTAATTTTTTTTTGACTGATCATTCCTTTTCCATGGCAGCACCTCTCCCCCAGTATGTTACCCACATATAGAACCATCCATTATAATAGTAATGTCATGAAGAACTTTTCTACATTTTGAATCTGGAAAAGAAACAGAAGATTTAAATTTTTATTTTTGATACTTGGTGTCTCTCTCCCTGTGCTCCTTATGACTCTAAGACCCCGTTTACAGTGCAGGGCCCGGCCTAAACTGCTGTACTCGGCATCCCAATTTCGTGCGTTTACAGTGGTGGGCTCGGCCTAGCCTCTTGTCGAGGCCCTGGCGCTGTTAAAATCCTTGGCGATATGGAGGCAAAATTTCGAGCGAAGCGAGCCAGAAAAACCGAGGCGCTCGCGCCGAGGGCCTCTTGACACCTGATCTGAATTTCTTTTGTATTTCATTGTTTTGACGAATAGTCCGACCAAATTTTGGTCGGTGAAAATCATCCAATAAACGCGAGCTACCATGACGTAATGTTAAATATTCATGACTCGACTGCACGCTATTTCTTACATATTAATTAATCGCAACCCAAAATGGCGTTCAACGTTTCTTCCACGACGAGTGATGACGAAATTTGTAAGAGCTTAGAATATGCCGCTAGAATGTTGAAGATTGACAGATTCAAAGATTTGCAAGTTGATGCAATCAAATCTGCACTTAAAGGACAAGATGTTTTTGTGAATCTGCCTACTGGCTATGGAAAAAGTGTTATTTTTCACGCGCTACCGCTCTGTGCTGATTACCTCCGTGGGCCAGGGATGGAGAGTGAGACTGCTGCATGCTTCGCGAGGGCCAGGCGGATCCCCCGGGGCCTTGCCGGGCAGTGAAGTTGCTGGTAACTCCTTGGTTACATCAGAATTGATGGAGATGCATCTATTGTTGAACGGTGATTTTTATTGCCCATTCTTCATTATTTGTAAATATATTATGATGATCTCTTGAGAAATATGTTTTTTTTTGGTCTTATTTCAAATTACCATGGTTTGTAAGCTAGAGATCGAATTCTTGATAATGTGCTTGTCTGTGAATGTATTTTGAGCAAGAGATTTACGTAATCCCCCCCCCCCCAAAAAAAAAAATAAATAATAGACTAGTCCAGAACTGAAGTAAGAAATCCTTGAGATTTCATTGGCCAATTTGCTGGGCGACCGCCGCGGTGATCTAACTATTCACGTTTTCATGCATAATTCAGTAGGAAATCGTGCCTCATGAATATATAATTCAGGTCGGGTGTCAAGAGGCCCTCTGCGCAAGCGCCTCCATATCGCCAAGGATTTCAACAGCGCCAGGGCATCGACAAGAGGCTAGGCTCGGCCCGGCCTAAAGCTTAAAACCTTTCAATATCTTATCGTAGTGGCGCTCTGCATGTAAACAAACGATTATTTTGGGGCGTGCCGGGGTCACAGTGCAAAGGTGCTGGCGCTGGGTTTTTGCAATGAATCGTCTTCTCAATTCCAATCCCTAGAACAAATTTAAAGGGTGCCACGGTCTGTATACACCGCGAACTTTCGAACTTCACAGCTGCCTGTTCGTAACTAATCAAACACAAAATTGGAAATCAATGCAGACACACAAAAACAAACGAAGTAACGAAGAAGATTTGGCAAACCTAGGATGACGACGTCATATCCTATATATGATGTCACAATCACCGCACTTCCGAGGTCACAATTTGGTACTGCATTTGGCCCAGCTTGCGTTTACAGTGAAAAAAAGGCCGGGCCGAGACTACCTCTAGAGCTTGGCCAATGCGCGGCCGTTTTTGGCCTCGCATTTGGCCATTTGAGGGTTTATAGTGAGAAAAGGCCGGGCCGAGCCGCGGCTCGGCCCGGCCTCATTCTTCACTGTAAACGGGGTATAAGATCTTATATATGGTTTGTCAACTTTGGATCTCATACCTCAAAGGATGACATGCACAAAATAAGGTCTGTGCATAACATGAACAATGATCGTACCTCCCAGTTTGGTGGTGCCGGAAACACTTTGCACTGATCAGTTATACTGAATGGCACAAAAAATTCAATTAGATAATGAAATCATTTAATCATTATCTAATATCTGGTATTAGATGGATCTATCAAATACCAACATTACTTATTGGAAATGGAACAATATTCTGCTTCATAATGTTATTGCCATTTATCAATGCAAGGTGGCTAAACGATCAAAATATTGAGTCGTTTTATGCAAGATGCTACCTAAGCAAAAAAGTAGAAAATCAAATTTTAAAACAAATGTTACTCCAGCGTGTTATCCGCACAGGGGCCCCTATAAGGCCACGCAGAAAAATTTCATGAACAACTTTCATTCTTCATCTATAGAGGTATCTCTATACACAATACCAAGTCTGACCTTCCTACCAAGTTCGGTTAAATTCCAATCATGAGTTTTGGAGAAGAAGCTGAAAATGTAAAAAGTTTATGGATGGCGGACAACTTGCCCCACCCCCCTCCAGTATGTTACCCCCACAGACCCCCTATAGGGCCACCCAGAAAGAAATTCATGAACAACTTTCATTTTTCGTCTATAGAGGTATCTCCATACACAATACCAAGTCTGAGCTATGCCTGGTTCTGGAGAAGAAGATGTTTGAAATTTACATAGCTTTTACAATTGGGGGCCTTCCCCTGGGCCCCCCTGGGAGCCATTTTAGCAACTTTGGGTCCCCTACCCCTAAGGATTATTCCTACCATGTTTGGTTGAATTCCGATCATGTGTTTTGGAGAAGAAGATCAGAATGTACATTTTGCCTGGCAGCGCCCCCCCCCCCCCTCCAGTATGTTACCCCCACAGGGCCCCTATAGGGCCACTCAGAGAAATTTCATGAACAACATTCATTCTTCATCTATAGAGGTATCTCCATACACAATACCAAGTCTGAGCTATGCCTGGTTCTGGAGAAGAAGATGTTTGAAATTTACATAGCTTTTACAATTGGGGGCCTTCCCCCTGGGCCCCCCTGGGAGCCACATGTACCATTTTAGCAACTTTGGGTCCCCTACCCCTAAGGATTATTCCTACCATGTTTGGTTGAATTCCGATCAGAATGTACATTTTGCCTGGCAGCGCCCCCCCCCCCCCCCTCCAGTATGTTACCCCTATAGGGCCACTCAGAGAAATTTCATGAACAACATTCATTCTTCATCTATAGAGGTATCTCCATACACAATACCAAGTATTGAAAAATTTCTTAATGGTGAAAAGGCATAAATTTCCGAACATTGTGATCTAGGTTGCTTTCTCATCCATCTTAACATGATTGTATACCCTCATACTATTTCTTAACTCGACCAACCACAATGCTAGTTTCCTTTAATACTCGATTTGCTGGTAGCTTTGTAATGAGTTGCATAATTGTAGAGTGCGTGAGGGAGAAGGGTGGGGGGCCCGGGGGTGGGACAAACGGCTGGAATAATTGTTTTCCTTCCTCCCCCCCAATTGTTGATCATGCAAAACATCCAATAGAGAGTTGATATTGCACATGGGAATACCTGCCTTCATGCATTGAAGAAAAAAGAAAAAAACAAAACAAAACAATTTTTTTTTTTTTTTTAAATGATACTAAAAACTAGTTTTTGTTATTTTTTTTTTAATGTGATAAACTAAGTTTTATTGTTGGAAGTTGGAGTAGGAACAATTAAACGAGCAAGCATGAGCGAAAACAAACACTCCTCTTTAAATAAAATTTGGTATATTATCTGGGCTTTATTGTTGTAGGTCGGGGCAGAAATTTTGCTAAAGGCCATATTAATTCTATTTTGGCGAGCGAGCGTAGCGAACGTCCACTTTTGGGTACTTTTCCTAGAGGGTGGTTGTCCTGGGGTATTTTATCCGGGGGGGGGGGGGGGTAGTTAGTTGTCTTAGAGGGTGGTTGCCCTAGGGGTAGTTGTCCGGGGGGGAGGGCTATATTTGTTTTTTTTTGTGTGTGAGGAATTGAGCCACCAGACGAGAGAGGCCAGTATTTGAGCGTCAAGAGCAGTGCCGTATATAGAGAGAGTCTGGCCAACTCGGTTTCAGTTGGGTAGCAACATGGCGTATATTCCTTTGCGCCATATGCGCCATGTTGTTACCCAACTGGAGCCGAGTTGGCCAGACTCTATCTATATACGGCACTGGTCAAGAGTAGTGTTCCTGTATTAAAGAGTTGCGACAACTGGGGATTTGAACGCCATTTTGTTTCCACTATTACGTAACATTTCTATTCAATTCCGATGAGCATCTTGGTGTTCTGAATAGAAAGAATTCGAACGCCATTTTGTTTCCAGAAAAGTGGGACGTCCATGTCGCAACTCTTTAATACAGGGACACTAGTCAAAAGGGGTGACAATACGGTTTGTTCCGTCAAAACTGGTCGGCATGAATATTAATGAAAAACAAATTGTAGGGATATAATAAAATGAGCGAACCAGTCTCGCCGTTCCTTGTGTGGTGCATTCGGATTCATGTGCTCGTCATGAAGGAATCACGAGTTCGAGTCTCGGCAGGGTAAGGGGTATTAGAATTTAGGAAATTATCATTGACAAAATTTTCTTTTGCTGAAATAAAGTAAGGTGAAACTGAGAGAAAATACAAGTCTTAAAGTTGTAGTCTCTCAAATTCTCCAAAACGGGGCTTCATGACGCTCAAATACTGCCCTCTCTTGTCAGTGGTGCAAATCCTGACCGGGGGGGGGGGGGGGGGTAGTTCTCCGGGGAGAGTCCAGGAACCGAAAGGGCCTTGCCTTCCAGGCCCCTGTTGCTCCCCCCCCCCCCCTCTTGCAAAGAGAGAGAGAGAGGAAGAGAGCGAGCAGGAAGGAAATTAGAAAGAACAAAGAGGGAAAGAGAGAAGGAAAGGAGGGGAAAGGGGGAGAGGAGAGAAAAGGAAAAAAATAGGAAGACAAAATGAAAATGGGAAGAAGGATGCCGGGGGCCAAAAGGGCCTTCCACGGTTCCACCCGCACCCCCCCCCTCCATAAAAAAGGGAGAAGGAAGGAAAAGGGATAGATGAGAGAAAGGGGAAAAAAGCGGGAGAAGGAAAAGGGGAAGGGGGAAGGAGGCAGGAGGCCGAGAGGGCCTTGCTCCCACGTTGTCTCATCTCCCCATCTCCAAGAAAAAAAAGAAAAAAACAGAGCAGGGTGAAAGGGAAAGAAAAAAGAGGATATAAAGGGAAGGAAACGCGGAGGAATAAGAAAAGAAAAGATCAGAAGGGATGTAAGATTCCTGGAAATGAAAAAAAAAAGAAGCTTACTATCAATAAAGTAATTTAAATGCTTATCAAAGGCATTACCATTCTGAATATCTATATGTTAAAATTTAAGAATAACAATTTAATTTCATTTGATAACAGATGGGTGAACATAATTTTGCTGTAAACTAGTTTTGCTATATTATGTGCTGAATAATTAAAATTGTTTGTTTGTTATTTCTATTATGTGCAGTATTTTGTTCTTATTAATGTGTTGCAAAGTATTTCAAAGTCAAAAGCAATATTTAATAAAGATATTTCTATAAGGGGACAAAATCGGGCCTTTTCCCCCCACCCCCCCCCCCCAACCCCACCAAAACGATAGAGAGAGAGACGGGAAAGGGGTCGAAAGAAAAGAGAGAGAAGGAAATAAAATAAAGAGAAAGGAAAGAAAAGGGGAGAAGAATGGAAGATCGGGTTTTCCCTCGAACAAGGTACGCTGGTGCAGATGGGTGAGAGAGAGAGAGAGAAAGGAAAGGGAAATGAAAAAAAAAGAAAGAAAGAAAGAAAGAAAAGGAGTCTGAGAGAAAAGTGATAAAACAGAGGAAGAACAAAAAAAAAGGGGGGGGGGGGCAGGGATGCAATCGAATGTTTATCACATCGAACATTGGTTTGGATTTGCAACTTTTTTTTACTTCTTTATTTTCTGTAGGATGTTGTCTATTCATTGGGTGGGTTTGATAAATATTGTGTCTATATTTTGTTTGATTTGACTGAATTACTGAAAAGATTTCAAAAGAATTAAAAGGGTACAAAGCAGGGAGTCAGGGACAAAAATAATATTTTCTGTATCAGGGCTATTTTTCGTACTTCTTTTCATTCCAAATGCCATTTTGTATTGAACCTAATAGCAATTTATGGGGCTCTTTTGCAACTTGCGAGGGCTATTTCTTTGTTTATATTGGGGGGGGGGGGGGTGAATTGCCTTGAGCCCTCGTGTAATTTTTTCCCTGGCACAATGTCCTCCGAGTCGAATCTGTTTATAACCATCACTATTTGCTGGATTACAGGCGCACGCCACAACGCCTAGTTCTTTGTATCTATATATCAACAAGATAAATGCGACTGCCTATTATGCCTCCGCCCTTTAAAGATATCGCGATGTAATTTCATAATAACTTGGCCTCTGTGACCCTTCAGTTTTGACCTACTTCAAAATTTAATCACATTGTCTTCCTAGTCGTTTGATGCAGTTGAATGACCTCACATTGTTTATTTATCTATTTGAAATGTTGAATTGGTTTTTTTACAGACGTGTATCAATCAGATATGATTATTTACGTCTGGGACCGACCTTTAATATCACCATCTAAAAGACGTGACTCAGACTCGATCTAGGGTTCTCTGAGTCTGCCTCAGTTTATAACTCCCACTTTTGGCTGGATTAGAAGGCCTATTGCTTTTGCTGTGTATCTTTTATCATTCTTGTCCTATGTATATTTGAATTATGCTTTTATAATTCATCATGTATCAGCTATTAGCTGTCATCTTGAACATCGTTCAATAAAAGCGTATCAAATCAAGTGTGAACGTCATATCTCTTATGAAATAGTATGCATACAGCATACTAGCCAGTAGAACTTTTTTTGTACTTGTATGAAAGAAAGTGTTTGGAACTTATAGTGCAAATGATGCAATTTCAGGTGCGATTTTTCTTAGTGAAACGCCTTGCCATTCTTGTGGAATACTGGAATACTCTCTTCTTTTTTAACATTTGTTTAACCTTTTATACAGTAATACAAATATGTACAAGCTAACCACTTTTGGTTTTAATCATGTCAACGGTTATCCTTAAGACGTTTAGATACTGTTGATGATATTTCCACCTATTTTCAACAATATAGTGGAAAATCAAATTTTAACATTTCTTCAAAATATTCATGTTAACAGTAAAAATTTGCATGGATATTATATATCAGTATTATTCTTTTACAGGCACAAAGAAACGCAATAATGATCATGCTTTGGCATGTAAGTGTATCATTATAATTACACTTATTGTTTTATTACATCTTGTGTAATAGTATGCATACCAGCTTGTGGAACTTTTTCGTACTTTTACTGTATGAAACAAAGCGTTTGGAACTTACAGTGCACATGATGCAATTTCAGGTGCTATTTCCTTTATAGATATCCAGGGGTTTAACCCCCCCCCCCCCCCTTTGGGCTGCCAAGTAAAAATTTAATGTGCACAGAAAAACGCCATCATATGTCCAGACCCATACGTTATCATGGACTGCTTTTTTATGGTCTTCATTGCGTTAGTAGATGCCAGGAAAACATCACTTTCGGGGGTTCAAAATAGAAAAAAAAAATCGGCTCGCCGCTTCGCGGCTTTTATGGTCTCCATTGCGTTAGTAGATGCCAGGAAAACATCACTTACGGGGGTTCAAAATAGCAAAAAAAAATCGGCTCGCCACTACGCGGCTCGCGGACATCGCCGCTTCGCGGCTTTTTATGGTCTCCATTGCGTTAGTAGATGCCAGGAAAACATCACTTACGGGGGTTCAAAATAGCAAAAAAATCGGCTCGTAGCTATGCGGCTCGTGGCTTTTTATGTTCTCCATAGCGTTAGTAGATGCCAGGAAAACATGACTTACGGGGGTTCAAAATAGCAAAAAAGATCGGCTCGACGCTATGCGGCTCGCGGCTTTTTATGGTCTCCATAGCGTTAGTAGATGCCAGGAAAACATCACTTTCGGGGGTTCAAAATAGCAAAAAAAAAATCGGCTCGCCGTTTCGCGGCTTTTATGGTCTGCATTGCGTTAGTAGATGCCAGGAAAACATCACTTACGGGGGTTCAAAATAGCAAAAAAAAATCGGCTCGCCACTACGCGGCTCGCGGACATCGCCGCTTCGCGGCTTTTTATGGTCTGCATTGCGTTAGTAGATGCCAGGAAAACATCACTTACGGGGGTTCAAAATAGCCAAAAAAAATCGGCTCGCCACTACGCGGCTCGCGAACATCGCCGCTTCGCAGCTTTTTATGGTCTCCATTGCGTTAGTAAATGCGAGGAAAACATCACTTACGGGGGTTCAAAAGAGCAAAAAAGAATTGGCTCGCCGCTAAGCGGCTCGCGGATATCGCCGCTTTGCGGCTTGTGGACGATGCTCCGCATCGTCGTTGGGTCACCCCCCCTTGGAAAAAAGCTAAATCCGCCCCTGATATCATGCATATAGAGCATATCAATAAAGTCTATTTTTTAATCATACCATTACCGTGTCCGATATTGTCTTTATTATCTCGTGCGACAATTAATGACTGGTTTGCACAAAAAATATTAGCGCTGTTCCTTTTGAAATTTGAGTTACAGTATATGCCATTTCAGACTTTTCAGATATGTTCTTCCGGCGGGAGTGAAAGCCCTTTATATGCTTTTGCACCCCCCCCCCCCCCCCTACCAAGATCGAGCGTCAGATACGCCATTTGTCACCATTATTGTAGCAATATGTAGCTCACATGATTTAAAATTAGGGCCCCCCCCCCCTAAGAAATCCTGGATCCGCGCCTGCACATCAGACCAATATTTTACCAACTGAAACTCTTACAGTATTCGACATCGATTCACTACAAAGTTTACTGTTTATATTTAAGTATCTAAATGACTTGCTCCCTCTTTCATTTCAAAACTTTTATACTTTAAAATTAACACTATTCACTCCTACCCCACTCGCAATTCCTCCAATTTTCATCTAGTCAACCCAAATTTACTGATTGCCCATAGATCAATAAGACACCATGGTCCAGACCTATATATAGAATTTTCTCCCAGAATTCATTAAATCCTGTTGTGCCCTTTACTCATTTAAAGCCAAAATCAAAACGATGTTACTATCTGAATGTACAAGGTAACATTTCTGTGTCAACTCTTCAGTCTTTTTCACAATGTCCTTTCTATCATTTCAATCATTACCGATATCATCATCATCATCACCGTCATCATCATCATCATCATCATTTAATCATCAATGTCATAATCCCCTCTTTAATTTCATTTTTTGGCAGAGGACTTAGAACTTGAATAAGAAACAGATACTGATTTTTTTTTTTAGTACTCAAGCAAATCATATTGTTTGCATGAAATTGGCATGAAACCACCACCCCCCTTTTCAACATGTATAATGGTTTGAGGCTGACGTGTATACTTCTAAGGATGTGTATTTCATATCCTGCCATATTCAAAGTCGGCCTATTCAACCTACACACAGTGTTCACAACATCAGCGTGCTTATATATGACAAACGCCTTTTCAGCCTTCCATATTCATCATGCTCATGTTGAGCGTAACAATGAAGACCAGTGAAAAGACGTCACTCGAGATAAGGAAATACTAAACATGCACACGTCAGATGCCTTTATCAATACTATAAAATGGTAAGATCGAAGACGGAAGCGAATAAATAAGAATGCCCCGCAGTCATTCTCAAAGATGAAACATTAAAGTCACAACATACCAGTGAATTATTATTATTCAGTAGGTTCGATATTACGTTTTATCTTTTTGATTTAAGGGGATGGGATGGAATCATGTTAGGAATGGTGATGGTCAAAATACTTGTGTGTTGCCGTCATAAACAGTGATGCCTCTATCTTATTTTTGATTCTTGTACTTCTTCTCCAAACGTTTTTGGAGCATGGTCTCTTGATAATTTCTATCCATTGATTTGATTACAGAAGTGCTTGTTAAATAAGTACTATTTGTTTGCAAGCTTTCACCAGAGGACCTACTGCTTTCATTCTTAACCATGGGATTAAGAGCTACCGTTATTTGAAATGCCTTCCCCACTGGCCCTAGCGTACTGACTTGACCCAGGATAATTATCTCCTCCATCATGCCCATTCGATGCTATAACCAGACAACCAATGAACCATACAACCTCCTAACATTCATCCTCAATAGTTGACTAAATCATACGCATTTCTAATTTCTATAAAAAGAATAGCGAAAAATATTGCGAAACCACTGAATCACAGATCATTGTTCTCTGTCAACCTCAACTAATCCAAATATTGATAAAAAAACCGCGGATGTGGCTTAGACTATTTTCATCTCGAAAGAGATAATGTGGATGAGACTGTGAAGGGTGCCAAATTTAGTCTCGATCTAAATTTAATTCACCTTCCCTGACTGGTTCTCCCCCTCCCCCCCCCTCGCTCTCCTCTCTCTCTCGCTGCATCTTCTCTCTGGCTCTCGCTATATTTACCCTCTCTTTCTATATACTTCTCTCGTTCCCACTCTCTCTGACAGTCTGACTCTCACTTTATTTAGCACACCCCCTCATACCCCTTCCCGCTCTCTTACTCTTGCTGTCCCCTATCTCTTGCATTGTCT
This sequence comes from Heliocidaris erythrogramma, assembly GCA_025617745.1. Classification (NCBI taxonomy): domain Eukaryota; kingdom Metazoa; phylum Echinodermata; class Echinoidea; order Camarodonta; family Echinometridae; genus Heliocidaris; species Heliocidaris erythrogramma. Next base: position 26,502,304 of record CM046857.1, on the reverse strand, counting down.
CTCTATCCCCCGTTTAGTTTAGAATGGGCTTTCAGTCCTATCCAGATCACTTAACCCTCCATGGACTAACTTCTCACACTTCTATTATCCTCACAACTACCAATCTAGGATAATCATCACCCAGACAATTACTATCCGCGGACGATTACCCGTTGGACAACAAGTACTCATTGAGGATATTACCTATAAGGTGCAAATTCCTTCTGACTCATTTTCATTCTAGTTTCTCCTTCCGTCACTTTCTCTCTCTCCTTCTTTCCGTCCCAACCACTCTCTTTCGTTTAGGCTTTACTTACATCTTTTCCTATTTCAATTTGATTTTCAAACTTTGATTAAAATGCATTAAAAAAGTCATATCGTAAATGAATTTCTGATTGTAAACCCTTTCGTGTATATGAAGCTCGAGACTTTTCCTAAACATTTCATGACAGTAAATCCTAACAACGTGTAAGCAACAAGTATATTGTTTTCGTGTGGTGCAACGTTAGACAATTAAAGTCCTAACAATACTAACCATGCCATAAAGCAATATACATCATTTCCCAAAATACCTTATAAATACGTTCAGAACATGTCTCATTTAACTTTTATATAGTTCTTTAATAGCACATTCCTCATTGAACTTATATATATATAATAATTCTAAAGTCAACTAGAAATGCAAGACTGTCTAGAGTGAAAAATGGGTCATAGAAATAGAAATGAGAGTTAAAGTGTTCACATGTATAAACTTTATTTGATTTCTATGATTATGCATATACATCTTTACCCCTTTAGTTGCATAATTATCACATGACCAGATAACCACTGAGAGTTTCTATGCATTTGTCACTTACCTGCTTACCGGCATCATAAATTATTGTATTTTAGATGTTACTAAAATAATTATAACAGAATCACTCCATATATGGCCATTGGTAAATGTTCTTTGTGATGACCCCAACATCTTTTTATAATTAATTATGTATGTAATTATGTAATCCGTGAGCTGCAAATGTTATCCTGAGGCTCATGCCCGTAGTACGACATACACTGAATCGAACTTCTACATCCTCATTAGTTATGTGAATACATCAATAAGCTGCCAAGCAGCTACAATAACAAGACATTCTCACCTTGTGATAGAACTAGTGGTACTAGGAAGCACAATATCACTAAAATCAATCTCATCTCTACCATGTTGGTGTGCGGCGCAGACGACAACTCTTACAAGAGCCCCCAGCGGGAAATTGAAAATGGCGTCACACCTTACAACCTTTTAATTCCACTCCTGAAATTGCGCAGGTAGAAAGAGTAATAATATTTCGTGCTGATTGATAAGTGAAGAGATAAGATAGCGGAAACTGGAGACGAATTTACAAATTCATATATTGGGTAATCCTTTGCTTGCCGCTTTTGTCGAGAAAACTGTTTCGAAACGAGATCAATTTAATTGTGTTATAATATAAGCAAGAAACGTTTTTAGGTCACTACCAGACAGTGCTGCTGTCGACCCTCTAGAAATTGATCCAGGCGAGAGACACATCAAGCAAATAATAGGCGTTGTACGTTCCTTATGTGCACTTGACGCCACCGGTAACCCCAAATCACTGCACCCCTTTAGACAATCGGAAAGATTTATGGCATCCAGACCGTGTTTCTTACACAGCAGCTACCAGTTTAGTACACACGTTATTCTTCCTACACCCCTCCGTTAGATCGCTTGGTACAGTCAGAGAGACAAAAAGATTGTAAAGCGAGAAAGAAAATAGCGCGACGTCACAAATGAAATATTTTTTTCTTTGATTAAAGCTTTCTTCCATTGTTAAAATTATTATGACTAGCAAGAATTACCCTTGGCACCATGGGGGGGGGGGGGGGGGGTGGTCTTCTCCTATGTACAGCCCAAGTACCCATTCACACTGAAAGGCAATTTAGCTTATTGAGGAGAAAATATTTGAACAATTGATTCATAGCAGACTTCTCTTACAGATAGGATGTTTAGTTTAATTAGCGTTAGGGGTAAAACTGGAGGAAGAACTTGAATATCATTGTGGAGTGAAATCAAAATCTAACTATAGAATGGGAAAAAATGTATTGTATTGTATACAGTGGGAAACAGTGGTGGGGAAATGAGTGAGAGAGAGAGAGGCATATAGTGGAAAATGAGAGAGAAAGAGAGAGAGAGAGACAGTGAAAATATGAGAGAGTGAGAAACAGCCAGTGGGAAAAATGAGAGAAAGACTCATAGCCAGTGGGAAAATGATAGAGAGAGATACAGACAGTGGGGAAAATGAGAGTGAGAGAAAAAAAAATAGACACGCGCAGGAGAGAGAGAGAGAGAGAGGGGGGGGGGGGTGGGGGTGGTTAGCTGCTGTGACGAAAAGTGATAAGATTTGTAGGGCTTCCACTGGCATGTTTAGGTTTCTGATATTTTTCCCTGGTAGGTTAAGTAGTTATGCATTGAAGGAATTGATAAAAATCTTAGATCATACACTGAAAATGTATATGTTATGGAACTCTTGCATCTTTTAAATGTTATATGGGTATCTTGACTTATTAGAATACAATATTCAGTTTCCATTCAAATAAATAACAATATATTGCATTGGCGGATCCAGGGGCGGGCACTTCCGGCCCGTGCCCCCCCCCCCCTTTCGGAAGAAAAGTATGCATTTTGACCATAAAGGATCCGCCCTTTTGTTGATTGTGCCACCCTTTTAGAATGAACTTTTTTTTTCTTTTTTCTTTTTGCTAGTCAGAGAATTATGAAGGGGAACTGGACCCCCATAACCCCCTCCACACCCACACTGCGCGAATTTTGGAGGTGCTCGCAAGACCAATAAAATACGGGTCTACCTTTTCCAAAGGTTGACAAACCTGCATTTGTGTGCCTCCCACCCCTCCCCCCCTAAATACTAAATCCTGGATCCGCCCCTGATATATTGAAAGGTGTATGTTAGATCAGTGGCGGCTTTAGGGGGGGGGGGCACATCCGGCCCGCCCCCCCCACCCTTGGGAGAAAAGTATGCATTAATTGTGCCCCACCCCCCTTAGAACGAAACACTTTTTTTCTTTCTTTTTCGATTTCTTTGCTTGTCAGAGAATTATGCAGGGAAATGGACCCCCATACCCCCACCCAACCCCCACCCCATTCGACATCGAAACCGAAATTCAGGTGCTAGCTTGTAGTTCTAGACTCAGGCGGGATGTGCATTAGCGCCGGCAATTTCTGCATGTTGAACAATTTTCAGATTAGATCTAACCAAGGCGTTGATCTAACCAAGGAGTTATCACAGAGAACTCCTTGATCTAATTCTAACCATGAAGCTACAATAGCTCCTTGATCTAACGTTACATGTACAACCAAGGACGTGGAAGGAAACATACTGACTGAATGCCGAGTGTGTAGATCTATGTACACGCGGTGCTACGGTTCATTCATCAGCATATTATAGCCTTACGTGTATTAGACAGCTTCAAATAGACGGTGCACGGTGTGGAAGCGTACCGTACGTGAAACTTATGCCTATGTAATTTCGCTGACCCGAAAAGGTCGAAATGACTGGGAACTTCGAAGCTTTACTTAGGGCCTGCCAAGAAAGTTACGAATTGTAAAAAAACCTTTGAATAATACGACCAAAATACCACAAACAACCCCCTCATAACAATCTGCGAACAATTTAACCACGTTAAAAAAAACCCAGCTCGATTGAGTGGAAAATCACGGAGAAAAGCACTTTCAAACAAACGGACGGACAGACACACATTAGCCAAATTATAGCAAGGATTGTCACGTCTGACTGGGCAGCGCGGGGGTACTTTTTTCAATCAATAGACTTTTATTAGAACATTTCAATAGAAGGGTAGGGCATTCCTAACCCATGCAGTTAAGTTATTATTCTCACTGCATATTTCTCGCTGTTTTTCATAATCTGGGAACACTGCAATGAACTAATGACTAAAAATCTTTAAACTCAATTCAAATCATTTTGTGGAATGTATCACCTTTTGACCCATGTACAGAGAATCTGTATTTGTCTCCTGCTCTTCTATTATCCTCTTTCTTTCTTTCTCTCTCTCTCTCTCTCTATATATATATCTCTCTCTCTTTCTCTCTCTCTCTCGCTCTCTCTCTCTTGTCACCATCTCTTTTTTTAAGATCCCAACTTTTTGAAATGTTTTACATACACCTGTTTCAATTTCTGTCTCCTTCTCTCTTGGTCCAGCTACATATTTTGCTCCAACAAATGCTTCACTTTTTCCTTCACTCTGTATGTCGTTTTTTGTGTGTGTCTGTCTCTCTGTCTCTGTCTCTGTCTCAGTCTCTGTCTCTTTCTCTTTCCTTGTATGCCTGAAAGCTACTAATCTCGTTTTGAATCTCTCTTCGACACAGTGTAATTCATTGTTACTTTATCGTTGTTTCTTATTGACGCTTCAGTATATTAACCTATACATCCTTCCTTGCTGTCACATTAATATTTCTCTTGAAATGAATAACATTGTATAAAGGGACAAGATTTATGCAAGCAATGGGGTAGCTACGGGGACATGAGGACATTAAAATGGCAATAAAAGAAAGGGTAGAAGAAAAGGAAGAGGGGGAAAGGATGAGAAAAGAACATGACAAATCTCCTCCCGCATCATCCCCCTAATGGATGCCCCCAAATGGTATTTAATTTACTGTCTATTTTTCGCATTTCTGTCCATTTTAGCCTTGCAGATCAGGTATTCAGCTTTTCACAATGAATATTGCTGAAAGGTCGGAGGTTGAAAGAAAATTCGGACTTTTGTCTTTGCAATTTACGATAGCCTAACATAATAACAAGTTTGAAGGTCATTTATTCATTTTTAATTTCTTTTGTTTATTAGTGAACTTCACCGACTTGAGACAAGGCGACCACGTGACTTCAAAATTAACACGTAGTGGGAATTAAAAAGATTTATTGTTATTATTACACTATTTCCTACGTTTGGGGGAATCCTAACAATAAGTTTATTTCGTCACAATATCATAATTGATAGGATTGAAGTAAATTGAATATATCGTAAAAGAAATGTGAGAAAATTACAATGCCCCGACCGGGATTCGAACCCGGGACCCTGGATTACATGACCAGTGCTCTACCAACTGAGCTATCCGGGCTCCCGTCGAAGCAAAGTAACACACTAAGAACATGGGGAACAAAGAAGCGGACAAAATATACAGCTCCTCATTGAACCTTCCACAATTGCCCTGGTAGACAAAAGAACATCCCTTCATTGCCATTCTGTAAAAATATGTAGAACAGGTGTCACATGCATATTCACCTGTTCTGCTTATTTTACATAATAGTAATGAAGGGATGTTCTTTTGTTTACCAGATCAATTGTGGAGGGTACAATGAGGAGCTGTATATTTTGTCCGCTCTCTTTGTCATCGTGTTCATAGGTACAATCTCACATATAGCCCCTCTCTTTCCATCGAGCGTAGGGAGTGACCCATTAGTTTAAAGGACAATTAACCCCACGTGATATTCTAGATGCACCTATTGTCTGCTACGTCTTTCCATGGAGGCTGCCATTTTGTGCATGACACGGATCATTAGGTACCATATGCATTGATAATAGCCTACCTTTACAACAGATACGTCGCTTTGTTCTGATTGTATTACGATTGTTATTGGCCATGGGCCTAGATAATTGACGACCCATGAGTTCTAATAGCCATCCTGTAAAGCAGATTCCTCGCTTTGTTTTGGTATTGTTACGATTGTCTCCGTCCTTGACGTCAATTCTCCGTCCTTGACGTATATTTTTTATGAAGTATATTTTTTATGAACAAATTAAGACCTTTTAAAAAATATATAAAACTAAACTTACATTTCAGAATATGTGACTTTATCTAATATATATTTGTCCTCTAAAAATCAATTACAAGTTAACGATGAAGGAAATTTTACTTGGGATGAAAAATATGTTCGTGTACACATAAAGTAATGGCAGCCCCCTTATTATTGCTAGCAGACGATAACTTGGCTGGAAAATAGTGATTTATATCTATATCCTGTGTTTTTACATGAAATTGCATGTATCAAATAAGAGGCATATACTACACCATTCAAAATAAGCTAATTCATACGCTGAGGTTAATTTCCCTTTAAGAAAAAAAAAATACATAACATATAGCGAACCATTAAAATTCATTATACATGTACTTCAGCTTATCGTGTCCTTCTTGTTTAACTGTTTGGCTGTATTATTTCCGAAAATATAATAGTGACTTTATATCTTCACACTCTTCAAACTACAAAAATGCATCATTGCGATTCAGACCAAATAGATCATTAAGGAAAGTAACATTAAGTGTTGTTTGGTATATGGGGAAATATGTACAGGAAACTGTGGCAATGAAATCAGATTTAAAATGCATCGCCATCTACTCCTTCATACCATCCCTCTACCCCATTATCGTTTCCATCTATCTTTTTCTTTCTCTCCTTTCTTTCTGTGATTCTCTTCCATCTTATCACGTACTTCATATTTTAATCATAGTTCAATTATTGAATTATTTTCCTTTCCTTTCTGATGCTGTCACCTTCTTCACCTTCCTTTCCCTTCCCGCTCTATCTCGATCTACACCGCTCATCTATTCCAGTATGCCGCAACCATTAACTCACACATCAATTCAGAAGAGTTCTTTTATTCAAACAGTTATGTTTTTTGAAATTTATTGGATAATAAGGGTGGATCCTACCATTATCATAGCGTCCATTGAAGCAACATTCTTTCCTTTCTCATTCAAAAAGGAGATATTCCAAGAGAGAGAAAGAGAGAGAGAGAGAGAGAGAGAGAGTGACTATTCTGTAATCCGTTTGCAGGTATGCCATTATCACGAACCAATCAACCCGAAATATTGTATACAATAAAATATTTTTAATGAATCATGAGGGCACCCCCCCCCCCCATTCTAAAGAGTAAAAACTTAATCATAAGTCTGATTCAATTAATGAAAATGAAATAAATTCTAGAGAGAAAGAGAGAGAGAGAGAGAGTATGTGTGTGTCTGAGAGAGAGAGCGGGGTGCGACATGTAGCCTCTGACAAAATCTATATTCGAAATACTGCCTCAAATGCTCCGATATTTTCAATGGCTGTCACCAATGTATAGGACACGCTCAATTTAATTTTTGCAAAAAATAAGAGAGAAAAAAGAGATGCGTTATGTGGGGGCGGTAATTTGACATTTAACTGTTTTGTGACGTATCTCACACTTACAGAATATCAAAAATGAAAATCAATAACTATTCAACAAATGATTACAAGGATATGAGAAATTCTTTGTGAGTAAAAGCATCTTTAAGAGGAAGAGGGACGACTTCAAAATAAGCAAGCAAAAAAAAAATCATTATTTTCATCACAAAAAGGTAAAAGGGGTACATGACCATTTCGACATTTTTTTCTTTAGAAGATAAGTTCTTTTTGTCATGAACACATCGGTATGTGTAAAGGCAAACACACAAACACACAAACACACAAAGCCATGGCAACGAGAAAAACATATTTCGTTTCCATTTTACTACAAATAATTTCAATCAAAAGAACCCGATTTCGCCATTATGCGTCAACTTAAGCCTTATTATCTGTCGAAAAAAGCTTAATATGTACACAAGATCTGGAACACAATACAGGATCAAGTTCGGTAGTTTCTTTACTTGGATAAAAAACATATCTTCCGTTACTATGCATGTATTTGCATGACTTTGTTCTGCGTCATTTTCCTGAACTACCTACAAAGGGCTTATGATGTTCATCAAACGCACCCTGACATGTTTAGTCATCTGTTTTGATAAGGGTTGATCTTGTCTTAAAGTATCTGTTTCAGTCTCATACATTATACCATTTGTTGTGGTTTAAAATGCTTCCAAAGCTAAAAAGGGTGTGAATCTTTACAAAAAAGGAAGACATCAAGTGGCTTCACAGCACTAGACCTCAATAAATTTCCAATCAGGGGCGGTTCCTGGATTTTTTTTTGAAAGATAAAGGGCACAACTACAAATAAGATATCTGACAAACATAGACAAGAAAAAAAAAAACAAAGTTACCACATCTTTTAAGTCTTAAGCTACTAAAACAAATCTTCGACAAGCATAACAAGTTTATATGATTTTCCAAGTGACGTTGGCATGATTGGATCGAAAAATTTAAAGGAGGGGGCTTCTACATAAAGTTTGCCGATTGGGTTTTCAAAGGTGGGAGGGTAAAAGGAAAAGCTGCGCCTCCCTAAATCCGTCAGTACATGCTTCTAATTAATGCAACTAAGTAATATTTCTTTCCGAAATTTTGATATTAATAAACTAAGATATTTAAATTATCATGGAATGCGTCGGGGGGGGGGGGGGGGGGGGGGGGGAGGGTACGGGAGTCTTTTAGAGTCTGCTGTGACATTAATCATGCGTATCGTTTTATGGTTTTAAGGATAGGGTAGAGCAAGATATGGATTGGGATTAAGGTAAGTTCGAAAGAAAGGGTAGGGTATAGGATTTCAATAAAAATAAGGCTAAGACTTTAAGGATTGGGTTAGTATGATTAGGATTATGGTGCAGTTTTTTTAACGATATGTTAGCGTTAGGATTGACTTTTATCGGACTACAGGGACATTGGGTCGTTTGAAATTAATATATTCGTTCCTTTTTATATAGCTGTCTTTGTTAGCATATGTTTAAAGATATCATTTGAAATTGTGTGGATGTGACGGAAAATCAACTGAAAGTCATTCGGATATCTGGATAGCGCAAGATAAATAAAAGAAACTTAATATTTAACTGAGTGATTTGAATTTGTAAGTTATTTTGTTATCCCTTGTGCGTTTATACTGATATGCCCCGAAGACACGAGAAATATTTGGTATCAGTTATCAAATGTTTCCAATGTATTTATTGTAAACTAGAAAGGGCATTGAGATTGTCTATGGCTATGAAAAAAAACATCATTGTTAAGGATATACAGTAAATGAGTGGTAGACATATAGGCAGTTTATTTCTTGAAAAAAAATATGATAAAATACAGCCTAAGTAGCTAAATATAACTTTGTAGTACTAGAAACCGTAGAAGACATTCCCTTTCGATATTTTCTTAAAGTGTGGGAATAGTATACATCGGTATGAATCTGTTATACTTATTAATATACCAACATTATAAAAACACATGCAAATTCCACAGGCTGATCAGAAATAAGAGCTTGAGAAATCTAAAACAAACCCACTATTCGGTAAAGTTTGCCTGTTTGCAGAGTAATTGTATTTAATCATTGGCTTGACATTAGCTACGTTCATACGGGACTCGTGGTTTCGAAACTTTAAGTTAGCGACACTTTAAGTTAACGAAACCACAAATCCATAACCGCAGCTAGGGTTCACACGAGCCTGAAACAACGAGCTCAAACTACAAGCCGAGCGAGCTTCAGAGCGAGTTCCAGAACCTAGGTCCAGTACAATGACAGTCAATGAACTTTGTCGTTACTGGGGGTAAGTGAAATGCAGAAGCATCTCGTGTATCATGGTGATGTATTTGACTATTTCCTTTAAAATGCTGGCCAGAGCCAATGGTAGGACACCAGAATTGAAGCCATACATGAGAGCACCCAGTTGAAATTTATAAATATCTTGCAACTTTTCTATGCCTATAAAAAAAGGTGGGTTAGTGTGCATACAAAAGCTCATTACAAATAATTCTTAAGACTCTCCTTTGAATAAAATGTATTTTTTAAAGATGAGTTTTAAGGGAATTACCCCATGCAAGATACGGAAGAATTAATGTTGAGTACATTATTAAAATAATGTCTTCAATTTATGTATTACACCACTCTTTTTTTTTACAATGTCTAACAGAAATGATTAATATGTATTTTCCGCCAATAATTATCACAATCAACTTATCAAGTTGCCAATAATGAGATTCGCATAGATTTAGTGATTTCATTTTTCAAACATCCAAAACTTTGTTATCCTTTATGGATTTCTTTAAAACTTTCACCATCCTGCATTTCTACTGTTTCTGCGTTAACACAAATCTTATTACAAAGGTTGGATTGGCCTTTAATGCTAGGTTTGCAGCCAGGTTAGGTTTATGGTTAGAGTTAGATATAGCCCCTTTGGTTCTGGGTTGAAAATAGGAATTCGGTTAGTCGATATTGTGTTTCCCAGTATGACAGGATCAATAAAAATAACTTTAAATATCATTTGCGCTAGTCAAGGGCCATTGAAGTAGGAACATTCTCGTGTGAACCGGGCTTTAGTTTCTAAGCAAAGCAAGTTACTATAGATAATCTTATGTTTCGGCGAGGCGAGAAAATCGGCCAAGGCCCTGACAGGTCTTCTTTAAAATACACACATTCTTCGTAGATGGAGCTGTTGCAGTAGGCTTACCAGTGCCGTATATATCTATATACGGCACTGAGGCTTACATGAGCCATCCTGAAAAATAGCACCGACATGTCCGACAAGAGAAGCGACTTTTATAAGTAACACTGAATATTGAATTTTTATGAATTATTATTGAGATAGCTTCGTGACTACAGTTGTTGCATGTGAATATTTACACATAATCATCATTTCGTCCAATTACCATTTGGTCTAATTGTCGGAGGTTTTGGTCGAAACAAGAGAATCGACTTTTATAAGTAACACTGAAAACTAATTTTTATTGAAATTTTATGAATTATTATTGAGATAGCGTCGTGATATGTTATCGTTTCAATCTATAGTGATAATCAAATATAACACAAATGTAGAGGGTCTATACACTATGCACGCTGTTGTTTTGATTAAAAATAAAGGTTTTTTTGCCACTTGGTCTACAGCCAGTTGGTCTAATAGCCAATTGGTCTAACATCATTGCTTGCATAATGTACCCATGAAAGATAAGTTATTATGAGATGTATGTGTGTGTGCACGTGTATGCGTGTGTGAGAGGTTTTCCTGACCATTAAAATCCCTAAAATATTGAAACACCCTTTACCACAAATGTCAAAACATGTTAACCGCAAATGTAAAAATGTATTAAACTAGTCGTTTACTAGTAGTTTCCCTTTTATGATCATTTTACAGAGACGAGGGTCGAGGAGCTGATCATAAACTTCAATGGCAAGAAAAATTCAGATAATCCATCAATCTCTACATAGAACAGCAACTAATACGATTCTAGTGAGGGCAAGTAATGTTGTATCCCCCGAAAGTAGCCAGTCCATATCATTATTATTACAGAATCAAACGTCTAGAGCGAACTCGAATCTATTGTAAAAATAAATTTATTGCCCGCTAATTAACACGCAAAATCCCATTGACTTTCGAAACCGCGTAATACACAATTTATCGGCCCGCAATTATGTTAGCTTGGCAAAGCCGGGCAATAAAATGTAAAAATTGCATTGCTCAGATGTCTGATATGGTTAATGATATTACTTTTTTTCAAGCGATTTTTTAATGATGAAATATTAATGGTTGAGAAATGCCTGAAACCTGATATGTTATCGTTTCAATCTATTGTGATAATCAAATATAACACAAATGTAGAGGGTCTATACACTATGCACGCTGTTGTTTTGATTAAAAATAAAGGGTTTTTTGCCACTTGGTCTACAGCCAGTTGGTCTAATAGCCAATTGATGTAACATCATTCGGTCTTATGTTAGTTGGTCCAATAACCGATTGACCTAATCCATTACCGATTGGCCTAATCCAAATACCATTTCGTCTAATTATCATTTCGTCTAATTACCATTTGGTCTATAGTCAATTCGTCTAATAGCCATTTGGTCTATTTGGGCCGGGGTGATGGGACTGCAGCCCCTTCACTTTTTGAGTAGACACGTTTCATATAATTTTGTTTAATGATTATGCACAATATATATATATTTTTTTTTTTAAAAGAGACCACATTTTAAAGATATATATACATTGTAATAATGTTTGGCCGCTCGCTTCGCTCGCTTGCAAAATTTTGAAAAGTGTAGTTGACAGGCGTCAGTCCCCACTTTCAAAAACGTTCCATTTCCCTGCATTGTGGTACATCTAGCTATATTAATGATAATAATTAATAGAAACAGAATGGCATGAATATAAAGAGTACTATAAGGAAAGACGGACGAGAAGAAAAATCGATGAATAACAATGCAATAGGGAAGATTGCAAGTTAAGGATGGAAGGATAAAGACAAAGGCCTAATGTAAAGATAGAGAAAGACAGAGAGAGAAAGAGAGAAATGGTAGAAGAATAAAAAAAAAATGGCGAAAGCTTGAAGAGAAGATTGTAAGCAAGGCCCCCCCCCCCCCCCCGCTCCCCAAACAAAAACAAGAAAGAACAAGAAGAATAACATAACGAAATTAGAGATGAAAAGCAGAAAAAAGATAAGAAGAAAGAATAATGCAAAATAGGCAAAATGATAGAAAGATAAACCAAAGAATAAATATAGAAAAACATAGAGAGAGAAAGAGAAAAATGATAAAAGAAATAATGTAAAGATTAACATATGGAAAGATGGAAGAGGTGATAGAAGGAATTAAAGAATAACACAACTAAAGGAAATATGGAAACATGAAAGGATAAAAGCAAGGAATAACATAACGAAAGATAGAGAAATGATTGAAAGATAAAGCTTTTTATATAGCGAAAGATAGCGAAAGAAATGAAGGGATAAAAACAATATAACAAAAGCAAAGTGCATTAAAACAATAATTGAAAATTCACTAAACATATTAATTGATTAATCAATTTATTCACTAGATAATCAATTAAGCACGTGTAATTAATTAAACATGTGTAATTAATTCATGCCGTGCTCCATCAGGTCACCCCTTTCTCCTCCTTTGTACTCCCCCCCCCCCCAAAAAAAAAATTAACATACAATTACTGCAAAAAGTTTCGAAAATTTCGGTAAATTTCGGCCTTTCTGTTTAGTCAAAACCACCTACAGTAGTATTGTAGAGGGAAGACAAGAAATTAGCCCAGTTGTTCATTAGACGAAACGATGATTAGACCAAATGGTAATTATACCAAATGACAATTGGTTATTAGGCTAAATGAGTGTTGACTAAATGATTATAGACCAACTGAGGTTAGACTAACTGACAAATGGACCAAATGATGTGTAGACCGCATGGGTATTAGTCCAACTGGGTTTAGACCATTTGTTGATTAGACGAAATGGCAATTAGACCAATTGATAATGGACCAAATGGTTATTAGATCAAATGGTTTTAGCCCAAATGGCCATTTGACGAATTGACTATAGACCAAATGACTATAGACCAAATGCTAATTAGACGAAGTGAAAATTAGACCAAATGGTAAATGGACGAAATGATGATTAGACCAATTGGTTATTAGACCAACTGATATTAGATAGAATGATGTTAGACCAATTGGCTAATAGACCAACTGGCTGTAGACCAAGTGGCAATAAACCTATATAACTATCACAGGCTAAAGTTTGTCTGTAGTATTAGACCCATGGATATTAGACCAAGTGAACATTAGACCAAACTGTTATTAGACTAACTGAGAATTGGACCAAACGATGATTAGCATAAATGGTAATTAGACGAAGTGATGATTAGACGATGTGGGTGTTAGACCAACTGGGTTTAGACAAAATAGCTATTACACGAAATGATGATTAGACCAATTGTTTTTAGCCGAAATAGATTTGACCAAGTGAACATTACACGAACTGATTATTAGGCCAAGTGATGTTCAGACTAATGGGGTGTTGCAAGAAAGTTGCAATCAATTGCAACAAATTAGAAAAACCATTCTGAATGGTTCAGGGTCTGCCCATTCAAGTAGATGCGCTTGCAACAATGATTTTGATTGGTCAGTACCGATCAGTTGCAACTTGCAATCAATTGCAACTTTCTTGCAACACCCCATAAATGGGTTTAGACCACATGGGTATTAAACCAAATAGGTTTTAGACGTATTGGCTATAGACGGAGTGGTGATTAGACGAAGTGATTAAACTGATTATTAGACCAAATGGCTATTAGACGAAATGTAGATTAGACGAATTGGTGATGGACGAATAGACCAAATGATGTTGGACCATTTGGTTTTTAGACCAATTGGCATTACACCAAGTGGCAATTTACCGTAATAACTTACATCGGTGCATTAGTTGCAAGCAATGGGTTTTTTAAATATGCGGTCGACGTGTTATGACATTTGTGGTAAAAATGGAAATGTTTACATTTGTAGGCAAAATGTTTTTACATTTAATAAACAGATTTTTACATTTGTGGGCGATTTTTATTACATTTGTGGTTATTTTTACACTTGTGGTTGACATGTTATGACATTTGTGGTTATTTTGACATTTGCAGGTGCAATGTTTTTACATTTGTGGTAATTTTTTACATTTGTGGTTGATTTTTACATTTGTGGGCTCTACAGGGGCATGCCCCTCCCCCTATTCAACCCCTAATAAAAAAAAAGAGATCGAAAAGCGGGGAAAGTGAGAGAAAAAACCTAAAAAGGCGCTACGAGCCGTTATATTTCTCTCAAAAGTTCTCAAAACGTCAAGGTTATCGCGCTTCGCGCGGAAGGGGGAATAACTCCCCGTCCTTGCACACACCCCTGTTACAAAAGTGTAATATTGCGTCCAAACTAATTGAAAAGTGGTCTGGACGTCGAACTAACTTTCCGCCTAAAGAAAAGGTGCATGCTATACGAGCCGTTTATCTTTCTCTCAAATTTGCGCGGGACTGGGGTAACTTCCCCCTCCCTGCACCCACCCTGTTACATCAGTACGTGAAAACGAAATAAAGGAATTATGCTTAAGATACTTACCCAAGAATGTTTTTTCCTGAATGTAAATCAACTTGAAAAAAAAAGAACTCGCACGGAATAATGCTGTTGTTGTTTTGGTTTTACGGCGCTTAATCATCGATCTCTACCCAGTGGATAAAGCAACGCCCTCTACGTTTGATGCGACCCGGCGGCGTCTTTTTTTTTTGTAACCAAGCCTAGGCAGATTTCGCATTTTTTCATGAATATTCATGACGCAGGGTCGGGAAACGGTTCCGATTGGTCTTCATGAAAGCACGGTCGGTGGGGAAAAAAAGTCCCTGGCACGCACGTACGCATATTACGTGCAGCGCTATATCTCGATCGTGTGTGTTCAACGTGTAGGCGCCTAGCCTACGTTCATGTATGTATTGTTTAATTCTCAACATATTCACCCCACCTATGCAATGTGACACGTAAAAAATTGGATTGAGCAGTCAATTTCAAAATCAAGTTTTGCATTAATTTATTGCATGTGCGTAGATCTAATTTAGTAATTAGCTCTTTTGAGGACACCCTCCTTTTCCGACCAAAATTGACACTGCCACTGGCATTACTCTGAAAATAGGTCTAGGCCTAGGCTAGGCTATGCGTATATTGACAATTGCCCATCGTAATGTTCTCCACAAATGAACTTTACAACAATATGCAGAATCAAGACACAGACTCTAGGCTAGGTCTAACAACGTTAGAGTCTTACTGTTCACGTTAGAAATTAAATTTCCTTGCATGCACACTGTAATTAGCACTTGCACCCTGCTCCTGTAACGCACATTGCCCTGAGTTAGAAGAACTGCAAGAGTCTTCAGGACTGAAAGAAGCAGACTACTACTAACGTTCCAATAGTAGTACTAACGTTAGTACCAAGAAAACAAACTATTTTGGTGACCTTTTAGCTGATGAAAACAAAGTGCGTAACTAGTTATTGTAGGTAGATCTAAATCATCTAGATGTAGATCTACCCCCATCATCAATCATTTACTAGTACTGATTAGATCTAGGTCTAACTCATCATGCTCATTGACCTTAAAATAACATTCACTTAATCTAAACTTAACTGAAAATTGTAACAAAATTGGTCTAGCCTAGTTAGAGTAGATCTAGAGTAGTTAGAGTCTTGGCTAGACATAACTGCAAATTTGATGATATCACACCATCACATTCCGATTCCATTTTGAAGTTGGGTCTACCACACGTCTATTATTAGGCCAGCATTTTGAGGGATACGTGGAGGCAATTCTAACTCTTATATTAAGATCTAACTTAGATCGATAATAGATTCAGTGCAAAAACGTAGGCTAGGCGCCTATGCCTACACGTTGAACACATACGATCATAATATGCGTACGTGCGTGCAGGCCAGGGACTTTTTCCCCCACCGGCGACCGTGCTTTCATGAAGACCAATCGGAACCGTTTGCCGACCCTGCGTCATGAATATTCATGAAAAAATGCGAAATCTGCCTAGGCTTGGTTACCAAAAAAAAAGACGCGACCCGGCGCTACGCGAGTCCTTGTATTTTTGTGTTTTCACGAAATGACGGTTATGCTTTACAGCTCATTTCCCCAGGATATAAACAATTATGTAAATAATTAAACATAGAACTAAACATTGAAATATGATCTATTCCAGGACCTAAAATTTATTCACCCTTCATACATTAAAGGGAGCGACAAGTCGCAATCTATGGGCGCTTTTTTTTGTTTTTTGTGGGCGATTTTTATTACATTGGTGGTTATTTTCACACTTGTGGTTGACGTGTTATGACATTTGTGGTTATTTTGACATTTGCAGGTGCAATGTTTTTACATTTGTGGTTGATTTTTACATTTGTGGGCTCTACAGGGGCATGCCCCTCCCCCTATTCAACCCCTAATAAAAAAAAAGAGATCGAAAAGCGGGGAAAGTGAGAGAAAAAACCTAAAAAGGCGCTACGAGCCGTTATATTTCTCTCAAAAGTTCTCAAAACGTCAAGGTTATCGCGCTTCGCGCGGAAGGGGGAATAACTCCCCGTCCTTGCACATACCCCTGTTACAAAAGTGTAATATTGCGTCCAAACTAATTGAAAAGTGGTCTGGGCGTCGAACTAACTTTCCGCCTAAAGAAAAGGTGCATGCTATACGAGCCGTTTATCTTTCTCTCAAATTTGCGCGGGACTGGGGTAACTTCCCCCTCCCTGCACCCACCCTATTACATCAGTACATGAAAACGAAATAAAGGAATTATGCTTAAGATACTTACCCAAAAATGTTTTTTCCTGAATGTAAATCAACTTGAAAAAAAAAGAACGCGCACGGAATAATGCTGTTGTTGTTTTGGTTTTACGGCGCTTAATCATCGATCTCTACCCAGTGGATAAAGCAACGTCCTCTACGTTTGATGCGACCCGGCGGCGTCTTTTTTTTTTGTAACCAAGCCTAGGCAGATTTCGCATTTTTTCATGAATATTCATGACGCAGGGTCGGGAAACGGTTCCGATTGGTCTTCATGAAAGCACGGTCGGTGGGGAAAAAAAGTCCCTGGCACGCACGTACGCATATTACGTGCAGCGCTATATCTCGATCGTGTGTGTTCAACGTGTAGGCGCCTAGCCTACGTTCATGTATGTATTGTTTAATTCTCAACATATTCACCCCACCTATGCAATGTGACACGTAAAAAATTGGATTGAGCAGTCAATTTCAAAATCAAGTTTTGCATTAATTTATTGCATGTGCGTAGATCTAATTTAGTAATTAGCTCTTTTGAGGACACCCTCCTTTTCCGACCAAAATTGACACTGCCACTGGCATTACTCTGAAAATAGGTCTAGGCCTAGGCTAGGCTATGCGTATATTGACAATTGCCCATCGTAATGTTCTCCACAAATGAACTTTACAACAATATGCAGAATCAAGACACAGACTCTAGGCTAGGTCTAACAACGTTAGAGTCTTACTGTTCACGTTAGAAATTAAATTTCCTTGCATGCACACTGTAATTAGCACTTGCACCCTGCTCCTGTAACGCACATTGCCCTGAGTTAGAAGAACTGCAAGAGTCTTCAGGACTGAAAGAAGCAGACTACTACTAACGTTCCAATAGTAGTACTAACGTTAGTACCAAGAAAACAAATTATTTTGGTGACCTTTTAGCTGATGAAAACAAAGTGCGTAACTAGTTATTGTAGGTAGATCTAAATCATCTAGATGTAGATCTACCCCCATCATCAATCATTTACTAGTACTGATTAGATCTAGGTCTAACTCATCATGCTCATTGACCTTAAAATAACATTCACTTAATCTAAACTTAACTGAAAATTGTAACAAAATTGGTCTAGCCTAGTTAGAGTAGATCTAGAGTAGTTAGAGTCTTGGCTAGACATAACTGCAAATTTGATGATATCACACCATCACATTCCGATTCCATTTTGAAGTTGGGTCTACCACACGTCTATTATTAGGCCAGCATTTTGAGGATACGTGGAGGCAATTCTAACTCTTATATTAAGATCTAACTTGGATCGATAATAGATTCAGTGCAAAAACGTAGGCTAGGCGCCTATGCCTACACGTTGAACACATACGATCATAATATGCGTACGTGCGTGCAGGCCAGGGACTTTTTCCCCCACCGGCGACCGTGCTTTCATGAAGACCAATCGGAACCGTTTGCCGACCCTGCGTCATGAATATTCATGAAAAAATGCGAAATCTGCCTAGGCTTGGTTACCAAAAAAAAAGACGCGACCCGGCGCTACGCGAGTCCTTGTATTTTTGTGTTTTCACGAAATGACGGTTATGCTTTACAGCTCATTTCCCCCAGGATATAAACAATTATGTAAATAATTAAACATAGAACTAAACATTGAAATATGATCTATTCCAGGACCTAAAATTTATTCACCCTTCATACATTTTAAAGTAGAACTTTAATGATTTTAAATATTGGCTTAATACTTATTATTGCATAGATGACATAAATTAAACAAGGTTATCCAAATTCAACGCTTGGAAACATTTGAAGTAATGAATATTATCAATTATAAAACGGTAAAATACAGCCCCCGATATAGCAGCTGAAGAGCTCCTCGAACGCTGCTGAGATATGTGACGACACACCATGGACCAGTCCTGTCTAAGCAGACGATGTCCCATAACATCTTACACATTTTTCAGAGCCTATTTTGTCATCTCCTCTTCACTTATTTCTCTTCCTTCACTAGCGTCAGTCTTAATATTAGTCTGTTGCCTCACTCTTAACTTCGTGTATGGTATTATTTTGATGAAAAATGCAGCATTAAAAAAATAAAGGAATCAGTCACTTGTAAACAAAATAAGACGCCATTGTATTTTCAGCTGCTTGCACCGGGGCATGTTCGGCGTTTCAAGAGGGAACGAATACCATCCTGCTATTATTCGGAGGGCTTTTCAATTGAAAGTGGGGTTTATTTCATTGATCATTGACCCTTCTCCTGTGTATTTACAATCAAACGGTTTTAGCTATCAGAATCAGTTTCACTTTCCCTTTATAATGGTGTGAAATAAGGTCATGTTTAAATACACCAAACTCTTTATAATTTGATAAATAATTGCATTGCAATTACGTTCATTCATTATAGGACGTCGTCTGCTTAAGCAGGATCGATCCCGAGTGTGACGACATCAAAACATCGCTATATTTCTGGCGAATCCTCGGATATTCCAGATGCTGAGAAGAGCTTTTATTTGTGTTGTTTTTATAATCATCAGATACGCAGTTGACATAAAACTTATACGATTGCCATCTGTAAGCTTCCCAGTTTCTAGTGATACATTAATTGCCATATTTGTGATTTTCTTTGAATATCTACTTTAAAGGGAGCGACAAGTCGCAATCTATGGGCGCTTTTACCGTTGGCTGCTCCTTTCTCTGGATCAAAGTTCAAAGCGACTTCAATTTATCGTGCGCAGCTAATAAAAGTTCGCACATTGACCCAAATTTTAGTAAACAAGATCGCATGCTCTTTATTCCAGTATTTGAATCTCATTGGTCGGTTGCGTATGGAGGAATTCGAGTTAACGATCGCGCGAGGAATCCGGCAATAACATTCCTTCGGTAGCGCACGATTGGACCTGATTGTATCCGAATTTCCCCGAGTCAGGCCAACTGGTCAGGCCCATGGAGAGAGGAAAAAAATGCTATGAACTTCTCGCGTTATTTCATAATGACGTTCATTTAGATAAAAGAATAACTGACTTTCTAAAAAGGCACACCCTAACTTTAAAGAAATATAAAAACTAACTTCAAGCATGAATTATAAAAAAACACAATAACAACACAAACATACAAAAAAGAGAAATCAAAACGAATTCAAATCATTCGATATTTACATCTGCTAATTACAAACGGCTTAAAAAACGAAGCATAATTATCTTTAGTAAAGTCAGAAGAAAATTCAATTACATGTATGTTTATGTAAAAAAAAAAGTGTATTGAGGTACTAATAACTTACCAGGGGCGTCGAATATGCGATGGCAAGTGGGCAATGGGCAAATATATAATTTTTGCCCACCCCCCCCCCAATAAAGTATATAATTTTCCCTGCTTCATGTAAGCGCGGAGAAGCTGGGAATTAAGAGGCATTGAAAAAAATCATAAAGAGTACTATTAGGCTGTTTTGCCCCCTCCCCCCATCCAAAAATGGATCGAACCCCCTGATAGCAACTTTACTCTTGCAAGCATAGGCCTACCATGCAAAACTGGAGCAGCTAAGTATTTATTTGTTCCTCTCTCCTCTCATAATTTGTCTTCATTCTCAGTGGTAAACCTTCATCTTCATCATCTTTTGTAGAATAGATGACGTAGAGTCGTGTAGAGAAGTATTATCCTGTATTAAGAAAAAAAATCAGATACGCTCATCCTCACCCTTGATCTTTTCAAAGATGATAACTACATGTACAATCCATCCTAAAAAGATTCATGGATTAATAATAATAATAAATAATAATAATAATAATAATAAATAATATTATCAATTACATAAGTTCACCCATCTTATTTTGTTTTGTTTCTGTTTGCAGGAATTAAGGAAATGTTTAATATAATAATTAAGGGGACTAACAATTTATTAATACCGACATTACACTGAACATCCCCTAAAGATCTCATAATTGATTTTTAAAGACATTAAAAAAAGCTAATTTAATATTACACTGAAGAAAACAAATCTCCGTGGTGGATAAAGGAAAAGGACAAATTAGATGTCCATTCTCTAAGAAAAAACACACAACTTTTTGTTGTTGCTGTTTTGGTTGGACAATGTAAACTAACCCCCTCCCCCCAGTAAACTGATCCTGGATCCACTACCACTACCAGACCTATAATTTTTAGCTGTAATACTAAGTCTAGGACTAGGTCTAACTAGTTAGGTCTTGGACCTACTTGTTTATTTCTCAAGTCTCATCAAATTATTTAATAGTAGGACTTTCCGCTTCATCCGGCACCTCCAACAGTTGTTGAGTTGTGCAAGTACGTAGACGTCTAACCTTTAGGCTCTATTGAGTCTAGATCTTCAAGTAGATCAGCCACAAGTTAGTTCCTTGCCATGTTTATCTGAGGGAAATCAAAGTCAACATGATGAGATTAATGAATGCGATACTGAAACAACAAAGGCCATCCATACATTACTCTGTCGAGATCTTTTATTACCTCTCAACAAAGGGTTTTGAGTTTGGTCTACAATTAGTAGAATCATGACTAAATATGAACCCCCACCTCTCTCTCTATCTCCCTTGAAAAAAAAAACTCATCATGCTTGCCTTTGGCCTTGTCTCAAGTTTAGAAGAAAAAGGGGGCCAAAGCCTATCTAACGTTAGTACACCTTGATTTGCTAAATCAAACAGAATAAAACAAATAATAATAATGAGCATTGCAACTTAAACAAAACTAAACAACAGAACAGAATTATCATAATGATTTCTTCAATATCTCCCTCCCTAGGTGGTTTATCAAGTCATTTTACCAACCTGTCTCACATTGACACATGAAATATGAATAATTATGAAACCATATAGATATTAGCTTCCACATCAATATTGTTTTGAAAGACAAAAATTGGCAACAAATCGGCCCAACGTAATACATATAAAATGCAGGGTATTTATTACATCTTGAATTTGTCGATGAAAACAGTTGTTATGAAAAGATGCACTCATTTAATTTGAATATCAATGCTTGAGAGTGACATACATGTAGATTTTCATGGAACCAGCCTTTAATGAAAAACACTACGGATTTTTGTCTTATTTTTGTAACCATTTTCATAATTTTGATTGATTTTTGTTCATGTCGTTTTTGTTATAGGTAACTGACAATGACCCAATTCAACCCTGAGATCCTTCCATCTAACATAGGTCTTAACTGATTTCCACAACTATAAACAAGAACAAAATATCAAAACAATTTTTATCTTGATATATGCCACAAAATTAAGTTAAATACTGGTAAGGAAGCTGGTAATATTGAATGAAAATAAATCAAACAGAAAAATATAAACCTTATTAGCTAGTTAACATTATCGTTAATTGGATTATGAAGAAACCAAATAATCATGAGACTGGATAAATCACATCAGTCTTGGTTTTAATTCAAAACTTCCGAGAATATTCTAAAATAATTCAACATAATTATTGTTCAGCATGTCATACATACATGTACATCACAATTTAAGGAGTAAATGCGCATCGCCTCATTCAGAGGAACAGCGGCATTGTTCACCTTATAAGTTTAAGCATCTTCATACACAGATATGTAAAGGGGAAGACCACGATAATGTTAAATTGGTGCTAAAAAAAGACACACAATGAAAAAAAACCCAGATCCCTGAAAGTTTGATGAAAATCCAATAAAAAATAAGAGTCATAATTTTCTTATTCTTTATCGGATTCCCTTAAAACGGACTGATCATTTTTTCTATTTCCGCCTTATCAAAACCGAATTGATATCGACATGGACTTCCCCTTTATTTGAAATCCAATATTATTTATTAAGCTCATGGAAAGAAGAAAGATCAGCCTGCAGTGTGAAAGTCTGAACGAACGTTCAAAATGGCGCCTCAAAAGCAAATAACCCAGGTTGTAAAAGAGCTGCTCAACAGTGACGACTTCAAACAGTCAATTGTAGAAATTGTTCAACAGCAGCAAGGAGATCTTACTCAAAGGATAGAAAACATCGAAGCCAGTAATCGCAAATCGGCAATATCCAAGATGAGTTATCAGCTAAGCTACAGGGCCTTGTCATATCTACTGAGAAAGTGGAGTCGTTGACCTTGTGTGCGGATAGCATGTTGAGTGATCACCAGAAAAGCATAGTATGCTTGGAAAAGAAAATGGAGGAGAAAGCAAATGAGATCAAATAGCTTGAAAATGAAATCAATAACCTTGAGCAATATTCCCGGAGGAGCTGCCTCTGCCTCTGCCTCTCTTCGGAGTCAAGGAGGCGACCAACGAGAAAACGGATGACATTGTCATCGATGTAGCCAAGCAAATCAATTTATATATCCTATTGATATAGCAAACAAATTTAGTGAATATTTCATAAGCATTGGGACAAAGTTTACAGATACACGTAATATTGACTTTTCAAGTGTAGGTCTTATATGAAAGGCCAATATCAACATTCAGTGTTCTTGAAACCAGTAGAAGGTCATGGAATTATAAATATAGTGAAGTCAAGAGTCCCAGGCATGATAACATAACTGTTTCTGTCATTAAAAAATCAATTTATTTTATTCTTGCACCATTAGTGTATATTTTTAATCTTTCTCTTTTTAGAGAAAAAAAAAAGAACTTATATGTGGGGTACCCGAAGGGTCATTTTATATCTAAATGATTTACTAAAAGCTTGATCAATATTATCATACATCCTTTTTGCAGATGATACAAATGTTTTTTGAGTGAGAAGAAGCTAGATATAAAGTGAATGGTTTAAGGGTTAACATTAAGAAGACAATTTTTCTTCATTTTGCTCCATTGAATAAACAATGATAAAAGTTTGCTCATTAGAGGTCGACTAAAATACACCTACATTCTTTGATAATGGAACCAAACCCCACAACGTTCCTTCTATAGCCTTCGACTCATCCAAGTTATCCATTTCCTAGACTATTCATTACCAATAATGGTGTTCAATTCTGCTGCCTCCACCCACCAGGGACGACAAAAACCGCATTAACTTTGGTAATGAGTCAATCTTAACAACAGGAACAAAAAATAAGATTAGGAGAGCATTATCATAAACAAAAATATAATAATGACACAAAAATAGTAAAAACATTGTTTTAATTTTTGTTTCAATTTGATCATAATATAATGTATAATACCCATAATTCATTTTAAAGAACATTATTATATAGACATGATCAAAAGGCTTTTTTTTAATAAAGAAATTGTTGACCCATGGGGGGGGGGGGTGCGTGATTTCATGCAATTTCGTGAGGCAATATGCAATCATATAAAAGTCGACTCATGAAAAAGGTAATTGTTCTTCCGTTTATACTTACTTGCACAGTACTTACATGTAGCTTTGTTCCACGTACACCTCTACGAATTACGAAATGAATAGGCCTACTGCTTCACTCCATCGACAGTACCCTGCTCTAGGGATCATGTCATCAGCACAGGGGCCTGGGAGCCGGGGGGTGCTGCAACACCCCCTGCAATTTGAGGACTTTTTTTTTTTTTCCTTGTCAGAGAATTTTGGACAGAAAAATAGACACTAAAATGCTGAGGACTTTTTTTTTTTGTTTTTTTTTTTGGCTTGTCAGAAAATTTTGGCTCACAGCACCTCCAGTAACAAAATCGTTCCCAGGCGCCTGCATCAGCACCTTGATCATACCGAGAAACGTCCCTTTTAACACACTTTAACTTCGCCATGTACAACAAGAAACCCGATGAACAATTATTTTCTGTATTAAAGGAGAATGACACCCCGGGGAAATATCCATTTTAATGAAAAGAGAGGATAGAGAAAAGCAATTTTAAAAAAGTTCCATTAAAATCGGTTAAGAAAAAAAAAGTTATGAATGTTTAAAATTCTCAATTTAATTTCTGTGGCGATCCTCAAATTGGCAATGCTACTTCAAAATGGCAGGTTTAGTAGTATAACTCTCACTATGTTTTGTACACAAAATTTCATACTTTCTGCATTATCTCTAAAGATGCTGCTTGTCTTTTTGTGAACTCAACATATGTTGTGCCAAATACATTTCCCCATGATATAGGCTATCTTGAGCTAAGAAGGAGACAAGCTGCACCTTGAGAGATAATGGGGAAAATATGAAAATGTGTGTACAAATCATATGGAGAGTTGTACTACTGTAAAACCTGTCACGTTGAAGCAACATTGCCAATTTGAGGATCGCTATATTGAAAGTAAATTGAGACTTTTCTCATTTCGTAACTGATTCTGATGTAATTTTTAGAATTGCTTCTCTTTAGTCTCTCTTTTCATTAAAATTTATTTTTCCCCAGAATTTCAGATGCTCGGTAACTGGTTCTAAGATTCCGAAAAATCAGTTCTGACTGTCTAGGTCTATAATAAAGTGAGATCCTGGATACCTAGATTGCTATTAGTTGGCAGTCTGGTTCATCGCTGAATTGTTGAATGAGTGAAGGAGAAAAAAGAAGCTGTGGCAATTGAGAAAATATAGTCAGATTTAATAAAGAAATCCGTCTGAAGCCACATGGATCTGTACTGCCATGTCCTATGAAACATGATGCGGTGTAAGGCCTACCTGAAGAGGTAAGAAAATAGACTGACAACGTCAAGACATAGCAAATGTAAGGAGCTGAGTAATCACAGTCACCAGAAAAATGTCAGCCTAAAGATGAGAGAGTACATTCTGGTCTACATTTTTTTCACAAATGGAACCAAAGAGCGTTGACAGATAATTAAGCAACAAAAAATGATATAAAAGATTGGAGACGTCGCCACTTCTCACTCGTTTGTTTGAATTCCTGAAAGGCAGCAAAAGCCTAAAGGGTCAGATCTGCTTGATACACAAATACAGCTTTTTTAATAGACACTTGTCTATGATTCAGAGGGTATGTGAGAAACTCTGATGAATTGATCGCTATGGTAGTTCGTTTTACAGCAATACAACTTTTTGCAATTAAAACAAAATGAGGCAAACCTATGGCGAATTATCAATATAGTCGTCTTGGCTGAATGTAAGTTAATTTTTCTTGTGATTATAGATGATTTCAAATTGTCTGAAATTAGTATACATATGTTTAAATATGTCGAATGCCTAGCCCTGGTTGAGTGTCGTAAATCAAACCAAACTTAAAATATGCAAGAAGCTAGAAAATGTCTCTCTGTATGGGCTGATACTAATAAAATGCAACTGAATCCTACAAAGTGTATTAAAAAGGACATTTGCTTTTCTAGAGAACCAGTAATCAGTCTTCGATTACACTCGAAAATTATGTTCTTCCAGCTGTGTCACAGGTAAAATTACTTGGTATCACGATACAAAATGATTTAAAGTGGGAAGCCTATGTTAAGGGCCTTTCACACCGGGATTTGCGTAGAGTTGCGTAGGGAGTACGCCAAAATTCGCTGTGTACTCATGAAAAAACAAATGATGGATCGGCGTAGTCCCTGCGTAGGGTAGCGTAGGGTTGCGTAACTTGTCCACGTACACTTACGTAGATCAGGCGTTAAGTCTGCGTAGCGTTGCTTACGGTTGCGTACGGAATCTGTGCGCAAGCGAAGATGAAATAAATAAAGAAAAAAGGCATTATGCTTATAGCATTTCCCGCCTTATGAACTTGTCAATCAACTCTTGCCTACTGTCCGGAACACTGTACTGCTGTGAAGTAGAATCAAAAGATAATGAGTTGTTTAAGTCCATTCCAAAAAGCTGTTATCCTTCGGCATTTGGAAGCCCTAGAAACACTAATGGCAGAGCACGAACGATTTAATGTCAAATGGATCGAATCTGTTCAAACTAGCAGTCAAGTGAATAATAACTGATGAAAAACAGTAGGATCCAGCATGAGTACGCCAAATTTAAGTAACTATAAGCAACTATACGCAAATGTACGCCAGGTCTACGTCGGTCTATACTCCACAGTACGCAACACTACGCCATTCCATGCGCAAGTCTCAAAATGTGTTTTGAGAAACCGGGGCATTTTGGCGTAGTGTTGCGTAGGAATGGCGTACAGTGGCGTAGTGTTGCGTAGGCTTGCGTATAAACTGCGTTCTCTGGCTCTACGCAGACAGTACGCCAAAAAATTAAACATGTTTAATTTTTTGAGCCCTTCCCGCGTACCTATTTTTCGTTCTTCGGCGTATACTTGCATAGACTTGCGTAGGCACAGCGTATGGCAGCGTAGTGTTGCGTAGTCGCTACGCAACACTACGTAACTCTAAGCAAATCTACGCTAATCCCGGTGTCAAAGCCCCTTTCGAGATAATGAAAAAAAAAGCGAATGCAAATCTGTATATGCTCCGTTCTTTGGCGAAGTTCGGTCTTTCAACATTCTTAAAACGAGTAGAAGGTCATGAAATTATAGATATAGTGAAGTCAAGAGTCCTGGGCATGATAACGTAACTGTTTCTGTCATTAAAGAATCAATTTATTTT
Source organism: Heliocidaris erythrogramma (assembly GCA_025617745.1). Lineage (NCBI taxonomy): Eukaryota > Metazoa > Echinodermata > Echinoidea > Camarodonta > Echinometridae > Heliocidaris > Heliocidaris erythrogramma. The sequence continues at coordinate 26,474,892 of CM046857.1, read as the reverse complement.
ATTCTTGCTTCATTAGTGTATATTTTTAACCTTTCTCTTTCTACTGGTAAATTTCCTCACGGTATGAAACAGGGAAGAGTGACCCCGATATAATATAAGAAAGGCTCTCTCAATAAGTTTTGTTATTATAGACCGGTGTCACTCTTGCCTTTATTCTCTAAAATACTAGGAAAAAACTGTTTTACTCTCGATTATTGTCTTATACTGCAAAACAAAAGGTATTGCCAAATTTTCAATAATTATGGCTTCAGATTTGGTCATTCAAATATATTGGCCTTGATTGACACATTTCTTGGATAAAATAACCAATTTCTTGGATAAAATAACCACTTCCTTTGATGATAGTAAACATTCACTTTCTCTGTCATTGAATATTTCAAATGCTTTTGATTCAATTAATCATCAAGTCTTATTATCCAAGCTAGATTATTATGGTGTGAGGGGTTTGGCGTTGCAGTGGATAGAAAGAAAGCAATAATATGTTGTTTACAATGATGAAACTTAATTTTAAAAAGAACTTATATGTGGGGTACCCGAAGGGTCATTTTATATCGAATGCCCCATTTACATTTGGTCTACGATCATCGTAGGGTGACCGTAAACTGATCGTATCCCTCTAATCGCACGATCTCCCTGGGGTGGCATACGACGATCGTACGATTTTCGTACGGATTCACGGTCTCCGTAGCCTCTACGATTTTGTTTAGCGCGGAGTTATACAAATTTTTCAAAATCGTAGGATCGTAGCCCTTAAAAACATCGTAGGTGGCATCGTACGATCAGCGCAGGGTCATTGTGCGGAGGCCTTGCGCTGATCATGCAGAGAGCGTACGATTTTTTTTCAACAGGGGAGCAAAAAAGCATCGTAAAGAAATCGTAAGATCGTAAGGTATCCGCACGATCATCGCACAGCCTCTGTACGGAAATCGCACGATCTCTGTACGATTTCCGTGAATATGTTACTGTAACCGCGCAGAAATCGCACGATCTCCCTACGACCTCCGTACAATCTCTGTACGATCATCGCACAGCCTCTGTACGGAAATCGCACGATCTCTGTACGATTTCCGTGAATATGTTACTGTAACCGCGCAGAAATCGCACGATCTCCCTACGACCTCCGTACAATCTCTGTACGATCTCCGTACAGCCTCTGTACGGCTTTGTCTTTGGCCCCTCTACGATGCCCAGTACATGAAATCGCACGATGACCGTAAATAATGTAAACATAAAAATCGTAGCCCGTAGCCACCTACGATGTCCCCCAAATCGCAAGGAAAATCGTAGACTAATCCATCGTACGATGACCGTAGCAAATGTAAACTAGGCATAAATGATTCACCAAATGCTTCAATATTATCATACATCCTTTTTGCAGATGATACCAAAAAAAAATTCAGAAGAACCTAGATATTCTTGTCCATAATATGAATAAGAAAATTCAACAGGTGAATAAATGGTATAAAGTGAATGGTTTAAGTGTTCTCCAGTTCATACTTACTCGCACAGTACTTACCTTTGTTCCACGCACACCTCTACGAGATAGCATAGGCATATACTGCTTCACTCCATCGACAGTACTCTGCTCTAGGGATCATGTCATCAGCACCTTGATCATACCCAGAAACGTCCCTTTCAACACACTTTAACTTCGCCTTGTACAACAAGAAACCTGATTAACAATTATTTTCTGTATTAAAGGAGAAACCCTGGGGAAATATCCATTCTAATGGAAATAGAGGATAGGAGAAGGAAAAAAAGTTCCATTAAAATCGGTTGAAAAATGAAAAAGTCATGAATGTTTGAAAGTCTCAATTTAATTTCTGTGGCGATCCTCAAATTGGCAATGCTGGTTCAAATTGTCAGGTTCAATAGTATAACTCTCACTATGTTTTGTAGACCAAATTTCATACTTTCTGCATTATGTCTAAAAGATGCTACTTGTCTTTTTGTGAACTCAACATATGTTGTGCCAAATACATTTCCCCATGATATAGGCTATCTTGAGCTAAGAAGGAGACAAGCTGCACCTTGAGAGATAATGGGGAAAATATGAAAATGTGTGTACAAATCATATGGAGAGTTGTACTACTATAAAACCTGTCACTTTGAAGCAACATTGCCAATTTGAGGATCGCTATATTGAAAGTAAATTGAGACTTTTCTCATTTCGTAACTGATTCTGATGTAATTTTTAGAATTGCTTCTCTTTAGTCTCTCTTTTCATTAAAATTTATTTTTCCCCAGAATTTCAGATGCTCGGTAACTGGTTCTAAGATTCCGAAAAATCAGTTCTGACTGTCTAGGTCTATAATAAAGTGAGATCCTGGATACCTAGATTGTTATTAGTTGGCAGTCTGGTTCATCGCTGAATTGTCGAATGAGAAAAAAGAAGCTTTAGCAATTCCGAAAATAAAGAAGGTAATAGAGTAATCCATCTTCAGGACACAGGGATCTGTATTGCCATGCACTATGAAACACGATGCGGTGTAGGTCCTACCTGAAGATGTAAAAAGAATAGACTGATAACGTCAAGACATAGCAAATGTAAGGAGCTGAGTAATCACAGTCACTAGAAAAATGTCAGCTTAAAGATGACAGAGTACATTCTGGTCTTGTTTCAAAATTGGAACCAAAGAGCGCTGAAAGATAAGGCAAACAAAAATGATATAATAGATTGGAGACGTCGCCAATTCACTTCTCACTCGTTTGTTGAAGTCCTGAAAGGCAGCAAAAGCCTAAAGGGTCAGATCTGCTTGAGAAATTGACGGAAGGTAAAAAGAAGAAAGTGAGTTTTTGAGGGGCGGGGCCTGCTGTGCACATCCTTCAATCCATCTGTGTCCAAAATACAGTTTTTTTAATAGACACTTGTCTATGATGCAGAGGGTATGTGAGAAACTCTGATGAAATGATCGCTATGGTAGTTCGTTTACAGAAATAAAACTTTTTGCAATTAAAACAAAATGAGGCAAACCTATATGGAGGATTATCAATGTAGTCGTCTTGGCTGAATTAATCTTTCTTGTGATTATAAATGATTTCAAATCGTCTGAAATTAGTATACATTTCTTTTTTAATATGTCGATGACCTAACCCTGGTTGAGTGTCGTAAATCAAACCAAACTTCAAATAATTATGCAAGAAGGTACAGAATGTCTCTCTGTATGGGCTGATACTAATAAAATACAACTGAATCCTACAAAGTGTATTAAAGTGGACATTTTCTTTTCTAGAGAACCAGTCAATCAGTCTTCCATTAAACTCCAAATTATGTTCTTGCGGCTGTATCACGGGTAAAATTACTTGGTATCACGATACAAAATGATTGAAGTGGGAAGCCCATGTTAGGTAATATTGAAAAAGAGCGAATACAAAACTATTATGCTCCGTTCTTTTGCGAAGTTCGGTCATTCACGTGAAGATGTAATTACTTTTCTCATTGGCTATGTTCGCCCAATACAGAAACGTGCTGTAAAGATTATCTTCAGAAAGGATTACCATAGTTATGCAACCGCTCTCACTCAATCGAAATTACCAACATTGGAAAGTCATCGAAGTGACCTATGTGTTACCTTCTTTAAGAAAACTTTATCATGCACAGATCACTTCAAACAATTCATTCCCCAAAGAGTACATAACAGAACATTGCGAAGGACTAACCACATTCCGGAACCCAGGTGCAAAACTAAACGTATGCAGAATAGCCCAATCCCAGATTTGATCCGTTTGTATAATTATAAAAGTCTTATATGCTTGTATTATACTTTGAAACAAAGTGAATTGTCAAATTTCCATTACATGTTATATTCCTTAGTATATCATTTCATAAATCTGAGTTTTGTTATACTAAACTTTTTCCATGTTTAAATTGTACTATACATTAGTTAGATTATTTTATGACATGAAGTATACGATACATATTTATATGTTTCTAGTGTTACCTTTCAATATCCATTTTTTTGTTGTTGCAATGTACCATTGTATTTTATGAGTACTATGTACACAATTGTTATCAAGAGCCCACTTTCACTCTATATGTCCCCCTTTCACTTTCTCTTTTTTTTTTCTCTCTCTCTATACCCCCTTCTGTATTCCCATCTCTCTGAATCTGTTCATCTCTCTCTCCCTCTAACTTTTCCCCCACTTCCTCTCACTTTCTTCATCTTTTGCCCCCCCCCCCCTCTCTCTCTCTCTCTATCTAAATCTCTCTCCTTTCTTTCTTGACATAATATGATTACACGACTTTTAACTGAATTTTTAAAATTGTAATATTGTATAAGATTAATAGTATACATGCACCTGCTCCTCATAATTATGTAGATTGTATTGTGATATCTTTTGAAACGTATACTTGCCGTTTTCATCAATGTTTATTCACGTGCAATTCAGTTACCTATAACTGCAATACATGGAAATGAATCAATAAATACCATTTATCTATCTATCTATCTATGTTTAACGTTTCCATTCAACTATTCAACGCATGAATTTGAAATATTTTGTTCTGAAGATATTTTGAATCTAGACAGGCAACCCGTACAAAGCAAACTGAAATAAGGGTACGGTAACAGACTAAGAAAAAAAAATCACTTACTATAAATTCCACAGTTGTGTCCTTCAAAATATTGATGGCAGTTACATGTGTAAGAATAGATGCCATTTATGATGTTGACGACACATGTACCTCCCGCCTGGCATGGGTCGCTGTTGCATGGATCAACTTTGAAAATAAACAGTTAAGGTTTGTAGCGTTAAGAACAAAATAAATGATATCAGTAAATTCCAAACTCATTTGGTCGCAGTTATTGTTCGACTGTTGCCAAGATATGTCGCGTATGCACATGTTGTCCAAATAAGGCATATTACATAACCTTCATGAAACAACAGAGGTTCTTTGTAGGAATGTTATCAATAGATAACAGATAACATGGTGCTGAAGTGCACCAGGGATGTTAGATTATGTAACTGAAATGATTTAGCGTAGCCATCTCTTATAAATCATATTTCTTTCATAAATTGTAATTTCCCTGTTGGTGAAAATGTGTGATAACAATAAGATAATTTAAGAAAGAAAAATAACCAGTAACTCTTTTCAAGCAGTAGGAACTTATAGTAAATTTGCGATTGTGGTTGCAAGAATGATATTTTTTCTCAGAATTACTGTTCAAAAGAACAAAATCTAGGCAGCCTACACGTTCATGATCTGAATAGTGAGGAAACTGAAATACAGGTACCATAGATTAATGGACTAAATATGAGTGCAGTTTTGATAGTTGAAGTGTTTTTTTTTTTTTTTGGGGGGGGGGGGGGGGTGGGGGGTGTAGTAAGAGGTGCAGTAGTGGGAAGGGGAGGCAGCAGTAGAAGAAGAAGAAAGAAGAGAGAGTGATAGCAGAATTGTCATTATCAGCAGGAGTGAAAGTATAGCAGTAGCGTTATATTTTATTCATTTTACCTCATACCAGTATTATGTCATGACGTAAGTTATTAAATATTATTTGTATGAAAGATTTTCAGGAGACCAGGAAAATTGGCGTGTCTCATGGTTTGCGCAAAAGTACCCGGATGCAATGGCGTATCTAGGGATTATGGCGCCGGGGCAAAATTGAGAAATAGTCGAGGAATTTAGCAAGTCGACTGAAATTTGAGAATTCTTTTGATTGCTGGACCATTCCAAAGTGCTGTTTTATGCACTTCGTTCTATATTGGGGCGCAATAGCAAAAGGCAGATGAAACTGACATGATAGCGATCAGAACCATGACAATTACATCTCTATTTTTTTAAATTTTGACCTCTTAAAAAAGAGATATTTTAGAACTATATACCGGGGGAGGGAGAATTCCAAGATCCTGAAAGAAAATAATTATGCGAGGGAGCAAAGCGCCCGAGCTTTAGTAAATGTTTGCATTTTAAAGCCCCCAATGTATTTATAATGCATTTTCCCTGCCGATGGGGGGGGGGGGGGGGGGGGGGGCGCATAATCCGTAAGGATTATGAATTTTCTTCATTTTTTTTTCTTTCTCTCTCTTTTACATACATACATACATATAGCGCCATTCCATAACATGCTCAAGGGCTTTACAATAAGAAAAAATTAAACAAAGTAATTATTTTGCTCTCCAAATGAACACAACCAAATCCAATCAAAGAGAAACAGATAAGTCCCAAGATTTCTTTTGAAAGATTCAAGTGAAGGTCAGGAACGAATGTTTAAGGGTAGACTATTCCAAATAGTAAGGCCAGAAAATTTTGTTGACCTTTCTTCGAATTCTTCGCAAGACCCACCCCCCCCCCCCAAAAAAAAAAAAAAAAAAAAAAAAAAAAAACATGACATGGAAACAGGTCCATACGGAGCCTTGAACGAGAAAAACAGTTGGTCGGAATGACAAATGGGCTTTGTTTTACTAAGATACCATTTAAGAGCCCTGAACGGGCACCAGACCTTGTCCTCGGCCAGTCCGGATAGATTTAATCACTCAACATTTAAAACTTCAACGCCAAAAAGGAACGCTGTCTTGATAGACAGGTCCCTCAGCCATGGCTCAAAAGGGGCCTGGCTGGGCGTTGTGGCGTGCGCCTGTAATCCAGCTACCAGTGGAAGTTATAAACTGATTCAGCGGACCCAGGTTCGAGACTGAGTCACGTCTTTCGGATGGTGACGTTAAAGGTCGGTCCCAGACGTAAATAATCATATCTGATTGATACACGTCTGTAAAAACCCAATTACACACACACACACACGCCTTCAGTACCAAAGGAAGACTCAAGGAGGGCAACAACTTCCGAGGTGGAAGTCTCTTCAGAAAAAAAAAAGGAACGCATGAGCCTGGAAAAATCGGGAGCATTAGAAATGCTGGAACCGTCCCAGAACCCCTTGTGGACCACCGCCACCGCCAACCGGTAGCCCCGGACGGTGGAGAGGGAAAGGCCCCGGTCGAAAAATTGGATAAGGCAGTCTGCCACCGCACTCAAATGGGTAGAACGGGGATTAAATGAGTGCTCCTCACACCACTGGAAAAATTCTGCCAAATAGGAATTGTATTCTTCCATGGTGGAATTTTTGTAGCTCCTAGAGATGAACTCTGCAGCCCTCTCAGAAAGGCCCGCCTCTTGGATCGTTTCCCCGATAATGGCCAGACAGTCAGGCTGTGCCAGGAGGGGTCAGGATGCAGGATCCCGAAGAGGGGCTGGCGCAATAAGTCTGCATGGTTGGCAGGGGAGCAACCTCGAATAACCTGCCAGGAGTTCCACAAGGTCCAGAAACCATGGCCACTTTGACCAGCATGGGGCTATTAGGACCAGGTTCGCTTGGTCCTGCCGGCCCTTCTCTAGCACCCTGGGGACGAAATTGATGGGGGAAAGGCATAACCCTGGGTCCCACTCCATTGGATGAAGAAGGCATCCACCCACCAGGAGCCCTGATCGTTCACACTGGAGCAGTACCTGGGAAGCTGGTGGTTTGGAGACGAGGCAAACAGTTCCACTTCCAACGGACCAAAGAGGTGAAACCCAGACCACAGGACGGAGGGATCGAGCATCCACTCCGACGGCAGCGAACTGCCTCTGGACAAGAAGTCCGCTACCAGGTTGTCTTCCCCCGCGATATATGACGCCACTGGGGTCAAGCCGTAGTTGCGGCACCCCAAAGCTGGGCCGCCAAACTGTTCAGTTCCCTGGAATGCGGCCCCCTTGCTTGTTGATTTAGGCTGCGACAGTAACATTGTCCGTCTGGATAATGACCGCCCGGCCTTGGACGCATGATTGGAAGTGAGCAAGGGCCCTGAACTCCAGAATGTTGATGTGAGGGAGAGGAGAGAGATGAGACCAATCCCCGGCAACGGTCTCCCCTTGACAGACCCCGCCCCATCCTAGGAGGGGGCGTCGGTAGTCACCGAAATCGACGGTTGGAGCATCTTCAGGGGCTTGCCCTGTGAGAGGAAGGAGCAGACGATCCAGAGACCAAGTTCTCGCTGAATCGTGGGAGGGATCGGAACCCGAGTGCTGAGAGGGTCGAAATTCGGCGGAAAAAACTCCAACAGGTGGAATTGCAGAGGCCTCATGTAGAGGCGGCAGTCTGGCAGGACGTTCACTAGACTCGTCAGGTAGCACAAGAACCGGAGCCAAATCCTGACTGGCGCTGATCGTTACCTCCGTAGGGAGTTGGCAGCTGCCACAATCCTGTCCACCCTCTCATGACTTGGACGGGCCAATTGGGCTGGCAGGTCTATCGCAGCCCCGAGGAAGAGGGGAAACTGGGTGGGAGACAGCTCGGACTTCTCCCTGTTTATCAGCAGGCCAAGTCTCCGAACGAGGTCCACGACCCACCGTAGGTGGGTGCGCAGGAGTGCTTGGGACTCGGCTACTACGAGCCAGTCGTCCAGCTAACAAAACATCCTGATTCACTGCTTCCTCACATGCGCTACTACGCACGACTCCACCCGGGTGAACAGGCGTGGTGCCGGTCTCAGGCCGAAGGGCAGGGCAGGGCCTTGTACCTGTTACACTTTCCGCCAACTGGAACCCCAGAAGGTCCCTGAAGGCAGGGTCTATAATAATAATAATAATAATAATAATAGCTGTTTCTTTTATAGCGCCTTACCAGTTACAATGTAACCGTCCAAAGCGCTTACAGCATAATTATATACCCCGGTCACTGGATTCAGATGCGATTCTGCACATTACAGTGCACATTCTCCACTCCTCTGGGGAGGATTCCGGCCAGTCGCCTGTTTCCAAGCGCGCACATGCTAATCCAACCACAAAGACGTTCGCATCTTCCCGGGTTCCCATTTAACACCTGAGTGGAGAGAAGCAATGTAGATAAAATGCCGGGGTTCGAACCCACGACCTTTGCATTCCCAGTCAAGTGAATGAACCACTCGACTACGAAACCTCTGCATGTCCCTATACGGACATGATTGTAAGCATCCTTGAGTTCGATGGAATTATGAACCTACTACTACTACTAATAATAATAATAGTAATTACAATGATAAAAATATGTAAGATGTGTAAGGCGCCAAATCAACTTGATATCAAATGCTCAAGACACATCAAGTGCGAAAGACGGAAAAAGTAAAGCACTTATAGTGTAATGTTATTCCTCTGCTCTTTTTTCAAATGTCTTACCTTATTCTATCCTATTACCTTCTCCTACTCTCTTTCTCAGTCACTCTTCCTCCCATCTATCCCAGTCATTCATTCTCCCTTTTAATACCTACTTTTCCTTATCACGACAATAAACATGTAGTATCAGAACGATCTAATCACTGAATGTTTTTAGGATTCCAGAAGTTTTATAATCAAAGATTTGTATTTATAATCTATGTCTCTTATTTGATATTACATTACATTTATTTATCTATAGTCTATGTATATATTCCTATGTTATATTATGTTATACATTTACATGTATTTTTTTTTATTATTCAGGGTCCTCAATCTGTCAATGAAAGAAGTTTTTAAACTGAAGAGCATACACTGCTTAAATAAAAACTGTAAATAAAGACATAATAATTAACAGAATCATCTTGCATTCATTGAGAGGATTCAAATTAAGGAATGGTTCATGTACGGACCATCATCACAAAGAGGAAGAACTATAAACTAATGAAGAGATTACATGCATTGGCAAAACCAGACATTTATTTCACGATGTTTCTCTTCTATGTCTCTCCTTCTTCTCCTTTCTCCTCAAATCTATTTTAAATCAATCTCATAACGAGGAACACAAAAAAGAGAGATTTGTGAAGAAACTTTATTTTGTGTGTGTATATTGTGGGAAAAGGAGAACACTCATACTTACATGTTTGGCAGTTAACACCTGATGTATCGGCAGGACACATACATGTGTAGCCATCTACTTCATCAATACACGTACCCCCATTTTCACATGGGAGACGCGCACACTCGTCGATGTCTGAAAATAACAAACAGCGTAATAGGTTTCACTTCATACTTCTTATTCCTTATTTCTATACAGTTAGAAAATATTTAATTATTTAAGAGATAGCATTATTTTCAAATAATTTGATTGTATTTCTGTTTTAGAGATAACAGTTCGAAGAGTTTTATTGAAGTTTTTCTTGAAGGAGTGCATAATAGGTAGTGTTGGAAACACATTCCTCCGTAGTTATGGTAATACGTGTCGAATGTTGATGCCGGGCGTTCGGAGAAAATCACGGCATTGGAATGAAGTTGTTCATTCCTGATGAGAATCATTATCCGACGTGATGTATGAGACAGGATTTACGAGACACAAAAAATGTGTAATACAGCCCAGAATACAACTCAGAAAGGTGGACTTTTATTGTGTTGGAATGACCACTACGACAAATTTCAATGTACGCCAACGCAAGGCATTTTATCTAGATACATGTATATAGCTGCTCTCCATCCAGGTAAAGATTCAATATACACTGTAAAAACTGAAGTGCTACTTTTTCGGTGCACGTATAGTGACTGCACCTGAAATGCTGTTTTAGCACTTGTAGTGTGCTAATTTACCAGCAAAAAAAGAATGTGACCGTGGCGAGCCTCGAACCAGGTTCCGCTGATTGAGAGGCGCTGACGTTACCGATAGACTAACGAAAGCTTTTTGCAATCCAGTTTAGTCATGGGAGTCAAGTAGCTAACATGAACTATGTGGTGTGGTAAATTCACTATATAACAATATCATCTGCTCTAAATCGTACGATGTAAGTCTAGCGGTAATGCCAGCAATTCTCGATCAGCGGAACCTGGTTCCAGTTTTTTTTTAATGAATGTTTAGCAGTTTAAGGAGCCGGTCCAGCTCCCGTGAAAGTGCTGAAATAGCACGCTGTGTGCATTCCAATAGCACTCTGAGTGCAGTCCCTATGCAAGCTCTCAGAAAGTGCTAAATTCAGCCGTCCTGGTGCTGAAAACAGCACTTAAGTTTTTAGAGTGTAGGATTCAAACGTCAGTGTAGTTGGGTATGCGTGTGTGTGCCTGTAAAATTGTGTCTGGCTTTGAATGCTCCCCAGGGACGTGGAGAGCTTGCGCTGAATGTGCGGGATAACCACTGAATCCCAAGCCCGGGGTAATTATGTGACCAGTGCTAACGTACCATCAAAGGGAAATCCAACCTTAATGGCAAGTTGCTCTGAATGAAAGAGGAAAAATCAGAGAATCAGATTGGTGAAAGTTTGAACGAAATCGGACAAACAATAAGGAAGTTATAAATTTTTAAAATTTGTAATCACTATACATATGGGAATTTCAAATTGGCCGATTAGGTAACATCACTGTGATGTATGTAGTTGCTTATTACTCAGGATTTTTTTTTCTTTCATGAGGACCTATACCAATGCAAAAGCGATCTCCAATATATTTTGAGTACTGCCCCTCGGGTAAAGGCGCTTCGGAGAAAACTGCAAATTAATTATATTTTTGTGTACCACAAACGGGAGAGTTGTCCACAAGTATGTCACAATCGACTGACCAAATTGCCAATTTTGAGATTTGCATAGATGTAGTGATCTCATTTTTCAAACATTCATAACTTTCTTATTCCTTGTCCGATTGCTCTCAAACATTCACGATCCTGTTTTTCTTAATTTTCCGCTTTCACACAAATCAACTTATCACGAAGGTTGGATTGCCCTTTCAGTGGTTATACACATGTAACTATTTAAAATGTATTATTCTTAATGAAACGGAACACTGATTCCCCTTAAATTAAGTTTGATCATTATCTTTCAGTTACGGGAAGTTTCTTTTTTCTGAAATTCCTTACAATTTAAGAATTCACCTTCAACAATTCCGATGAGAATGAGTATTAATGATGGGGAAGGAATTGACACTTACCAACATCACAATTAAGACCAATCCACCCAGCAGCACAGTTACATGAGTAGCTGTTGATCTTATCGTTACATGTACCTCCATTCTGACATGGTGTGCTTACACACTCGTTGATGTCTGTTTGGTAGAGATAGAAAGAGATATATGACAGAGAGAGGGAGAGAGAAAGAGAAAGAGAGAGAGAGATTGAGTGGGGGATACACAAAGATAGCGATAATAAAAAGAGGGAAAAAAGAGGATAGAAATATAAAGCTAACGAGGAAGACAGATAGACAAATAGAGAGAAAAAGAGAGATGGAGAATGGAGGGAAAGTGAAAGAAAAGTTTGGATAGGTAGGTAGAGAGAGAGAAAGCCGAGTGAGACGCGACGTTAATCTCGGTTCTGGATCAAATCCGGGTGGTCCGAACAAGCTCCAGATTAGGGCTAGTATGGTTAGGGTTGCTGTTGGGCTTTACGTTTGGATTAGGGTTAGGTTTAAGTGTAGAGTTGGGTCCAGGATTGAAGTTAGTGTTAAGGATCAGGATTTAACAGCCCAGCTATTGTTGTCTGAGCATGTGTCGAAAAATCCAAATCAGTTTACTAAAACCACAGATTCGAGGGATAGATCTTGCATAAGAATCACTTTTATTTTAAGCTGATCCTTCGGGATTCTATGTCGATGCGTGTTCAAGCGACAAATTGCTCCGCGGGCAATATCCTACACTAACCGAATTCCTAACTTTACTTCTGAATTGTAATCCCAACCCGGACCCAATGTCTTTTACGAAGCAAAACACGGAGTACATGTCTGATCAATGCCCCGCTTCTCTACATTCTTTATGTGGCATATCACAGAGTGCGTCTTTCCTTCATAGACGTTTTGTATGTGTATTTTAACAATGTAAATTTGTATTTTCCATGGTGAGAGTAGATAAGTGAACTTTGAACTTCGAACAATGGAAGAAAGAAACCAGCTACACCAAACACTTACTTATCTGACAGTCGTCTCCGGAGAAGCCAGGTATACAATCACACGTGTAAGCATTGATTTCGTCATTACATGTACCTCCATTCATACACGGGTTGGTTGGACCACAGTCATCAATATCTGGATAAAAAATAATACGAAAGTTGGTCAATTGTGAATGCCTAACAATTTAGATATTCTTTTGCTAGTCTCTTGTCCATTACAATGACTTGAAATATTTTATAATTTATCAAACTTAATCAAGTTACCTATTTTCCTAACGTTCACTTTGTAAAGTTACTCGAATTTGATATCTGTCTGTAAAACCTAGTTGTTTCATCAATCTTCTAAACTACAAATGCTAGCTGTTTTGACGATGGATGGGAACATTTGCGAGTATGACGTTTTCGCCGAGCATTAGAAAATGTACATGATGGAGTCTGGTTTTGAGATATAGTCGCTTCTCTTTGCCATGTAGTCGCCTTTCTCTGTTACAAGTGAATTCATTCATTGCAGTGCTGAAGAAGTTATTTGTTGGTTTCAGGTCATACGAAGCCTATTTTGTTTTTTTATATTAAAAAAATAAATGTTGAACATTTTTTGAGCGGCAGCAAAGCAATGTGATTGGCTTATCTCAGACTCTCCTTGCAGGGAATGATGGTATGACAGGCTGTCAACAGTTGTCTGTTGATATCTTATAGGCTTTAGTCACAATTAATTGCCCAATGTACAAACAAATGTTGCAGCACATTTACATGAATACGTCTAAAAGACTTGCATGGAGAAACATTAATTCATGTCTTTGAAATTCCACCACACAAAAGGATAACAAAATAATAATTACATGTAATTCCTAAACACTTGAAATAAGTGATAATCCCGTTTCACACGAGGCATCATTTACATTGCGTTATTACGTACGCTAATCTAGCCTGTGACGGAAGGCAATTTATAGCCCGTACACCAGTAATTCAACACAATATTGCCCTGGTCATATTGCAATATCTTTATAGACTGTCACATGACCCGTCAAAGACCGGAACAGGCACCGACGCACAGTGGGCCAGGTGTGAGCAAAAGTGCGCCAAAATAGGGGTTTGGTCAATGAAACAGAATTATTTTTTTTTACGTTCTATGCAAAGATTACAATGTGTAGAACACCCCTGAGCAGCATTTCTTCTTGAAATTAATTTTAAGTGGGTCATTTTTATTTTAAAAGACCCGAAACTTTGATTATTTGTTATGCATTGTGTAAAATGCAATACTGCGTTTTATTAAAGGTTTTCGCCAAACGGGTTGTTTAATGCACTTCAAATTGAACATGCTTATTTCAGAATAGTTATTTTAAATAATGATAGAGTTTGCAGGCGAACTCTTATTCCTCTCGAAAGTAAGTTTGGATGAAACACAAAATATTGGGGGGAAAATAGCATTTTTTTTTTCATGCCCAAAGATGGTCAAAATTTCCGTCGATTTCCGCGCTGAAAATATCATGATCGTCTTTCTCATAGTTCATGCTTTACACTGATACCAAATTTGTGACCCGCCGCCTCAAAACCTACAATAAGTCGCACGGACCACAACGTAGCAAACAGCCAAAAATAGTAAATTTGCTTGAATCAGTCGATTTTTTGTTTTTGATAGAAATGGGTAGTTTAATTATCATTCTATTATGTCTCAAGTTTGTGAGTCGTAATTCGACTTAGAAATATGTTTTGGGGGCATTTTAAAATGACTCCTTTTTTTCACCTGTCGAGCTAATGAATGTTTGGAGAGCTTTTGTAATACTTTCATTCAATGCCAAATTACTACTTTACCTCTAAAGGTATTAAATTGATTTTTGGAGTGAGTAATGAATAGGTCCTCTTGGAGCAGTGTGCCAAAATTCAGCCTAATCTGATAATCCCTTCATACCAGTTTATATGGACATTTGAATACCCAGTTTTACTTGGCCGCACATACAGAGCGAAGGTTTAGCACTCTTTTGTTCCGAACTTAAATGGCCATTTTCTCTGAATAGGAGTTATTGATTGCTGGTTACATACTGATTCTAAATGTGATATTTAAAGGTGTTATCATTGAGTAAACTAGGCAAGTGACATAGCATTGGAAAGCAGAGAATCTCTACTTTCTGAAAATGTATAAAACAAAAAAATAATTTTGGCGACTTATTGTAGGTTTTGAGGCGTCGGGTCACATTTGCCTGCTACTTTTTGCAACTTTTTGAGTAAGAACCCATTTTCCACCCGCATGTTCGCCCCTTTCTTTTGCCTAAATCATATAATATGCGATAGAAGCGCGCCATGTGTTCATAAAAATGCGCAGGCAATGCACACACAGCAAAGAATATAAACGTTAGGCCTAAATATGCTTTTTGACATGAGTACCGAAATAAGCTTTAATAGTCTTCTGGCCCTTTTTAGATGATGGGACATGTCAGAAAACAACTTATATCCTAACATATGGATTGCATTTCAGTCTTTAGTCCAGTCTTAAGTGGTAGAACACTCGTCATCCAAGAAGAGATTCCCAAGTTTCCTCAGTGAAGTTCGGAAACAAAAAGTGGAGGGAAACATAACAGAAAACGAAAACTGAGATAGAAAAAGAAAATATAGAGAGAGATGGAGAAGGACAGAGAGAGAGAAAAAAAAAAAGATCAAAGAAAGAGAGAGAATTATAAGAGAAGGGGCGACTGGGGCGGCATGTTCATCACAATCTGTGGATAGGATTTAAATGTTTACATCAAGCGGGTGCCTAAATTGATCTGATTTCTTTTATCAAACATTGCAGTTTTATTTTGATGCCAAAGATGTTCAGTGGTTTTCAGTATTCTAAGGCATGCTCAACTTTTTAGAATGTTATATCCCGAGGAAGTTGTTCTATTTTGTTCTATTCTTCGTTTAAGGTAAGACTTATCCTGTTATTATTAATAACCTTTAAGTGTAAATATAGTTCATGTTTGTGATATTGCTAATTTTTTATATAAATAGAATAAGTTTCTGTTATGATGTAGGGTAAGATGGAGATCTGATATTTTCAATATCCGTAATGCTCCTATTTTGTATAACATAAACAATTGCTTGCTTCCAAGCCAAAATTCTTTAAACGACCCACCCTTGTCAAACAATGTGAAGTTTCTCTTCTTTCAAAAATGCGCTGGACTGTAGAGAATTTGTTTCTTTCCTACAATAAATGAAGTCCAAAAGGCAAGATTTAGCTCGCCTTTTGAGTGCATTATTTATTTTATCTACACGTATCCCATCTATCTATCTATTATATCCATCTATCTTTTCATACACGCATCCCTCTATCTATTCATCTATCTACCTGTATTCCTCTACCTGTATATCTTTATAAAAGATATATTTTTATGTAAGCATGTTTCTTATTTGCAATTAGTTTTTCATTTATTTTAATGACAGTCATGTAGTTTAAACTTCATACCGGTTGTTTATAATCAATATAATTTTGAAAGCAAAAGGACTTAAAATATGCATGGACTTTATCAGTCAGTATTAGGATTTTGATAACTCGATAGTACCTACAGAGTTACATTTTAGTGATACAGGTACGCTTGTCTTTCGCAAAGTTCTCAAGGCTCTTTCATTTTTTAGAAACTTCATTAAAAAAAATAAAATTAATAACTCACACTATGAACATGGCGAACAAAGAAGCCAGGTGCGGATCCAGAGGGGGGGGGGGGGGGGGCGCAAGGAGCGTGCGCCCCCCCGTTTTGTCTGACAAAGTATGCCCCCGGACCCCCTAGATGGCTTTCTCAGTGTGCGCCCCCCCCCCCTTTCTGAAAATCCTGTATCTGCCCCTGGAAGCGGACAAAATATACAGCTCCTCATTGTACCTTCCACACTTGCTCTGGTGGACAAAAGAACATACCTTCATTGCTATTATATAAAAATATGTAGAACAGGTGTCACATGCATATTCACCTGTTCTACTTATTTTACATAATAGCAATGAAGGGATGGTCTTTTGTCTACCAGAACAATTGTGGAGGGTACAATGAGGAGCTGTATATTTTGTCCACTCACTTTTGTCATCGTGTTCATAGTGTAATTTTTCAGTTAGCTGAATATTATTACTTTATTATTATATGCACTATCAAAGTTTACTTTCAAGTAATGACATCATACATTGCAAATTTCTCATTATTATAAATAGTTTCCAGTAGGGCGCCCCCCCCCCCCTTTAAGTCACTCTACGTACCATATGTCTGAGCTTTAAGTTAACCGTTTTCACTTGTTGATATACAAGCGTAGAGATCGCATTATCAATTTTCTAAAGTAGGATAATCATTGTAATACGAGAAATATGCTATTTTCCACTGGATTTTGGCAGCCAATCAGAAATCGGTATTTTAATGACGTCATAGGTATTCAAAAATATTTTCATCGGATTCTACGGGTCTGAATACCCATAGACCCATCATCTAAGTTTAAATTTTAAGTAAAACTCAGTGAATATGAATTTTGGCGCACTTTGGGCCAGACTGGCTCCACTGTGCGACGCAGTCCTAAGCTATGTCATTCAAAAGACGCCTCGTGTTAATTTCCGTTGCCCACGCTACATCATTTGCCAAGTTTGCCTGACCGCGCCAGTCACTGACGTAATACTACGTCAGGAAAATAACACCTCGTGTGTGTAATCGGCATAATGTAATGAATTGATTGCATACTTAATTCACACCGCAGTCCTTCGAACCCTGTGCCTGTGCAGAAGCACACGTATAAGTCAATCCCGTTGATACAGATACCATTATTCAAACACGGCCAACTTGCACATGCATTGACATCTAAAACATATAAAGAAACAAAATGACAGAAATAATCACTTCGTCAAATGAGAATTGTTATTTATGATAGAATATGGTGGGTACGACTCATCCTACTCAATCTGAAAACTTGCACATGTTCTACATAAATAATATTTTACATTTTCCCTGCAAACTGCTACAATTCCTATACCTCTTAGGTTTAATACATGTACATATCACAATCACCTGCGCAGATTTAGTAGTGTTGGAAACAGACGATTTTCACTACTTTTCGTGACTCTACAATTTTGACATTGGTAGTATGTTGATGTTTATTAAGACTTTTCGTGCTGAATGAAGACTTGTATATGAATCAATCGATTAATATCAGACTCATCAATATATATGTGTATAAATGACTTTAAGAATGACTTTAATTTATTGATGGGAAAGGATTTGACACTAACCAACATCACAATTAAGACCAGTCCATCCAGCAGCACAATTACATGTGTAGCTATTGATCTCATCGTTACATGTTCCTCCATTCTGACATGGTGCACTTACACACTTAATGATGTCTGTTTGGTAGAGATAGAAAGAGACAAATAACAGAGAAAGGAATAAAGAGATAGAGAGCGAGAAAGAGAGATAAAGAGAGATAAGGGGAGATAAGGGGAGAGAAAGAGAGAGAGATTGGGAGGGGATACACATAGACAGGGAGAGTGATTGTAACAGAAAGCGGGAGAAAAAAGGGATAGACATATAGAGACAGAGAGGAAGACGGATAGGTAAATAAATAACAAAGAGAGAGATGGAGAATAGAGGAATAGAGAAAGAGGTTTGGATAGGTAGAGAGAGGAGAAGAAAGAAAAGCGAGGTGGAAGCGACGTTCGTAAAAACGGTTTAATCTCGGTTCTGGATCAAATCCGTCTATTCCAAACAAAATCCGGATTAGGGCTGGCATCGTTAGGGTTGCTGTTTGGCTTTACGTTTGGATTAGGGTTAGGTATGAATATAGAGTCGGGTGCAGGGTTAAAGTTAGTATTTTAATTAAGTATTTAAAAAAGATTAGGAGGATTTGACAGCCTAGCTATTGTTGTCTGAGCGTGTGTCGAAGAATCTAAATCAGTTCCCTAATACCACTTTAGTTTCAAGGGATAGATCCTGGATCAGAACCTTTTATATTTTAAGCTGATCCTTCGGGATTCTATGTCGATGCGTGTTCAAGCGACAAATTGCTCCGCGGGCAATATCCTACACTAACCGAATTCCTAACTTTACTTCTGGACCACACACTCTACCTAACCCCAACGCTAATCTTAAAGCTAACCTAAAAATAAATTGGAATCCCAACCCAGACCCTATGATGAAGCAAAACACGGAGTACATGTCTGATCAATGACCCGCTTCTCTACATTCTTTATGTGGCATATCACAGTGTGCGTTTTTCCTTCATAGACGTTTTGTATGTGTATTTTAACAATGTAAATTTGTATTTTCCATGGTGAGAGTAGATAAGTGAACTTTGAACTTCGAGCAATGGAAGAAAGAAACTAGCTACACCAAACACTTACTTATCTGACAGTCGTCTCCAGAGAAGCCAGGTATAC
Source organism: Heliocidaris erythrogramma (assembly GCA_025617745.1). NCBI lineage: Eukaryota > Metazoa > Echinodermata > Echinoidea > Camarodonta > Echinometridae > Heliocidaris > Heliocidaris erythrogramma. The sequence goes on along the minus strand of CM046857.1, from coordinate 26,455,743 downwards.
AATCACACGTGTAAGCATTGATTTCGTCATTACATGTACCTCCATTCATACACGGGTTGGTTGGAGCACAGTCATCAATAACTGGATAAAAATAATACGAAAGTTGGTGAATTGTGAATGCCTTACAATTTAGATATTCTTTTGCTTGGCGATAGTCTCTTTTCCATTACGATGACTGGAAATATTTTATCATTTTATCAAACTTAATCACGTTACCTATTTTCCTAATCTTCACTTTGTAAAGTTACTCGAATTTGATAGGTTTGTATAAATATATATTTAAAACCTAGTTGTTTCATCAATCTTCTAAACTAGAAGTGCTAGCTGTTTGACCATGAATGGGAAAATTTGTATGTTGATGTAAGATATTTCGTGCTGAATTAAGACTTGTATATGAATCAATCGATTACTATCAGACTCATCAATATAATTATCTGTGTAGAAATGACTTTAAGAATGACTTTTATTTTTCTCTCTTTTACCTCTTACGAGGAACTTTATTCATATATCAATAACATATATTTACAGAATATTTACATAGCCAAAATAAATCATTGATAACATTAAAAGTTAAAGATACTGCAGTACTTGATCAATTGCCTTTAAATCATGGTATTTACGAATAAATTTACAGCTCAGATATTAACGTAATTCCAACTTAACATTTATCCACATGGCTTTAGCCGTAGCATTAGCTCTTGTTTTTTTCCATGAATTATTAACATATTCTTTATAAATAACATATTGTGCAAAATTTATAATGATATTAATCATGAAATTCTTTTCATCTGCGATATTGAATCCAATTATCATAACAATATTATCAACTTTTACTTCTTTCTGATATATATAAAAAAATCATTCGTTCAATAATTTTCCACAAGATCTTTACTCTCTTGCATTCAAATAACATATGCATTGTTGTATCTTGACAATTACATATATTACATTGGTTATCACTTAAAATATTCCATTTGAATAAATTGTCTTTTGACGGTAGTATTCTGTGAAAAAGCTTGAAATTAAATTGCTCAATTTTTTTATCTTTTATATACTTAAATTTGAAGAACATAAGTTTATCCCATACAAAATCATCCTTTAATTTCAAACACTCAATCCAATAATTAAAATAGTATGGTTCCAACTGTTTCAACTCAGTGAATAAATTATTGTAATGTTTGGCTTTCATAGTTCTTATATTAATTAAATCGCCAGTAGAAATTTCAAACAAATTGTACTCCGCAAACTGTCTATCTTTTGTTTTATTTAACCAAATTATCGGGAATATTTTTTTTAATTTTGATAGCTCAAAAATGACACAATAAATTTTTTGATTCAAAATCATTTAAAATATCATTAAAGGGATACGCCACCGGGCGGCCATGGGGAAAGTCAGGATTGCGTAAGCCCCATTCACTCGTACACAAAGTTTGTGCGACGAACGCGTCCGTTGGACTAAGTGGGATTACATTTCGACTGCACGAAGCCGACCGAATCTCGCACGAGAGCTCGAGCTCAGGCGGAGCGTGCATGTTTGTGCGGCGACCAGTTTATCCGAGGTTTGCGCCTCGCGGGGCAACGGCATGATCAGGTAACGATCACGGTGCCCTCTCGCGGCATTAAAACGTCCACAATCTGCGGGTTGAGTATCCCTTTAACTTCCTTCCAACGTCCATCTATTATTACTTGTTTAACACTTATGATTCCCATATCGCTCCATCTTTTGAAGAACAACATTTTGTTATCATATTTTATATTGCTATTATTCCAAATAATTTGATTTCCGATATCTTTTACCTTTAATAAGTCAATGAATCTAATGGATGCCCAAACACTTAATAGATCCAAATAAAATTGAGGTAAGTTATTTTGTTTGCCAACACGCACAAAATCTTTGTCTTGACAGTTAAATCTCAAAAATAAAGGGAATCCACCTTACTTACTGGTCCAGTAAGAAAAAAGAGATTTCCAAGCTCCTTTATACTATCACTAAGAAATTTTAAAATTTCCATGATAATCGTAACGAATTAAATTTTGATTCAATATCAACCATTTCTAGTCCCCTATTTAGCACTTTATTTATACATACATTTCTTTTTACTTTGTCTTTTCTTGAATGCCATAAATAAAGAATACATTTGCTTATTCAACTCTTTAATAATGTACTTGGGAACTCTAACTGCCGTAGCAATATAAACAAATTGCGATGCAATTAAAATTTTCAATACTGTAACTCTTCCAAAATATGTCAATTACGCATTTTCCATAAGTTCAAAATATTCTTTACTTTCTCTATCCTTCCTTTCCAGTTTAGTCTCTCTACCTCAACATGATTTTTACCCACATACACTCCTAAACACTTTACCGGTTGATCGGTTACATTTACATCATCTAATTCGATTGTATCCATTAATTTCATTATGTTTGATTTATTCCAGTTCACTAAAGGCCCTGCTTTTTTGCCAAACTCATTGACATCAGACATTACATTTTTCATTGAGAAGGCAGAGTCTACAAATATAATAGTGTCATCTGCATACTGAGCAATTTTTATCTCTTTGGTATTTTGTTCATCTTTTTTCCCAAGTGGTATGTGTATACCGGTAATGCTTTTGTTTTGTTTTATTTTTTCAGTCAAGACCTCTCCAACTATTATAAATAAAAGTGCAGATAAAGGGCAGCCCTGACGTACACCACGTTTAATATCAAACTTTTTTGACAACCATCCGTAATTTAATACTCTCCCATTGGCATTTTGATATAAGGTATTAATCCAACGGACAAACGATTCATTAAAATTCATTTTCCGCAAAGTTTTGTACAAAAAGGTATGAGTGACATTATCAAACGCTTTACGGAAATCCAAAAACATTATAATTCCTTATTGATTCTTAACAGTACAATAATCAATGACATCTTGCACCAGTCGAATATTTTCTGTAGATGCCCTATGTTTCATAAATCAAGTTTGGTCATCAGATATAATATAATGAATTATACGTTTAAGTCGAATAGATAAAGCACGAGCAGCGATTTTGTAATCTATATTAAGCAATGATATGGAACGCCAATTGTCCAAACAAGATTTATTACCTTTTTTGTACAACAACGTGAGAATGGCTTGCCTTAGGGTTAATGACAACGTACCTCTTTCATAACCTTTATTAAGACTGCCAATTAACATTTCTTTTACATCGTTCCAAAAGTGCCTATAGAATTCAGCGCCAAGCCATCGCTTCCAGGTGACTTATTAACATTCATGGATAAAAGGGGTTCCCAAATTCTTTTTCTGTAAGGTCACCTTCACATTCATTAGCCTGCTCTTCTGTTAGAGTAAGAAGCACTAAACCTTCAAAATAATCATCATGATCAGTATTTTTTTCTTCTTTTTGTAAAGGTTTGAGTAAAATTCGTGTATCTTTGAAAGTAATTTTCTATTATCTTGAACAATTTTACCTTTGACTTCAATGTAATCAATTTCTTTTCTTTTGCCTCTTTTTTTTCAAGCTGTAAAAAATATTTAGAAGATTTCTCCCCATGCTCAAGCTTTCCCGTGATCTAATAAATGCACCTTCACATTTATATTTATACCAAACATCAACTTCCTTTCTTAATTTTTGCATTTTTTCAACATTATTTGGACAGAACGTAGCATCTATCGTTTCACGTGTATCCTTATAGTCCTTTTCAAGTTTATTGATATATTTTTTCTTATTCATGTACGTTTGTTTTACATATTTCATACTAAATTATTTTATCTTAATTTTACACATTTCCCATTTCATTTGCTGATCTAAATATGAAAATTCATAATTCATACTCCGTATTACTTTCCTAATCGCATTTATATATGTAACATCATTTAAAAGAGAATTATTTATTTTCCAGTATCCCTTTCCTCTTTTCTTTTCGGAAGCTTTTAGTTTTAAAGAAATATCGTTATGGTCACATTTCAACGCTGGTCTTATGTCTGTAGAATATATTAAACATTTAGCATCTCTTGAAATTAACCAGTAATCTAGTCTAGAGAAAATGCCCAGCGTCATTTGTCTCCATGTAAATTGTTTCTTATCAGGGTAAAATTTTCTCCAGATGTCGATTAATTTATGCTTTTGCTGTAATCGTTTAAATTCTTTCTTTAAAACATATGCATGAGACATGCCCCAGGTGTCTTTCATTCGGTTTTGTACGCTATTCCAGTTACCACTGAATATTAAAATATCATTTGTCTTTATAACTTTGTTTAACCAATTGTTTAAGAGTTTATAGAATTCTTTTTTCTCAGCAATTTTTGTTGGTGCAAAGACATTCAAACAAAAATATATGTTATTTTGGTACTGAAAACGTAAAGCTACGATTCTTCCACCATTCTTTGAATGCGAATTCAAAATAATGAAAGTTGCACTTTTATTTTCTTCTTTGTTACGGCTACTCATCTCTTCATTACATAGATTATTTTTTATCAAAATTGCAACTCCTTTGGAATGATTTGTTCCATGGTTGAATAAACACAACCTTTCCATTCATTACGAATTATCATCTTATCATCAAGATTGCCAAAGGTAATCTTCCTTGGTAGGGGGTGGGTTGGTGGAATAATGTAGAGGATTCTGTCCCCATTCAAACAGCTGGTCAACTGACCATTTACGCGTAACTTCTGCCGATAGATCTCCCCTTTGATATCATGTTTCCGTGCTAGGATTTCTCCTCTAATGACGTCATCGCTGAGTGACAAAGGGATCTCTTTGACGACTACCCTTGTAAGATGTTCATCCCTGAGCTTCGTGAAAGGGTTGACGTCATGAATAGGCACATACGTATCACGCAATTCAAGACCGTTTGCAATAAGAAGGACTCTATCCTAGTGTGAACTCAGATTCTCCACAGGTGCCGAATTTCTTGAATACCAGCGATGTCTTCAGGTTGTATAACCTTTAGAATACTCTTGTACAGCTCCTCTCCTGTAAGAGATTTCCTATCTACATTTCGAACATCACTTGAACGTAGGAACACTGGTTTGGGTCCTTTCGGCAAGAAAGCTCCGGGAGTGGTGTCACCTTCTCGGCATACATGATATACACACAGAAAATAGTTATCAAAGTTTACTCACTAAGCAAGAGATGTCCTGTCAGAAAACTTAGTACAAAAGGTCCACCAACGTTTAATAAAGATCTTCTTGCTATTTCAAAGATAGATAAACTTCTATAATCTAGGATTTACAAACAGACGATTGGTACTACAAAACTTAAAGATAACATTTAACAAATTCATAGTGACGAAGCTGTTCGACCTGCACTCATCGGGTCACAACGCAGGAATGAGAGAAAATACAAGAAAATACAAAAGTCAAGGAAGGGTGTGTATAGCGACCCGGGTAGGATCCGGGCACGCTAGAATAATCGAAGCGCTTGTACAAACTCTTTTTGTCGGCACAATAGCGGATCTCTCGACTGAATGAACAACGCTTCTAAGAGAGTTTGTACAAGCGCTTCGATTATTCTAGCGTGCCCGGATCCTACCCGGGTCGCTATACACACCCTTCCTTGACTTTTGTATTTTCTTGTATATTCTCTCATTCCTGCGTTGTGACCCGATGAGTGCAGGTCGAAAAGCTTCGTCACTATGAATTTGTTAAATGTAATCTAGGATTTCGAAGGATTTCGAACAAATTGAACAGAGGATGCTAAAATGGTGTCTTGACACCACGAGTGCGCCCTCTATCTATCTAAGAATGACTTTAATTATTTTATTAATGATGGGAAAGGATTTGACACTTACCAACATCACAATTAAGACCAGTCCACCCAGCATCACAGTTACATGTGTAGCTATTGATCTCATCGTTACATGTTCCTCCATTCTGACATGGTGCGCTTACACACTCAATGATGTCTGTTTGGTAGAGATAGAAAGAGACAAATAACAGAGAAAGAAATAAAGAGATAGAGAGCGAGAAAGAGAAATAAGGGGATATAAGGGGAGAAAGAGAGAGAGATTGGGAGGGGATACCCATAGTCAGGGAGAGTGATTGTAACAGAAAGCGGGAGAAAAAAAGGATAGACATATCGAGACAGAGAGGAAGAGGGATAGATAAATAGATAACAAAGAGAGAGATGGAGAATAGAGGAATAGAAAAAGATGTTTGGATAGGTAGAGAGAGGGGAAGAAAGAAAATCGAGGTGGTTTGGACGTTCGTAGAAACGGTTAATCTCGGTTCTGGATCAAATCCGTCTATTCCGAACAAAATCCGGATTAGGGCTGGCATCGTTAGGGTTGCTGTTTGGCTTTACGTTTGAATTAGGGTTAGGTATGAATGTAGAGTCGGGTGCAGAGTTAAATTTAGTATTTTAATTACTAATACTTTTGTATTTTCTTGTATTCTCTCATTCCTACGTTGTGACCCGATGAGTGCAGGTCGAAAAGCTTCGTCACTATGAATTTGTTAAATGTTATCTTTAAGTGTTGTAGTACCAATCGTCTGTTTGTATATTTTAATTAAGTATTTAAAAAAAATGAGGAGGATTTGACAGCCTAGCTATTGTTGTCTGAGCATGTGTCGAAGAATCCAAATCAGTTCCCTAATACCACTTTAGTTTCGAGGGATAGATCCTGCATCAGAACCACTTTTATTTTCAGCTGATTCTTCGGGATTCTATGTCGATGCGTGTTCAAGCAACAAATTGCTCCGCGGGCAATATCCTACACTCACCGAATTCCTAACTTTACTTCTGGACCACACACTATACCTAGCCCTAACGCTAATCTTAAAGCTAACCTAAACATAAATTGGAATCCCAACCCAGACCCTATATCTTTGATGAAGCAAAACACGGAGTACATGTCTGATCAATGACCCGCTTCTTTACATTCGTTACGTGGCATATCACAGTGTGCGTTTTTCCTTCATAGACGTTGTGTATGTGTATTTTAACAATGTAAATTTGTATTTTCCACGGTGAGAGTAGATAAGTGAACTTTGAACTTCGAACAATGTAAGAAAGAAACTAGCTACACCAAACACTTACTTATCTGACAGTCGTCTCCGGAGAAGCCAGGCATACAATCACACGTATAAGCATTGATTTTGTCATTACATGTACCTCCATTCATACACGGGTTGGTTGGAGCACAGTCATCAATAACTTGATAAAAATAATACGAAAAATGGTCAATTGTGAATGCCTTACAATTTACATATTCTTTTGCTAGGCGATAGTCTCTTGTCTATTACAATGACTGGAAATACTTTATCATTTAATCAAACTTAATCACGTTACCTATTTTCCTAATCTTCACTTTGCAAAGTTACTCGAATTTTATATGTTTGTATGAATATATATTTAAAACCTAGTTGTTTCATCAATCTTCTAAACTACAAGTGCTAGCTGTTTTGACCATGGATGGGAAAATTTGTATGTTGATGTAAGACTTTTCGTGCTGAATGAAGACTTGTATATGAATCAATCGATTACTAACAGACTCATCAATATATCTGTGTAGAAATGACTTTAAGAATGACTTTAATTGTTTTACTAATGATGGGAAAGGATTTGACACTTACCAACATCACAATTAAGACCAGTCCACCCAGCAGCACAGTTACATGTGTAGTTATTGATCTCATCGTTACATGTTCCTCCATTCTGACATGGTGCGCTTACACACTCAATGATGTCTGTTTGGTAGAGATAGAAAAAGACAAATAACAGAGAAAGAAAGAAAGAGATAGAGAGCGAGAAAGAGAGAATGATAACGGAAGATAAGGGGAGAGAAAAAGGAAGAGAGAGAGAGAGAGAGAGAGAGATTGGGAGGGGATACACATATGGGGTGTTGCAAGAAAGTTGCAATCAATTGCAAATTGTAAAGCAAATTAGAACAACCATTCTGAATGGTTCAGGTTCTGCCCATTCAAAAAGATGCGCTTGCAACAATGATTTTGATTGGTCAGTACCGATCAGTTGCAACTTACAATCAATCGCAACTTTCTTGCAACACCCCAATAGTCAGGGAGAGTGATTGTAACAGAAAGCGGGAGAAAATAAGGATAGACATATAGAGACAGAGAGGAATACGGATAGATAAATAGATAACAAAAACGAAAAGCGAGGTGGAATCGCCGTTCGTAGAAACGGTTTAATCTCGGTTCTGGATCAAATCCGTCTATTCCGAACAAAATCCGGATTAGAGCTGGCATCGTTAGGGTTGCTGTTTGGCTTTACGTTTGGATTAGGGTTAGGTATGAATGTAGAGTAGGGTGCAGGGTTAAAGTTAGTATTTTAATTAAGTATTTTAAAAAGATTAGGATTTGACAGCCTAGCTATTGTTGTCTGAGCATGTGTCGAAGAATCCAAATCAGTTCCCTAATACCACTTTAGTTTCGAAGGATAGATCCGGCATCAGAACCACTTTTATTTTAAGCTGATCCTTCGGGGTTCTATGATGCATGTTCAAGCGACAAATTGCTCCGCGGGCAATATCCTACACTAACCGAATTCCTAACTTTACTTCTGGACGACACACGATACCTAACCATGGATGACCTTGACCATGGATGGGATGAGCATGACGTTTTCGTCGAAAGGAAAATTACAAATTGTACATGAGCTTTTTGATGGAGTCTGGTTTTGAGATCTATCGGTTCTCTTTGCCATGTAGTCGCCTTTCTCTGTTACAAGTGAATTTATTCATTCCAGTGCTGAAGAAGTTCTTTGTGGGTTTCAGGTCATACGAAGCCTGTTTTGTTTTTTCTTATAAAAATAAATGTAGAATATTATTTGAGCGGCATCAAAGCAATTTGATTGGCTTATCTCAGACTCTCCTCGCAGGGAATTATGGTATGACAGGCTGTCAACAGTTTTATGTTGATATCTTATAGGCTTTAGTCACAATTAATTGCGCAATGTACAAATAAATATTGCAGCACATCTACATGAATTCGTCTAAAAGGCTTCCATGGAGTGACATTAATTCATATTTTTGAAATTCCACCACACAAAAGGATTACAAAATAATAATTACACGTAATTCCTCAACACTTGAAGAAAGTTTGTTACAAAGTGATAATGCCCGTTGCACACGAGGCATGATTTAGATTGCGTTATTACGTACGCTAATGGAGCATGTGACGTGAAGGCAATTAGCCCGTACACCAGTAATTCAACACAATATTGGCCTGGTCATATTGCAATATCTTTATAGACGATGTCACTCTCACATGACCCGTCAAAGTCCGGAAAAGGCACTGACGCAGTCCTAAGCTAGGTCAATCAAAAGATGCCTCGTGTTAATTTTCGTTGCGCACGCTGCATCATTTGCCACGTTTGCCTGACCGCGCCAGTCACTGACGTAATCCTACGTCTGGTAAATAACACCTTGTGTGTGTAATCAGCCTTTTGACAAGGCCCTCGTGACTTGGCTATTTTTCTCGGCAAGTAAGCTAGTAGTGGCTGCATAACAAGGCTAGCCGCCCAGCCCGGTGGCATTTTTTCCCCCCTGTACCTTTGGGGCTATCCAATCTCAATATTCATGAAAGAGACTACATAGTATCGGACTTGTATTTTCTTACTCAGTTTCACCATATTTTTAAAATCAGCAAAAGAAAATTTCGTAATATATTCCTCTGCCGAGATTCGAACTTGCGGTCCTTTCATCAATAGCGCACCAGATTATCCGACTGCGCCACACAAAACAGCTGCCCAATGGCCTTTACTCGTTTTATCATATCCCTACAGTTCGTTTTCATGAATATTCATGCCGACTAGTCTTGACGGAATAAACCGTATTACTGGTCATGCGCATGCGTACTTTCATCTCTAAGACCCAAAGTCATGAATATTCATATTGGATAGCCCCAAAGGTACAGGAAAACAAATTTAGCAGCCCGGTGAATGCGCGAGACTAAAGTCGCTCGATCGCGCGTTCACCCGGGCCGTGCTGATTCTTTTCGTCGCCGGCTAGTCTCATCTCAGGCACAGCATTACGAGGAAAATTGCCAAGTCACGAGGCTTTGTCAAAAGGCTAGTGTGTAATCGGCATAATGTAATGAATTGATCGCATACTTATTTCACACCGCAGTCCTTCGAACCCTGTGCCTGTGCAGAAGCACACGTAGAAGTCTATCCCGTTGATACAGATACCATTATTCAAACACGGGAAACTTGCACATTCATTGATATCTAAAAAATATAAAGAAAAAAAATGACAGAAATAATCACTTGGTCAAATGAGAATTGTTTCTTATGATACAATATGGTGGGTACGACTCTTACTGCTCAATCTGAAAACTTGCACTTGTGCTCCATAAAGAATATTTTGCATTTTCCCTGCAAAAGACTACAATTCTTATACCTCTTAGGTTAAATACATGTACAAATCACAATCACGTGTGCTGATTTAGTAGTGTTGGAAACAGACGATTCGTCCCTCTACAATTCTGCCATTGTTAGTATGTTGATGTTTATTAAGACTTTTCGTGTTAAAAATGAAGACCTGTATACGAATCAATTGATTACTATCAGACTCATCAATATATCTGTGTAGAAATGACTTTAAGAATGACTTTAATTTATTGATGGGAAAGGATTTGACACTTACTAACATCACAATTAAGACCAGTCCACCCAGCATCACAGTTACATGAGTAGCTGTTGATCCCATCGTTACATGTTCCTCCATTCTGACATGGTGCGCTCACACACTCAATGATGTCTGTTTAGTAGAGATAGAAAGAGACAAATAACAGAGAAAGAAGGAGAGAGAAAGAGAGCGAGAAAGAGAGATAAGGGGAGATAAGGGGAGAGAAAGAGAGAGAGATTGGGAGGGGATACACATAGTCAGGGAGAGTGATCGTAACAGAAAGCGGGAGAAAAAAGGGATAGACATATAGAGACAGAGAGGAATACGGATAAATATATAGATAACAAAGAGAGAGATGGAGAATAGAGGAATAGAGAAAGAGGTTTGGATAGATAGAGAGAGGGGAAGAAAGAAAATCGAGGTGGAAGCGACGTTGGTAGAAACTGTTTAATCTCGGTTCTGGATCAAATCCGGCTATTCCGAACAAAATCCGGATTAGTGCTGGCATCGTTTTGCTTTACAAAAAAAAAATGTTTCCAAATAATAATCCACCCCAAATTTTATTAACCGAAACGGAAATTCTTTTTGCCCAATTGATCGTGGGCCCGGCAGCCACTGTGCAGCGCCAGATCGACGTTGCTCTATCCTTTCAATTGTTGAACGCTAAACAAGGTAGCAGCAAGTCCCATCTTTTAAGGTCTTTTTGGTGTGACGCGAACGAGGTTCGAACCCACGACCTCCCGATTGTGAGGCGGACGCTCTACTGATTGAGCCAACACATCGGTACAAAAAATTATATTAATCTTGGATTCGAACTCACGACATTCCATGTGTGAGGCAGTGACGCTACCGCTAACGTTTGGATTCGGGTTAGGTATGAATGTAGAGTCGGGTGTAGGGTTAAACACTATGAACACGATGACAAAGAAAGCGGACAAAATATACAGCTCCTCATTGTACCCTCCACAATTGTTCTGGTAACAAAAGAACATCCCTTCATTGCTATTGTATAAAATAAGAAGAACAGGTGAATATGCATGTGACACCTGTTCCACATACTTTTACATGATAGCAGTGGAGGGAGGTTCTATTGTCTATATACCAGAGCAAGTGTGGGAGGTACAATGATTTTAATTAAGTATTTAAAAAAGATTAGGAGGATTTGACAGCCTAGCTATTGTTGTCTGAGCATGTGTCGAAGAATCCAAATCAGTTCCCTAATACCACTTTAGTTTCGAGGGATAGATCCTGCATCAGAACCACTTTTATTTTAAGCTGATCCTTCGGGGTTCTATGATGCATGTTCAAGCGACAAATTGCTCCGCGGGCAATATCCTACACTAACCGAATTCCTAACTTTACTTCTGGACGACACACTATACCTAGCCCTAACGCTAATCTTAAAGCTAACCCTAAAACATAAATTGTAATCCCAACCCAGACCCTATGTCTTTGAAGAAGCGAAACACAGAGTACATGTCTGATCAATGACCCGCTTCTGGGCGTTGTGGCGTGCACCTGTAATCCAGCTACCAGTGAAAGTTATAAACTGATTCAGCGGGCCTAGGTTCGAGACTGAGTCACGTCTTTCGAATGGTGACGTTAAAGGTCGGTCCCAGACGTAAATAATCATATCTGATTGATACACGTCTGTAAAAACCCAATTACACACACACACGCGCTTCTCTACATTCGTTACGTGGCATATCACAGTGTGCGTTTTTCCTTCATAGACGTTGTGTATGTGTATTTTAACAATGTAAATTTGTATTTTCCACGGTGAGAGTGGATAAGTGAACTTTGAACTTCGAACAATGTAAGAAAGAAACTAGCTACACCAAACACTTACTTATCTGACAGTCGTCTCCGGAGAAGCCAGGTATACATTCACACGTGTAAGCATTGATTTCGTCATTACATGTACCTCCGTTCATACACGGATTGGTTGGAGCACAGTCATCAATAACTGGATAAAAATAATACGAAAGTTGGTCAATTGTGAATGCCTTACAATTTAGATATTCTTTTGCTTGGCGATAGTCTCTTGTCCATTACAATGACTGGAAATACATTATCATTTAATCAAACTTAATCACGTTACCTATTTCCCTAACCTTCACTTTGTAAAGTTACTCGAATTTGATATGTTTGTATGAATATATATTTAAAACCTAGTTGTTTCATCAATCTTCTAAACTACAAATGCTAGCTGTTACGACCATGGATGGGAACATTTGCGAGTATGACGTTTTCGTCGAAAGGAGCATTACAAAATGTACATGAGCTTTTTGATGGAGTTTTAAGATCTAGTCGCTTCTCTTTGCCATGTAGTCGCCTTTTTCTGTTGCAAGTGAATTTATTCATTCCAGTGCTGAAGAAGCTCTTTGTGGGTTATAGGTCATACGAAGCCTGTTTTGTTTTTTATATAAAAATAAATGTTTAACATTATTTGAGCGGCATCAAAGAGGTTGATTGGCTTATCTCAGACTCTCCTTGCAGGGAATGATGGTATGACAGGCTGTCAACAGTTGTATGCTGATATCTTATAGGCTTTAGCCACAATTAATTGCGCAATGTACAAATAAACATTGCAGCACATCTACATGAATTCGTCTAAAAGGCTTCCATGGAGTGACATTAATTCATATCTTTGAAATTCCACCACACAAAAGGATTACAAAATAATAATTACATAAAATTCCTAAACACTTGAAATAAGGTTGTTATAAAGTGATAATGCCCGTTGTACACGAGGCATGATTTAGATTGCGTTATTACGTACGCTACTCGAGCCTGTGACGTGAAGGCAATTAGCCCGTACACCAGTAATTCAACACAATATTGCCCTGGTCATATTGCAATATCTTTATAGACGATGTCACTCTCACATGACCCGTCAAAGACCGGAAAAGGCACTGACGCAGTCCTAAGCTAGGTCAATCAAAAGACACCTCGTGTTAATTTCCGTTGCGCACGCTGCATCATTTTCCTGACCGCGCCAGTCACTGACGTAATCCTACGTCAGGCAAATAGAGTACCGAAGTGTGACGTCATCAAATTTTGATTTTTTTTTTTTTTTTTTTTTAAATTTTTTTTTCTTCAGTATTTTTATGACCATATTTAGGTAGAGCATGATGGAAAACGTTCACACATCAAATTTGACATGAATCAGTTCATGGTGGCCCAAGGTATGGCTATATGAATATCTAATAAGCCCCATTGAAGTCAGTGTTAAATTGGCTTGGTTCTAAACTGTTACTACTAAACTAATTAAGTATTCATCCGGCCATATCTCGGGGCCCAATGAGCCAATTGCCATAAAATTTGGGATCTGGATGTTTTTCACCATGTTCCTTTGAGAAAAATTATGGTATAAAAAATGTCAAAATGAAAAAATAGCTTTTTGTGACGTCATCACTTTGGTACTCTATAGCACCTCGTGTGTGTAATCGGCATAATGTAATGAATTGATAGCATACTTATTTCACACTGCAGTCCTTCGAACCCTGTGCCTGTGCAGAAGCACACGTAGAAGTCAATCCCGTTGATACAGATACCATTATTCAAACACGGGAAACTTGCACATTCATTGAAATCTAAAACATATAAAGAAAAAAAAAAGAATGACAGAAATAATCACTTTGTCAAATGAGAATTGTTTCTTATGATAGAATATGGTGGGTAAGACTCTTCCTGCTCAATCTGAAAACTTGCACATGTTCTCCATACATAATGTTTTGCATTTTCCCTGCAAAATACTACAATTCCTATACCTCTTAGGTTAGATACATGTACATATCACAATCACGTGTGCTGATTTAGTAGTGTTGGCAACAGAGGATTTTCACTACATTTCGTGACTTTACAATTTTGCCATTGTTATTATGTTGATATTTATTACGACTTTTCGTGCTGAATGAAGACTTGCATATGAATCAATCGATTAATATCAGACTCATCAGTATTATCTGTGTAGAAATGACTTTAAGAATGACTTTAATTTATTAATGATGGGAAAGGATTTGACACTTACCAACATCGCAATTACGACCAGTCCACCCAGCAGCACAGTTACACGAGTAGCTGTTGATCCCATCGTTACATGTTCCTCCATTCTGACATGGTGCGCTTACACACTCAATGATGTCTGTTTGGTAGAGATAGAAAGAGACAAATAACAGAGATAGAGAGAAAGAGATATAGACAGAGAGCGAGAAAGAAAGATAAGGGGATAGAAAGAGAGAGATAGAGAGATTGGGAGGGGGATACACATAGACAGGGAGATTGATTGTAATACAAAGCGGGAGAAAAAAGGGATAGAAATAAAAAGACAGAGAGGAAGAAGGATAGATAGAGAGAAAAGAGAGATATGGAGAATAAACGAAAATAGAAAGGCTCGGATAGGTAGAAAGAGAAGGAGAAAGAAAAGCGAGGGGATGCAACGTTCGTAGAAACGGTTTAATCTCGGTTTAAGCGACAAATTGCTCCCCGGTCAATATCCTACACTCACTGAATTCCTAACTTTACTTCTGGACTAGACACTATTTTCTAACCCTAACGCTAAGCTTAAAGCTAACCTAAAACATAAATTGTAATCCCAACCCAGACCCTATATCTTTGACGAAGCAAAACACGGAGTACATGTCTGATCAACGACCCGCTTCTCTACATTATCATAGTGTGCGTTTTCCTTCATAGCTGTTTTGTATGTGTATTTTAACAATGTAAATTTGTATTTTCCGGGCTGAGAGTGGATAGTGAACTTTGAACTTCGAACAATGTAAGAAAGAAACTAGCTACATCAAACACTTACTTATCTGACAGTCACCTCCGGAGAAACCAGGCATACAATCACACGTGTAACCATTGATTTCGTCATTACATGTACCTCCATTCATACACGGGTTGGTTGGAGGACAGTCATCAATATCTGGATAAAAATAATACGAAAGTTGGTCAATTGTGAATGCCTTACAATTTAGATATTCTTTTCCTTGGCAATAGTCTCTTGTCCATTACAATTATTGGAAATACATTATCATTTAATCAAATTTAATCACATTACCTAATTATCTAACCTTCACTTTGTAAAGTTACTCGAGTTTGATATGTTTTTATGAATATATATTTAAAACCTAGTTGTTTCATCAATCTTCTAAACTACAAATGCTAGCTGTTTTGACCGTGGATGGGAAAGTTTGCGAGTATTCTTTTAAAAGGAGCATTACAAAATGTAAATGAGCTTTTTGGTGTAGTTGAGTTGTCAGATCTAGTCGCTTTTCATTGTTACAAATGAATTTAATCATTCCAGTGCTGAATGAAGTTCTTATGGGTGTCAGGTGATACGAAACCTAATTTGTGTTTTTTTAATATAAAAAATAAATGTTGAACATTATTTGAGCGGCAGCAAAGCAATTTGTTTGGCTTATCTCAGACTTTCCTTGCAGGGAATGATGGAATGACAGGCTGTAAACAGCTGTCTGTTGATATCTTATAGGCTTTAGTCACAATTTCGCAATGTACAAACAAATATTGCCGCACATCTACATGAATTCGTCTGAAAGGCTTCCATGGAGTGACATTAATTCATATCTTTGAAATTCCACCACACAAAAGGATTACAAAATGATAATTACATGTAATTCCTAAACACTTGAAATAAGTTTGTTACAAAGTGATAATGCCCGTTGCACACGAGACACATTTAGATTGCGTTATTACGTACGTTCATGGAGCCTGTGACGTGAAGGCAATTAGCCCGTACACCAGTAATTCAACACAATATTGCCCTGGTCATATAAAGTACCGAAGTGGTGACGTCACAAAAAGCTATTTTTTCATTTTGACATTTTTTATACCATATCTCAAAGGAACATGGTGAAAAACATCCAGATCCCAAATTTTATGGCAATTGGCTCATTGAGATATATTGAGATATGGCCCCATGAATACCTAATTAGCCCCTTTGAAGTCAGTGTAAATTGGCCTGGTTCTTAACAGTTTAGAACCAGGCAATTTAACACTGACTTCAGTGTGGCTAATTAGATATTCATATAGCCATACCTTGGGCCACCATGAACTGATTCATGTCAAATTTGATGTGTGAACGTTTTCCATCATGCTCTACCTAAATATGGTCATAAAAATACTGAAATACAAAAATCAAAATTTTATGACGTCACACTTCGGTACTCTATTGCAATATCTTTATAGAGGATGTCACTCTCACATGACCCGTCAAAGACCGGAAAGGCACTGACGCAGTCCTAAACTATGTCAATCAAAAGACGCCTCGTGTTAATTTCCGTTGTGAACGCTGCATCATTTGCCTGACCGCGCCAGTCACTGACGTAATCGTACGTCAGGCAAATAATACCTCGTGTGTGTAACCAGCATAATGTAATGAATTGGTCACATACTTATTTCACACCGCAATCCTTCGAACCCTGTGCCAGTGCAGAAGCACACGTAGAAGTCAATCTCGTCTTTACACATACCATTATTCAAACACGGGAAACTTGCACATTCATTGATATCTAAAACATGTGAAGAAAAAAAAGGACAGAAGTAATTACTAGGTCAAATGAGAGTTGTTTCTTATGATAGACTATGCTGCGTACGTCTCTTTCTGCTCAATATGAAAACTTGCACATATTCTCTATACATATTATGTTACATTTCCCTTGCAAAATACCATTCCTATACCTTTTAAGTAAAATACATTATCACAATCACGTGAGGTGATTTAGTAGTGTTGGAAACGATTTTTACTACTTTTCGTCTTTTTACAATTTTGCCATTGTGAGTATGTTGATATTTATTGAGAATTTCCGTGTTGAATGAAGACTTGTATATGAATCAATTGATTGATATCATACTCATCAATATCTGTGTAGAAATGACTTTAAGAATGACTTTAATTTATTAATGATGGGAAAGGATTTGACACTTACCAACATCACAATTAAGACCAGTCCACCCAGCAGCACAGTTACATGAGTAGCTGTTGATCTCATCGTTACATGTTCCTCCATTCTGACATGGTGCGCTTACACACTCAATGATGTCTGTTTGGTAGAGATAGAAAGAGACAAATAACAAAGAAAGAGAGAAAGAGATAGAGAGAGAGAGACTTTTTGACTTTTAACAATTAATCTTTATTACTGTTGTAATTATTTACAAACTAATTTGCACTAAAAAAAAAAAAACAATACAAGTTATATATTAAAAACAAATATAGACGTATAACCATTGGATTGTTGGCTATTTATGATGAAGTAAAACTTTAAAGTAACAGTATACGTAAATAGTATTTTTTTTTTCGTACAAAGAAAAAAAAAAGAGAGAGAGAGAGCGAGAAAGAGAGATAAGGGGAGAGAAAGAGAGAGAGAGAGATTGGGAGGGGGATACACAAAGACAGGCAGAATGATAGTAATAGAAATAGGGAGAAGAAAGGGATCGAAATATGAAGATGGAGATAGACAGATAAATAGAGAGAAAAGAGAGAGATTGAGAATACAGCAAAAGAGAAAGAGGTTTGGATAGGTAGAGAGAGAGGAGAAATAAAAGCGAGGGGGCGCCGCGCCGTTCGTAGAAACGGTTTAATCTCGGTTTCAGATATCAAATCCGGCTATTCCAAACAAGCTCTGGATGAGGGCTGGCATAGTTAGGATTGTTGTTCGGCTTTACGTTTGGATTACGGTTAGGTTTAAGTGTCGAGTTTGGTCCAGTGTTGATGTTAGAGTTAGAGATCAGGAGGATTTGACAACCTAGTTATTGTTGTCTGAGCAAGTGTCGAAGAATCCAAATCAGTTCACTGATACCACTTTAGATTAGAGGAATAGGTCTTGCATAAATACCATTTTTATTTTAAGCTGATTTTTCGGGGTTCTATGATGCATGTTCAGGCGACGAGTTGCTTCGCGCGCAATATCCTACACTCACCGAATTCCTAACTTTACTTCTGGACCAGACAATATGCCTAACCCTAACGCTAATCTTAAAGGGAAATCCAACCCTAATGTCAAGTTGCTCTGAATGAAATCGGACAAACAATAAGAAAGTTATGAAGTTTTGAAATTTGTAATCAATATACATAAGGGAATTACAAATTGGCCGAATAGGTAACATCACTGTGATGTAGTTGCGGACAACTCCCCCATAGGCACCGGAAGTGGGGGGGGGGGCAGTCTCCCCCAAACGAAAAAGTGGGGGGCAAAATACATTTTCGCCCCCCAAAAAAGCCCCCATCCCCCATAAAAAAAAAATTAAAAAAAATCAGTAGTAAAGGAGTAAAATTGGAGGGGAACCAAAAAGAAAATAAAAATAAAACCTGAATTGAATCACATCGCAAATGTTATTCCATTCAAATAAAAGAAGAGTATACAGAAATTAAATTTCCTAAACATTCCACACGCCCTATGATCAATGGAAAATTTGATAACGCGATATTCTGTTTGCAGCACGTTTTCTCCAAGATTTTGTCTTATTCAGGTAAGTCTCCTCTTTTATTTAGAACCACTCTTTACCATGTTATGCCAATTAATGAATCTTTAACTTTTTATTTGCTTATTATTGATAAGAGGTGTATTGATGAAGCATCATTTCTTCCATATTGGTAAAGGACAACATTAGTATGGGTATTTTCAAAGGAAATCATTTAGAGATGGCGCTCCTGGGCATATGTGGGTCCTTATTAACCACAAGAGAGTTCCCCTTTTTTCATCGGCTAGGAAGAATAAAAAGTATGTGTCCTTTTTATATCAATATACCACAAATGCATGATTGCATGAGATTCAGATTCAGAAGTATAAGCCATCGGCTGAGAGAAATTTAAAGAGTTTAGAGAATGAGATCATTATATTCTTTGAAGTCTGCTTTTGCTTTAGAATAAAGTAAGGGTAATTAATTTCAATGTTACATGTCTTTTGTTTAGATAAATTTCTATCCTATATTAGCAGTGTAATATTATTTGCCGTTTTTTATTATTTTTCAAACAAGACATGAAAAGTGAAATTAACACAAAGAGAAGGTTCTTTCTCTGTGGTCATCATATGCGCTACCTAACCACTGTTTATTATCATTATTACTTTTATAATTTTTGTTATTATTAGTATTATTATTATTAGTAGTAGTAGTATTATTAGTGTTGTTATCAATTTCATCATCAAGAGTAAGCAGAATCACATTCACTTGTGAGAAAGGAAACTTCTTTATATAATTATGATATGCAGCATGTTAGCATTTTATATTATTATTATTATTATTATTAGTATTATTATCATTATTATTATTGTTATTATTATTATTATCATTATTATTATAATTATTATAATTATCATCATTATTATTATTACTATTATTACTAACATTTTTATTATAATTATTATGAAGAGTGCGCCGATTCACTATCACGTTTGTATTTGCAGCCAGAGGGCGTTACACTCAATCACATTAATCAAAACTGTTATTACCTAATATTATGTAACATTTCTTTTTAATTTCATGTCTCTTTGTATCTGGTACCTACATACATGTAGTTTAACAGTATGGTATTCCTACTTGATTAAACATATTTTAATTTACTTTAGAATTATAAAGTATTACATCATAAGACACACTGACACCCTCAAAGAATGGTATTGGCTTCTAGTCGCAGAACGTATCCATCATAAGAGCATTTCACTACACTTTTTTTTTTAAATCGTGTGTATATTAAAAGCTTGATTGTTTTATTACGTAAGTGTAAGCCTTTGTATTCATTTTCGTATTCATGGAGATCACTGAAGACAGATAAAGCATTCAGACTGTTAACTTTAACGTAGTGGAGGTTTTGTATTAGACGTATTTACAGGGTTGAAAAAAGTTTGGAATATTTTTTTGGCGATGAGTATGTCTGATTTTAAATGCTAGTTTCTACTATATTGTGATGAATAATTCACCCAAATCGTATTAACTGTGTTGAATGAAGTCTACTGTTCCATCTTGTACCAAAGATTACGTAATATTGTTAAACATGTTACAATGGCTGGCCAATGAACCACATGTTGTCAGATTTGCTCTATTTGTGTTTGAACATCTTGTTATACATTTATGTACTTCACGTGGAATTTTGAAAAAGCTACGTGCAGTTTGCAGTCATTTTGAGGACTTCGGTATAGCAATTAAACTGTATCTGATTATTTAACTTTTTCGTTAGACATTTGCAAAAACAGCAAATATACGCTTCCGAATTCCAAGTGGACCTCTGCACTGTGTGATAAGCCTGATTTTTAATGTTGTGCTTTTAAAGTTGTGCTTTTAAAGTTAAAAAGGGACACATATCTTTTATTTGAACCTCAAAGAAGAACTTAAAATGACGAGGGATATGTTTAAGACAAGAAATAATTCTTGGAATAAAAATATTCCAAACTTTTTCCAACCCTGTAATAGTGAAATATTCTGAAAGGTGTGTACGTGCATCTGTATTGTTGTGAGAGGGTGGGAAAGCGTGTGTGTTTTTTTTAGGGGTGAGAAGACATGAGCCCTTGAAAGGTGAGCCGCCTTGAATGTTTGCCCCCCCCCCCCCCCCCCCAATCCCAAACTGCTTTCGGCGCGCCTGAACTCCCCCATTCACGCCAACACACAAAATGACTAGAACGTCGTTTTTTTCAAAATGTATAACTCAGTAGGATCTTTATCTTTCATGAGGACCTATAACAGTATGCGATATCCAATATATTTTGAGTACTGCACCAAGGGTAAAGACGCTTCGGAGAAAACCGCAAATTAATTATATTTTTTGTGTACGACAAACGGGAGAGTTGTCAACAAATATGTCACAATCGACTCACCAAATTGCCTATTTGAGATTCGCATAGATGTAGTGATCTTATTTTTCAAACATTTATAACTTTCTTATTCCTTGTCCGACTTCTCTCAAACTTTCCCGATCCCATTTTTCTTATTTATCTGATTTCACACAAATCAACTTATCATCAAGGTTGGATTGCCCTTTAAAGCTAACCTAAAACATTAATTGTAATCTCAACCCAGACCCTATGGCCTGAATTCACAATGGTGGTTTCAGTCAAAACCATGGTTTTAAACCACAGTTTAGACCACGGTTTCAAATCTGCATTTCACAAAGGTGGTTTCAAGTGAATTAAACCATGGTTTGACCCATGGATTTTACGTCATCATTTTGAGGCAACTGTTTGGGGTGGTCTGAAACCGTGGTTTGAACCAATCAGAGTGCATCATTCTAGGCAGCCGACATCAGCCGGCCGCGCCGGCTGATCGATCGTGAACGCTGCGGAAAGAAATTTTCTCGCAAAAAAAAATGAGGAGTAAGCTTACTTTTCCGAGCCCCAAGCTGGAAGAAAATCGTATGTAATTTACCGATTCCAAGTGATATCTAATTTAGAAATTTCTAAAGAAAAGTAAAAATTAATTGATAAAACCATGCTGTTTGGAGCCCAGCGCCAGTGTGTAGCTGGTGGAGGAAAAAAAATCGCACTCTGGTTAATTCTTTAGTCCCGGGCGTGTATTTTGGTGTCCCTGATCACAACAAAGACGAGTCTGAGACTGAAGAAAGTCGAGATCAGCCTCATCAGGTAACCTGGCATTCTTGGAAATGGGTCTCGGCTAGTATCCAGCATGTGTATTATTTTGTATGGGTTTTCATCAAAATGTCACTAGGCATTATTGGGGAGTCGATGAACAAGTCATTGCACAATTTACTTGGTTGCTAAAATCAACGCCCACGCACGTCGTCTATTATTTATTCCAATTCCATAGTCAGACTTAAGGCCAGGTGAGTTAGGCAAATCTATGATTATGAAGGAATGCTTCAAAAAATAAGGAGGTCAGCAACATGTCAATGTCCAGACTCTGCTTAGATCCTGGATTAAAAGCAAGATCTATTCAATTTTTCACCCTAATTGATTTTGAATAAAATGAGACCAAGGGAACACCTCCACTTTAATACGGCTTCAATCTTTGACCCCGACCCTGTGTGCTTTATTTGCGTTTTGCTTTGCCTTTGCCTTGGCTGAAATTGTAATTGTAAAGTCTAATGTCATAAACTAAAGCAAGAAATCTAAGATGTACATGTACAGTGTAGAGCATGATGTAGGAATCTCAATTTTTGCGAACTTGTAGACCCATCTGTAATGAAAGATACCATTACAGGAAGGTTCTAGCGAACATTCACTGTTTCAACAGTCAAAAACAGACACAATTTGCTGAAAGCGATATTTAATTTTCTTATAATTATTTTGATCCTCCCTCTAATTCTAAATTTGTAAACACCATTTTCCTTACAGATAGCTGCCAGACCAGAACGAGGTCTTGTAGACTGGAGGAATCCATTTGAATTGTATGATGACACTGCACTCTGCCTCATTAACATGCTAGGAGGGGATGAGGAGGGAGGAAAAAGTCCACTACATGGTTTGATCAATCTTACTAAGCATGTGCAAAAAAGGGGAAACCCCTGCCTCCGGTTGCAACCGGAGATTCAACCGTGGTTTAAACCGTGGTTCAACAGTGGGTCTGCTTGAGACCGTGGGTATTTGAAACCACTGCTGGTGAATCAAAGACTCAGTGAAACCATGGTTTCAAAAATCCATGGTTTCTTGAAAGCACGGTTTCAAATGAAACCACCTTTGTGAATTCGGGCCTATATCTTTGACGAAGCAAAACACGGAGTACATGTCTGATCAACGACCCGCTTCTCTACATTATCATAGTGTGCGTTCTCCTTCATACACACTAAGAAATTAGGGTTCACTTTAGGGTGCAAATTTTGGCGGAGCACCCGTATATCTACTCGGGTGGAATTTTGCACCCCTACGGGTGCGCTTTGCGAAAACCGGGGTTCAAAATTGTGTAAGGTTGAATTCTGCACCCTTCTGTCGGGATTATATCATTTTAAGGGAAAGTGCTAGTTTTACTAACAGTTACTATACTGATTTGTTATAGGAATAGATAGTAGACTATACACTGCAACTTAAAAGTTGAATAAGTAATCCTAAATGTGAGACTGTAGAAGCCCCCGGGCGTGGCCTGATGGATTTCACCGAGATCCCCTCATGGCGTGTATTGTACTGTCTGTGTTCTATGTGCGTGAAATATGAAATAACGGCAACTTTAAATGGTCTGCCGCCAAGCTGTGAAGAGGCGAGAATGGTGATCGATTGTCATCGACGTTGCACCCATTAGGGTGCAGTTATGAACCCAGAGGGTAAAAATGCACCTTATATTGGGGTGCAATTTTGAACCCCATTCAGGGGTGCTGCTATTGTACCAGTAGTCTGCACCCCAACGGCTGCACATCTGCTCCCAATAAAAGGTTCAAGTCTGCACCCTTAATTGGGGTGCAGAATCTGCACCCTTGGGGTGCTGCTATTGTACCAACCCCTAGGGGTTCAAATTTGAGCCCCTATTTCTATAGTTGTTTTTGTATGTGTATTTTAACAATGTAAATTTCTATTTTCCGGGCTAAGAGTGGATAATTAACTTTGAACTTCGAACAATGTAAGAAAGAAACTAGCTATACACCAAACACTTACTTATCTGACAGTCGTCTCCGGAGAAGCCAGGCATACAATTACACGTGTAAGCATTGATTTCGTCATTACATGTACCTCCATTCATACACGGGTTGGTTTGAGGACAGTCATCAATATCTGGATAAATATAATACGAAAGTTGGTCAATTGTGAATGCCTTACAATTTAGATATTCTTTTGCTTGGCGATAGTCTCTTGTCCATTTCAATGACTGGAAATACATTATCATTATTTTAATAAATGTAATCACATTACCTATTTACCTAACCTTCGCTTCACCCGAATATCATATGTTTGTATGAATATATATTTAAAACCTAGTTCGTTTCATCGATCTTCTAAACTACAAATGCTAGTTGTTTTAACCATGGATGGGAAAGTTTGCGAGTATGACGTTTTCTTTCAAAATGTAAATGAGCTTTTTGATGTAGTCGGTTTTTCAGATCTAGTCGCTGTTATTTGTTACGAGTGAATTTATTCATGCAAGTGCTGAATGAAGTTCTTTATGGGTTTCAGGTCATACGAAACCTATTTTGTTTTTTTATATACAAAAAAATGTTGAACATTATGTGAGCGGCAGCAAAGCAATTTGATTGGCTTATCTCAGACTCTCCTTGCAGGGAATGATGGTATGACAGGCAGTCAACAGTTGTCTGTTGATATCTTATAGGCTTTAGTCACAATTTCGCAATGTACAAACAAATATTGCAGCACATCTACATGAATTCGTCTGAAAGGCTTCCATGGAGTGACATTAATTCATATCTTTGAAATTCCACCACACAACAGGATTACAAAAAAATAATTACATGTAATTCCTAAAAACTAAAAATAAGTTTGCTATAAAGTGATAATGCCCGTTGCACACGAGGCGTCATTTATATTGCGTTATTACGTACGCTAATCGAACCTGTGACCTGAAGGCAATTAGCCCGTACACCAATAATTCAACACAATATTGCCCTGT
Organism: Heliocidaris erythrogramma; assembly: GCA_025617745.1. Classification (NCBI taxonomy): domain Eukaryota; kingdom Metazoa; phylum Echinodermata; class Echinoidea; order Camarodonta; family Echinometridae; genus Heliocidaris; species Heliocidaris erythrogramma. Next base: position 26,430,648 of record CM046857.1, on the reverse strand, counting down.
TCATATTGTAATCTCTTTATAGAAGATGTCACTCTGACATGACCGTCAAAAGGCATCGACGCAGTCGTTAGTTATGCCAATCAAAGGACGCCTCGTGTTAATTTCCGTTGCGAACGCTACATCATTTGCCTGGCCGCACCAGTCACTGACGTTACCCTACGTCAGGCAAATAATACCTCGTGTGTGTAACCGGCATAATGTAATGAAGTGGTCGCATACTTATTTCACACCGCAGTCCTTCGAACCCCGTGCCTGTGCAGAAGCACACGTAGAAGCCAATCTCGTCTATACACATACCATTATTCAAACACGGGAAACTTCCACATTCATTGATATCTAAAACATATAAAGGAAAAATGGACAGAAATAATTACTTGGTCAAATGATAATTCTTTCTTATGATAGACTATGCTGCGTACGACTCTATCTGCTCAATCTGAAAATTTGCACATATTCTCTATAAATAATATTTTTACATTTCTTTTGCAAAATACTACAATTCATATACCTTTAAGTCAAATACATTATCACAATCACGTGAGGTGAATAAATAGCGTTGGAAACAGACGATTTTTAATACTTTTCGTCACTTTACAATTTTGCCACTGTATGTTGATGTTTATTGGGAATTTTCGTGCTGAATGAAGACTTGCATATGGAACAATCGATTAATATCAGACTCATCAATATCTGTGTATAAATGACTTTAAGAATGACTTTAATTTATTAATGATGGGAAAGGATTTGACACTTACCAACATCACAAGTAAGACCAGTCCACCCAGCAGCACAGATACATGAGTAGCTGTTGATCTCATCGTTACATGTTCCTCCATTCTGGCATGGTGCGCTTACACACTCAATGATGTCTGTTTGGTAGAGATAGAAAGAGACAAATAACAGAGAAAGAGAGAAAGAGATAGAGACAGAGAGCGAGAAAGAGAGAAAAGGGGAGAGAAAGAGAGAAAGAGAGATTGGAGGGGATACACAAATACAGGGAGAGTGATAGTAATAGAAAGAGGGAGAAAAAAGGGATATAAATATAAAGATAGAGAGGAAGACAAATAGATAAATAGAGAGAAAAGAGATGGAGAATACAGAAAAGAGAAAGAGGTTTGGATAGGTAGATAGAGAGAGAGAGAGGGGGGGGGGGTGTAAAAGCAAGGGAAGCGCTGTTCGTAGAAACGGTTTAATCTCGGCTTCGGATCAAATCCGGCTATTCCGAACAAGCTCTGGATGAGGGCTGGCATGGTTAGGATTGATGTTGGGCTTCACGTTTGGATTACGGTTAGGTTTAAGTGTCGAGTTTGGTCCAGGGTTGATGTTAGAGTCCCGCCCCCCCCCCCACTCAGTATTATTTAGGGTACGCATATGCTTGTTCCCTCCCTTTGAAAGCACCCCCTATCTCAGGGCTGCCAAAATTTCTGAACCCCCCTATCGCGGGCTTTGCGCGGGCTTTTCCTGCCTTGGAGACCCTCCTAAATTCAGAACACTGCTCAATGTACCCCCTATCTCAGGTGAGCTCTCATTCCAACCCCATATCTCAGGACAGACACCAAGTTACTACTTATCCTGCTTAGTCACAGATTTCGGAAAGTCCGTACTATATCGAGTCGAGGGAGGACTGGGTGGGACTGGGGGCCAGTGTTTCTACTTTTCAAAATGAAATAATCCTGGCTGAATGAGCTATCAAAACTAGCAGGAATTTCAGGAATTTGATCCTGGGATTTGATCAATTTTTCAAGATATTTCATAACCCCCCTTTTTTATTTCTCAGGTGTCGAAGAGAGAGAGAGAGAGAAAGAAAAACACCCCTTTTTTAATGAAATCTCCGGGTGAAACATAAAAAACACCCCTTTTTTTACAATTCACGGGCCGGATTGTGTCGCCCAAAAAGTACCCCTTTACCGGAGATTTTGGAACACGCATGCGGGCCTTCGACCTCCGAGTGGGGGGGGGGGGGGGGGGGGGGGGGGGGGGGGTGAGAGTTAAAGATCAGGAAGATTTGACAGCCGAGCTATTGTTGTCTGAGCATGTGTCGAAGAATCCAAATCAGTTTACTTGAGATTAGAGGTATAGGTCTTGCATAAAAAACCACTGTTATTTTAAGCTGATCCTTCGGGGTTATATGATGCATGTTCAAGCGACGAATTGCTCCGCGGTCAATATCCTACACTCACCGAATTCCTAACTTTAGTTCTGGACCAGACAATATACCTAACACTAACGCTAATCTTAAAGCTAACCCTAAAACATAAATTGTAATCCTATCCCAGAACCTATGGCCCGAATTCACAAAGGTGGTTTTAGTCAAAACCATGGTCCAAACCATGGTTTTAAACCACAGGTTAGACCACGGTTTCAAACCTGCGATTCACAAAGGTGGTTTCAAGTGAAACCATGGTTTGATTCAACTGTTTGGTGTGGTCTGAAACCGTGGTTTCAGTTGAAACCACGGTTTTAACCAATCAGAGTGCAGCATTTAGGCAGCAGACATCAACCGTCCGGCTGATCAATCGTGAACGCTGCGAAAAGAAATTTTCTCGCAAAAAAAAAGATTGAGGAGCAAGCTCACTTCCCAAGCACAAGCTGGAAGGAAATCGTAAAGTAATTTACCGATTACAAGTGATATCTAATTTAGAAATTTCTTTTCTTCTTAGCTGTACGTATCGTGTTGCGCAGAAAAGTAAAATACTAAAAATTACTTTATAAAAGCATGCTGTTTGGAGCCCAGCGCCAGTGTGCCGCTGGTGGAGAAAAAAATCGCACTCTGGTTAAGTCTTTAGTACCGAGCGTGTATTTTGGTGTCTCTGACACTGATCTGAACAAAGACGAGGCTGAGACTGAAGAAAGTCGAGGCCAGCCTCATCAGGTAACCTCCATTCTTGTAAATGGGTCTCGGCTAGTATCCAGCATGTATTATTGGGGAGTCGATGAACAAGATATTGCACATTTTACTTGGCTGCTAATATCAACGCCCACGCACGTAGTCTATTTATTCCAATTCCACTCCATAGTCAGACTCAAGGCCACTTGAGTTAGGCTAAGCTATGAATATGAATGAATGCTTCAAAAAATAAGGTGGTCAGCAACATGCCAATGCCCAGAGTGCTCTAGATCCTGGTTTAAAAAGCAAGATCTATTCAATCTTTCACCCGAATTGATTTTTGAGTAAAATGAGACCAGTCCAAGGAAACTCCACTTTAATACGGCTTAATAGTGAGCCCCGTAAACTCCAGTGTGAGGGGCAGCATCAACCCCTACACCCCAACCCCTCTAATATCACTTAGCCAATAAAGCCCAGTCGGACTAGGGTTAAAGTACAGTAACATTGTTAGAAAGGATCTCTCTGGTCCTACATCTTTGTAATATACTTTTTAAAAACCCTGATATAGCAAAGCTTTGATATGTCCATGATCCAGAAGAGCAGTGGTGTAAAAGGGAGTAGGGGGAGGGGCATGGGGGCACATGCTCACCATTGCCTTGAAAAAATACACACACAAAAACAACAAACAAACCCTCTTTTCCACATGTAGTCGTCCCCCCCCCCCCCGCCCGAAAAAAAAAGAAAATACATAGGAGTTTGTTATAACGATTGCTATAGTTACATACATAATTATGTGAATTGCATTGTATCATAATCAGATTTTTATTGAATAATTTGATTCATAATCATAAGATCAAAATTTAAATATTTTCGGGAATTTTGTTAATAAATATATTGGAATAAGAAAAGAATTTCCCATTGTGTAGAATCCTATAGAGGGTTTCCTGAATTCAGATATTTAGATGAAAACTGCACATTGTCCTGAGCGTGCAAAATAAAAGGAGAAAATAAGAAGTAGATAATGAATTTTTTTTCCAGATTGAAAACTAAGCTAAATTATTTTTCAAGAAGTTGACTAAATTATCTTTCAGTGTATTGTACATTCTTATTATAATTTCATAAATACATTCTTATTATAATTTCATATTAAGTGAAATCTAGGAAATTGTCTTTTAAAATACCTGTATTATGTTCACCACAAAATGTGAGTCATGAATTATTATCAGGTATAAATGAAATATTCCTTAAATAGACATTTATGTACATAGGCAGTAATATTTATTCCACGAATCAATGCCCAACTTATTTAACCTTTAACTATTAATGGAAAATATATTTATATAAAATGTTTTTAATGTATTTTATGTAGTAGAAATATGGCAAATATGTCATATTAAATTGCTGAAAATAAGTTACTCTTAACAACAACTTTACATTTTATACTATACTTTATATTAAAGGCCTCACATTGGAAGTCATATTGCTTTCTGGCAAGATGTGAATGATGTCATATGGTATTTGGTGTTTGCTGTTGATGTTGAGGCAATGTAATATGCTTGATAAAGAATCTACTGGAGAATATTGGACTAACTTGCTAAAGAAAGGTTTATGTTGAAAATGATCTTGGGAGGCTACGATTGACGACGGCAGCATATTGCATTTGTTGAAATGATGCTTTCCTCTTTGTGAGATTATGGTGTAAAGGGGGGAGGGGGGGGGGGGGCTCTGTGTGTGGGTGTGCTCATGTAATCATTACCAACCACTTTATTTTCCCATCCTATTGCATAAAAGATTCTCAATGCAAAAAGTCTTATGCTGCGTTTACATCATGTTCCTGGCAGCCCCGGCAGCCCCGTTTCAGACTGCCACGGACAAAACGGGGTGGACGTAAGACAACGCGGATCAACGGGATGGACAAACTTGACACGCCGTGATTGCCGTGGATGCCGGGCCAGATTTTTTAACTGTCAAAAAATTTGCCACGGCAATCACGGCGCAAATGGGAAACTTAGTGAGCCGCAGAAAAGCGGGATAAACGCAACTCAACGTTCAGCCCGTAACAGGCCGTAAGAAAACTTGGGGCCGTCCGTAATGGAACGTTGGAAATGTGAATTCCCGACTTAAAGGTCTGGTACGTTCTGCTGCGTTTTGTCAAGGTTCTTAACATAATCCGGGTTGTATGGTACCGTTTCGTTGCGTTCAACCACGACGCCCAACGGCGCCTGACGGCTTACAGGCCCTGCGCGATACGGCGCATTACGTTCTATAACGGCCTGGAACGGTTAGCGCGGTCTGAGAGGACGAAAAAATGCCGGGCACGGCAGGGGAACAATAGACGACACATTATTCTTAATAACATTATTGTAAGGAAATAACTATACAACAGCTTTGGCAAATCTCGTGGAAATAAATACAAATACAAATGTGAAAGAAATTGCTTTCACACGATCTCCGGATCTGACTTGTTGTGACTTTTTTCTTTGGGGTTATCTCAAGAGCAAAGTGTTCATTACCCCTCCACCTGACATTGCAACTCTGAGACAAAGAATCACTGATGAGTTTGAAGCTCTACGCCACCAAGCCCCAATGATTCGTAGGGCTGTGCGTGAGATGGAGAAAAGAGCTAATCTCTGTGTGGAAAGGATTGGGGGCCATGTTGAGGGGCATGGGATGTAATGTTAAAAAGAGATATCCGAAAGAAGACAATGGTAAGTTGCGATAGATTAATTTCATTATTCCATTTGTTAAGTTAATTTCTGATAAGGTGCATTGATTCTTGCAGTGTCTAAACTTGGTCCTAAGTCCAATTTGACCCATTGTCCAAAAAGAATGATTACTCAGCCATCCATGACCGTGTATGAATAAATAAGATATCATTGGAAAGAGGAGATATGTGGTTTTAAGATGTTGCTACTCACTTTGGTGTAAAGTTAACACAATCTTCACAAATTTGAAATCAAATCTTGTTGCGTTTTTTTTATACGCACATATATATATATATATATATATATGATAGGCCTACTATACTGTTGAAAAAAAATGAATTCCTTAATCTACAATTTATAATGATCCTCAGAACAATAAAGTCCAAATCCTTGCAAATACATGTATCGACTTTGATATTTGTCTCTGAATTAATTCAAAAATTGAGAATAAACTATGGCATATACATATACACTGTATACAACTTCGATAAAATACAGAAAATTTTACATTTGAGTTGTACTTTTGTAATTGTAGACATGTGTGATCTTTAATAAGACACCGTGTACATGCTCAAAGTTGGCCATATGCGTCTTATTCATACAATTACAAAATCCATGTCATTTTCGTCCTTAAATAGTTTTTGAAAAACAAATTTGCAAAGAGAGCATACTTGAAAATGATTTGATTTTTGCAGTCGAGTTGGACCCTCCAGCTCGAATTACACGTTCGCGGTCGACGTCTCTATGCATGGCATGCTAGTTGAAGTAAACATAAGCTGGGCTGTGCGCGCGGACAACAATGGGTCGATCGATGGCGCATGATAATAGACCTACGTTTGTTACTCGGGAAAGACAATTACGCACAGTAAGGATTATGCAAAATCAAGCCCCTAAAGCGACCGCCATTACGCTGTAACATTTGGGCACGATTTGAACGCGCCCGAAGCCCCCGATGCATTATTCATTTTGTACGATGCTTCCCTAACGTGTGTATGCTTTACAATCAAGTAAAATATAAATGTGGACCAGTGTCACGCATGCGCATTAAGAAAGGTCAAATCCGCTTAATCTATTCATGTATGCTAATGTATTCAGCACTTGGCTAAGGACGGCGCATCGATAATTGACGAATGGGCGTCATTCATATGGTGTCAATAAATCTTTATGATAATTAGGTCCCAGCATGTGATTAATTGCAAATTGACAGGATCGTCAGCAGAAAAGGGTTACACTCGTTCCACTTAAATAACATTACTTGGTCGAGTTCAACGAGTTGTATATCGTAGTTATTAAGATAAACATGTTGTTCACATTTATCACATCTCACGAATTAAGACAAAAACTTTTACATTCATAACAAGTAATTTTTCAAAGAAATTAATAAATTTACTATCTTTGACCAGTAGGATAAAGTTTAAAAAAAAAAGGGGGGGGGGGTATAATCATTGAAGGCAAAGGTAAGAATAAAATATCAGGTTTAGAGGAAGAGGTATCCTTAGATTTTCTTGAGGGGCAACTTTCGCACTGATGCCATGTTTGTTAATTATAATTGTGAACATACATGTACCTTTATTTAAAAGAGAAATATGAACCTTGAAAATTCGGCCATTTTAGTTAGACTGCCCCCTAACAGCTTTTGACCCCCAAAAAGTATAGGCCTGAAGTGTGCCACCCCTTTCTTTTAGAACTTTTTATAAAAAAATTTAAAATTCTTTTTTGCTTGTCAGAGAATTATGGAGGAAAACAAAACTCCGCCTCCCCCCACGAGCGAATTTTGGAGGCGAAAAAAACAATTCTCTGAGGGCTAGCTAAGAAAAAAATAATAACCCCCCCCCCCCCCCCCAATTTTCATCAAATCTTGTCTTTCAACTTTTCTCATCTTTTTTTCTTCCCTCTCTTTTTTATCTCTCTCTCTCTCATACACACGTCCTGGTTTATTTTGGAGGAAAAAAAATTCTTGGAGGGCTGGCTACCCCCCCCCCCCCATATTCATCAAATCTTCTCCTTCACCTTTTCTCATCTTATTTTCTTCCTCTCTCTCTCTCATACACACACCTCGATCACATGTCCCGTATGGTTGTCATTGATATAACGCGAGATGACCTTTATCATGTTCACATACGAATTTTCAATTACATTATATCTTTCTTACAATCAAGATTTAAGGTGCAATTATTTGCACACGTCGATTCGGAAATACAGTTAGATTTTCTCACATTTTAATGAATATTTTCCTACATGCAGAAATGAGAACAGTCTTTAGAGATGTTTAGACATTGTCTTACTTCTTAAATATACGTTTAATTCTTTTCCTTACTCTTTCAAGAGTTCCATTACAGCTGACTTGTCAAGGTCATATAATATCATTCTCATCTTGACAGTAGAACAAATATGTACATGCATTAAAAAAAATATGAATTTCAATCTAAATGAATCATACATTATTAATTTCAATCCCTAGTCAAGAGGTAAAATATTTGAATTTTCACTGGAGAAATAGATACTATTAATTTATTTACCCACTATACCCCACAAAAGAAGATATAATAATTAAAAGAAATAAATGACCATCTATAGTTTTGTTTAACACACACACCATGTAATACTCTTGAAAAACAAAGATAATGTTGAGTCTTTTTGACAGTTCTAAGAAATATTAATTAAATGATTCATCTTCCTTTTAGTTGGTACATATATCTTGCATATTACTAGTATTAAAAGTCTAACTAAAGAAAAATGGGTGGGGGGGGGGGGGGCGGGAGAAACACACACACAGATCTAATTCTATAGTTTTAAATAACAGGGATGCCAATTAGAATTGATAAAAAAGTGGGAAAATCATCTAGAATGGGCCCTTGTGTACATAAAAAGTGGTTTTCTATGGCTAAAATATGTTGATAAAGTAGGAATTCCTACTTTTGTCTGAAAAGTGGCATCCCTGAAATAAAGTGTTGAATAGTATGGATTTTCTCTGTAGATCAATAATAGAATAATAATTCAATTAGCACAAATTCATAGAATCAGTTAATTATTATTATTAATTTGTTATACATGGTGAGAAGATATAATAATGGAGAGGCCAAGTGGCCCTGGCAGTGCTTATCTTTATTTCATTAGCGGCCATGTAATGTCACTAGGCCACATAGAAGAGGAAGACCTCACAATAACGAGCTACTACACAAAATGGCTGCATGTGACTGCAATATTTGACATGGGAGGGGTGGATAAGATGGTTAAGATATAATTGAAGAACTTTAAAACTCCTCTTCCGCCATTCTAATGATGCATATTAGACTGGAATCCAGGTATGATTTCAGTATGAAGAAATAGATGTTTATCAAACCAGGGGTCTATTTCACTGAAGAGCTGAAGTAGAAATCCATGTCTGTTGAAAGAAAAGAGGAAAGATTTTAGAAAATAGCATCCATTGTGTATTTATTTAACAAGCAAAAATTAGAATTTGAAAAAAAGACTGATATTTACAGTTTCCTATTAATAGTTAACAATGACTCTTTAAATGAAATTAATAGAATAATAAGTGGGAATTCTCAAAAGTATTTAAAGAGGAAAGAAGTTTGTCCAGTTGGACAGATAAAATTTTCAAGGCTATTCAAAAGAAACTAAATTAGTAAAGTCACAAGAAAATGGCTTCTTAAACCAAAAACATGTGTACCTTGAGGTACTAATAGCAACCAGGGGTGTTGATTATGGGTGGCAAGTGGGCAGTAGGAGGGCAAATAATATAGTTTTGTTCCCCCCCCCCCCCAAAAAAAAAATTATATTTCCCTGACTCATGTTACCTTGGAGAAGCTGGTAATTAAGAGGCGTTGAAAAAATCATGAAGGGTGCTATTAGGCTGTTTTGCCCCTCCCCCCCCCCCCCCTCCGAAAAAACACATTGACGCCCCTCAAGGCTGATAGCAATCTTACTCTTAAATCATATGCCTACCATGCAAAACTGAAGCAGCTAAGTAGTAATTGTTCCTCTCAGAATTTGTCTTCATTCTCAGTAGGTAAGCATTCCTCTTCATCATCATCATAATCATCTGTTGTAGAATAGATGAGGTAGAGAAGCATTATCCTGTAAAAAAATCACACAAACACTCATCCTCACCCTCTTCATCTTTTCAAAGAGGAGACTAACTACAATAGATTTATGGACTCTAATCAATAGTGTCATATTTGGCCCTAATATTACTACTACTACTACTACTACTACTAACAATAATAATGATCATAATGATAATAATAATGAAAATAATAATATCATCAATAACATACATTCACCCATCTTATTTTGTTTTGTTTCTGTTTGCAGGAATTAATGAAATGTTAAATGTAATAATTAAGGGGACTAAAATTTGTATTTATGACATCCCACTGAACATCCCTTAAATATATCATAATTGATATTTAAAGACACTAAACAGCTAATTTCATATTACACTGAAAACAGATCTCAGTGGTGGATAAAGGAAAAATGACAAATGAATTGTCCATTCCTCAGAAAAAAAAATAATTTGTTGTTGTTTTGGTTGGACAATGTTAACTAAAAATGCCACTCTTTATTGTGAACACATCATCACCCCCCCCCCCCCCCTCCCTCCCCAGTTAACTGATCCTGGATCCACTACCACCACCAGACCTAGTCTATAAATTTTAGCTGTAATACTAGGTATAGGTCTAACTAATAGGTCTAGTCCAGGGATGCTGCAACGAACGCTATGCGTTCAGGCTGCCGCAGTAAGGTCTAGACTTACCTGTTTATTTCTCATGTCTCATCAAAGTCTTTAATAGTAGGACTTTCCACTTCATCCGGCACCTCCAACAGTTGTTAAGTTATGTAAGGAGACCTAGTAGATCTTCAAGTAGATCGGCCACAGGTTAGTTCCTTGCCATGTTTATCTGATGGAAATCAAAGTCAACATGATCATGATGAGACTAAGGAATGCAATACTGAAACAAAGGCCATCCAGCTATTACTCAAGGGGAGATTTATTACCTCTTTAAAAAGGCCTTTGATTCTGGTCTAGAATCAACACTAATTTATGTACCCCCCCCCCCCCCCCCCCACCCCCCCCTCCCCCTCTCTCTCTCTCTCTTGAAATGTAAAAAATATAAAACCTCATCATCATGATGCTAGCCTAGACCGAAATTTCTGTCTCTCGTTCGGTCTAGATCATTAGATGCTTGCCTAGCTAGCCTTGGCTTTGGCCTTGGCTCAACTTTAGAAGAAAAAAGTGGGCCAAAACTCATCTAACATTAGTACACCTAAGGCTAAGCAAATTAATTTACTAAGAACCACTAGGCCTACGTTAAAATTACAACCCTGCATTAGCAAACTGTGTAACATGTACACAAAGTAAACCTTGACCTGGACTGGTCTCTGGAAAATACTAGTATCAACATGAAACCCCCTCCTCATTCTCAAAAAAAAAATCCTGACAAGAACAGCCTACGCTACAGAATCAATTAATTAGAAAGGGTCTTTCAGAATATAACAGGGTCTATGCGTCTACATCTAACTTAGATAACCAAATCATCGAAATACAGAATAAGTTGGATCTATTTCGAGGTTTACGAAATCTATCAGCTATTGCCATTGACATCAATCAATAGATCATCTATCGAAACGTATCGAGATAGTCCCGCCCGAAAGTCCGGGTAAGCCGTCACGAGTGACAGGGTGGTAAGGGGAATCGAGCTGCAACATTAGCTCATGACGATGAAAATTGAATTGAAAGTTCGCGAGTAGATTACACATTGGTTTATGACATACAGCTATGTAGAATCATTTCAAAATGTAGAGAAATTGAAACAGATTACTCACAATGGCAGAACTCGTTATAAATATGTTCTAATTTTCGAAAATTAAGCATAAATACAGGTGTACTCACCTCTAAACTTTCCACAACTTTTTTTACTCTGTGCGGGTGACGTCAAATTCACAGCGGAAGTGACGAAAAGAGGTCAAATCGTCCCTTTTCAATCACATTCATATTCATAAGGTCCGGTCCAATCAAAGTTTGATAAATCGGAGTATGCAAAACAAAAATGAATAATGCATAAGGTGTTTCTCGATACTTTTCGATATTTTCTTGGTATCGAGGGCTTCGGGAAAATGAAATGTTACCAAATGGGCGTGGCCGAATCAGGGCTGAATGGTGACGCTACAGCTTATATGCAAATGAGGGAAATCCGCGGGTGCTACCTTTCCGTCTATAAGTTTTAATTTGTCTATGTGCAAAATACGATAACCCTGCGCCTGCATGCGATACACGTCCTCGTTTATTCCCCAAAACACGAAAATAAGTTATAAAGGAAAACTCGGTGTTGGTTGGATCAATCTTACTGAGCATGTTCAGTGCAGTGCAAAAAGGGGAAATCCCTGCCTCCGGTTGCAACCGGAGTTTCAACCGTGGTTTAAACAGTGGTTTCAACAGTGGGTCTGCTTGAAACCGTGGATTTTTGAAACCACTGTTGGTGAATCACAGACTCAGTGAAACCATGGTTTCGGCTGAAACCGTGGTTTCAAAAAATCCATGGTTTCTTGAAACCACGGTTTCAAATGACACCACCTTTGTGAATTCGGGCCTATATCTTTGACGAAGCAAAACACGGAGTACATGTCTGATCAACGACCCGCTTCTCTGCATTCGTTATGTGGCCTATCACAGTGTGCGTTTTCCTTCAGAGCTGTGATTTTAACAATGTAATTTGTTCTTCCATGTTGAGAGTGGATAAGTGAACTGTGAACTTCGAACAATGTAAGAAAATAAAAACTAGCTACACCAAACACTTACTTATCTGACAGTCGTCTCCGGAGAAGCCAGGCATACAATCACACGTGTAAGCATTGATTTCGTCATTACATGTACCTCCATTCATACACGGGTTGGTTGGAGCACAGTCATCAATATCTGGATAAAGATAATACGAAAGTTGGTCAATTGTGAATGCCTTAAAATTTAGATATTCCTTTGCTAGGCGATCCTCTCTTGTCCATTACAATGATTGGAAATACATTATCATTATTTTAATAAATTTAATCACATTACCTATTTACCTAACCTTCACTTCGTGAAATTACTCGATTTTTAAATGTATTTATTGAATTTTACAAAATACAACAAATCAAGTACAAATTCAGGACAATCATATATGAATAATAATTACAAAAACAAAAAACAAAAGAAAAACCCCCAACAACAACGGATAAAATTAAATAAAGAGACAAGACAAAGGACCTGAGAGGATGCCCATATAGCCAACCGAAGACGACCCCGCGAAACGAACCTGGCAACGGCTAATCACCCCGCCCCACAGATGGCTAGCGACATATATATATATATATACAAGGCAGATCCCATAACTGTGAATGATCGATTAATAGTTGACACACACACACTCTCTCTCTCTCTCTCTCTCGGAAAAAAAACCCCAGTAATATCATGAACACATGACATGTACAGTCGAAACCCGGTATAAGGTGGCCAGAACAGAGCGGAATGTCATCTCTGTGTTTTGTATGAAAATGAAATAAACAAATAGTCCAAAAATAGAACCGAATGAACCAGTTATGACCCCTAGGCCCTACCATACCGAGTCCCCACTGCAAAATTCGTATTCACTTTTAATACACATTGCACATCAACATACACGCCGAGATCAAACCTGCCTGTAACGAAAATATTACACGAAACGGGGAAAACAGCCATCCGCCCGGTCGATACGCGGAAGCACCAACGGGCAACCACAGACATCCACCCCAACGCTTTGGGCCCAGTAGAGGGAGAAGAAACCCTCGGGCCGAGTACCAATCTTTATAAGTACTACATACAGTGTACAACAGTATAAATTATGAAGGCAGTTACATCAGATCAACAAAATATTTTGTGTATGTAAAGCCATGGCCACTGTTACAATACTCAAAATGTAAATCTCCATTTTCGAAAGTGAAGTGGAAGTTTGTTGTTTTTCTTGGCAATACGGTATTCAATATCCTTATTGGACGCAGTGTATTTATTATAACCTTCAAACTTTGGTGTTTTGTTTTGGAATTTACAAATATAGAAATAATATATTTTAGTAGGAGAAACAAATATGTTAGGAATTTATCATCATCAAACCCAAACATTTTTTTCAAAAATTGACACATTTAGCGGTTTGTTGATTTTTTGAATAATGGCCTTTATAGTCTTATCCCAAATAGTTTTAACAGCAGGACACTCAATGAAATTTTTTTTTTTGTAGGTTTCAGGAGCAGTATTACAAAAAGAACAGTTAGGGGTGTCTTTTCTTTTAATTTTGTACAAAAAATCATTGAAACTTATCGCTCTATGAAAGAGCTTAATATAAAATGAACGGATACGAGTAACTATGGTGCATTTAAAGTAATTTATATGAATTTCCTTCCAATCAATCTCGCCAGGACCATAGAACGGCTTATCTCGAAAGGGTGCGGTGCGAAGCGGCGCGGTGGGGAGCGTTCAACGCACACTTTCGAGAACCCCCCCCCCCGGCTTGTCTCGAAAGGGTGCTTTGAGAACGGAGTGGCGCGTTAACGCACCCTTTCGAGACAAGCGGGGGGGGGGGGGCTTTTCTCGAATGGGTGCGTTAACTAGTCTTCCACATCAGTCGTTTATAATAAAATTAAAATAACGAAATATCATCTATTTTCTAACTGAACGTGGAATTTAGCTTGCATGTGTTTAAAAAGATAGAATCAAAAAAACATTTTGAACTAAAGAAGAGCATGCTACGTGAGAAAATGTCTGCAAATCTCCTCAAATTGAAATTTGTATGGATGTGATAACAATGATTATAGATAGCATATACATGTATGCCAGTGAATAAATTCTTCAGATGTTATAGAAATTAAAAGATAATTTCAATTTGTTTTGGCAAAATGAAAAAAAAAGGGCAGCATATGCACCCCCTAGGCCTACAGTTTTTCTCCTTCAGTTGTCTCTTTTATCAAATGAAATTCAATGTAAGACTTAAAGAATACATAAACGTGTGTCTGATTAAAATGAAAGAAGTAAAAATGGCAATTAATTTTTATTTGTAATTTCATTTTTAATAACTTATGCAGTTAAACTAGTTTACATAAAAAATGAATTCCATACACAGAAAGATATGGATCATTATTTTTCATTAAAAAAAAAAAAGACTGATATGCAAGACTATAGGTAAAGCGCTTTCATTTTTAAATATTTAAGTAAATTATTTGATTTTTTTTTTTTGCATCAATTTTTTTTTGTATTCAGTAGTTTTTATTTCTCAAGAACTTCAATTTCAACAAAATGAAATACATATATAAAACTTCAATTTTTCAACAAAATGATATACATATAAAACTTCAATTTTTCAACAAAATGAAATACATATATAAAACTTCAATTTTCCAACAAATGAAATACATATAAAACTTCAGTTTTTCAACAAAATGAAATACATATATAAAACTTCAATTTTCCAACAAAATGATATACATATAAAACTTCAATTTTTCAACAAAATGATATACATATAAAACTTCAATTTTCAACAAAATGAAATGCATATTAAACTTCAATTTTTCAACAAAATGAAATACATATATAAAACTTCAATTTTTCAACAAAATGAAATACATATATAAAACTTCAATTTTCCAACAAATGAAATACATATAAAACTTCAGTTTTTCAACAAAATGAAATACATATATAAAACTTCAATTTTCCAACAAAATGATATACATATAAAACTTCAATTTTTCAACAAAATGATATACATATAAAACTTCAATTTTCAACAAAATGAAATGCATATTAAACTTCAATTTTTCAACAAAATGAAATACATATATAAAACTTCAATTTTCCAACAAAATGAAATACATATAAAAATTCAATATTTCATAAACAAATTTACAAATACAATGCCACCTCATATTATATATGTATATTTTTACAAACATGTCCTCTCAAACATATTATACTTTTCAATTGTCATCTATCAATATAGAAAAACTAATTAAAAAAGACAAATCTTTCCAGAATATACAAAACAGAATATACAAATTGAAGCCCTGAGTAATCCTTTTATTAAAACTCCCCACTTCATCCTCGACTCCCACCCCCTCAGTTCCCTCCTCTCTAACCACCGGACAAACAAGGTCCTTCATCCCCAACCCCAACCCCTTCCTTCTCCCCTCCCAATCCCCCTTTCCTCCTCCCCACCCGTCCCTTGAAGTTCTACCTGTGTGGGGATGAAAAGCATGAAATTTTACTGACTATCCTACTCCATTATAGAAAGTATAAAATAACTGAAAGTGAAAAGTTTTAACATAAAGGTTCAACCTTTGTACTTCGCTCCATATCAAGCTCTCCATCTAGCTCTCCCCCAAATTTTCCCAATTTTCCCATTTTCTTAAATGTAAGGGATATTTATTTCTTCCTACTGCCAATTTTCTTTCCTCTCTTTCTTCTTCTCTAAACGTGCATTTTATTTTATCTATATTTATTTCTGACGTTTTTTCTCTTCCCCTAAATACCAAGTATTTTACTAGAATTATAAAATGATTAACCAATTGTTCTTTTCCTTGTTCCCGTAATTTTATCCCAAATAATATTTCTTTCCAACTTAAATTAGTCAGAGATATGAAGTTAAAAATATTATTACAGTTTATCCATATTAATCTCACTCTTTCGCATTCAAAAAATAAATGACGGTAAGTCTCCTCTTCTTTTTTACAGAAGCTACATAAATTTGAATCAACCATTCCGAATAAATGTAAATGTTGATTTGTGTAAATAATCCCGTGCAACAATTTGAATTGGAACTCCCTAAGTCGGCTATTGAGTGTACACTGTCTTGGTCTTTTAAAAAGGATTTCTATATCTTTATCTGCAAGTCCATAATTATATCTTATTCTTGTGAAAACACTGGGAGCGGCCGATTTCTTGGAGAGAAATTCCCTATAGATTTGTTTTGAATTAATATTAGCTATTGATACATTTTTTTTACCGATTAGAAAAGCAATACCCCTATCATCAGGAATAGTATCGCCATCTTTATTTATGTTTCTTTTCCAGCTAAATGGAAGCGTCTTATAAATCATCTGTATCAATTCAAAATCCTTTACGTTTAAACCTCGCTGTTTAAAGTATGAGTATAATCGTAAGTTCCCATTATGATCCATTATATGTTTTACTCGAAATATTTTTTTGTCAAATAGATTTTTATCAAATATACACTTCCCTTTGATTCTTATGAATTTATTATTAAAAATTATTACATTTCCTTTGTATGGTTCACAATTCGTTCGGAAGTTTCTGGTTTCCATCCATACTTCCAATATATCAGTATAAAATTTTGGCAGCGTTACGTTCAATAAACCCAATAAATAATCACATGAGAAAATGAGATTTCCTCCTAAATGTTTTGTAACATAATTAAAATACTGCTTCCATTTCATATCATTTTTTTCCATAAGTTTCTTGACCCACATAACCCTCTGGGCTTTAATCAGTAATTCAAAATTCATCATTTTTAGACCTCCGAAATGGTAATCTAAATACATTGTGTTTTTATGAATTTTATTTCTTCCTCTCCACAAAAATTCAAAAGTTATCTTATCTACATGTTCAAAAACCCATTTTGGGACCGGTGTGAGGGATGCTGCATAAATAAATTTAGAATATACAAACAATTTCAATAACTGTATTTTCCCCATCATTGTTAGGTCCCTTTGCTTCCACCAACCCAAAAGCTTTTTAATTTTACTTAATATCTCCTTGTAGTTCAAACTTTCTTTTACTTCTATATCTAAGGAAAATACAACACCTAATATTTTTACAAAATCAACTTTTTGACCTAGGGGCATTCCATAAGACTTCCCATGCAAGGATCCTAACAAAAGTATTTTTGTTTTCTCCTTGTTAATTTGAAGTCCGGAAAGCATTCTGAAATTCTCTAATAATCTAATTACTCTTAAAATGGAAACTTTATCTTGAACAAAGAGGGTCATGTCATCCGCATACATGACTTGCTTAACCTCATCCTTTCCGAAACAAATACCTTTGATTTCCCTATCATGTCTTATATTATGGGCTAATATTTCTATACATAAGATAAATAAATAAGGAGAGAGGGGATCTCCCTGTCTTACGCCTCTTTATTTTGCAGGGGTCAACCGATCATCACCAAAATCTAATCGATTCTTTCCTGTCACTATCCGAACATTCCCTGAAAATTTGGTGCAAATCCGTTCACCCGTTCTCTAGTTATCTTGTACACAAACAAACATACGGAGCCCTTTACATAACCCTGCCGATTTTATCGGCGTGGGTAATAAGCTCTTCAAACAGTTTATAACCAGGGTGGGGAGGATTGAGTAAATCACTAATATAAATCACATTTTTTATCAAGCCAGTCTTGGTATATAAAATATTGTTTTGATTTTGAACGGATGTTCCTATTAAACCAAATACACTGATAAGAACCAACTGAAGAAAAACCAAGATTACGCACATTTTCAGAAAAATTCTCTCTGAATAATACCATGTATGCAGGGATTCAGCTAATTGACTTGAGATTAAGTTGTTCAAAATATTGTCAGGGGCATATGCTTTCCACAAAATATCTCTTTTATCACTAAACTTATTCAAAATGGATAGTTCAATTGATTTCCACAAACTTTCATAATTATCATCCAAAAGTAATTTGACCCATGCCATTTTTTGTGCCATAGAGAATGTGTACGGATCAATCATTTTCAAGCCACCTAAAGAATAATCATTACACATCATCTGTCTTTTGACCCTATCATTGCCACCACTCCATATAAATTTATATAGTAATGTATTCAACTGTTGAATAAACTTTTGTGGTGTTTTAATACACAAAACAGTGAAAACATAAAGAAACTTTGGCAACAATAGGATCTTTATGACACAGATCTTCCCGACTAGGGATAAATTTCTTGCCCGCTAGCAATTCAAGGTATTTTCAATAGATTTAAGCTTTAGCACATAATTAAGTTCATATATTTGCTTTGTATTCAAAGAAAAGTGAATACCTAATGTTTTAAAAGTAGATTCATTCCATTTCAAACCTTTCTCAGAAAATGGATACAACTGAGTATCTTTCTTGGATCCAATCCATATTGCTTCCGATTTGGATATATTAAGTCTACAACCAGACGATAGAGAAAATATTTCAATAGAAAGAAATATCTGAGCCATCAATAAAACAAGTAGAGTCGTCTGCTAATAATGAGATTCCCTTGATATCTGGGTTTTGTCTAATGGCAAGAGCCATCCCAGGTAGCAAGCCCATATGGGGATCATGTAGGCCCCATATGGGTTTGCATATGGGTCCCACATGGGAATGCCCATATGGGCCCCATAAGATTTTGCACCCAAGACCCATGTGGGTCCCATATGGACCATCCCAGATCGCCAATATGGGTTCGGCCTGGGGCCCATCTGGGTATAAATGTGGGAAATATGTGGGTAAAATATGGGCTATCCCATATGGGTATTATCTGTGGGTTCCCATATGGGTCCCACATGGGAATGCCCACACGGGCCCCATAAGATTTTGCACCCAAGGCCCATGTGGGTCCCATATGGGCCTTCCCAGATCGCCAATATGGGTTCGGCCTGGGGCCCATCTGGATATAAATGTGGGCAATATGTGGGTAAAATATGGGCTATCCCTTATGGGTCGCACACGGGAATGCCCATATGGGCCTCATAATATTTTGCACCCAAGACTCATGTGGGTCCCATATGGGCCATCCCAGATCGCCAATATGGGTTCGGCCTGGGGCCCATCTGGGTATAAAT
Organism: Heliocidaris erythrogramma; assembly: GCA_025617745.1. NCBI lineage: Eukaryota > Metazoa > Echinodermata > Echinoidea > Camarodonta > Echinometridae > Heliocidaris > Heliocidaris erythrogramma. Next base: position 26,411,279 of record CM046857.1, on the reverse strand, counting down.
GTGGGCAATATGTGGGTAAAATATGGGCTATCCCATATGGGTATTATCTGTGGGTTCCCATATGGGTCCCACATGGGAATGCCCATACGGGCCCCATAAGATTTTGCACCCAAGGCCCATGTGGGTCCCATATGGGCCATCCCAGATGGCCAATATGGGTTCGGCCTGGGGCCCATCTGGGTATAAATGTGGGAAATATGTGGGTAAAATATGGGCTATCCCATATGGGTATTATCTGTCGGCTACCATATGGGTTCCACATGGGAATGCCCATATGGGCCCCAAAAATGAATTTGCACCCAAGGCCCATATGGGGCCAATAAAGGCCGTCCATATGGCTAATATGGGTTCAGCCTGGGACCAATCTGGGTATAAATGTGGGCAATATGTTGGCAAATACTAGGCTATCCCATATGGGTCCTACCCTGGAATGCCCATATGGGGCCCCGTAGTATTTTGCACACAAGGCCCATTGGGGACCCATATGGGCCATACCCGATGGCCCATATGGGTTTAACCTGGGGTCCATCTGGGTAATATATGGGAACAGTATGATTGATCCCATATATTGTGTTCCCCCATGGGCCCCCTCATGGGCCCGAAATAATTTAGCAACTGAGATTTACAATATGCCTATTTTGGTCTATTCATTCGATACAAGGGGACAACTCCTAAATCGGTTTTAAGGAAAGTCATGGGACACAAAGACTACTTGATCATGCAATCATCATCAGCCTCTCACCACAGCTATGCCAGTACAAAAAACAACAACATTAAAATGAAAAATGGGGGGTACTTGAAATATAAGTTGCCGGTGACCTGCCATGCAACCTGTGTACATACATGTATGTCACAAATAATGAGTATTGCCTGTGGAATTTTGTCTTGAAAACAGACCTGTTTGCGCGGTCAACAAATTTCTGAGCATGCCTATTATATGAAGTACCCCCACCAAACTCATTCACGCTGACATGTATTCACTTATTGCTACATACCCAATAAATTTACTCCAGAGTAGTAATTAGATTATCAAAGTATATAAACATTTTTTATTATAAATATGCATCTATAAATGATATTTTCATCAAACAAGAATTTTACTTTTAAGTTGGGAATAGGCAACGACATACATGTATTTTATATTGATCTGCAAATATATTTTCACTTATTCGTACATGCCCATGAAATTTACTCCATAGCAATGATTAGATTTCCATGAAGTACCCCATAAATCCCATTCATGCAATCATGTATTCACTTATTTCTACATAGTTTTACCCATTAAATAGTAAGTAATCATATTTCAAAGTAAACCTTTTTAATATTAGAAATTAATACTGTGTAGTTGGTAAGGAATTAATCCAAGTCCCTCGAATAGGACTAAAAGATTTCTTTCCCCCGGTTGCTTGCTTACAAACATACGCTAACTTGCTTTCTTCGCTGTCAGGTTAAATAAATTATCAATCAATTAACCACCATAATGTTCATCTTACAAAAAGAACTGGGGATTTTTCATTTTAAGCTTGGGGATATGCAACGACATACATTATTGAAGTGAAATAAGCTTAGAAGTCTACCATTAAAAATGATAATGGGATTTTGATGGAATCATTTCTCATACAATTCATTTTGTGACACATCACATGGTATTGGAAGTGTGTTTAGATACTGTAAGTACAATTTCTAAAGAACAGCCTTGGCAACACACTTAAAACAAACTTAAAAGAAAAACACATTGTGAAAATAATAAATAATGGAATATTGTATTGGTTAGGTAGTTTATATCACGGCTCCTTCTCACTATTGAAAAAATATGCATCTGTTCGGAAGGGTCGACTCCGGATTATAGCTTGCCACTACATGTGTCATGGTTAAGGCGATACCCCGAAACAATTTCACACTATCCATTTTTCGCCATTAGTTCCTTCATAACGTGCAGGCTAGTGGAGTTCAGTGTCAAGCCCCATGAGTTTAGAATGTTCTTTCAGAAATGCATCTTATCACAAAGAGCTGAGTAAGTAATATTTTAATACCCAAAGGCCCAGTTGGCGAATTCATCAAATAACAGAACGGCGGTCAGAAGTAGAATGAATTGATATATATACAATAGACTTTCTCCTCCAGTTGTAATCTCTAGACCTCCTTCACCATGCATACATTAAAGATGATTAATATGCAGTATTTGTTATTACAATCACATCATGCTATCCAAACGATAAGGTTAAACAATAGTTGTTTCCATCTGGCACTTCCTCATAATTATCCAAATTACTGGTCAACATCTAATGAAGCTGCGGTTTTTGTTCATCAGTTGATTGTGCATTCCCCCATAGTTGAGATGCATACACGACCAGGGCATGTTGAAAGGAGTTTTCCCGGCCTTCATAGTATTCATAGTAAAATTTCTTCAGTTCCGAATACTGCAAACATTTTCCTGCAGGTATGGTGCCACCTTAACAGCTTCATCCAGTTTGGATATAATCATGATATAATCTTAACACGTGCCAGAAGTCTTCTTCATTTTGTCCATCTAGAATATACGTTAATTTCTTTTTTAGTTGTTACGTTACTGCTTATGCTGTTTCCTCGTACCGTTGTTGTTTTTCTCGTCTATTTGCTGGATCTGAAACGACAGAGTGAGATATATGTACATGTAACAAATTTCACAAAAAATATTACACTAGCATATTTACAATATTAAACTTTTGTAGTGAAATTTGCAAATATGCTACAATTTTTGATTACCAATGCAGATATTTTTTAAAAAGCAAATCTAAATGTTAGCTCGTTTTTTCTCTCTCCTGCCCCTCCCCTTCTCTCTCTCACTCTCTCTATATACCACATATACGAGACATCATGCCGTTTCCATAAAATAAAAAAAATCAAAGAGAGTCGGGTCCCACCCCCCCCCCCCCAAAAAAAGAAAGAAAAAGGAAAAAAAGAAAAGGAAAAGGAAAAAAAGAAAAGAAAAAAGAAAAATAGAAAACATATAGAAATATGGATAATACCTATTGACCCATGCAAAGGGAAATGACAAGAAATATAGCAGAAAATAAAATGGTGTATGGAATAAAGGTACAATACTGATACAGAAATAAGGGGAGGGAAGAGAAATAGAGTGCAAGAAAGGGAACTTTATAAAGATATCAAGATCATCTGTATATTTTGAGAATGGTAGTAATGACACATCAATTATTCATTTATGGCAGATGTTCCTCACATGAAGCGAACAATAACATTATTATGACATAATAAACTATGACATTCATCTTGTCTTGAAATTGAAGCTGCATAATTATGTGCTCCATACGGCTTTTGCTAAATAGTCGGGTAACGTCGCGTCGCGTTGGTAGAAATTTTCGAACATTTTTCAGGAAGGTGTCTTCAAGGGGACAAATTGAAAAAGAGTCCATCTCAGTATGATTTTTCCCGTTTTCAGGCTAAAAACGACAAACAAGGGAATAAAGAAAACAATAGAAGGATAATGCAAAGAAAAACATGAACTATAAAGAGAGAATAGAAGGGTAGGAAGGATGGAAGAAAAGAATACAACAAAAGGTCCGTCCGTCCGTCCGTGTGTGCTCAAAAAGTTAGAAAATGCTACTTCTCCGTCATTTCTTGGCCGATTTTGATTCTGATTGATTTATCTGATAGGGCTGAGTGGGGGCTTCCAAACTTCTACACAAAATCATGAAATTCATCAATTATGCAAATTTATGCAAATTTATTCAAAATCAACAGAAAATGCATTTATAATCATAAAACATTAATTTGATAATTCATTTCTCACATTTATCTTCAAGGTTCTATCAGAAATTACATAAATTAACAGCCATTCCACAGATCTACACTTCTGGCGGGGACATATATTACGCATCGCGTAATTACTAATTCAGTTGTTTTTAAACGAGAATTACGCTCAAAAATAAAGATGATAGTGTTCAAAGGTGTTATTTATTCCTACTTGTTAGACTATATGGCTTCGCGTCAAAATATACGAGATCGATACGAATCAAGATTTTCTGAGCAAAATTTACCATCTGCTAGCAATATGTATCGTCTGCTAGCAGCACATGGGGGCTGCCATTTTGTTTATGTGTACAAGAAGATTTTCTTAATCCAAATGCTCAATTGCCTTTTTCAAAATTAAAAACCCATTTGAGATTAAAAATATAGAATATATATGTCAATTTATTTTTAAACTGAAGATTTCCTTATATATTCGATATTCGCTTAATAGAAATCTATTTTCTCGATACTTGACGTATGGGCCGGAGCAAATTAATTCAAATTTTATGGATGCTTCTTCCCTGAGCATCTATAGCGGCAAACTATGCATTCACCTGCTTTCGGATAATGGACTTGAAAAGTCGGAATGCATGCTGCATATATTATGTTCTGCTCTGTTTGGCAAACCCAAGAAAATAGATTTTTGTTAAGCAAAACCAGACAATTTAAAAGTATCATTATAAAGATTTAATTTTTATAATACATGTAAACACCCGCTTTATATTTCTCGTCACATAGGGATTTTAGGTAATGAAGGAAATCAATTTAGGATTTGGATTTGAATATCTTCCTGACTGGAACATTTCTCAATGGTTCATGTACAACTCCAAATCAGCAAGAAAATGGCAGCCCCCATGTAAATGAGTAGGAGACGATATCGGGTGCTGGAATATCTTTATTTATACCCTTTTCTGATATCTTATTAGAAAATGATTTAGGCCAATAAGTAGGAATATATTACACCTTCCAATATAAGTAAATTTGTAATCAGGGCTTAATTCTCCTTTAATCCTTTTATTATTTTTTTCTTTCCACGTTTCCTTTCATTACCTTATTCTTTTATTGCTTTTATCATTTTGTTTTCCATCTTTCATAATGTTACTGTTTATATTTATTCTTTTTATCCTCTTTTTTTTATTGCTTTCCATCTTCACTTTGTTATTCTTTGTTCCCTTTTATCATCTTCTCTTCCACCTTTCTTCATGTTTATATTTATCTTTTTATCATTTTTCTCTCTATCTCTCGCTTTGTCATTTCTTGCTTTTATCCTATCAATTATCTTTCCATCCTTCCTCTCGTTATGATATTCTTTGTTTCCTGTTATCATTTTCTCCCCCACCTTCCTCACGTTAATCTTTATCCTTCTATCATTTCTCTCTCTGTCTTTCTTTATAGGCATAAGTTATACTTTTTTATCCTATCATTTCTCTATCTTTCATATTATTCTTTTTAAAATCATTTTCTGCTTCCCATCTTTACTTACTTTCCTTAAAACATTCTTTGCTTTTATCCTATCATTTTGTTTTCCTTTCATCTTTTCTTTCGTTATGTTATTCCTTTATTCAAATTATCATCTTCTCTTCTATCTTTCCTTATGTTACTCTTAATATCTTTATCCTTCTATCATTTATTTCTCTATCTTTCTTTATGTTATTCTTTGTTTTTATCCACTTATTTTTACTTTCCAACTTTCCTTTTGTTGAATTCTTTGTTTTCTTCCATCATATTTTCTTCCATCCTTCCTACCCTTCTATTCTCTCTTTATAGTTCATGTTTTTCTTTGCATTATCCTTCTATTGTTTTCTTTATTCCCTTGTTTGTCGTTTTTAGCCTGAAAAAGGGAAAAATCATACTGAGATGGGCTCTTTTTCAATTTGTCCCCTTGAAGACACCTTCCTGAAAAATGTTCGAAAATTTCTACCAACACGACGCGACGTTACCCGACTGTTTAGCAAAAGCCCTCGATACACACTTGCCTAGTGAAATGATTTTGATTTCTTAGCCCATATACATGGAAAGCCAGACCACTAGTTAAACCAAGGAGTTACTACACAACCCCATGGTTATAAACAGACCAGTAGGGAATGTAAACTATCACGCGGTGGGTGAACGATATGACCCAGGCATACTTCTTTCCTCTTGGGCCTTGCAACTAAACAATGAGAGTATTAAGCTAAGGTAACCTGCAATATGAACATGGCGAACAAAGAAGCGGACAAAATATACAGCTCCTCATTGTACCTTCCTCAATTGCCCTGGTAGACAAAAGAACATCCCTTCATTGCTATTATGTAAAAATATGTAGAACAGGTGTCACATGCATATTCACCTGTTCTGCTTATTTTACATAATAGTAATGAAGGGATGTTCTTTTGTCTACCAAAGCAATTGTTCATCGTGTTCATAGTGTTGGTATCTCAACTGAATTAACATTTCTCTATCAATTCACTCATAATAATCCCACAACAGACAGTCATGGACCAGAAAATGTCACTGGATGGTACATCTCAGGCTATATATGTACTTTTAAATTAATAAACAATATCAAAGAGAAAATGGAATTTAGAAAGAAATGATAAGATATAAAAAGCAGCTTACCTTCAAAGAGTAGGGAGGCGGATGTGTAGTGCTTCCTTCATAAGTAGTAGCAATGGAATGCCGTTTCCTCAAAAGGTGGCGCAGGTTTGAAAAGTGGACTCAACCATTTGTACTAGGGGTCAAAAGCACATGGGGGTTGGGAGGTGCTTTCATTTTCTCTTAAGCACTTCTCACATTCTTTAGGTCTGCATAGATTAATAGAGTACCGAAGTGCTGACGTCATATTCGCTCGTCGTCCAGTGCCGGCCGCACAGAAACGTTGTTAGCGCTAACAGCGCACTAACAGTACCGATAGCGATGATTTGGCCGCACAGAAGAGTAATGTTAGTCAAATTCACTAACAGCGCTGTTAGCCTAACATTTCAAGGCCGCACAGAAGCTAACAGTAGTGGTAATGTTTTAACAACTCACTAACGGTGCCAGGGGCACCAATAGTGACAATGTTAGTGAATAATTTCTTGCGTGCGCTATAACTTGTCTCTCCTTTTTTTTTTAATACCAAGTACTTAAAGATATTTTGCTGATAACGACACGAGGAGACCAAGATATGATCCCTTTCAGGAAGAAAATGAACATGACTTTTTCAATTTGGAGAAAACTCGTTGTATGTTATTTAGTAATTCAATCTCATATCTGGATGGTAATGTATTACTTAAAAATACCACATTTAAAATGGTCGAGGAGTTAAAGTTTCTTGGTTTAATTATTGATAATTTCAGGAAGAAAATGAACATGACTTTTTCAATTTGGAGAAAACTTATTGATAATAAGTTATCTTGGAAACCACAGACTCTGTATCTAAACAAATTACTCTCTAGAAATGTTGGTATTATAAACAAGTTGAAATATTTGTTTCCCTCTCATGTATTACTCTTGTTGTATTCCACCTTGGTTCTACCCTACATAAGTTATGGCATTCTTGCTTGGGGCAACTGTACTAAGTCTCAGTTGGATAGACTCTCAGTTATACAAAAACGGGTGATGAGAATAATTTTGAAAAAGCCTAGACTAGCTCCGTCTAAAATATTATTCTTTGGAAATAAATCGTTGAGACTAAAAGATTTGTTTTCTTACCAGTTAGGCAGTTTAATGTATCAAGTACGAATTCATGAATTGCCTCGGGTTTTACAATCAATGTTTAAAACGAATGATGGAATACATAGGCATTCTACACGACAATCATCTTTCTTTCATTTACCACTTCTTCGTACTCAGTTTGCCCAGAAAACATTAATCTAAACTGGGCCCTTCTATTGGAATCATCTTGATTCAAATCTAAAGCAAGCTTCCTCTCTTAAATCTTTTAGAAGAAATCTTAAACATTATCAAATTAGCTCTTACAGTGTAAGTCCATAACAGGGGCGTATCCAGGATTTCCAAATAGGGGGGGGGCAGGCATTATTGATCGCCGTCCTGGGGGAAGAGTCTAAGGGGAGGGGGGCCCCCTCTCCTTTCGAAAATTTTTGCTTCTGAAGAAGGGCTGAGATGCAAAATAATCCTATATGTGACCAATTTTGAAGCCTATTTAATGAACAACTTTTTTTCCTAGTTTTTTTTATTTTACGACGACCAATAGGGGGGGGGGGGGGCGCCTGTTGCGCCACCCCCTGGGTACGCCACTGCATAACAACTGTACAGTATTTGGTTTTCTGCCTGTGTCTAAACAGAACATAAACAAAACCTTTCCTAAGACATCTTTTTATTCATCATGACTTAATACACATACATGTATTATGTGTATCTGGTTTTTCTACTACTATATAAACCCAATAGGCTGACATTAACTGCTAGTATAATACTAGTTCATAGTATGCTTATTTTATTTTGATGTTTTAGTGATGTTGTGTGTGTATTGTTTTTTTTTTTTTCCTTTTACACACGTTTTGTCTCTTCTCTTTATTGCTATATATGTATATGTATACATAATTACATACATGTATTTCTTAATTCTCTCTGTTATTGGGGAACCTCGTTTTAACAAGCTGTGCTTTTCCTTAGCTTCTCCCATGATACTGCTTTTTGGAATTGTTATTATGATATCTGTATTCGAAATTTTGAACGATGTATGCTCACCAATAATGTTCATGGCAGATTTCTGCAGTAATATGAAAAAAATTAATTAATTCATTCATTCATTCATTCAAGTATAGGTTTTACAAAGCAGTGTTTGAAGACCTTTTTAACATTGTAGGCCCTGCTTTGGAAAGAAGAACATTACGGTGAGTAACCATGTACCATACATTAAGTACAGTCAATGTAACTTAATAGTGTAATAGGCTACATACGCATCAGCTACTGATGATGAGAAGCATCATGATGAAAATCATCATTGGCAAATAAGCCTACTCCCATGAGTGAAGAGCTAAAAACTAAACAAAATAAATAAATAAATAAATAAATGAGAAGTGGGCTTGCATTTTTTTTTGTGGTACAGTATCTTAATCTAAAAGCTAAATGCTAGTAGTTGCAGCAAGCAATAATTTCACGCGAAAGTCTTTGGAATCAAAGTTAACTGTTCATATATTGTCGTAGCTAATCTAGTAAGTTTATGCAATCAGAAACTTGAATAACCTTTGTTAAAGAATGAAACATACGCTGAAAACCAAGCACACAGGAGACCACCAGCATAGATAAGCATATAGTGGGAACGTGTAGTATTATTGATTAGAAAAAGACCCGTCACCCGGCAGGAATGTCATGTTTATTTTGGTCATTTGTCAGCAAATATACATTTTAAAATGTGAATACACAACGCATGCGCACTGTGCTATGCTGCATCAACAAGATTCATCAATCTATACATAGATCACTACGCACAAATCATAGATTTTGCCTAACTCTATGGCTCAAATCCATTAACAGCGCTGTAACAGCGCGAGTGTCTAACAGCGCCCTAACAGCGCTTTCTGTGCGGTCATCTTACCCGTGTTGTTAGTGGCTGATTTGTTTGTGACTTGTTAGCGCTAACAAAGCCGCTACTAACAGCGTTTCTGTGCGGCCGGCACAGGTTACTAGTTCTAAACAACAAAGCCCGTGCGAAATCAGTCAAGCAACGGGCTGGAGCAGGGCAAATTCAGTGTTTGGTGCCGGTGTGATCACCACGCCATTGTTCAGCACAAAATTGTTTAGAACCAGCAACCTTGACAACTTGGGCGGTATGACGTCACACTTCGGTACTCTATTACCGTTTGATAAGTTAGGGCCAGTATAATGACAACAAAATATGAATTCAGTTTGCAAATGTGTACAATGTAGATCTTTAATAGTATGCTGATAATTTTTTTGTCAGAAGTATGTACCCCTCAAGAATATGGGTTTACCCAGTTTATGATATACACATCTTACCCACATGGGTTCGCCCAGATCATTCCAATAATGATACCCACATTGGGGTTTACATATTTTAACATATGGGTTTGCCCAGGTCATTTCAAAATGACACCCATTTGGACTTTGGAATATCATACTCATATGGACTTGCCCAGCTTACTCCCATATGAAACCCATATGGGCATTGACTTTTGTTTCCCCAGATGGGGTTGCCCAGCTTATTCCCTATGCGATATCCCTATGGGCATTCATATGTCTTTCCCCAGGGGTTTGCCCTCCTTATTCCCACATGATACCCATATGGGCATTTAGATATGTTTCCCAGATGGGTTTGCCCAGCATATTCCCATGTGATATCCATGTGAGCATTCATATGTCTTTCCCAGGGTTTGGCCAGCTTACTCCCATTTATTACCCATATGGGTATTGACATATATATCCCATTTGGGTTTGCCCAGCTAATTCCCACGTTATACCCATGTGGACATTTGCATGTCTTTCCCATATCGGTTTGCCCAGTTTATTCCCATGTAATATCCATATGCGCATTTACATGTCATTTCCATATCGGTTTGCCCAGCATATTCCCATATGATACCCATATGGGTATTTACAGTTGTTTCCCTAAATGGGGTTGCCCAGCTTATTCCCATGTGATATCCATGTGGGCATTCATATGTCTTTCCCATATGGGTTTGGCCAGCTTACTCCCATTTATTACCCATATGGGTATTGACATATATATCCCAGACGGGTTTACCTAGCTTACTCCCATAAAGTACCCATATGGGCATTTACATGTCTCTCCCATTTGGGTTTGCCCAGTTTATTCCCATGTAATACCCATATGGGCATTTACATGTCATTCCCGTATCGGTTTGCCCAGTTTATTTCCATGTAATACCCATATGTGCATTTACATGTCATTCCCATATCGGTTTGCCCATTTTATTCCCATATGATACCCATTTGGGCAAATATATATGTTTCCCAGGTGGGTTTTGCCCAGCTTATTCCCATATGATACCCATTTGGGCAAATATATATGTTTCCCAGATGGGTTTGCCCAGCTTACTCCCATGTGATACCCATATGGGCATTTACATGTCTTTCCCATTTGAGTTTGCCCAGCATATTCCCGTATGATTCCCATGTGGACATTTGCATGTCTTTCCCATATTGGTTTGCCCAGTTTATTCCCATGTAATACCCATATGGGCATTTACATGTCATTCCCATATCGGTTTGCCCAGTTTCTTTCCATGTAGTACCCATATGTGCATTTACATGTCATTCCCATATCGGTTTGCCCAGTTTATTCCCATGTTATACCCATATGGGCATTTACATGTCTTTCCCATTTGAGTTTGCCCAGCATATTCCCGTATGATTCCCATGTGGACATTTGCATGTCTTTCCCATATTGGTTTCCCCAGTTTATTCCCATATGGGCATTTACATGTCATTCCCATATCGGTTTGCCCAGTTTATTTCCATGTAATACCCATGTGTGCATTTACATGTCATTCCCATATCGGTTTGCCCATTTTATTCCCATATGATATCCATTTGGGCAAATATATATGTTTCCCAGGTGGGTTTGCCCAGCTTATTCCCATATGATACCCATTTGGGCAAATATATATGTTTCCCAGATGGGTTTGCCCAGCTTACTCCCATGTAATACCCATATGGGCATTTACATGTCTTTCCCATTTGAGTTTGCCCAGCATATTCCCGTATGATTCCTATGTGGACATTTGCATGTCTTTCCCATATTGGTTTGCCCAGTTTATTCCCATGTAATACCCATATTGGCATTTACATGTCATTCCCATATCGGTTTGCCCAGTTTCTTTCCATGTAATACCCATATGTGCATTTACATGTCATTCCCATATCGGTTTGCCCATTTTATTCCCATATGATACCCATTTGGGCAAATATATATGTTTCCCAGATGGGTTTGCCCAGCTTACTCCCATGTGATACCCATATGGGCATTTACATGTCTTTCCCATTTGGGTTTGCCCAGTATATTCCCATATGATACCCATATGGGCATTTACATGTCATTCCCATATCGGTTTGCCCAGTTTATTCCCATTTTATACCCATATGGGCATTTACATGCCATTCCCATATCGGTTTGCCCATTTTATTCCCATATGATACCCATATGGGCAAATATATATGTTTCCCAGGTGGGTTTGCCCAGCTTATTCCCATATGATACCCATGTGGGAAAATATATATGTTTCCCAGATGGGTTTGCCCAGCTTACTCCCATGTGATACCCATATGGGCATTTACATGTCTTTCCCATTTGGGTTTGCCCAGTATATTCCCATATGATACCCATATGGGCATTTACATGTCATTCCCATATCGGTTTGCCCAGTTTATTCCCATTTTATACCCATATGGGCATTTACATGCCATTCCCATATCGGTTTGCCCATTTTATTCCCATATGATACCCATATGGGCAAATATATATGTTTCCCAGGTGGGTTTGCCAAGCTTATTCCCATATGATACCCATGTGGGAAAATATATATGTTTCCCAGATGGGTTTGCCCAGCTTATTCCCATATAATACCCATTTTGGCAAAAATATATGTTTCCCAGATGGGTTTGCCCAGCTTACTCCGATGTGATACCCATTTGGGCTTTTACATGTCTTTCCCATTTGGGTTTGCCCAGCATATTCCCATATGATACCCATATGGGCATTTACATGTCATTCCCATATCGGTTTGCCCAGTTTATTCCCATTTTATACCCATATGGGTATTTACATGCCATTCCCATATCGGTTTGCCCATTTTATTCCCATATGATACCCATATGGGCAAATATATATGTTTCCCAGGTGGGTTTGCCCAGCTTATTCCCATATGATACCCATGTGGGCAAATATATATGTTTCCCAGTTGGGTTTGCCCAGCTTATTCCCATATAATACCCATTTTGGCAAAAATATATGTTTCCCAGATGGGTTTGCCCAGCTTACTCCGATGTGATACCCATTTGGGCATTTACATGTCTTTCCCATATGGTTTTGCCCAGCTTATTCCCACATGATACCCATTTGGGTAAATATATATGTTTCCCAGATGGGTTTGCCCAGCTTATTCCCATATGATACCCATTTGGGCAAATATATATGTTTCCCAGATAGGTTTGCCCAGCTTATTCCCATATGATACCCATATGGGCATTTACAAATGTTTTCCCATATGGGTTTGCCCAGCTTATTCCCACATGATATCCATATGGGCATTTACATATGTTTCCCAGATGGTTTTGCCCAGCTTATTCCCATATGATACCCATATGCGCATTTGAATATGTTTCACAGATGGGTTTGCCCAGCTTATTCCCATATGGTACCCATATGGGCATTTACAGATGTTTCCCAGATGGGTTTGCCCAGCTTATTCCCATATGATACCCATATGGGCATTTACATGTCATTCCCATATGGGTTTTCCCAGTCTTTTCCCATATAGTTCCCATATGGGCTGGCCCAAGTAGATCTCAAAATGGGTTAACCCATATGGGTCCCACAAGGGATACATATGGGATTTATATGGGTTCCCTTTTGCCCAGATGGCCCAGATGGCCCGGATGATGCCCATATGGGGCCCACATGGGCCTGTTACCTGGGATAGTTTCAATAACCAGTAAAAACAAATATGGCGAAATGGGGCACCCTTGAAATATCACTCACCCCTTTCCATGTCAATTGGTTTAGTCATATTTCCATAATTAGAGATATAGCTTTTTCTACCCGAATAAAATACTTTAATCCAATTAACAAATTTATTACTGAAGTTAAATTTATTTAGTACACGGAAAAGAAATTCATGGGAAACACTGTCAAAAGCTTTTTGAATATCAAGGAGGAGAATTGCACGAGGTATATGCATTGAATCTGTATATTCAATTATATCAATTATCAACCGGATATTGTTTGCAATATTTCTTTCCTTTAGGAATCCTGACTGGTCAGGGTGGATCAAGTGTGAAAGACATTTTTTCAAGCGATTAGCTAAAGTTTTAAAGTCTACTGTCAACAGGGATATGGGTCTAAAATTTGTTAAATAAGATATGTCTCTATCCTTTTTTGGAATCAGAGTAATGACCCCATTTCGCTGAGAGTATGACATAAGACCATTCTGCAAGGAGAAATTGAATGAATTTAAAAGCATATCAGATAGATCCTTCCAAAATACAATGTAGAATTCTACAGGTAAACCATCTAAACCAGGGGATTTCTTATGTTTCATTGAAATAAGAGTGTTATATATTTCCTGCTTAGAAATAGGTCGCTCAAGGATATCCTTGTCAACTTCACTTATTTGAGGGATTTCAATAGAGTCTAAAAAAAGTATCCATTATGTTTTCTAGGTTGCGACCCTCATGTTTCTTATACAAAACTTTGAAAAAGGGATTATTTTTTTTCTAAAATTATAACTGATTAACAATAATATTGTCTTTCTCATCTCGAATTTGATGTTTGTATGGATATATGTTTAAAACCTAGTTCGTTTCATCAGTATTTTAAACTACAAATGCTAGCCGTTTTGACCATGCATGGGAGCATTTGCAAGTATGACGTTTTCGTCAAAAGGAGTATTACAAAATGTACATGAGCTTTTTGATGGAGTCGGGTTTTCAGATCAAGCCGCTTTTTTTTGCCATGTAGTCGCCTTTCTCTATTACAAGTGAATTTATTCAGTCCAGTGCTGAACGAAGTTGTTTGTGGGTTTCAGTTCACACGGAACCTATTTTGATTTTTTTTTTTTAATATAAAAAATAAATGTTGAACATTATTTCAGTGGCAGCAAAGCAATTTGATTGGCTTATCTCATACTCTCCTTGCAGGGAATGATGGTATGACAGGCTGTCAATAGTTGTATGTTGATATCTTATAGGCTTTAGTCACAATTAATTGCGCAATGTACAAATAAATGTTGCAGCACATCTACATGAATCGTCTGAAAGACTTGCATGGAGTGACATTAATTCATATCTTTGAAATTCCACCACACAAAAGGATTACAAAATAATAATTACTTGTAATTAATAAACACTTAAAATAAATTTGTTATAAACTGATAATGCCCGTTACACACGACATGCAAGAGGCATCATTTAGACTGCGTTATTACGTACGCTAATCGAGCATGTGGCGCGAAGGCACTTAGCCCGTACACCAGTAACTCAGCACAATATTGCCCAGTTCATATTGCAACCTGGAGAAGAAGTGTCACTGTCACATGACCCGTCAAAGACCGGAAAAGGCACCGACGCAGTCATAAGCTATGTCAATCAAATGACGCCTCGCCAATCTGAAAACTTGCACATGTTCTCCATAAAATAATCTTTTACATTTCCCTGCAAAATAATACAATACCTATACCTCACATGTACATATCACAATCACGTGTGCTGATATAGTAATGTTGGAAACAGACAATTTCACTACTTTTCGTCACTTTACAATTTTTCCATTGGTTGTATGTTGTTGTTTATTGAGATTTTTCGTGCTGAATGAAGACTTGTATATGAATCAAGCGATTAATATCAGACTCATCAATATATCTGTGTAGAAATGACTTTAAGAATGACTTTAATTTATTAATGTTGGGAAAGGATTTGACACTTACCAACATCACAATTAAGACCAGTCCACCCAGCAGCACAGTTACAAAAGTAGCTGTTGATCTCATCGTTACATGTTCCTCCATTCTGACATGGTGCACTTACACACTCAATGATGTCTGTTTGGTAGAGATAGAAAGAGACAAATAACAAAGAAAGAGAGAAAGAGATAGAGATAGAGAGCAAGAGAGACAAGGGAAGAGAAAGAGAGAGAGATTGGGAGGGGGTACACAAAGACAGGGAGAGTGATAGTAACAGAAAGAGGGGAAAAAGGGATAGAAATATAAAGATAGAGAGGAAGACGGATAGATAAATAGAGACAAGATGGAGAATACAGGAAAAGAGAAAAAGGTTTGGATAGGTAGAGAGAGGGGGAGAAAGAAAAGCGAGGGGGAAGCGACGTTCGTAAAAGCGGTTAAATCTCGGTTCTGGATCAAATCCGATTATTCCGAACAAGCTCTAGCCTCTTTTCGAGGCCCTGGCGCTGTTGAAATCCTTGGCGATATGGAGGCAAAATTTCTGGCGAGCGAAGCGAGTTAGAAACACCGAGGCGCTTGCGCCGAGGACCTCTTGACACCTGATCTGAATTTCTTTTGTATTTCATTGTTTTGACGAATATTCCGACCAAATTTTGGTCGGTGAAAATCATCCAATAAGCGCGAGCTACCATGACGTAATGTTAAATATTCATGACTCGACTGCAAGCTATTTCTTAAAATGGCGTTCAACGTTTCTTCCACGACGAGTGATGACGATATTTGTAAGAGCTTAGAATATGCCGCTAGAATGTTGAAGATTGACAGATTCAAAGATTTGCAAGTTGATGCAATCAAATCTGCACTTAAAGGACAAGATGTTTTTGTGAATCTGCCTACTGGCTATGGAAAAAGTGTTATTTTTCACGCGCTATCGCTCTGTGCTGATTACCTCCGTGGGCCAGGGATGGAGAGTGAGACTGCATGCTGCGCTGCTTAGCTTCGCGAGCTGGGCCAGGCGGATCCCCCGGGGCCTTGCCGGGCAGTGAAGTTGCTGGTAACTCCTTGGTTGCATCAGAATTGATGGAGATGCATCTATTGTTGAACGGTGACTTTTATTGCCCATTCTTCATTATTTGTAAATATATGATGATCTCTTGAGAAATATGTACATTTGTCTTATTTCAAATTACCATGGTTTGTAAGCTAGAGATCGAATTCTTCATAATGTGCTTGTCTGTGAATGTATTTTGAGTAAAATCCCCCCCCCCCCCCCCCAAAAAAATAATAGACTAGTCCAGAACTGAAGTAAGAAATCCTTGAGATTTCATTGGCCAATTTGCTGGGCGATCGCCGCGGTTATCTAACTATTCACGTTTTCATGCATAATTCAGTAGGAAATCGTGCCTCATGAATATATAATTCAGGTCGGGTGTCAAGAGGCCCTCGGCGCAAGCGCCTCGGTTTTTCTCCATATCGCCAAGGATTTCAACAGCGCCAGGGCCTCGACAAGAGGCTAAACAAGCTCCGGATTAGGGCTGGCATGGTTGCTGTTGAGCTTTACGTTACGATTAGGGTGAGGCATAAGTGTAGAGTTGGGTCCAGGGTTGAAGTTAGTGTTAAAGATCTGTATCGGTCGCACAGAAACGCTGTTAATAGCAGGTTTGTTAGCGCTAACAAGTCACAAACAAATAAGCCACTAACAACACGGGTAAGATGACCGCACAGAAAG
Source organism: Heliocidaris erythrogramma (assembly GCA_025617745.1). Classification (NCBI taxonomy): domain Eukaryota; kingdom Metazoa; phylum Echinodermata; class Echinoidea; order Camarodonta; family Echinometridae; genus Heliocidaris; species Heliocidaris erythrogramma. Next base: position 26,394,182 of record CM046857.1, on the reverse strand, counting down.
CGCTGTTACAGCGCCGTTAGTGGATTTGAGCCATAGAGTTAGGCAAAATCTATGATTTGTAGTATCTATGTATAAATTGATGAATCTTGTTGATGCAGCATAGCACAATGTGCGTGCGTTGTGTATTCAAATTTTGAAATATATATTTGCTGACAAATGACCAAAATAAACATGGCATTCCTGCCGGGTGACGAGTCTTTTTCAAATCAATAATACTACACGTTCCCACATATGCTTATCTATGTTGGTGGTCTACTGTGTGCTTGGTTTTCAGCGTATGTTTCATTCTTTCACAAATGTTATTCAAGTTTCTGATTGCATAAACTTACTAGATCTATAGCTACGACAATATGTGAACAATTAACTTTGATTCCAAAGACTTCCCCGCGAAATTAGTGCCTGCTGCAACCATTGGCGGACCCAGGGGGGCACTTCCGACCCGCCCCCCCCCCTTTGGAAGAAAATTATGCATTTTAACCATAGACGATCCGCCATTTTCTGAATTGTGCCCCCCCCCCCTTTTTTTAGAATGAAGACCTTTTTTTTTTGCTTGTCAGGGAATTATGGAGGGTACTGGACCCCATAACCCCCCAGTGAGCGACTTTTTGAGAAGCTGGCGAGACAAAAAAAATACGGGTCTACCTTTTTTAAAAGTTGACAAACCTTCGTTTGTGTGCCCCTTGTTATACTCAATCCTGGATGCACCCCTGGCTGCAACTACTAGCATTTAGTTTTTAGATTAAAAAAAAAAAATGCAAGCCCACTTCCCATCAGTTATTTATTTATTTTATTTTATTTTTTTAGTTTTTAGCTCTTCACTCATGGGAGTAGGCCTATTTGCCAATGATGATTTTCATCATGATGCTTCTCATCATCAGTGGCTGATGCGTATGCAGCCTATTACACTATTAATTTACATTGACTGTACTTAAGGTATGGTACATGGTTACTCACCGTAATGTTCTTCTTTCGAAAGCAGGGCCTACAATGTTAAAAAGGTCTTCAAACATTGCTTTGTAAAACCTATACTTCTTGAAAACGTCATGTTCATTTTCTTCCTGAAGGATCATATCTTGGTCTCCTCGTGCCATTATCAGCAAAATTATCAGCAAAATCTAGATAAAAATCCGGGGTGGCATGTCCCAAGGGAAGGAGGCTAACGGGGGCAACGGCAGAAGCTGCCGCCCTCAAAGACGAAGTCGCAAACCGCACTTCTCCAGAAGGAAAGTCCTTCAGATAAAAGAAAAGAGAGACCGCCAAAAGGCGGCCCTCAAGAAGTCTTCAAGGGCAAGCCCTGAAAAAGCGCCCAAGAAGTGCTAATGCTTCTGGTATCTAGGTTTGCTATGCGAGAGAAGGGCCTCAGGGCCAGCGGCCTGAATGGCCTCGACAATCCATCTAGAAATGGAATCTCTAGAAGCAGGGGAGAAGGTTCTCGAGTAATAAGGAAAAGTTGCTCGTCCGAGAGGCAAGCTTTGGTCCTGGCTAAGTACCATTTTAGCGCCCTTACCGGGCACCAGGCTTCGTATTTTTTGACTGGGAAGTCTGACAGCGGACTGAGAAACACCTCAACCAGTCTGGAAAAACCCGTCTGATTTTGGGCTACAAAGTAAGGCTTGGGAATAACACGAACATCTAGTCTTTCCCAACGGATGTGACCGGGAGAGGTGCAAAAGGGCATGAAGAGAGTTTTTTCTCTGCCCTGAAACTACAGCCATAGAAAAAATGGTCTTGACAGTCACCCGATAAAACCTTGCTGATCGGTTCAAAGGAAGGCTTTGAGAACGCATCCAAAACTTTAGGAATGCTCGAAACAGGAGACAGCTTTGGATTTGCTGGTCGTTGTAAGAAGAACGATCTCAGCAACTTAGCCAGGTAATGGGAGTTTGAAACTCCCGAGCCGTCTGGAAAGCCAACATGAGTGGCGGTGATGGCAGATTGGTATCCACGGATAGAGGAAAGCGATCTACCCTTACCAAATAGGGAGATCAAAAAATCTGCAATCGTGCATACAGAAGTCTTTATACAGGGTGAAACCCCGATATCTTCACTCCCAAATGAAAATGCCTCCAGACGGGAGTTGTAAAGAGACCTCGCGGAATCTCTACGACTCTGAACTATAAACTGAGAGGCTCTCTCTGAGAGACCCAAAGCCCTAGCGTCTCCCCCGATAACGGTCAAGCGGTCAAGAGAAGGACCTCGTGCCGACCGCGAAATTTTTTTTCCCACGAACTTTTTGTCACTATCGTCCTTGACGCATGCGCAACTTTGAAATAGCCCTACAATGCTCGGAGTTGGATGGGGTTTCAAAGTTTCATCCCACTTTTAGTAATAATAAAAATACAAAACGTTATTTTTGTAATGTCTAAACTGAGAGTCGAATCCACATACCTCAGGTTAAATGTCAGAGGGCTAACGCATCTCGCCACAGCAAGAGGCTAGGAGCAACCTTCATTATAATTATGAAGAACAGTACCTCGGAAGACGGTGGTTGAGAGCGGTCGCAAAAAGATCGATCTCTAGCGGCGCCCACGACGCTTGTAGAAGATCGAAAACCTCCTGATGGAGGGACCATTCGGAAGGGAGACACTTGCCCCCGTGACAGAAAGTCTGCTATAAGATTTTCTTGTCCGGGAAAGTAAGAGGTTATCGGAACAATGTCATTCGTCCGACACCACCTCCATAACTGGGCAGCAAGCCAGTTCAGGGAACCCGACCGGGTTCCACCCTGACGAATGATGTAGGCAGCAACCGTGGTCTTGTCCGTAAGCATAAGCACGGAGTGCTCCTCAATCGTGCGCTTGAAAAGGCGGAGCGACATGAATGCCGCCAGCATATCCAGCACAAAGATATGGGGGAATTGTACGCAGAAAACAATCCCCCAAATCCACTTCGCCCCCATAAAGGCCGCCCCAGCCTAGAAGCGAGATGGACACTGACGGAAGAGGGATGCGGAGGGGTTTGCCTCGAGCAAGAAACGCCTCGTCTGCCCAGGGGGCGAGGAGACGTCTGATCTCGGTAATGGAATCCATACTCTGAGGGAGTCTACGCCCGGCGAGAAAAAACTTCAAGGTGCCTCTGGAAAGGCTTCAACAGAAGTCTGCAGTCCGGCAATACATCCACTAGGCTCGAGAGGCAGCCAAGAATTTGAAACCAGCGCTTGGCCCGTACCCTGCGCTTTACAGGTGAAGGGACCGAGCGGCTGAATTCTGTCGCGCAAGGGCGGGCGACCTGATTCGGGATATCTATCTCCGCACCTAGGTACACTGGGGTACGGGTGGGAGACACCTCCGACTTCTCCCAGTTGATTAAATATCCTAGCTCCCGAGGAGTTCCGGAGGAATAAAGTGTTGATGACCCTCATCCTCAGTTTTGGGATCATAAAGAACGGGGAGAGACACGGATGTGGGTGGTCTCTCACCTTCTCTATAGCGCCCTTCCCCAGCAGCAACTGTATCTCGGTCGAGATATGCTGCTGATGAAGGTCGGAAGAAGCTGGAGGGCGGATACGGAAGAGACTTGATCGACTGGTGCCTTATGGACTTCACGCAGGGAGGGCTGTAGCCGTCCGGCAAAGAAGTCGGCGCCATGACCGTATCCAAGAAGGCCGTGCTTGGCAGGGCGCTCGGATGTCTCACGGCTACCCTTGACCCGTTTGGAACGGGGGAAGCCGTCTCTGTAGTGACTAGGGCTGAGTCGGGGCTCGCCAACTCACTACGAGTGTATAGATCACTGACGGGAGCCGGACACCGACAACCCAGGACCGAAAACCGGTAACCCGGGGTCCGATATAGTCGAGCCGAAACCGAATAAAATCGGTACATGGTTCGGCTTACCCGGTCTGAGGGAGAAGGGTCTGGCGTCTCGTGTCGGGGACCTTACCCTTCTTCACAGTAAAAAAAAAATCCTTGGTGTGGTCGAGGCAACCTTATCCTTCGACTTTGGAAGAGACTTGGTCGGCTGGTGCCTTTTGGACTTCACGCAGGGAAGGCTGTAGCCGTCCGGCAAAGAAGTCGGCTCCATGACCGTATCCGAGAAGGCCGTGCTTGGCAGGGCGCTCGGATAATGTCTCACGGCTACCCTTGACCCGTTTGAAACGGGGGTAGCCGTCTCTGTAGTGACTAGGGCTGAGTCGGGGCTCGCCGAATTACTAAGGGGGTGTTGCAATCAATTGCAAATCCCCCAAATCAGTCGCAAGTCTTGCAATTATTGATTGCAAGTTCCATTTAAAATACATGTATCATATTTGCAATCAACTGCAAATGGGGGATTTGCAATTGATTGCAACTTTCTGGCAACATCCCATAATAGTGTATAGATCACTAGATGCTTCAGTGTCTATGCTCAGACGGGAGCTCGTTGTCGGGGTCCCAACCGCTCCCCCTGAGAGAACGTAAGTTCCAGTGACCGGTAAACCGGCGAAACTTACGCCCTGAGTTCGGGGGCCTGCGGTCGTTAAACCGCCGACCCCCTCGTCGGGACCGCAAGTCCCGACTGTCGTTGTAATGTTGAACAAGGCAGATGCCGGGCTAGCAAACAACGAGGTGCTTGACCCAGTTCGAGACCCACAGACTGTTCGCAGGGGTCCCTAACTTTCCTCCCGTCGCAAAGCCTGGGAAGATAGACCTTGAACGAGTCGACGGCCTCACGCCCGTCCCGGTAGATAGTGTACTGCGTCTCAATGAAGAAGAAGCCGAGACACTGGCTTCCGCCATGTCAGCCTGTGGCCGTACGGGTAAGAGGACTCAAAGAAAAACTCATACCGATAGAATAGAGCCGGAAGGAGTAAAAATACCTGAAAAGATAAGAAAAAATTAGACAAGCACGTAAGGCTGTAAAATAAAGAGCTCAGAGTATTTCTATAAGGAAGATACAAGCACAACTAAATGTGAGAAAGGGAGCCAACTACCAAACACCCCGAGGGTTGTGCTCGAAAAGAAGCTAACGAAGGAAATCCCTAACGAACCCAAAACAAAGCCAAGCGTCAAGCCTGGATTGTTGGCCCAGCGAAAGAGCGAAAAGCTGTCACCGGGAGGAACGAAAGGGGAAGAAAGCGAGACAGAAATTGAACAAATTTCCTGTCTTAAAAAACGTGACTAGAAAGTCCGTACCACAAAATTAATAAGCATTAAATGTGGACGGAAATAATTTCTAAAAGCAGATCAGATAGCGCCAAAAACAGAGATAAATCTCAATTTTGGGCGCAGTGACTTATCTAACTGTGTTCACTCCTCGGCAGCGAGAATGAAAAGAGGAAGACGAACACGAAGATGAACACGTTTGAATGGTTTTGTTGTAATAAATTGTTACTAAATAGAAGCAAATCACAATATGTTGTCTTCAGAACAAGAGGTAAAAAAAATCCCTGATAATATTCCTCCATTGATAATAGGTGGAAATCACATTGACCGAAGCCAAAACGTACGATTTCTTGGTGTCTTAGTAGATGATCATTTGTCATGGAAAGATCACCTCAATCATGTATGTACTAAAGTTTCTCGAAGCGTTGGTGTGATCTCCAAATTGCGCTTTTATCTACCAAAAGAAACCTTAATTACTTTGTATAATGCTATAGTTATGCCTCATCTGATGTATTGTAATGTTGCATGGGGAAATACATATAAAATTCATATAAATAAGTTAGTAGTTCTTCAGAAAAAAGTTGTGAGATATATTACTCATTCAGACTATAAAAGTTCAAGTTTACCATTGTTTATTCACCTACATATTTTACCTTTTGAAAGATTGGTTACGTTAAATTGCTTGATTTTCATGTTTAAAACATTGAATGCACATAATTCATTCTTGAAGGATGCTTTTGTTTTAAATTCTACCATTCATACTCACAATACACGCCAAAGTAATTTTATTCATCAATGGAATAACTTGCCCTTGGAAATTAGGTCAGCTACAACATTGTCTAGATTTAAACATATGTGTCGTAAATATCTTGATGAAATATTGAAAACCAATGCTAATTAGACTGGGAAGCCATTACATGTACATTGAGTCATTTTTACCTGGACTCATAGAGAGAAAGTGTGTGTGTGTGTGTGTGTGTGTGTGGTTGTGTGTGTTTGCATGTATGTACGTTAGTATATCGTTTATTTTTACCTATAATCCTATAATCACCTTGTAGATATGTTCCTATTTCATTGCCTAGTGCTTATAATGTGAATGATTTATAATCGTTTTTATATGTATCTTTGTGCATTGCTAATCATTATCTTTATTACCATTGATATCACTCTTGTTAATTTTGTCCGGGGGCCCCTCCACAAGCTCTGCTTCTTCGGGGTCCCAACCCGTTCATTGTCCTCTTTATGTTATCTATATAAAAATGTCAATATGTAACTGTCTGCAATGAATTGGTAAATAAATGAATTGAATTGAATTGAATTGAATTGAAGATGACGGACGTGCGCTCGCGCATGTGACTGTGGGAAGGCGTCATAACGTGCGTCATAGCGTGCGCGAATGTAACTTTTTTAGTTTCTCAATGGTGGCGTAGTTTGGACCAAACTAGCAATAATAGGTAGATACATCAATTTATTGTAGTAAATAATCTTTTACATTTCCCTGCAAATAATACAATTCCTACACCTCTTAAGTTAAACAATGTCCATATCACAATGACGTGTGCTGATAGAGTAATGTTGGAAAGTACAGACGATTTTCACTTTTCGTCACTTTTTGTGCTGAATGAAGACTTGTATATGAATCAATCAATATCAGACTCATCAATATATCTGTGTAGAAATGACTTTAAGAAAACTTTAATTTCTTAATGATGGGAAAGCATTTGACACTTACCAACATCACAATAAAGACCAGTCCACCCAGCAGCGCAGTTACAAAAGTAGCTGTTGATCTCATCGCTACATGTACCTCCATTCTGACATGGTGCGCTTACACACTCAATGATGTCTGTTCGGTAGAGATAGAAATAGACAAATAACAGAGAAAGAGAGAAAGGGATAGAAATAGAGAGGGAGAAAGAGAGAGAGAGATTGTGATAGTAATAGAAAGAGGGATAAAAAATAAAGATAAAGAAATAATAGATATGAAGACGGATAGATAAATAGAGAAAAAAGAGAGAGATAAAGAATACAGGAACACAGAAAGAGGTTTGGATAGGTAGAGAGAGGGGGAGATAGAAAAGCGAGGGGGAAGCGACGTTCGTAGAAACGGTTAAATCTCGGCTCTGGATAAAATCCGGTTATTCCGAACAAGCTCCGGATTAGGACTGGCATGGTTAGGGTTGCTGTTGAGCTTTACGTTAGGATTAGGGTGAGGTATAAGTGTAGAGTTGGGTCCAGGGTTGAAGTGAGTTTTAAAGATGAGGACATGTACATGAGCTTTTTGATAAAGTAGGGTTTTCGGATCTAGTCGCTTTTCTCTGTTCTGTGTGGGTTTCAGGTCATACGAAACCTATTTTACATTTGTTTTTTATATAAAAAATAAATGTTGAACGTTATTTGAGCGACAGCAAAGTAATTTGATTGGCTTACCTCATACTCTCCTTGCAGGGAATGATGGTATGACAGAATGTCAACAGTTATCTGTTGATATCTTATAGGCTTTATTCACAATTGCGCAATATAGAAACAAATGTTGCAGCACATCTACAGAAATTCGTCTAAAAAGACTAGCATGGAATGACATTAATTCATATCTTTAAAATTCCACCACACAAAAGGATTACAAAATAATAATTACATGTAATTCCTAAACACTTGAGGCAAATTAGGATGTTCAGTATTGAACACCATATCTACGAAGTAGCCATACTTACCTATACCCTAATTGCTATTCGATTGCCCCTCTCGAATACACCGGCGAAAAACCTTCTCTAAGAGAGAAGGGTCTGCAGAAGCAGACTAACGCCCTGCGCGATACAGCGGGCAACCCCGCTGCCCACTATAAAACCCCTCTTTGCGCGGGCTACTTCCTCTTTCTGGCAGCAAGCCCGGAGTAAGGGGAGGCGGGAGGGTCGTTTTGGTAACCTAATCTACGTCAGATACGCCATACTTACCTATACCCTAATTGCTAGATTACCACGGACAAAAGAATATAGGGAGGCGGGTACATAAAAAGAGATCAAACCACACCTATATACAGCCTCCCTCAGGGAATACCTGAGCTCCCGAAAATGAATTGTCACGCAAACAATTTTAAACATGCACAAAGTTGTTGTGATCCACTCAGTGCCTACCTGGTCTTAGTGCTGCGAACAGTATAATGTTGCTCTAGCAAAACTGGTGTCTTGTCCAAGAACATCGGAAAGGTAACATGATATAAACAAGGCCGTACGCAGAAATTTTTTTTCCGGGGGGGGGGGGGGAGGGGCAAGATGATCGCTTTTTATTATTGGATCATCTAAAAGTCTAAAATCCGATTTAAAAAAAGTATGATTTTGAAATTTCTGCGTACGGCCTTCATATAAATGTGTTCAAATTGGACCAGTAAGCTGCTTTTAGGATATCTTCTATTGGTGCCCCCCTAAATAGGGCCCAAGAAGCTCCTACGCCGCTTGTGTCATGGGCCCCTGACCATTTGTTGTAAGTTCGCATAATTACCAGCAGATTGAATAGCCGGAACGATCCAACGAGATATTGATTCAGGAGAGACAGCCTTGTGAGGAGGATTGAAACTGACCAAAAAAAAAGAAGAGATGTTCTGAGGAGCGAATTCCCTTAGTTCTATCGAGATACCATTTAAAGCCCTTACAGGACACCAGTTTATCTTCCCTTATGGTTGACAGGGAACTAATGGATGGAAGAACAGTCTCCATGGGTTGAGAGGATTATAACATGAATGGGCTGCCTTGAGAAAATATTAACAACTTGTGGAGAGCATGCTAGGGGGTATGCCTAGTGTCATCAAATGTAGCAACTTTGCTCCCAAGCTCTGAACAAAGAGTTCTACAGGAGAGAACATGGATTATCCAGATTATTAGACATACACCCAGTGGACAATTATCCCCTCAGACCAATACTGCCAGGCAGGGGCCTGGGCACGATTTTGTTACTGGGAGTGTTGTGTCTCTTTTTAAGCCCAAAAATCTCTGGCAAGCAAAAAAAAAAAAAAAAAGAAGGGTCCTCAGCATTTCAGTGTCTCTTTTTAAGTCCAAATATCTCTAACAAGGTCCTCAGCGTTTTTGCAGGGGGTGCGGCGCACTCCCTGACCCATGCATGCGGCCCATGCTGCGGCCCATGCTGCCAGGGGGCCTCTCCCCAGGATGGATGCTAATTCTGAATGGAAGTTGGGCAAAATTACCTTTTAATCACAACAGTGCAATCTTATTTCCCGGAATCGGGGCTTAAAATAGCGGGGTTGGGGTGGGATGGCGGATGCACCCCCTTTTTTCTGAAGTGGAGGGGGGTGGTGTATACAATCACTACAACCCAGCTTTCATGGGGGAAATGAGGAAACATATTCATGTACAATTCTGTCATTCCAGAATAATGAATACATTTTTAATTAATTAAATATGTAGTATATGAATTGGACTAATAGTGGACGGACGTCTGAGGGCGCACCTCCCAGGCCGGCCCGGGAGGACAGGCGCTGTCACCCACGTCCGCAAACACGCTATAACCTTCGTGCACGCAGCAACAAAAGAACTGGGCGTTGTGGCGTGCGCCTGTAATCCAGCTACCAGTGGAAGTTATAAACTGATTCAGCGGACCCCAGGTTCGAGACTGAGTCACGTCTTTCGGATGGTGACGTTAAAGGTCGGTCCCAGACGTAAATAATCATATCTGATTGATACACGTCTGTAAAAACCCAATTACACACACACACACACACGCAACTGGGCGTTGTGGCGTGCGCCTGTAATCCAGCTACCAGTGGAAGTTATAAACTGATTCAGCGGACCCAGGTTCGAGACTGAGTCACGTCTTTCGGATGGTGACGTTAAAGGTCGGTCCCAGACGTAAATAATCATATCTGATTGATACACGTCTGTAAAAACCCAATACACACACACACACACAAATTCTCCACAGTACTTGACAAAGGCCAGCTGGAGCGGCCGAAACGTCGTACACCATACAACGATTTCTTCGCGAGACAAGTGGACAACTCTTTAACTCTATATGTAGTATATGTATGTATATGCACGTACCCTCACACCTACGCACACCCTTATATAAAATATATCCTTTGGGAGAATCACCCCCCCCCCCCCCCACAGTAATGAGGACTTTTGCCCCCCCCCCCCCCCCACTAAATCAATTAGTCTCTTTAATGGAAGAAGAATGGACTCCAAAACAACACTAAAACAAATAGCAGGTCCAATCAATTTGGCTAATAGTTCGTCTTTATTTCCAGTAAGGGTCTTATATATTATTTTCTTATAATAACGGTCTACAATGAAAGACTATTTTCATTAAATTGGGTCTACACTATCGCGCCAAAATAACCAAATCCGCTGCAGGAACAAAATCTGCCGTATATGACGCGGCCGATTTGGTTCTAGCGGGAACGATATCCGCCAATCTGATCGATATCTGCCGGCGAATTGTGTACTCGTTACATGATACGCCACCGTCACATGATCTGCCGTCACACCGGCAAATAAAGAGGAAGTAGCCCGCGACAATAGGGGTTTTATAGTGGGCAGCGGGTTTGCCCGCAGGCCCTTCTCTCTTACAAAAGGTTTTTTGCCGTTGTATTCGAGCGGGGCAATCGAATAGCAATCAGGGTATAGGCAAGAATGGGGTATGTTGCTTAGATTTTTCATTAACTGATAATGCCCGTTGCACACGAGGCATCATTTAGATTGCGTTATTACGTACGCTAGTTGAGCACGTGACGTGAAGGCAATTATAACGTACTTTATTAATTCTACACAATATTGCCCTGTTCATATTGAAATCTCTTTATAGACGATGTCATTCTCACATGACCCGTCAAAGACCGGAGAAGGCACTGAGTAGTCCTTAGCTATGTCAATCAATAATGACGCCTGGTGTTAATTTACGTTGCGCACGCTGCATCATTTGCCTGATTGCCCCAGTCACTGACGTATGTCAGGCAAATAATACCTCGTGTGTGTAACCGGCATAATGTAATGAATTGGTCTCATACTTATTTCACACCGCAGTCCTTCGAACCCTGTGCCTGTGCAGAAGCACACGTAGAAGTCAATCTCGTCTATGCACATACCATTATTCAAACACGGGAAACTTGCACATTCATTGATATCTAAAACATATAAAGAAAAAAAAAGGACAGAAATAATTACTTGGTCAAATGAGAATTGTTTCTTTTGATAAACTATGCTGAGTAGGCCTCTATCTGCTCAATCTGAAAACTGGGACATATTGAATCTGTTCTCTATAAATAATCTAAAAATTTCTCTTGCAATATACTACAGTTCCAATACCTTTGAAGTTAAATACATATCACAATCACGTGAGGTGATTTTGTAGCGTTGAAAACAGGCGATTTTCACTACTTTTCGTCACTTTACAATTCTGCTATTGTTAGTATGCTGTTGTTTTTTGAGAATTTTCGTGCTGAATGAAGACTTGTATATGAATTAATCGATCAATATCAGACTCATCAATATCTGTGTAGAAATGACTTTAATTTATTAATGATAGTCCAGTAGACGGTACCATATACCATATACATGACCTGGAAAAGTTGTTAAGTACAAGGTTTTTTTGTTGATTTGTGTTCTAAATGGGTATTGAAGTAAATTCAGCTTGGTTGCCACCTTGGCAACCTTGAGCAATTTTTTTAATTAGCCTAATTAGCATAATCATCTAATTAGCATATGTGCAATAAGTAATATGTTGCTAATCTTAATCCAGAAAGGCGGAAAACATGAATAATACAATTTTCTAGGGGTTTTTATGACGAGGAATTCATTTATGACATCAGTTTTTATTTTCAAGTAACGCAATTGACGTAATTAGCATAATAAGCATAATGAGCTAATTAGCATATGTACAATATATGGAACTCTTTGCCATTGTTTATCCAGAAAGCCTGAAAACATAAATAATACAACTTTTCTAGGGTTTTCTGTGACGAGGAATTCATTTATGACACCAGTTTTTAATTTCAAGTAACGCAATTTTATTGACGTAATTAGCATAATAAGCATAATGAGCTAATAATGAGCTAATTAGCATATGTGCAATATATGGAATTCTTTGCCATTGTTTATCCAGAAAGCCTGAAAACATAAATAATACAACTTTTCTACTGTTTTCTGTGACGAGGAATTCATTTATGTAAAGCCTTAGTCACAACGGCCCGTACGTTTATTCAGGACGCACGGTTTCGTGGCAGTTCGCACAGGGAGTATAAGTAGTAGCGTGGTTTCATACGCAAGGAGCATGTATGTCTTGCAGTTAACGTGCGGCACGCAAAGCGTCAGTACGTCAGTCGGAAATGTAATCGTGAGTGTAACATGCAAATGCCGTGCGATTTGTATGTGCTCCGTGCAGATGAAGCAAGGTTCACGTCCGTTAATCGCACGTACACCGTACGTGTTGCAAGAACGTACGGGCCTGTTGCGCCACATTCACGCCGGTAGTAGGGTGAAAGCAAGATGAACGTACTAAAACCGTACGGCGACAGTACGGTCGGCGGTGGATTTCCACCCTCTTAGCCGCACGTGTTCTCTTCTGACTCCTGCCTCTCTTGCTCCAGGCATTGTGATTCAAGAGTCAGTCCTGATTTAGAAAATGTCTTGAAGAAACGTCGGACCTCCTGAAGACACTGGAAATTCAGAGCGAAAGTGTGAGAACTCTGTTGCCCGCACGGTTTTTTATACCGGCCCCAAATTGGCCGTACGTTGCACGCACATGTTTGCATGCGCCGTGGGTGGGACACACGAAGCACGCAAGTCACATGCACGTTTTCAGCTATGATTGAATACCTGCGTGACACGCACGTGGCCCGCAAGGAGCGCATGCGCACTTGCGTGACCATCACATGCGTGCCTCGTGAGTGCTGCCTGCGGTATTTGCGCGGTTTTTACCCCCAGCAAACGTGCGACCCACCCACGCTATTCGCACTACCCTCTTGCGGAGACTGTGAGTGTTCATTACGTCCTGTCCACGGGCTGCCTGTCGTAGCGAGAACACAGAAAATAATGTGCATACACATTTTCGGCCTACGGCTTTAGCGTGCTGTCTGCGAACTCGAAATTCCGTACGAACAACCTGCGTCCCCCTTGCGTTTTCCCAAATTTCTGCCCGTAAACCAGCCGTAAACCACCCGTACAAGCCCGTACGGGCAGTTGTGACTAAGGCTTAACCAGTTTTTAATTTCAAGTAACACAATTGACGTAATTAGCATAATAAGCATAATGAGCTAATTAGCATATGTACAATATTTGGAACTCTTTGCCATTGTTTATCCAGAAAGCCTGAAAACATAAATAATACAACTTTTCTAGGGTTTTCTGTGACGAGGAATTCATTTATGACACCAGTTTTTAATTTCAAGTAACGCAATTTTATTGACGTAATTAGCATAATAAGCATAATGAGCTAATAATGAGCTAATTAGCATATGTGCAATATATTGAATTCTTTGCCATTGTTTATCCAGAAGTCCAAAACATGAATAATACAACTTTTCTAGGGTTTTCTATGATGAGGAATTTATAACATTTCCTTTTTCATTCATGCAATTGACGTAATTAGCATATATGCAACAATAATAATATGATAATAATAATTCATAAAGTACAGAAATTATGTATATACTGGGCGTTTCAAAAAAAGGAAACCCAACTTTGCAAAATTCCTGTAAATGAACTATATGTTTACCAACAATGAAATCCATACCATATGAAAGAGTAATTCATATTTCCAATGGTAAGTTGTTGACGTTTCCTGGGTCATATGAACACCATTGCCTTCAACATTTTGTGCAAAAATCTAGTAGTTGGTTCACTTTCTTGTAAAACACAATAGGCATGATGTTAAGGAGATGCCTTTTGTGAAATGGCCTGGTTGCTCCAATCCCCATTGTGCATATTTTTCTTTTTCAAATTTGTGTTAATGAGATATTATTCACCCGTGATTCAGGATTTTTGCTTTATAAAACCCTTTTCAGATAGAAATCATTTTGCAAAGAAGACAGTCTCGGTGAATTTTAACAAGGGTGCATGCCAAAAAACCAGTGCGGACCAAAATGATTGCAGTATCACTAAGAATTGCAAATCAAAAGCAAAGAGTATAAATAAGCAAAATCAAAAACTCATGCGTGTGGTTGAACATTTCACTTTGCTGATTTTCAAAAATATCAACTTTAGTTGAAAATTGACGGAGACCCCTGCAGCACTCAAGACAAACGAAGATGTTTTCTGTTTTCTCGGAAGATCTCTCTTGATCATAAGGTTATGACTAATAACTCGTTCCGTGCTTTGCGAAGTTCATAAGACCCTTTGTTAAGGCGTAAAATTAATCATCATGAGATTTGCTTACTAACGGATGGCCATAAACAGATAAAGAGCTACCAAGCTAGTTGATAAAGCCATTCAACCCAAACCATGCCTATTGCGTTTTACAAGAAAGTGAACCAACTGGAATTTTGCACAGAATTTTGAAGACAATGGTGTTCACTGATGTTCACTGTGGAAACCTAAACAAGTTACCATTTTATTTAATTTAATTAATTACTCTTTCATATGATATGAAATTAAACTCCGGTAAATATTTAGTCCACTCGTATAATTTTCAAAGTTGGTTTTCCTTTTTTTTAACGCCCAGTATATTCTGTGCTGCAAGAGCTCCTGATGTACTTATAACTAAGAGGAGTAATTAAATGAAAAGATATGTTTTTAATTTTTATCTGAAAGTATTTACAGTTGGGGATTTCCTGATTTCTAATGGTAAGTTGTTCCACAATTTGGGGGCTGTGCAGACAAATGCTTGATCTCCTAAGGTTATTTTTGTTTTATATGACGGGGTTGGCAGTATTAAAGTATCTCGAGAACTGTGCAGGGTGAGGGTATGTTTGCAAGCTTTGAGTTGTAACAGATCTACAATATATTTAGGGGCTTGACCAATTAGAGCTTTATAGACAATCAACATGACTTTAAAAGATATTCTTTGTCGCACTGGTAGCCAGTGCAGATCTCTCAAAACAGGGGTGATCCTTGAGAATTTTGGAGTATCCACAAATTAGTCTTGCACAAAGGTTTTGGACCCGCTGCAGTCGTCCTATTTGAGAGTCAGGGAGTCCATACAATAACCCATTACAATGATCTAACTTACTAGTGATGCATGCATGAGCAGTTGTTTTCATACTATCCTGATCAATATATTTTCTAATATGTCTGATATTATATAAAATGCAATATGATGATATACATACATTGGTAATGTGTGCTTTCATATTCAAATGACTGTCAAAATGCACTACCAGATTTCTAGCATTCATGGATGGTTTTATGACAGAACTTCCAACAAAATTAATATCCAATCGAAATTAAGTTTGGATACCCGTTTAGATGTGCCAACGAGCAACAATTCAGTTTTACTGTAATTTAGCATGAGTTTGTTTTGCAGCATCCATTCACGTATATAACTGACACATGCTTCTATGAGCGAGACGCTTTGCTCTTAAGCATATACATAGGGTCTAAATGACAAGTAAATCTGTCTGTCATCGGCGTAGCAGTGGCATTATATTCCAGGAAACTAATTGTGGACCTTGGTAAAGAGATTACCTGTGTACAGAGTAAATAACAGAGGGCCCAACCGAGAACCTTGTGGGACCCCGAAGGGCTCTAGAAAAGAATCAGAGACAGCATCATCAATCTTGATCTTTTGATGCCTATCTGCCAAATATGACTCACTCCGTCTGAGAGCATCATCAATGTCAAAGCAGATCTTTAGCGTTTCCAATGAACAAGAGCCCCAGGGGGCACGACGCTCACCTGAGGTGGATCAATTCACATCTGGTGCATGTTCTCTCTAGCACCAATGTAAAAAGTTTATGGATGGCGGAAACTTGCCCCACCCCCCATCCAGTATGTTACCCCCACAGACCCCCTATAGGGCCACCCAGAAAAATTCATGAACAACATTCATTTTTTGTCTATAGAGGTATCTCCATACACAATACCAAGTCTGAGCTATTCCTGGTTCTGGAGAAGAAGATGTTTGAAATTTACATAGCTTTTACACTTGGGGGCCCTCCCCCTGGGCCCCCCTGGGGGCCACATGTACCATTTTAGCAACTTTGGATCCCCTACCCCTAAGGATGATTCCTACCAAGTTTGGTTGAATTTCGATGTGTTTTGGAGAAGATCAGAATGTACATTTTGCCTGGCAGCGCCCCCCCCCCCCTCCAGTATGTTACCCCCACAGGGCCCCTATAGGGCCACTCAGAGAAATTTCATGAACAACATTCATTCTTCATCTATAGAGGTATCTCCATACACAATACCAAGTCTGAGCTATTCGTGGTTCTGGAGAAGAAGATGTTTGAAATTTACATAGCTTTTACAATTGGGGGCCCTCCCCCTGGGCCCCCCCCCCCCTGGGGGCCACATGTACCATTTTAGCAACTTTGGATCCCCTACCCCTAAGGATGATTCCTACCAAGTTTGGTTGAATTCCGATCATGTGTTTTGGAGAAGAAGATCAGAATGTACATTTTGCCTGGCAGCGCCCCCCCCCCCCCTCCAGGGCCCCTATAGGGCCACTCAGAGAAATTTCATGAACAACATTCATTCTTCATCTATAGAGGTATCTCCATACACAATACCAAGTCTGAGCTATTCCTGGTTCTGGAGAAGAAGATGTTTGAAATTTACATAGCTTTTTCAATTGGGGGCCTTCCCCCTGGGCCCCCCTGGGGGCCACATGTACCATTTTAGCAACTTTGGGTCCCCTACCCCTAAGGATGATTCCTACCAAGTTTGGTTGAATTCCAATCATGTGTTTTGGAGAAGAAGATCAGAATGTACATTTTGCCTGGCAGCGCCCCCCCCCCCCTCCAGTATGTTACCCCCACAGGGCCCCTATAGGGCCACTTAGAGAAATTTCATGAACAACATTCATTCTTCATCTATAGAGGTATCTCCATACACAATACCAAGTCTGAGCTATGCCTGGTTCTGGAGAAGAAGATGTTTGAAATTTACATAGCTTTTACAATTGGGGGCCCTCCCCCTGGGCCCCCCTGGGGGCCACATGTACCATTTTAGCAACTTTGGGTCCCCTACCCCTAAGGATGATTCCTACCAAGTTTGGTTGAATTCCGATCATGGGTTTTGGAGAAGAAGATGAAAATGTAAAAAGTTAACGGACGACGCACGACGGACGACGGACGACGGACAAATTTCCATCGCAATAGCTCACTTGAGCCTTAGGCTCAGGTGAGCTAAAAAGCAAGACTGATCTATGGTATCAAATGCGCTATATAGGAGCAACATGTAGACTTATTTGTCATTGTTTATCTAGAAAGCCTGAAAACACCTTTTAAAGACAACAAATTAGTTAGTGAAAAGATATTCCATGCAGATGTAGTATAAGTAGCCCAATTAACATAATAAGTAAATTCGCATATTTGCATTTATTGATATACCGTAGTTAATCCAGAAAATTCTGGGATGACAGATTTAATGTGTATACATTTTTATTATGACCGACCATGTTGACACGAATAATAATTACCCTTATTAAATTAGCATATTAATCAGCCCATTGCCTAGTGGCCTCTTCAATTTCTCTCTGACAGGACAGAATACGTAGGTATTCATTTGTAATTTCCCACTGTACCAGTAATAAGAGAATGAACAGTCATGACAGAGACCAGTAAGTTATAAAATATATAGAAAATGTTTGGGTCGACTGAAAGATGGTAATGATGGTAAAGTATATTTAGAATTTTGTTCTTTCGTTCTTTTTCTTCTTTGAGTTTATAGGTGTTTGGGACAGAATTAAGAGAATTTGTTGTATACATGTATTGTCTGGGCATAGTACATGGCAGTCTAATGTATAGTGCTTGTACTCATATGCGTAGGGAATGAATTTACAAAGTTACAATCCTTTGCCACATTGAACATGGTTGCCCTCTGAGGTAAATATTGGTCATTATAAAAATGTAAACACATTAAATCTGTCATCCCAGAATTTTCTGGATTAACTATATCAATAAATGCAAATATGAAAATTCATTTATTTAAACCTGTATGATAATTAGGCGAATTATACTACATTTACATGGAACATCTTCTCATAAACTAATTTGTTGTCTTTAAAAACTGTTTTAAAATGTTGCATTGCACCATTTTTAGGCTTTCTAGATAATGACAAAGAAGTTTACATATTGCACATATGCTAATAATGCCATTTTAATAAGACAATTGCATTACTTAATAATAAAAACTGGTGTCGTCCATATACTGCACATAATTATGAATTAGCTCATTGTGCTAATTATGCTATTTACGACAATTGCATTACTTAAAAATAAAAGCTGGTGTCATAAGTGAATTCCTCGTCATAGAAAACCCTAGAAAAGTTGAATTATTTATGTTTTCAGGTTTTCTGGATAAACAATGGCAAAGAAGTCCATATATTGTACATATGCTAATTAGCTAATTATGCTAATTATGCTATTTATGACAATTGCATTACTTAAAAATAAAAACTGGTGTCATAAATGAATTCCTCGTCATAGAAAACCATAGAAAAGTTGTATTATTTTTGTTTTCCGGCTTCCTGGATAAACAATGACAAAGAAGTCAATGTAATGCACATATGCTAATTAGCTCATTATGCTAATTATGCTATTCACGACAATTACATTACTTAAAAATAAAAACCGATGTCATAAATGAATTCCTCGTCATAGAAACCCCTAGAAAAGTTGTATTATTTATATTTTCAGGCTTTCTGGGTTAAGATTAGCAACATATTATATATTGCATATATGCTAATTAGATGATTATGCTAATTAGGCTAATAAAAAAAGTTGCTCAAGGTTGCCAAGGTGGCAACCAAGCTGACTTTACCTCAATACCCATCTAGAATACGAATCAACAAAAAAACCTTGTACTTAACAACTTTTCCAGGTCTCAAAAACTTCTACTGGACTATGACGGGAAAGGATTTGACACTTACCAACATCACAATTAAGACCAGTCCACCCAGCAGCACAGTTACATGAGTAGCTGTTGATCTCATCGTTACATGATCCTCCATTCTGGCATGGTGCGCTTGCGCACTCAATGATGTCTGTTTGGTAGAGATAGAATAGACAAATAACAGAGAAAGAGAAAAAGAGATAGAGATAGAGAGCGAGAAAGGGGAATAAGGGGGAGAAAGAAATAGAGAGAGAGAGATTGGGAGGGGATACATAAAGACAGGGAGAGTGATAGTAATAGAAAGAGGGAGAAAAAAGAGATAGAAATATAAAGATAGAGAGGAAGACAGATAGAAAAGAGAGAGATTGAGAATACAGGAAAAAGAGAAAGAGGTTTGGATAGGTAGAGAGAGAGAGAGAGGGGGGGGGGGGGAAGAAAAGAGGGGGGGGGGGGGGGGGGGGGGGGGGGGGGGAGAAAAGAGAGGGGGGAAAGTAAGGGGGAAGCGCCGTTCGTAGAAACGGTTTAATCTCGGCTTCGGATCAAATCCGGCTATTCCGAACAAGCTCTGGATGAGGGCTGGAATGGTTAGGATTCATGTTGGGCTTTACGCTTGGATTAGGGTTAGGTTTAAGCGTAGAGTTGGGTCCAGGGTTGAAGTTAGTGTTGAAGATCAGGAGGATTTGACAGCCTAGCTATTGTTGTCTGAGCATGTGTCGAAGAATCCAAATCAGTTCACTAATACCACTTGAGATTAGAGGGATAGGTCTTACATAAGAACCACTGTTATTTTAAGCTGATCCTTCGGGGTTCTATGATGCATGTTCAAGCGACAAATTGCTCCGCGGGCAATATCCTACACTCACCGAATTCCTAACTTTACTTCTGGACCACACACGATACCTAATCATAACGCTAATCTTAAAGCTAACCTAAACATAAAATTGGAATCCCAACCCAGACCCTATATCTTTGATGAAGCAAAACACGGAGTACATGTCTGATCAACGACCCGCTTCTCTACATTTGTTAGGTGGGCTATCACAGTGTTCGTATCCCTTCATAGCTATTTTGTATGCGTATTTTAACAATGTAAATTTGTATTTTCCATGCTGAGAGTGGATAAGTGAACTTGAACTTCGAACAATGTAAGAAAAAAAACTAGCTACACCAAACACTTACTTATCTGACAGTCGTCTCCGGAGAGGCCAGGTATACAATCACACGTGTAGCCATTGATTTCGTCATTACATGTACCTCCATTTATACACGGGTTGGTTGGAGCACAGTCATCAATATCTGGATAAAAATAATACGAAAGTTGGTCAATTGTGAATGCCTTAGAATTTAGATATTCTTTTGCTAGGCGATCGTCTCTTGTCCATTACAATGATTCGAAGTACATTATCATTAATCAAACCTAATCACATTACCTATTTACCTAACCTTCACTTTGTAAAGTTACTCGAATTTGATATGTTTGTATATTGGGTATATCTTTAAAACCTAGTTCGTTTCATCAGTCCTTTATACTACAAATGCTAGTTATTTTGACCATGCATGGGAACATGGATGGCGTTTTCATCAAAATGAGTATTACAAAATGAACATGAGCTTTTTGATGAAGTCGGGTTTTCAGATCTAGTCGCTTCTCTTTGATATGTATTCGCCTTTCTCTATTGAATTTACTGAATTTATTAATTCCAGTGCTGAACGAAGTTCTTTGTGCGTTTCAGTTCACACGAAACCTATTTTTTTTATTTTTTTTTTATAAAAATTAAATGTTGAACATTATTTGAGTGGCAGCAAAGCAATTTGATTGGCTTATCTCAGACTCTCCTTGAAGGGAATGATGGTATGACAGGCTATCAATAGTTGTATGTTGATATCTTATGCCTGGATCACAACCAAAGTAGTTCTCAGAGAGTCCTGCCCCGTCCTAAAAAAATCGTAAAACGGGCTTCGGTCGGGGTAGAACGTGTTCCTTTTTTTTTTTTTACTATATTGTCTAAAATACGATGCTAGTTCGTTCATAAACAGTCCTAAATACGTCCACGTCGTTTTTATCCCGTCCACAGTCCGTTGGTATCACGTTCAGATTGGGTAAAATCGCTCGTTCATCTCATGCGGAAAACGTTTCCAAGCAGTCCAAGTCCGTCCGTATTCAGTTTAAACCCGTTCTGAACTAGTTCTACCTCGTTCCTAATACGCCCAAAAACGTTCTAACTAGTTCTTAACTCGACCACCTCGTTTCAAGACAGTTCATCTCGTTCTCACCACGTCCTCATCTCGTCGCTAGTGCGTGCGGAACGTAATTGCAATCGCGTCCCGGCCCGAGTGCAATAAATACCCAACGCGTTGTTGCCAGTCCTCATTCTCGTTCGCCGCTTCAAGATGCAGATCCCCCAAAGTTGCTGAGCCTCCTGAGCCTGCCCCTGAGTGCGGGATTCAAGAGAGGGAGAGAGCTGTATCCCCTGGACCCTCTAATGCCTCTGCCTCACAGTCAGGGGGCATATGTCTGAGGAAGATGCAGAACAGAGTCAGAAAGCCAGGAAGAAGAAAGCCAAGACCCACACCCATCTCACAATAGACCAAGAAGAAGACATGGTTGACTGGCTCAAGGCCCATGAAGTCCTGTACAACAAGAAGTTGGAGGGCTATAAGGACACAAAGAAAAAGGCCTTCATGTGGCAGCAGCAAGCAGAGGTGATTGATGTGAACTTTGATGAGCTGAAGATATGGTATACCAGCCTGAGGACCCGCTTTTTCACCAAGCTGAAGAAAAAGAATTCTGGCGACGGTGCTCCTGACCACTCAGAGAGAGACCAGTGGGTGCTGGACAAATTCTCTTTTCTGGCCCCCTTCACCTATGAAGTGAAGAAACGGACACTAGTAAGTGTAAGTACATTTTACAATTACTACATTAAATTTTTATGTAACATGTATTGTATTGTACACGTATTGTTTTTCTCATATCGGCTAATACCACGTACTAAAATTTGTTAATTTTAGAATTAAACTGTATTAGCAGTATGTACTTAGCATGTTATACTTATGATTTATTCTTATTGTTGCAGCTCAAGTCCAAGTTACTTCAACCATCAGCTACCACTACCGACCCCATAGATGAAGATGGCTTCCTTCCTCCCTCTGGGCAGATGACAAGTCAGTTGTCTGACAGTCAACAGCAGCTGACCCAGCCTCAGCACAGCAGCCTCCACCACTACCTCCAGGTCCTCCACACCAAAACCAATACACCCATTCCTCTCTGTCATCAGCGGCAAGATGGAGCAATTCATGGAGATGCAGAATAGCCTCATGCAGCAGATGATCAGGACAAACACAGACCGGATGAAGGAGGCATTCATAGAATACATCAGGGAGTCTGTGTACGACATCCATCCAACCTTGTGGGAAGACATGCACAGGGACATAATGAAGACTGTGCAAATGTACAAGGACAGGGAGAGTGAGCTGAAGAGGACCAAACAGGTAGTATCTACAGCTACACCTACAGCTCCAATTGAACCATGCGGGTCATCATCTGATTGGCAGCCACCTCCTCACATGTGGCCATCTACTGTCCAGAACCAGTGAGTGTGGGGGTCCATGGAGTCTGCCTGGGTGCAACAACAGTTCTCTCAGCATCAGGATGAAGGGCAACAGCAGGGTCAGCAGTAGGAAGCTGATCAGGAAGAGCCCCATCAATCTCAGGATGAAGACAATGAACAGCAGCAGTGATTGTGACTGATTGTGACGTAATTTACATTTGGCAAATTTCAATGCTTCACTGTAATTTTCTGGACGATCATTTGCTTTCTTTTGTATAATTATATATGTATGTCGTGCAATATATATTATATTTCTCGGAATGGCATGTGCGGGTTCACATGCCTACGGGCAACTGGGAAGATTTTCTCTTTTGTGAACCCTGACCCACATGCCATTCTGTCATATCTTGTTCTACATATCTTTTATCTATTACTCTGTATGCATATCTTGTATTCGTTTTATGGTCGAATAATAATAATAATAATAATAATGATAGACTTGCTGTATTGTGCAAATGATGATGGTTCAAATGATGACATGCCTCATGATTGTCTGTATTTTTTCCAGTAAAATGCTTTCATGCAAATCTATTTTGATTTTAATGTTGTTCAGGTAACAAAAAAGTTGTTACAATAAATATATAAAATGTTACATGTTTTATTCTTTTCAAGTACAATATTATAAACAATCGTCTGATACATTCGTGGTGATGGTCCATCACAATTAACTTCCCATTTCCCTGGCCCCCTCTCATATTTGAATATTTTAAAAAATGTGTCCCTCTCTAGAACAGATAGAAATTACCATTTTCTACTTAAATAAATGTTAAATATAATTTGCCTTAAATATGAAATAAAATTGCGCATTTTCATGGCCCATTTTATTTCAAATTGTACTTACTTTATTAGTCCTCCACATAAAATAACAGAATTACCATTTCTGTGGCGAATTGACTTTATTAAATGTGAATCATCATCGATACAATGCCATTTTTAGTTTAAGAAATGTTAGTGAAACAGAATAAACTTGTATTACATAAACATAAGCATGTGCATGTTTAAATCATTTTAACAGTAACAAATTTTATTTACAAAATAAACATCTTCTTTTTACGACATCTCATGTCCATGTTGAAGCAGTTTTATTGAATAAACATTGTCATTAAAAAAAAACACTTTTATCACATCACAGCAATATTTTTTATTACATCTCAAGTACATGTTGAAATTATGTTAACATAGGCCTAACATTTTTATCCAATAAACATAAGAATGTTAAAAAGTCATTAGCCAAAATTAAACATCAAACAGTGTCCTTCAATTATCCTTAAATGATTTTTACTGCACTCATCGTTCAATCATCATGTCCTGCCATGGCACACGTCCGGTTGGGCTCTTAAATATTCCCTATGTCTCTTGGCCCAAACTGTATCCCTGTTTCTTCCCTATGGGACGTCCAAGTCTGGCAGGTTGGCATCTTGTCTCCAGGCACCAGGGATGAGGTTGTGTGCAGCATCTTCAGTATCCACTTGAATGTTCTGAATGGCTTGGTTTCGGAGACGGATGAAGTTGTGAAGGCATACACAAGCTTCAACGATGGTCTGTACAGTCACTGGCATCTGTTGCATTGTTGACAAGAGGACTCTCCATCTCTGTGCCATAATGCCAAAGGCATTTTCGACCACACGTCTTGCTCTAGAGATCCTGTAGTTCGCAAGCATTTCTTCTTTTGTCAGTCGACGGCCCGAGTATGGCTTCATGAGGTATGTGCGAAAGGCCAAAAGCGTCATCTCCCAACAGGAAATAGGGAAAGTCCTGGACATCTTTGGGCAAGGGGGAAGGTGGAGGGAGTCCAATGGAGCCATCTTCTAAGCAATCTTTCAGTTCTGACTGGTTGTAGATCTGGGCATCAGACTGGCTTCCAAAGCCACCAACATCTATCCACATGAATTTGTAATCAGCATCTACCAAGGCAATTAGGACGACTGAAAAGAACCCTTTGTAGTTGTGGTACATGGTTCCAGTCTTGGGGGTTTTCTGATGGCAACATGTTTCCCATCCAGGGCACCACAGACATGTGGGGCATTCCAGCGCATCATGAACTCATCAGCAACTTTCCCCAAGTGCCTCTGTCAACAGGGCATGTGATGACTTCATTCTTGAGCTCCATCACCAAGGCATTACAGACTTCTTTCACCAACAAGCAGATTGTGTTTCTGGCTACCCGGAATTCATATTGCTGGGTGGCATAGGAATCTCCTGTTTCCAAATGACGCAGTGTGATGGCAAGCCTCATCCCTGGTTCTAAAGCCTTTCTGTAGTTTGTGTCTTCTTTTGCTATGGAGGGGGTGATGCGTTCAAGAAGTTCATCAAACATGGCTGGGGGTGATTCTCAAGAAGTTGTAGAAGGACTCTTGATCATCTAGGCGGAGCTTCTCCATCAGCTGATAATAATGTCCCACTGCTATTCGCCTCTCAGGTTTCAGCCAGTTCCTCACCCAACAGGTTCTTGGTCTTCTTCTTTTTTCTTGCTCTACCATCTTATTGTACTCTTGCTCTGCTTCCAACAAAAATTGCATGAAACCAACATTCAACATGTTAAGGGCTGCCTGCAAACATACCCATGATTGAGGGCAAAAATCTTGAAAATCTTCAAGTCGGGAAACAAATGTGCACTGCCAAAAATCTCGAGCCCAAATGATGAACCAGCGAGGAAACCTTGTCCTATTGAACTGCAGACGGGGTGCATGGGTGCAGTAAGAATTACACGAACGTATACTCAAAACGAGTAGAACTTAATGAAAACCTCCTGCGAACTTTTAGAACCGTGTAGAAACGTGTTGCCAACTCCTTCAGAAATTTTATTTTGTTTTGAACGTATTTGCACGGAATAACGACTGGCTAAGGACGTAATGCGGTCGAGTCGGGTCTGTCTGCGAACGGGATGAACCAGGTACAAACGGACCCGGTCGGTGTGCACACGTACTGCAATTGATGCACGACTGCACCAGGTCGGAACACGTCCCTAGTAGGATCGAAGTACGGCAATTCCGTTCGTAGTACGTCCATCTCGTTTTAAGTACGTTGTCACTCCGTCTAATTGCAGAACGGGATGGCCGCCAGAAAATTTTGAGCAGGCTCGAAGTTCTGGAGCACCCTTCCCGTCCAAGCCCGTCCATGAAGTTTGAAAAAAGACCGTAAACAGTTGCTACTACGTCCACTTCGCACACAGTTTAAGCCCGTTCGGCAGAACGTAGTGAGAACTAGTTTGGTGTGATAGGGGTATTATAGGCTTTAGTCACAATCGAGCAATGTATAAATGAATGTTGCAGCACATCTACATGAATTCGTCTAAAAAGGCTTGCATGGAGTGACATTAAAGGTTGACTATTATTAGAGAGAAAATGGGTGCTCTTTCCATGTATTTTTGCCTTCTAATCACGAATCTGCCAATCCAAATTATGTCTCGCTTTGGCGAAAAAGGGGGAAAAATAGAGGTTTTGGGACCGTTCCTTAAAACTCGTAAGCTGATTGGCTAACCCCAAGTGACGTATGAAGAGTAAGAGGCACAAGACCTGCAGGCAGCAGCATATAATATTGTATACACAATGCGGTATTTGACCCCTCTGTTCAACGGACAATTTATGAAAAAAGGAAATTAATCAATATAATCTTCGGAGTGAATAATCATTAGCAATATATTTTCTACAAGATCAGAAAACGCTTTTGCCCAAATATACAGCTCTTGTTTTGTTTATTAGCTTTTCTTTTGAACAATGCTCTCATCCATCTGAGCTTGCCGAACGAAAGTTTTGCATTGGTCTTAAATGCGTGCACAGCCGTTTTATACGCCTGTATGTACAATATCCTGCACATCTTTAGTACGGCAGTTACTATGTTTCCCTGGTACATAGCGACTGGTGAACGCTTTTGTTTTGTTTATTTCACTTACGGCTTTTTTTTTTACTTCGCTTTACATGGTATACGGTACTACTGACTTAGATTTTGGCTGAATTTGAGTAACTTTTATAGAGAGATGAAAAGTGCCCGCGATTCCAAGTTGGAGGACTTTTCTGAGCTATGCAGATACGAACTCTGATTTATCAGATGATTTATCAAACCCCGAAGGCAAAGAAGCTCGAGTGGCAAGGGGAATTCGACCATATTATATGTTTGAACCCCTCGCAGAATACGGTGAAGTGGCCGTGGGTGAAGTAACTCCAGGGAGCTCCATCATCTGATTGGCAGCCACCTCCTCTCATGTGGCCATCTACTGTCCAGAACCAAGTGAGTGTGTGGGGGTCCATGGAGTCTGCCTGGAGCTCCCTGGAGTAGGGTCCAGTAGGGTAGACATTTAAAGAGGCCAACCAAAATGACAATGGCGGAATCTCATTAATATTCATGAAAATACAAACTATGAATATGCATATACGCATGCGCAGATAAGTTTGCGCTTAAAATTTTCGGATATAACGTTTATTTCCGCTGAATTTAGTGTGTAGTGAGCGCAGCTACATAGGTTAAGGCAAGTGCATTTAGTAATTGGAAGACCGTGGGTTCGATCCTATGGACTTTTTTTTTTGACCGGGGGGGGGGGGGGGGGGGGCGGGGGACGCGGGTTAAAAAAAAATGTTTGTTGAAACAGAAAGTATCGGATGTGATTCGAGTACAATGAATAATTATGTTTCTAAAATGATTTCCTTTGTTTATATTATTTTCATCATTTTTACTCGTTTCATTAGTGGATACATTTAAATTACAACCTCAATCTCCCATTGACTATTTCACATTGCCATGCCATCAGAAAACATATAATAAGTTCATACATGATGATGGGGCTGAGAAGGAGAAGAAGACTACATATTTCTTATTTTCAAAACGTTATATACTCTCTTGGTAAATGCCAGAATTAGGTGGCTTATAATGGTTCTTAGTAAGGGAAACATAGGGTTTGTGTCCGCAAATGAAGTCTACCCAAAAGGACCACCGGTACCTCATAAACAATCTTTGAATACCGGTAGGTGATTGACCTTCTGAGAGGGTGAGAAGTGACGTTGCACAGACTAATGATTATGACTACAATTTTACCTCTCACATTTCTATTATTTTGATCATGGTTACTCTTTATTTGAGGAAATTTTCAAATAAGAACTTTAATCTTCCATTGTCTGATTAATAATGTAACGTGAAGTTTTAACATGCTACAAAGTTGTGTATAAAGCGATGTCATATTGCTTTACCTCCTAGCTGTGTTTTCCAACATTCAGTGACACCCAACTTCGGAAAACCGAGCACAGGTATATACTCCGAAAACGGCGTATGAATATAGAGCCCTCATCGTTCAGTGCGAGGCAGTATTTTCTTAAAAATAATGCTGCGTGTCAATTACCTTCAAATTCCGTGAATGATTCGCAATATGAAATGACTTTCAAATGACAAACATTTGAAATAAATATATCCGCAGCGTTATTTTTAAAAATTATATCATCAACAGCAGGTCGACAGTGCAGGATTTTCCTCATGGCTTTTGTACACACTGTCTTGCACTGAACGATGAGGGCTCTATATTCGTCTTGCTCTATACGCCGTTTTCGGAGTATAAACCTGTGCTCGGTTTTCCGAAGTTGGGTCTGACTGAAATTAGCATGTATAATAAATCCTTAATGTCCTACTATTCTGATCATTTTTAGTCCTTTCATAAGTGCAAACATTCAAATTAAAACTTTATTTTTTCCATTTGTTGATTTGCAAAGCCAAGAGCATTTTTTTTGTAAATGTTGTTGAGAAAACGGCATGATGATGACAAGTTTTTGATGTTTTCAGAACGTGGTTATATAACTGGGTTGTCTCTATGTGCAATGTTATGTTTTTCTAACGTCCTTTGACAAAGAAGTCACCGTTTTTTTCAAATTCTCCCTTACTTCAAATTCAGATTCGTATTTATTTCATTTCCAACAGAAAGAAAAGACAATGGCATTACAGATATTGTTACAGAAAATATGAAAAATATATATCAGGTCTGCAAAGATGTTTCTTTAAGCAGCTAAAAATGTGACAGTTTAGAGGACAAGAAGGTGATTTGTGATGCAGTCTATTTCTTTTTTCACCGGAATGAATATGGGCGATTCAGGATATCTTTTACAAATAGCAGTTGCTATGGTGAGTGAGACCTCTAAAGGCTTGGAGATATAAAACTAGATAAAATATTCGATAAAGTGTGAAATATATTTATTTTTTGATGATAGTTCCTTGATGAGTTAATATTCTTTGAACAGATGAGTTTGCTAAAAGGTCTAGTGTATAAAATTCTTAGAAGGATAAAATTTACAAGAATTTTTTTACAGTGATCCAAATGTACAATAACGTATATAAGTGCTCAGGGGAGGGGCGTAACTACATTGTTTGCCCCGGGCGCCATAATTCCTAGATACGCCACTGCACTGGCTTCGCTCCCTCGCCGTTCATCCCCCCCCCCCCCTAATCACGAACACGGATCGACACCCCTGACTCTAGGATAACTATCCCCGGACAACTACCCCCCCCCCCCCCAAGACAACTACCTCCTAGGGCAACCACCCTCTAAGTCAACTACCCCCGGACAAATACCCCCAGACAACTACCCCCTAGGGCACAATCTTGTTCATTGTGATGTTAAGTCCAAGTTGGTGTACCTTTTCTCGAGGGTGGTTTTCCTGGGGTAGTTGTCCTGAGGGTAGTTAGTTGTCCTAGAGGGTGGTTAACCTAGGGGTGGTTGCCCAGGGGTAGGTGTCCTAGAACCATTATAGAAAAATGTTCCATATGTGCATACATAATTGACATCACTCACTTCTTTCTATTGGGTTGCAACGGCCGCGCATTGTTTCCAGCAAAAGGGCGCGAAGTGCGTCGCACCCTTTTGCTTGCCATGGGTAATAATCCATATTTCATTGGTCATTACTTAAAAAGTACTTATCTGCATAGGCGCCGGAATGCATTTTGCCCCCTCCCCCCCCCCCCCCCAAAAAAAAATAATGATAGAGACTTAGAGCTTCGAAAGGGGGTCCCCCTATACCCGCCCCTAAATAAACGGCCAACACAAGCTTCATTTAAGACAAGTGATTTTTATCTCAATCAAAGAAAACAGGAGCCATGCAACCAAAATGACGTCCCAATATACCCAACTGCAAAGCATGTTAACACTTCACGTTGCATTGTAAAACAGTCAATGTGAGATTGCGGTTCTAATTTGAATATATCCACTTATGAAACGAGTAAAAATGATGAAAATAATAGAACATGAGAGTATTTATTATACACGAGATATCAAGTGGGAAAACACAGGAGGCCAACCAAAATGACGCAGGAGGCCAACCAAAATGACATCCCTTTATACACAACTGCAAAGCATGTTAAAAATCCACGATACAATGAGAAATAGTCAATGGGAGATTGAGGTTGTAATTTGAATACACTAATGAAACGAGTAAAAATGATGAAAATAATATAAAGAAAGGAAATCACTTTAGAAACATAATTATTCATTGTACTCGAATCACATCCAATACTTTCTATGTTTCAACAAACTTTTTTTTTTTAATGAGAAGAGAGAAAAAAATCGGGGAAAAAAGAGAAGATCCATGTTTCCCCGCGTCCCCCGCCCCCCCCCCCCCCCCCCCCCCCCTCAAAAAAAAAAATATGTCCAGAGGATCGAACCCACGGTCTTCCAATTACTAATGCACTTCGCCTTAAAGGCCAAGTCCACCCTAACAAAAAGTTGATTTGAATAAATAGAGAAAAATCAAACAAGCATAACACTGAAAATTTCATCAAAATAGGATGTAAAATTAGTTATGGTATTTTAAAGTTTCGCTTAATTTCGCAAAACAGTTATATGTACATCCTGCTCAGTATGCAAACGAGGGAACCAGTGACGTCACCCACTCACTATTTCTTTTGTATTTTATTATGTGAAATATAGAATATTTTAATTTCTGCAGATTTCACAATTAGGAAGCTCTCACTGAATTGTGTATAGGTTGCAACAATGGCAATTACACATGTTCAGCGAGGAATCAAACCTTGTTTCACATTATAACAAGGAAATATTAAAATATTTCGTATTTCATGTAATTAAATACAAAAGAAATAGTGAGTGGGTGACGTCACTGGTTCCCTCATTTGCATACTGAGCAGGATGTGCATATAACTGTTTTGCGAAATTAAGCGAAAATACCATAAATTTCTTATTTTACATCCTATTTTGATGAAATTTTCAGTGTTATGCTTGTGGATTTGTCTCTATTTATTCAAATCAACTTTTTGTTAGGGTGGACTTGGCCTTTAACCTATGTAGCTGCGTTCCCGACACACTAAATTCAGCGGAAATAAAGGTTATATCCGAAAAATTTAAGCGCAAGCGCATGCGCATGCGTATATACATATTCATAGTTTGTATTCTCATGAATATTAAAGGCCAAGTCCACCTCACTATCAAGTTGATTTGAATAAACAGAGTTAAATTAAACAAGCATAACTGTACAGTAAAAAATTCACTGAAATCGGATGTAAAATAAGAAAGTTATGGCATTTTGAAGTTTTGCATTATTTCATGAAACAGTGATATGCATAATATGGGTGGTATGCAAATGAGTGAACTCACTCACTTTTCCTTATGTATTTTATTATATGAAATATCATATATTTCATTTTTTGCTTCAATAATGTAAAACATGGTTTGACTCCATATGGAACATGTAAAATCATCATTATTATATTATTTTCATACAAGGAAGGGATTCTTTATTATCACATCTATAAAAATTGAAATATTTGAAATTTCATATAATAAAATACATAAGGAAAAGTGAGTGTGTGACATCATCGGTTCAATCATTTGCATACCGCCCATGCTATACATATCACTGTTTCATGAAATAATGCAGAACTTCAAAATGCCATAACTTTCTTATTTTACATCCGATTTCATTGAAATTTTTACTGTTATGCTTGTTTAATTTTACTCTGTTTATTCAAGTCTACTTGATATTGAGGTGGACTTGGCCTTTAATATTCATGAGAATACAAACTATGAATATGTATATACGCATGCGCAGATAAGCTTGCGCTTAAATTTTTCGGATATAACCTTTATTTCCGCTGAATTTAGTGTGTCGGGAACGCAGCTACATAGGTTAAAGGCCAAGTCCACCCTAACAAAAAGTATCACCATTTGATTTCCGTAGTTGCAGCAGACTATCAGATGTTAAAAAAATCCGAAAAAAAGATCAACTCAGTTCCCAACTGGAAGAAATTCCACGCTAAAATTCCAACTCCATAAAGTTTGAATGTAACACAAAAATGCTGAATAGGCCTAGTCTCTGTCTAGATTTAGTCATAGGCCTAGTAAAAAGTTAGAGATTAATTGTAAAAATTGACTGTACAATTGTAAAAATTGTACTGTCGCTTCTTGTCTAGGGCCAGCTTGTTGGATACAACATTTATTTGGGGTGATGACTGAGATTGTGATGATGCATCTTCTGGCACTGGCACGAGAGCTGCACTACTAGGTCCTGGACCAGGTCCTGGACTAGTTGAGCTAGCGGTGTGAATGCGAGGAGTGGACGGTGCTGTAGATGGGCAAGCTGTTGGACCATCACTCATTGATGAAAGGCATCTGCTCATGCGTCTTTTCTTAGCTTCATCGACGTAAGAATAGTGTTTGATACTACTTTCAGATTTGTGTCCGGATACGGACATTATGTGTCTTGCTTCAAATCCACTCGCATCCAGAACATGGATAGAAGTTGCGCGCAGGCAGTGGTTTGTGTAAACCTTCGATGTATGCGCTTCAAGGGATATTTTTTTCATCTTTTCCCCTAAAGTATTCTTTCCAACAGGAGAGTTGTCATACCACACTTGTTGATCACTTTCCACATTCATCTTTGGACGCTGGAAAAGGTCATCACACAGTGGATTCAGATGGGAAACATAGGTTTCAAATGTCTTTACAGGACAGTCAGGCTTATGGGTTTCATACATCCTTCCTTGTTGACTGCGGGAGTCGTCGAGTGATTCCCCACGATGATTCTTGGTCAATTTGTCACTGGCGAGGTAAACATATTTCTCATTTGGAAAAACTGCGCAAGTTTTCTCTCCCTCGATTGCACAAATGCATCATAATGTCCATAAAAACTTTGTTTTGAAGTCCTTTGGGGGTGTTAACATCAGTTGCTGTTGATGACTTGATTTTCAAATAATCTTCTCGCGTAATTGGTTCTTTATGATCAACTGACCCTTTACCCTCCTTCTTAAGCTTGACTAGTACAGCGTGAAACATTTCATTTGCCCCTTTGAACTCGGCGTCACTTACGATGTCAAAACCGAATTTCTTGAAGTGTCTCTGCAATCCATATCGTAGTGTTATCATCGAGCGCTTGCTATACAATTCACCATTCGATCTCCGAACCTCGGCATAAAATGATCGAAGAAACTTACTCAGTTCATCTGCTGTAATTGTTTCTGGAATTTGGACTCCTTTGTGTTCACTATAAGCCTTCAACACATTCTCTGCTACATTAATGACCTTTTTAGTTGAACGAGAATCTTTTTGATCAATGATTTCGTCATTTTTGTTTCCAAAATTTCGCGCTGCTGCGCTGCGCTGGGGCCTGGCTGGCCTGCGCGATCGCACATACACGTGACGTCATACCTACGGATATAACGGCATTATGGGCGTTATATTCCGAGGTATGACGTATTTTACGTCATATCTCGGAATATAACTCTTGTCTTCCTTCTTACGATAGTCACGTGATAGCATTTTGACCAATGACGCATAAGTATCTATATAGGTCATGTAATATTTTCCTTTACTTCTCGTACGTCATAGATCAAGTGATCACGATGTCGCTGCGATGGGTTTCTTTAAGGGTGGGGCTTATGACTGTGTAAATCAGCAAAAATGTACTTTTCAAATGATTATGCAATTCGACTGAATGCATAAAAAGTGTGTGATAGATATTTTTTGGCTCCTGATGACTCCTTCTTGCGAAAAATGGGCAATTAATTAACATTTTAGTGACCCTTTAATATCTTTGAAATTCCACCACACAAAAAGATAACAAAATAATAATTACATGTAATTCCTAAACACGTGAAATAATTTTTTTTATAAACTGAAAATGCCCGTTGCACACGAGGCATCATTACGTTATTACGTACGCTAATCGAGCCTGTGACGCGAAGGCAATTAGCCCGTACACCAATAATTGAACACAATATTACCCTGTTCATATTGCAATCTCTTTATAGACGATGTCACTCTCACTGACGCAGTCCTAAGCTATGTCAATCAAAATGACGCCTCGTCAATGTGAAAACCTGCACATGTTCTCCATAAATAATCTTTTACATTTCCATGCAAAATAATACAATTCCTATACCTCTAAGGTTAAATACATGTACATTATCACAATCACGTGTGCAGATATAGTAATGTTGGAAACAGACGACTTTCACTTTTGAGATGATTGTTAGTATGTTGTTGTTTATTGAGCATTTTTGTGCTGAATAAAGACTGGTGTATGAATTAAGCGATTAATATCGGACTCATGAATATATCTGTGTAGAAATGACTTTAAGAATGACTTTAATTTATTAATGATGGGAAAGGATTTGACACTTACCAACATCACAATTAAGACCAGTCCACCCAGCAGCACAGTTACACGAGTAGCTGTTGATCCCATCGTTACATGTTCCTCCATTCTGACATGGTGCGCTTACACACTCAATGATGTCTGTTTGGTAGAGATAGAAAGAGACAAATAACAAAGAAAGAGAGAAAGAGATAGAGATAGAGAGCAAGAAAGAGAGATAAGGGGAGAGAAAGAGAGATAGAGAGAGAGAGAGAGAGAGAGATTGAGAGGGGATACACAAAGACAAGGAGAGTGATAGTAATAGAAAGAGGCAGAAAAAGGGATAGAAATAGAAATATAGAGATACAGAAGATAAAGAATACAGGAAAACAGAAAGAGGTTTGGATAGGTAGAGAGAGGGGGAGAAAAAAAAAGCGAGGGGAAAGCGACGTTCGTAGAAACGGTTAAATGCCGGTTCTGGATCAAATCCGGGTATTCCGAACAAGCTCCGGATTAGGGCTGACATTGTTAGGGTTGCTGTTGAGCTTTACGTTACGATTAGGGTGAGGTTTCAGTGTAGAGTTGGGTCCAGGGTTGAACTTGGTGTTAAAGATCAGTCACCTTTCTCTGTTCTTTGTGGGCTTCAGGTCATACGAATCCTATTTTACTTTTGTTTTTATATAAAAAATAAATGTTGAACATTATTTGAGCGGCAGCAAAGCAATTTGATTGGCTTATCTCAGACTCTCCTTGCAGGGAATGATGGTATGACAGGCTGTCAACAGTTGTCTGTTTATATCTTGTAGGCTTTATTCACAATTGCGCAATATTTATGCAAACAAATGTTGCAGTACACCTACAGGAATTCATCTGAAAAGGCTTGCATGGAGTGACATTAATTCATATCTTTGAAATTCCACCACACAAAAGGATTACAAAATAATAATTATATGTAATTCCTAAACACTTGAGACAAATCTATCATTAACTGATAATGCCCGTTGCACACGAGGCATCATTTAGATTACGTTATTACGTACGCTAGTTGAGCCTGTGACGTGAAGGCAATTAGCCCGTACCCCAGTAATTCAACACAATACTGCCATGTTCATATTGCAATCTCTTAATAGACGACGTCACTCTCACATGACCGGTCAAAGACCAGAGAAGGCACTGAAAGCTATGTCAGTCAAAATAATGACGCCTCGTGTTAATTTCCGTTGCGCACGCTGCATCACTTGCCTGACCGCGCCAGTCACTCACGTAATCCTACGTCAGGCAAATAATACCTCGTGTGTGTAACCGGCATAATGTAATGAATTGGTCGCATACTTATTTCACACCGCAGTCCTTCGAACCCTGTGCCTGTGCAGAAGCACACGTAGAAGTCAACTTCGTCTATACACATACCATTATTCAAACACGGGAAACTTGCACATTCATTGATATCTAAAACATATAAAGAAAAAAAGACAAAAATAGTCAGTGGCGGATCTAGCCGGATTAGACACAATACATTCTATAGGCCCGCTTTTATTTGTGCACAATGGCGGGCCCCTAGAATATATTGTGTCTTACCAGGCTAGATCTGCCACTGGAAATAATTACTTGGTCAAATGAGAATTGTGTCTTATGATAAACTATGCTGGGTAGGCCTCTATTTGCTCAATCTGAAAACTTGTACATATTCAATCTGTTACAATTCATATACATTTTAAGTTAAATACATATCACAACCACGTGAGGTGTTGAAAACAGACCATTTCACTACTTTTCCTTACTTTACTATTTTGCTATTGTTCGTACGCTGTTGTTTTTTGAGAATTTTCGTGTTGATCAGAAAACTTGTATATAAATCAATTGATTAATATAAGACTACATATTTCTAAGTTGCTAAATGGTCTCTTAAATGACAAAACTAGTCGGACTTACTTTTGCAGGTTTATCTCAAAATGGAATTTCATTGAGAGAACGAAAGATTATTTTTCGAATGAAATTCCACATGAATTCCCAGACATAATAAACTCACTGTCCTGACAAAGGTCACCCTCGAATCCTGGTAGACATATACATGAGTACCTGGCGAACTCATCGTTACAGGTGGCTCCATTCTCACAAGGGTTAGACATGCACTTGTTGATGTCTGGATGGTGAAGAACACAGTATTGTTAAAGAGAAAGAAAGGTTTTGATAAATGTGAAAAACAATTGTTGAACTTTTATCATTTTTAGTGTCAGTTTAGCAGAATATCATATTAAAATATTCGCGATGTTCACTGAAAAGGATTGCTCTTCAAAAATTTTTTCGAAATTTGAAATATATATATTAGCTGAAAAGGTTGGATCAAACTTCATGCCACATGTGTATTTTATCCCATATACCCAACCCAATTCATGAGACTTTCAGAAAGACTGAGCTAATTTCTTATCAGTCATGATAATTCCAAACCTCACAGCTTATACCAATTCTTGTACAATGCGTCCCAGAAAAGACGACACCCTAAAACGAACGGCTGTTGTGACCACATTATGTGCTCTATGGCAATATAATATATTTTTATTTTCCATAAACTAGAAGCATTATGCTTCTACACGATACCCTAATGGCATCCATCCGTACATGGTTTACCGAGCAGCAGCATTATGAAAATGACATGTAAAAACTCAGTTGCGCCGGATTTGGGTAATACCGTGAAGACGTTAGTATCACATGCGAAGATGACTAAATAGAAATACCAGCTTTAAAGGGATACATCACCAGGCGGCCGTGGGGAAAGTCAGGATTGCGCTATTCACTCGTACACAAAGTTTGTGCGTCGAACGCGTCCGTCGGACTACTGGGATTATATTTCAGACTGCACGAAGCCGACCGAATCTCGCACGAGAGCTCGAGCTCAGGCGGTCAGTGGGCCAGAATGGCTCCAAAGTGCGCCAAAAATTCATATTCACTGAGTTTTACTTAAATTTTATACTTAGATGATGGGTTTATGGATATTCAGACCCTTAGAATCTAATGAAAATATTTTCAAATACCTATGACGTCATCGAAATACCGATTTCTGATTGGCTGCCAAAATCCAATGGAAAATAACATATTTATCGCATTTATGCAATCCCTATGCTTTTATATAAAAAAGAGAAAACGGTGTACTAATGAGAAAATTGCAATGCATTGTAATGTGTGATGGTATAACTTGAAATTAAACTTTGATAATGCATTACATTAATAAAATAATAATATTCAGTTTCATGCGGTGTAAGGCCATAACTGGAAAAAAAATATTCCCAAATGTGAAGAGGTAATAATAATTAATAATAATAATACATAACATTTATATTGCGCTTAATAAAAAAAGTTTCTACGCGCCAAAGTATTATTACCCCGGCTCTAGCTAGGTTACCGAATTCGGTGCTCACAGCATTCAAGGAATAAATTCCTACCGGGTATCCATTTACTACACCTGAGTGGAGAGTGGCAAATGTAGATTAATGTCTTGCCAAAGGACATTAGTGCCGCGGCAGGACTCGAACCGCAAACCATGAGATCCACAGTCCGGTGACGTATCCACTACACAACGAGACCTCTACACTAAACTTTACATCTCAAGAGAACATGATTAAAAATACATGTATAATGGAGTTAACGAGGGTCTGTCGGTACATTCATAAGTTTAGTGTTAAACAATTTTTTAACCCTCTTTAATCGATAGATAAATGGAATTCTTTGTGGAATACTTCAAACTTAGACTGGGCCAAAATCTGCTTAGTTCCTATCAGTGCATGTTTATCTACACATATTCCGTTATTTCCAATTTAAGTTAATTCATAGCATACTTGGTGTAAACAAGTATCTTTAAACATTAAATATCACGAAATCAGATTTATGTTCATTTTGTTATAGAGCTGAGAAAAGTATAGCACATTTATTTGGGATGACAAAGTTACCCTGAATAAAATCAACCTCTTGTTTGGATTTTATGGAATTGTTGGAATTCAATTGAATTTCATTATTTTATATGCCAAATATTATTTAAAAATGGCGTATTATAAATTAGCTCTTTTAAATGCTTAAGATATTATCGCTCTCTTGAACATTATATCTACATTAGAATTAACAACTTTATATTATTTGATAACATATGGAAATACATGTATATGGTTTTGCTGTGAACCTATTTTACCACTATGTCCTGTAGCATCAGAATTATTTTTTGGTTTATTCTATTGTTTATAGTATGAACATGCATATGTTTTATTATATATTTGTAATATATTACAAAGTCAAGAGCAGTATCTAATAAAGATGTTTCTGCAAAGAAAAAAAAATATTTAGCCAACTGAAAAATGAGTTATCAAATGAAGTTTGTTTAAAAAATGAAAGAGCTCCCTCTGTAGCGTTGATAATATTCCGAAAGAGTAACGTACCTGTATCACTAAGAAGTAATTCTGTAGGTACTATCGCATTATCAAAATCATTATACTGACTGATAAAGTCCATGCATACTTTAGGTCCGTTTGCCGTATTTTTTATACTGTCAGAAGAGTGACTTATTTCAAAAAGCCTTCGCTTGAAATAATGTACTGAAGCCATTGTGAATTACTCAGAATGTTGGGTCTGTAAAAAAGAGAACATTTTGAGGGCTTGGTTTTGGTGTTAAACAAATTATGATACAAATCATACTTCTCCAAAGCCCTATACTTTATTATCCTGTCAACTTCTTATCAATGTTTATCATCTTAATTTTTATGGGACCTTGCCATGTAAAAAAAAGTCATGCGCACCACCATGCGGCGCCTTATGATGACAGAGAATCCTACAGTGGCTGCGCATATTTTCCGGGTAATGTGTCAAAGAAAATCGGCTCTTACATAAAAAAGGGCAGAAGGTGGCAGCCAAATCTGGTATCAACTTAAAGCTGAGACATCATGAAAAATTGGACTCACTCAAACCTGGTTACACCAGTCTAGCAACTCTCTTTTGAATATTAATAATTATGATTTACTTACCTATAATAGACAAGGAAAAACAGGAGGCACCGTAGGAATGTATGTACCGAACAGACTCGAGTACTCTTTTCTAAATGATTGACATACATGACCAATACTTTTGAATCACTTTTTATAGAGATAGAATTGAAGGAGAGTAGACATGTAATAATAGGTGTCATATACCGCCCTCCCCAATCTCCGCATGACGATTTTTTTTTTACAGATATCCAAAATATATTACAAAGTCTAATCATTCAAAATAAACACGGTTTTATAATGGGTGACTTTAATATCATTCCAATGCACAAGGTTTTTGATTGATAATATCTTTACTAACATGCAACTGCCCATAGAATCAGAGCTTTCAAACACACCTGTTGACAAACGAACCCGCAAAGCTAAAACTCGCAGATTAAATGCCAGAAACTTAGTACGCCTTAATGAAAATTTAAGTACTCTTGACTGGCAACGAATATATATTTCTGAAGATGAGAATGAAGCTTAGGATGACTTTTTAATAATTATGATACCCGTGTTTTAGGAGCACATAGAAGAGATTTAGATCTTAAGGAACGTTGGGGTGTGTATGGTTGTGTATGGTAATTCTTCCATGTACGTTGGGGCCATTTTGTGCAAGATTTTCCATGTTAACAGCAATATTCTGTATTGTATTCTTTGTGCTATTGGAAGCCAATGTAAATTTTCTAAAATAGGAGTTATATGATCACATTTCGATGTCTTAGTTAAACCCTAGCGGCGGCATTCAAAGCAAGTTGCAGTTTATCCGTAAGACGGGCAGGAACATTATAAAGGAGTGAATTACAAATATCAAGTCTAGAGACAACAAAAGGATATCAGCGTTGCAGCCGATCTGTCATCAAGGACCCTCCTAATACAACCCACATTATGGAGGTTATAATACATTGATTTACAGATATTCTTAACATGAGCTTCCATCGACATGGAATCATCAAATGTATCGCCAAGGTTACGTACAGAGGTGGAGTTTGAAATTTGTTCCTGGCCAATAACAATACTACTAGTACGAATAAGATTTTTGTGAAACTTTGATGATATGAAAAGGAATTCTGATTTACAGTCGGTCAACTTAAGCTTGTTTGTTACCATTCAATCTGCCATGTCTACAATGCAAGCTTCCAGACGGAATCTAGCAGATATTTCACTATCATGATCATTTGGGTCAAAAGGAACGTATAACTGTGTATCATCTGCATATAAATGATATAAAAGATACCATGTTGTCTAGCTCTATCTGCTAAGGGAGCTACATACATATACTAAAGAGTATCGGTCCAAGGACCGAGCCCTGTGGTACACCACAATCAAATTGAGCTGTGGATGAAATAAAAAATTCAAGACATTAAATTTAGAACTTCTGTAATTTTATGATAATAAAGGTATCAAATAATATGATATTTACATTAATTTTTGTGGTGGTGGATATAAAACATGATGAAAAGCAATGAAGTGGAAATGCCATCTTTCAGTATGTGTGGTGTGGCCAACCGTCTACGGTACGCGTAAGTTGTCGTTGACATGATAATTGTTGATCATGCGGGGTCAGCCAGGCATGGGGCGCGATCGACCGCGCCGGCCGGGCCCGGGAAGTTTGGAAGGCGGTGTGTGTGCTTTTTTTCGTCACGATTGTGGATTGCCGAAATGGAACAATTAAACCTCCGAAATTGCCACTTCTTGGTCTAAAGTAATTCTCAGATGATTTAATCCACACGCCATGGTTTTAGTCCACATCATCTATGTATACAACCAGTTCATATCAATCTAAAAATAAAATCTAGACCTTAGTGTAGGGCTGTTTAACAGACTATAGAAGGGTGAGTTTTCAGCACTACAGGTGTGATTTTGTGCATACTGTTTGTGTGTGTTCTTTAGCACTATATTGGGTGCAAAAGTGTTAGCACTAGTAGTGCCGTTTGGGGGGCTCTAAAATGGGTTATTTAATGCACTAGAAGTGTGTTTTTGCGAGCTGCATGCGTCTAATAGCACCAGAAGTGTAAAAAGGCTTACACTTAAAGTGTTTAAAGTAGCACTTGGACTGGTGTTGAATTATAGCACTTGTGCAGTCCCTATGCGTGCCCTTACAGGTGCTGTCTCCAAATCTTGAGGTCCTAAAATTAGCACTTGATTTGTTAGAGTGTAGTTATAGATGTAGTAGTAGTAGTAGTAGTAATTGTAGTGGTAGAAGAAGTATTAGTAGTTATAGTTGCAGTAGTAGTAGTAGTAGTAGTAGAAGTTGTGGTGGTAGTGGTACTGGTATTATTAGTATTAATAGAAGTAGCAGTATTAGTAGTAGTAGTGGTAATAGTAGTAGCAGTAGTAGTATTAATAGTAGTGGTAGAAGCAGAAGAAGTAGTAATAGTTATAGTAATAATAGTAGTAGTGGTAGTAGTAGTGGTGGTAGTAGTAGCAATTGTAGTAGTTATAGTAGTATTGGTAGTATGGGGTAACCTCGCTAGTCATACGGACCGCTATTTATAAGGACCACTTATTCATTAGGACCGCTATCCATAAAGCGTGACTAAATGAATAGTGGTTTTGTATGAATAGCGGTCCTTCTAAATAGCAAGCAAACCATAGACAAATTACCTCGCTATTCATAAGGACCATTATTCATAACGCATGTTAAATGAATAGCAGTTTTCTATGAATAGCGGTCCTTATGAATAGCGAGCGAACCCCGGTAATGGAAGTATAGTA
This sequence comes from Heliocidaris erythrogramma, assembly GCA_025617745.1. Classification (NCBI taxonomy): domain Eukaryota; kingdom Metazoa; phylum Echinodermata; class Echinoidea; order Camarodonta; family Echinometridae; genus Heliocidaris; species Heliocidaris erythrogramma. The sequence goes on along the minus strand of CM046857.1, from coordinate 26,352,220 downwards.
GCAGTAGTAGTAATATAGTAGTATTGGTAGTAGTGTAGTAGTAGTAGTAGTAATACTAGGAGCAGTCGTAGTAGTAATAGTAGGGAGTGTTCTAATGTATCGACGTGAACGCCGTTCTAGATCCTCCCAGCGACAATGGACTGCTTTGTGTTAACTGCGTACAATGTAAGTGAAGCATTATGAAGCTAACAATGGGTGAAGCGAGGTTCACGTTTTAGATAAGACGGCAAAACCATGTTTGACGCGTTCTCGATCTGACTAGTGGACGAGTGAGAAGCCAGTGGACGGGCGAGCCGTTCTTGCAAAAAGCGCGGTATGCAGCTAACACAAAGCAGTCCATTGTAGCTGGGAATATCTAGGACGGCGTTCAAGTCCACACATTCGAAAGCTCACTGTTTGAAGCGTTCTCGATCTGACAAGTGGACGAGGGAGAAGCCAGTGGACTGGACGGGCGAGCCGTTCTTGCACAAAGCGCGGTCACAAAGCAGTCCATTGTAGCTGGGAGGATCTAGGACGGCGTACACGTCGACACACTCGAAAACTCACTAGTAGTAGAAGAAGTAGTACATGTAGTAGCCTAGTAGTGGTAGTAGTAGTAGTGGTAGTAGTAGTAGTGGTGGTGGTAGTAGTGATATTTGTTGTAGCAGTAGTAGCAGCAGTAGTAGTGGTAGTAGCTGTAATAGTATTAGTAGTGGTAGTAGGAGTAGTAGCAGTAGTAGTAGTAGTAGTAGTAGTGGTAGTAATAGTAATAGTAGTAGTAGTAGTAGTAGTAGTAGAATAAGAAATAGTAGAAGAAGTAGTAGTAGTATAGTTATAGTAGTATAGTAGTAGTAGTGGTAATAGTAATAGAAATGTTATTAGCACCAGCAGTAGTAGTAGTAGTGGTTGTAGTAGTACTAGTAGAAATAATAGTAGTTATAGTACACTCTAAAAACTTAAATGCTGTATTTAGCACTTTTTGAGGGCATGCATAGGGACTGCACTCAGAGTGCTATTGAATGCACACAGCGTGCGATATCAGCACTTTCACTTTTAAACTGCTAAACATTCATTAAAAAATCGTGATTTTGGCGAGCCTCGAACCAGGGTCCGCTGATCGAGAATTGCTGGCATTACCGCTAGACTAACTCACATCGTACGATTTAGAGCAGATCATATTGTTACATAGTGAATTTACGACACCACATAGTTCATGTTATCTACTTGACTCCCATGACTAAACTGGATTGCAAGAAGCATTCGTTAGTCTATCGGTAACGTCAGCGCCTCTCAATCAGCGGAACCTGGTTCGAGGCTCGCCACGGTCACATTTTTTTTTTGCTGGTAAATTAGCACACTACAAGTGCTAAAACAGCATTTCAGGTGCAGTCACTATACATGCCCCGAAAAAGTAGCACTTTAGTTTTTACAGTGTAGTAGTACTAGGTGTAGTAGTAGTAGTAGTAGTAGTTATAGCAGTAGCAGCAGTAGTAGTAGCATTATTATGAGAAGCACACAAAAGAGCATCAACCGTTGGAAAACGTATACTTACTGTTTTCACAGAAATCGCCATTAAATCCCGGGAGGCATTGACAGAAATGTCCACCGACAAGATCCATACATGACCCACCATTCTCGCAAGGCATCGAATCACATTCATTGATTTCTGGAAATAAGACAAGTATCAAAAGGGAAATATTTACTTCATCAAAAGTGAACAACACTTAGATGTTGTAGTGTCAAGTTACATGAAATTTAAGTAGATTTACTTCAATCTTAGAAGTATGTTATGGTTTAAATTTATCTATACAGTGCGTCCAAGTAAAAAAAAAAAACGAAACCGAGATCTGTCGATGTTTAATCACAATTATGATTAATAAATGACATAAATTATTCGTAAAGCTTAGATCATATTCTTTCATGTGATGCCACTCGTATGATACATACTTCACGTATGAGTGAATAAAGACAATATGAAGCAGGCCTACCAAAAAGTCGTTTGCTCAACGATATTTGAATTTCAAAGAGATAATCACATTCTAGAAAGTTCATTTTCTGCCCTTTCATCAGTCAGACCCAACTTCGGAAAACCGAGCACAGGATTATACTCCGAAAAAGGGCGTATAGAGCAAGATGAATATAGAACCATCATCGTTCATTGCGAGACAGTGTGTACAAAAGGCAATGGGGAAAACCCTGCAATGTCGACCTGTTGTTGATAATATAATTTTCAAAAATAATGCTGCGAATATTATTTTTTTCAAATGTTTGTCATTTGAAAGTCATTTCATATGGCGAATGATTCACGGATTTTGAAGGTAATTGACACGCAGCATTATTTTTAAGAATATATATATATATTGAATATATCATAAAGAAATGTGAGAAAATTACAATGCCCCGACCGGGATTCGAACCCGGGACCCTGGATTACATGACCAGTGCTCTACCAACTGAGCTATCCGGGCTCCCGTCGAAGCAAAGTAACAATCTCACATATAGCCCCTCTCTTTCCATTGAGCGTAGGGGGTACATCCATACCAATTCCATGCGTACGCTATATAATGGCCTACCAATGAGACAGGTCTTCCCTCTAAAGTCGGGCAAATCCATGCCAACGTATTTCTATAGAGGACAATTTAAATTCGTAATTAAATATCATAATTGATAGGATTGAAGTACATTGAATATATCATAAAGAAATGTGATTTACCCGACTTTAGAGGGAAGACCTGTCTCATTGGTAGGCCATTACATAGCGTACGCATGGAATTGGTATGGATGTACCCCCTACGCTCGATGGAAAGAGAGGGGCTATATGTGAGATTGTTACTTTGCTTCGACGGGAGCCCGGATAGCTCAGTTGGTAGAGCACTGGTCATGTAATCCAGGGTCCCGGGTTCGAATCCCGGTCGGGGCATTGTAATTTTCTCACATTTCTTTATGATATATTCAATTTACTTCAATCCTATCAATTATGATATTTAATTACGAATTTAAATTGTCCTCTATAGAAATTCGTTGGCATGGATTTGCCCGACTTTAGAGGAAAGACCTGTCTCATTGGTAGGCCATTATATAGCGTACGCATGGAATTGGTATGGATGTACCCCCTACGCTTGATGGAAAGAGAGGGGCTATATGTGAGATTGTTACTTTGCTTCGACGGGAGCCCGGATAGCTCAGTTGGTAGAGCACTGGTCATGTAATCCAGAGTCCCGGGTTCGAATCCCGGTCGGGGCATTGTAATTTTCTCACATTTCTTTATGATATATCAATTATGATATTTAATATATATATCGTTGGCAGGTTGACTTTGCAAGATTTTCCCCATGAATTTTGTACACACTGCCTCGCACTGAACGATGATGGCTCTTTATTCATACGCTGTTTTCGGAGTATATACCTGTGCTCGGTTTTACGAAGTTGGGCCTGACTGTTCATATGACACCTCAATTGGGAAAAATGAGCAAGGAATGACAAAGCTCTGTAGGTGTAAATTGATGCTTGCATTTCCATGACTGATGCAGCATTAACAAAATGCAACTTAATGCTACCAAAACCAAAGTTCTCAGAATTGCCCCACGTAAAAGAAATGTCGAGGAGACAAAGTACACCATTGCTAATAACACAACTGAACAAGTGCATTCAATCAAGTACCTTGGACATGGGATGATAAAGTTAACCATGTCATTAAGAAGGCAAATAGAATGCTTAGTCTCATCTCTGGGTTGGGGAGGGGCGTGTCCCAGCAAGCATTGCTATGTTTATACAAATACATCGTGTTGCCCATCCTGGAATATGAAGTTCCATCCTGGTATGTATACACAAGAAAACACGTGGAAGCCTTGGAGCGAGTTTAGCGGAGAGCAACACGAGTGATTTTGAATCAGAGGCGTCAAGAAATGCCTTACTCAGAACGTCTCCCAAACCTTTCATGGTTTACTCTCGAAAAATATCTGATGATTTCCTTTGTAATCAAAACTCTTTACGGTATCGTGTGTTGTGAAGCGGTGAAGGAGAATGTAGCCATACGGCCACGCCAGAGTGAACATACCATTTTGTTCCAACACATCAGGGCAAGAACTGAACGTCTTCACAAAACGGCAGTTCACAGATTCCCCATTTCTGGGGAGAGTCTTCCCTCACATGTTAAAAATGAAATTGTAACTGGAAATATGTCAAAACTTCTCACTCTTCTTCGTCAGGAAATTCTACCTATTCGTTAAATTTCATAATATTCTTTTCTATGACAGTTAACATAATCGCCTAAAATGAATTTGTTCAGTATAGCTTTCTGGCAGTAACCTCTTTTCATTTAGTTCTTGCCTAAGTCATTATTCTGCATCTGTTATTAATTAGACTCAGTTATTTTGTATAGTTGCAAGGATATTCTTAATCTCAATTGTTATATATATTTTCTCAACAACTATTGAGGAATTAATCCCTAATAGTGTTGTTTGTACGTAATTTTCTTTGCGAATCATTTGAATTATAAAGTACATCCGATGGCAGACAAAATAGATGCTTAATGGTATGTTATGTTCATCAATATTATAATCAATTATATTTGAATGTTAATACATGTTAAAATGATCTGAAATGAGATATTGCTTGAGATATTCATGGCACACTTTTATTGCACCTAATGTGCCGCCAATTTCCCGTGATACCCTTTTAATTTATAATTCTTTTAAATTCTTTTAAATTTGTTATTCTGACCTGGATGGAGTTGAGGGGATATGGGCAGGAAGACCTGTGGGTCATGGTAATTGAGTTAAACTTTTCTAATCACAGGCAGCCCCATCAACTCTGATCCAGGTCCTTTCTTTGTAATATTTATTCCTGTTATTTTTTCTTTATTATTTTCTGTATTGTTTTCGAAATGCCGAATAAATAATAGATAAATACTCCCAGATCGTCCCCATTCTGTTACCAAAAATACTCGTTGCACTGTTATTAACTGCATGGTCAAGTAGTAATAATGAAAACGTACCTCACTATCAATCAGCTTGTATTATTTTGTACTCACCGCTCCATTTTGTTGACGATCAGCCATACATGAGTTCGGTTGTCTTGTTTGTTTATTGCTAGGTCAGGCAGCTAGTGTAAACGGATTCGTTTAATAAATCATGGACATGTAAGCATCACTTTTGTAGCTTTTGTCATCCCTGGCTAACTTTCCCTGATTAGGTGTCATATGAAAGGGCACAAAATGAACTTTCAGGAAATGTGATTATCTCTTTGAGATTCAGATATCGTTGACCAAACAACTTTTTGGTAGCCGTGATTCATATTGTCTTTATTCACTCATACGTGATGTATGCATCATATGAGTGGCATCAAATGAAAGAAGAGGATCCAAGCTTTACAAATATGTGTCATTTATTAATCATAATTGTGATTAAGATATAATTAAACATCGATAAATCTCGGTTTCGTTTTTCTTGGACGCACTGTATAATAAACAATAATCATGTTTTTAAACATGTTTAAAGCTAGACACATTGGCCGATTTTTCATTAGGGCGTATTATTCAATCTGGGTTTACTGCAAGGTACACTGCAACCCAAATGCAAGTGGATTTCTGTTGATGTGCAGGGATGCATACAACTCATATTTTGTTATTCAAACATCTAAATATGTTTCATAGTCACTTTCTCAAACATGCTAAGCTCCACCCTAAAAAAATGCTACAGATCTCATTCCTGCAGTGACATCATCTGTCAATCATTAGTGAGCTAAAGAGAGACAGTGGTATGTAGCTTTGCTAGAGATTACCATCTGTTCTAATAGAACATATAATGCCTACATAGTAGTTGATATGTCAGACATGTTGTTGTATCACCAGGAAAAGAATGGCAATGAGTAGATATTGTTTGAAAGCATGCAATTTTAATGTGAGCATGTGCTGAGCTGGGGGAAGTTACATTCCACTGACTATTGTAGAACGTTAGTATAGCTGACTGATGATTGACAGATGATGTCATTGCAATAATGAGATCTGGAGCTTTTTTAGGGAGGAACTTAAAAGGTTGGAAAAATATTTCAAAAAACATTTAAACAACTTTGAAACATATCTAGATTTTTGAATAACAGAATATTAGTTGTATGCATCCTTGCAAATCAACAGCAAAAAACTTGCATTTGTGTTGTGTTTGGTTGCAGGGGCCCTTTAAAGGGGATGTCTACACTAATTTCTATGCAGAGTCGCCAGGGTGACGAAGTGCAGCCATATCCCCTTCCCTTTCTGACTTAGGCAAACTCTTCTTTCCAGGTACCAAGTCTGATTTGTTGCGATGTATTGAGCAGCCAGAGGAACAAGATTCACGTTCGGAATTCTACTGCAAGATACTGGATGGAGCTGTTCTTGCCCATTCTCTCCCTGTGTTGGGTGTCTGCACATTTGACAACTATGCAGAAGATGTCTTCCTGTCACATCTTGAGAAAGAGCTACAAAATACAGAGAGGTTAGACCTGGTATGGGACTCGTATATCGCAGGCAGTCTGAAAGAGTCTGAAAGAGAGTACACGGGGCAAGAAGGGGACTGGCGTACGAAGGAAAGTGTCTGGGCAAAGTAAATTACCAAGTAACTGGATGATTTTCTACGAGATGAACGAAACAAGCAAGAGCTGTTTGATTTTTTTACAGCAAAGATCAAGGGGTTCAACTGTCCAGCAGAAAAGAGTGTCAATGTAGCTTCGAAGGAAAATGTATCATCTTCAGGCTCAAATAAAATGGATCAATGCAACCACGAAGAGGCGGACACCAAGATCATAGTCCACGTGGTTCATGCCCTTCAACAAGGAGCAGATAAACTGATTGTGAGAACAGTAGACAATAGTGATAACAATTGATAAATTCCATGAGCTTCTCAAAATCCCAACCAACAGCTGATATCTCGGTAGCTTTTGGAATGGGAAAGAAGTCATTACAGCATCAATTCCATCTGCCAGGAAATCCCAAGGACTACCTATGTCTCATGCATATTCAGGACATGACACAACATCGGCATTTCGTGGAGAGGGAAAGAAGTTAGCCTAGCAAGCCTGGCAGAACTTCGAAGAGGTAAAAGAGGCATTCACCTTCCTAGCCAAGCATCCTTTCCAAAATGCTGGATCCTCAGTCTGAGACCTTCCAAATGTTGGATAGACTAACAGTAGTCCTGCATGACAAATCTAGTCCTTTGAGTCAAGTCAGTGACATAAGGAGACATCTCTTCTGTTATATGAATCGTACAATAGAAAATCTGACTTCCACATAGAATGCACTCCTTCAGCTTATTCGAAGAGCCGTATATCAAGCAGGAATTTGGGCAACAAATACTCACTCTCAACAAGTGATACCATGTCCAGAAGACTATGGGTGGACCATGAATGGAGGATCTTCGAAGGGGAACCGACATTTGCTCCGGCGGCAATTGCTCCTGCGACAAATGCTCCTAAAAATACGACAATTGCTCCGCGACAATTGCTCCGCGATAATTGCTCCTGCGACAATTGCTCCGACGACATTTGCTCCTGCGACAATTGCTCCGTCGACATTTGCTCCTGCGACAATTGCTCCGTCGACATTTGCTCCTATCGAGCGACAAATGCTCCGCGACAACTGACTGCTCCGTCGATAGAAATGCAACAATTGCTCCTGCGACAATTGCTCCGCCGACATTTGCTCCAAAATATGATTATTGTTCAGTCGTTAAAAATGAATATGCGACAATTGCTCCGCGACAATAAACTCGGTAGACATGGTAGATAAAAAGGAATATGCGACATTTGCTCATCGACAATTGCTCCGCCAACATTTGCTCCATTTGAGCGACAATTCCTCCGCGACATTAGCTCCGTCGAAGAAAATGAATATGCGACAATATCATTGCCTCGAGATATCTCGAATATCTCGAAATACATGTATGTCGAGACAATTACTACCGTACCTCTAACTGCTTATTCCACGAGAGTACGATGACACTGGCGTAAATCCGTTTCGAGGAGTGGGATGGGGAATGAACAAAATATTTTGCCGAAATTTCTTGCTCACATTAATTTGACTATACACACCCCTCACCCACACACCCCAAGACACATACTTTTATTTATTTTGCGAGCGAACCAAAAATTACCATATCTTGCCTTAAAAGAAGTCTCGTTTTTTTGTCAAAATACACTCTGGACTTATAAGATATTTAAATGGTATATTTGGTTACCTCACTGCCAAATATTACATACTTCGCTGTTGCAAATGTTTGCTGTCCAAAACCACACTGTTTCTAAACATTGCAAGCAAGGAAAACGCACTCTCTTGGGGATAAAGTATCATTTCGTCATCAAAATACACCACAGGCCTATAACCTTTCTAAAATATATTCGTCCGCCTCCCGTTGCATGCCCAATTTGTTTGCCTTCCCAATAAGTTTCACTCTAGCTTTTCAGTGAGCGCAGCGAGAAATATTATGATATGCGGGCATCCGCTGCTGGAATAAAAATGATTGCTAATCGAAAACGTCTTGTTTCTAGATTTTATAAGAGGGCAAATATTGATTTTTTTTTTTTAAATACTAAGAACAGGTTTAAGTGTATTGTTACAATCCCTTCTCGTGATTTTAGTAACGTACATTTATCGGCATCTTCCGTTCACACAGAGAGTATGATCAGGGTGTGATGATATGAATAGGCTAATGGTCACAGGCGGTCATGTCCTGAAAATTCATCTATTTTAGGTCAACTTGCCGCTCGAATCCTTGCAGACATAACTATCACTTTATGAGTTAAAGAATTAAGCATAAATATTGGATAAAAGACAAGATGCAAACCTATTCCCTTTCTTGATAATATAAATATAACCGGCATAGGTTAAGATAGTGAAATCAAGCGAGCGAAGCGAGCAACGCTTTAAATTAAATTAAATTCAATTCTTTTCAATTCAGCTTTATTCAGATTCATATATAAAAGAGTATCATTAACATTAACATGCAAGAAATTATGATATAGTTTAGTGTGTTTAGACGGGCATAGTCATTAAAATTGCATGTAATTATTAAAACATAAAAAAGACTGACAATAAAAATAGGAACCTGGTTGCTGTATAAAAACCCTTGTGGGTTTGTCTTGACAGCCACGTTCAGGTTTTCCCTTCATTGTCATTCCTCTTTTTCCTTTCTCTTTTCCATTATTATTTCTTCTTTAAAAATTGGGGGTATATTTTTTACACGCCATTCACCCTTCTTCCACCTCTACAAGCGATTATTTTAAAAATGTATTAATGGCTAGACAGGGGCGAATGAGGGGCTCTGACAATCAGCCCTGGGCACCCCCCCCCCCCCCCCCCCCCCGCACAAAAAAGTGAAGATGGTGAGTGTACAATATATTTTGATCTAGTCCTTTAACCTTTAGTGTGCACATTTTCTCTTTGCATTTAGATGTTTTTAAAGAATCCATGTTCGGGGGGGGGGGGGGGTGAGGTGTTTTGCCCGAAAATGACATTTTCTGGTCCAATTATCACACTTTTTACCCAAATATCACATTCTATGGCCATAAATATCATTAATTTTCAAGTCTCCCACAGCCTCCTGGGTCGTAGCATATGTTTCTTTGTACTCTGTAATTAATTTCGCTTTACAAATAACCGTAAGACAAGCATATTCAGACAGATGTCACAAAAAATTTACGTTTTATTTTAAGATAAAAATGAAAACAAACAAGGAGACACAACTAAACTTTCAAAACAAACTAAAAACAGTTGTTCATATTCTACAAAGTTGAATGCAAAAAGGATGAAATGAACTTTTAGATAACAGAGTGATACAGTCCAGTTTATAAAATTTGTATTTTTCTTTTTAGCAAACGGGCTGGAAGATGAAAAATATATGTTTTTTACGTATCTCAGTCATACAATTTTCTACTCGTTGTTTTCATAGTGCTGACACAAGATTGTGATATTCAATAAAAATCATTTATGAAAGTCTGAAAAAAACAATCATATCAAAAGTTTATAGTTTGGATACGAAGCATTAATAAATACGTAAGATTCATCATGAATCTCAAAACAAGAATAACTCTTATACATTTGTATAACTCAGTTTTTTCTGACTGTTTACAATATTAAATTGAACCTATGAACTTTAGCAATTCGCAACAACCCACATACAGGACTGGCTTGTTTTCCCCACCAGCAAGTGTCATGACTAGTAGATAGAATGGCTATAATTTAGAAATAAATGTTCGCCATCATTTACTCAGTTGTGTTAAAAATGCCCAAGATAAAGAAAGAGAGAGAGAGAGAGAGAGAGGGGGGGGGGGGGGGGGGGACAAAATAATAAAACATATAGATGAATAATTAATAGGTATAGGCAAAATCACAAGGGAAATGGTAGAAAAAATCTTTAAAAAGGTTTATTTCCAAATCCCGAAACACCAACAACAGCTATTGTTCTGAATTCGTTGTGTTCGCTTTTGATGAGGATTTTATATAAGGTTGTCGTTGGAGCAATTGTCACATACATAAGCATTAACGACAGCCGACGGAACAGATGTCGGCGGACAAGTTGTCGCATGAGCAATTGTTGCGGAGCAATGATATTGTCACATATTCATTTTATTTGACGGAGCTAATGTCGCGAAGGAATTGTCGCTCGAATGAAACAAATGTCGGCGGATCGAGTGCTTTCCGCCGGAGCTAATGTCGCCGGAGCAAATGTCGACGGAGCAATTGTCGAGGAGCAAATATTTATTTCTATTTACTGAGTTTATTGTCGCGGAGCAATTGCCGCATATTCATTTTTATCGGCGGAGCAATTGTCGCATATATTCATTATTATCGACGGAGCAGTTGTCGCGGAGTAGGTAATTGTCGCTCGATCGGAGCAAATGTCGACAAAACAATTGTTGCAGAAACAATTGTCGCAATTGTCTCATATATTCATTTTATCGACGGAGCAATTGTCGCTCGATCGGAGCAAATGTCGCGGAGCAATTGTCGCAGGGGCAATTGTCGCATATTTGCATTTCTATCGACGGAGCAGTTGTCGCGGAGCAATTGTCGCTCGATCGGAGCAAATGTCGACGGAGCAATTGTCGCAGGAGCAAATGTCGACGGAGCAATTGTCGCAGGAGCAAATGCCGTCGGAGCAATTATCGCAGGAGCAAATGTCGACGGAGCAATTGTCGCAGGAGCAATTATCGACGGAGCAATTGTCGAGGAGCAAATATTTATTTCTATTTACTGAGTTTATTGTCGCGGAGCAATTGCCGCATATTCATTTTTATCGGCGGAGCAATTGTCGCATATATTCATTATTATCGACGGAGCAGTTGTCGCGGAGTAGGTAATTGTCGCTCGATCGGAGCAAATGTCGACAAAACAATTGTTGCAGAAACAATTGTCGCAATTGTCTCATATATTCATTTTATCGACGGAGCAATTGTCGCTCGATCGGAGCAAATGTCGCGGAGCAATTGTCGCAGGGGCAATTGTCGCATATTTGCATTTCTATCGACGGAGCAGTTGTCGCGGAGCAATTGTCGCTCGATCGGAGCAAATATCGACGGAGCAATTGTCGCAGGAGCAAATGTCGACGGAGCAATTGTCGCAGGAGCAAATGTCGTCGGAGCAATTATCGCAGGAGCAAATGTCGACGGAGCAATTGTCGCAGGAGCAATTATCGCGGAGCAATTGTCGCGGAGCAATTGTCGTATTTTTAGGAGCATTTGTCGCAGGAGCAATTGCCGCCGGAGCAAATGTCATACATTCTCTTGGAATCCATTATGGATGACAATTCCGGAGGTCTCTAAAGCATGCCGGGAACTGATCTACTTGCACATGTACCAGTGGAAATTTAAATTGCTCTCCACTCTGCAAATGTCGATGTCTAAAGTAGTTTGTCATGGATTTTGAAATACTGAGTTGCAAAATGTCGATGTCTAAAAGTAGTTTATCGTGAATTATGAAATACTGAGTTGCAAGAATAGTCAAGCAGTTATTTTCAGAAGACCTGAGTTAACGTGCCAAGAGTATTCGGTGAGTCTTGTTTACCTAATCATGCTGGTGGATTAAAAAAAAAAAAGAAAAGGGGCAAGTATCAAAATAAAATTGGCGCTTTCAGATTGAAAACTGGCAAATATCAGACATGATGACAGGATACTTTTCAGGGGTACCCCCCCCCCCCCCTTGAAAATGGGCATTCACCAAGCATGAAAATATACCCAAAGAATGGAAAAGTGGCACTGATCACAATCAAAAGGGGTACTAACAGAGGTAATAAGGGGACTTATCACAAGAAAGAGGGACATTTGACAAATGTAGGGCACTTCTTTAATAGAAAGGAACAGTGGCACTGCTTACAAGAGAAAAGAAGGAGGGCACTTTTTATGTAAAAGGGCTAATAGGAACACTTCACTATACAGAGGGGCACTTTTTATATAACTAGGGCACTCTTTTATGTAAAAAGTGCACTTTTCCTATTTGAAAAGGTAATTTCCCTTTGACAAAAAGAATTCATTTTGACCTTTGCATAAAGGGGCACTTTCTTATGTAAAATGGGCACTGCCCCCCCCCCCTAATCCTGCGAGCAGTGCTGCCTCTGCTACCCCTATCCCTGTAACCCCCTCCCCCACATCTTGGCTAATTTAATCTTAGATTTTTGATAGTTTGCCTTCCAATTAAATTAAAAAAAAAGTTTTCATAGCCCCCCCCCCCGGCCCTAATGGCAGTGCGCCCCCCCCCCTCCCTTCATGAACCCTATACACTTCCTCTCCATCCTGTTAAATGGCATATGCTCTGCGTATTATCAGATGTTTAATTGTTACCTTGAAAATTGATATCAATTTTGGCTAGACACATATGTACATGGCCAAGGTGGGCAGAAGGGGAACTGGGAATAGGGTTCCACCCCGGGTCCTTCCTTTCCTGTTTTAGATCATATCACACCATAAATTAATATCTTTGTGCATAATTTCCATCATACAGCTCAGATATAATTATGATACAATGTGCATGAAATCCACATTTCTGGACCATGGAAGCGGGTCACCCCTACCATACCCCTGACCCTGATCCCGAACCCGGTTTGGGTGGCCCCCTTCCAACATCACAGGTTAGTCCATAAGAAAGCTCTGTAACAAAAATGGTGCTTTTATTCACCTTGTAACGGTAATTACGCTAAACCGTCGCAATATTTAGATGCATTTTTTTTTAAGATTAATACATTTTACCACAATACCAATTATACTTGACCAAATTATGGCAATTGACTGAAGAAAAAAAAAGATTTCACATGATAGGAGATTGAATGATAAGTGTGATGCAGAATTAGAAATGCTGTAATAGCTCGCTACCTCAAATATGCAATTTTTGACGTAGAGGGCCATATTATGCATGGAAATGGTCCGCATCTTCGTCAACTTCACTTCCGGTCCGTATTGAAATTCTACGGCTTATGAATAAAATCAGTGCTAAAATACTTAATTTTTGGATCGCATGACATAAACCACTCAAATTTTGAAAATGCAACCAATTGTCTCAATAAATCATGATGGTATCTTTTCAAACATGTCAATTTATACTCAAACTCGACGATTTTTGTGTACGATATTTATGTGTACATTTTCAATGCAAAAAGACAAACACTTGTCGACCCAATCGGGATATTGTCAGCACTGCGCATGCGCGGTTTGCATGACAAACGCCATTTGTTGGCGAAATTGCGTATTTGGGGTAGCGAGAATTGACTACCGATACATGCAAACGTTATTGTCTTGTATAGACATTTATAATAAGATATTACACCATTTTGTTTTACAGTGTGCAAACTTTATTCTAATAAAGAACTATAATCATGTCGTACAGCCATCTTCGATAACAACTTTCAAAGAAACACTCATACCAATTATAACTTCAATGTTTATTTTTGGTCATTTGACTTACGCATTTCACAGTTTTTACCGGTGTATCCAGGAGCGCAATTACAAGTGTAGTTGTAGTATTCGTCCATACATGTGCCATCATTCAGACAGGGGTCCACAATACAGGAATCAATATCTAAAGTGAAAATTAGCAGAAAGAACAGCAATAATAAAATGTGCATTCTCACAACGAAGAACTGGCTATGAAATGTAAACGAAGTTACTGTAAATTATGCATTAATTCATTCAGTTAGTTCCATATTTAGTTATACATGCATGTTCATTTACTTATTCATTTATTAATTCATTTATTTCTCTGTAAAATATTGTTCATTTATTGGTTAATTTGTAATTCATTTATTTATGTATTTATGTCATTATCGATTTATTTATTTACATTTCTGTTCATGAATCCCATATCTACGGAGCCCGGAAAGTGACATGGGAAAAAAAAATTTTTTGGAGATATTATCTCGTTCCTTCGAGATAATATCTCGTTTCCTGTAGTTATTATCTCGTTCCCTCGAGATATCTTTCCCATGAGCTAACAACAAAAAATGGCTTCTGTTGTGTGAGAAAAAGAGGATGTACGACTGATACTAACAGTACTAGATCCAGGTGTTCAGCTAAGAAAAGCTAGGCGTCTTATCAGACGGGCCTACTTTGCGGAAGGACCAAATTACATTTGGCATATCGATGGGTATGACCAGTTGAAACCATATGGTTTGTGTATAAGTGGATGGTATTGACGGTTTTTCTTGAAAAATAATCTGGATAAATGTGTACAGTACAAATAACGACCCAAAACTCATTGGTGGATACTTTCTAGATGGCGTGAAGGTTGTGGAGGGTGTCCCTGTGTTGTGCGTTGTGACCGTGGCACGGAGAATGTACATATTCGTGCTTTTCAAGAACTATTTCGTAGTGACGTTAGGGGAGAAAATGTGTACATAGAAGGAGCAAGTAATGCGAATCAGAGAATTGAAAGTTGGGGGAGCTTTTTGCGAAAAGAATGCTCTCATTTCTTGATGGAATTGTTCAGAGATCTACTGGAAAGAGGAGACTACACTGGAAGTTTCCTGGAGAAGAATATAATTCAGTTCTGCTCCATGGGTTTAATGCAGGTAATCATATATTTTTTACAAGATACATACATTTCTCAACAAGTTTGTGAGTGATAAAATGTGCAGTTTGTCTTATTGGCAAAGAATGAGAAAAGTGAATTATACATCGGACCGAAAACAAAATTAATGAATACAAAAGCAGCAATCATTCAAATTATAGCCTAAAGAGCTGACTTAATTTTGTTGTTGTTCACCACACCTAAAATACATCAAAAAACTGGACGGGCACTCACAAAGTAGGCCAACTCCAGTCCAAAATGTGTTGTTTTACACAGAGAAGACACATCAAATAAATAGATCAGTAAAAGTTTGACAAAATGAGAATCATGATACAAAAATTGGCAATGGGTCTGTAACTGTGATGTCATAAATATACTATACATTTACCATTTGCATTGAAGATAAAAGTGCCTAAAAACACCCTTTTAGCAAAATTAATGCAGGTATCAATTTAGTTTTATCTAATATAAGCGTAAATGTCTAGACACTGTTATGCATAAATAACTACATCATAGGGAATTATATTCATTAGGAGAATAGTGCAAATTAGAACAAAAAAATCATGTACATGTACAAAAAATAGTAAGCAGTGAGGATATAACATAACATTGTACAGGCGGTATTGCTAATCATAATGTCGCTACTTTAAAACTATCATAACTGTTGTGTTATGCATTATAGATTTCTGAAACCCTGCACTGTTTTTCTGTTGTTGTTGTTTTTTTGCTTCGATTAAAAGCAACTTAGTTGGAGGCTGGATATGGTGCTATTCGGAAATTTCAAGGGTAAAAATTTTCAATTGTGTATAATAAGTAAAATCATAAACCCAAAACATAGTTCAAAGTCTCCAGCAAGTGTGTTAAAAGAGAAATTCTTCTTTTATCCCGTTAATTTTCTACGTCCGTTCGAGAAACACACGTAGACCTTAAATGACCTAAATTATTTCGTGCCATAGCGCCAAAATGAAAAAAAAAGATACATTTACCATAATGCAGCTCAGAGGGCTTATGTAGGACTTACAGTCGTCCTCAAAATTCAGTTATCCAAATTCTGTGATGTTCAAAATTATTCATACCCTTTGTGATTCATTGCCTCTTTCGATCAACGTGAATCAAATCCTATGTGATTAAAGCTTGTAACCCTTTAGTACATTGTCACAATGCTTCTGGAGGTTTCTATTGAGATAGCAGGCAATACATGGTATCCAATGGCTTAATTTCCTTGAGGATGTTGTCCAGAGATGCCTTCACCTGGACTTCAGTGCATTCCTTGGATTTAAATGAGATGTAATGTATACAAGGGGTGTAGTTATTGACTTAGTGGTTACGGGACTATGATATTAATAATTTCATTCAGTTTTTCATTTACGTTAATGAAAATTTTGCGCTTACGATGAAGTAAAACACTCTTCCTGGAGAGACCTTCCCTAGATCCCTTCCCTGTTGCACTGTCTGAGAGGGGTTCGCCCTCATTCTTTGGTTCCATTCTCAATCAGATTGCTCAGGAAGGCCATGTTAGTGATGTTTAATTCACTTCATGACCCTGATGCCAGGTCACCATTGATTACAGTATGTATCCTTTGAGTACCTTACACATCCCAAATTGACTTTTACTGTGCTAATTTTCATATTTTTGATACTACCCTTGGTATGTTGGGTACTAGCCTTGATATCACTGGGAAATAAATTTATACTATATTCCCTCAATGGTACCAGCTGCAGAGCACAAAATGCTACCAATTAGACGGCACACAGGAAAATAAAGACAATATTTAAGCTTCACCAGAGTATACCCACTTGTGAAGGACCTTATGGCAAGTGTCCAGATCCAATTGTGTCAGTTTGTGTAACTGAACAAACTTATTAAAATGGCACCAACTAATATTTAGACATCTACTATGGCCTTCCTAAACATTCTTAATGAGAATGGAGCAAACTTATGAGGGCAAACTCCCTAAGGTCTCTCCAGGAAGAGTGTTTTTCTTCGTCTTCAGAGTAAAATTTTCATCAAAATAAGCAGAAAACTGAATGAAAATAGCAGTATCATAGTCCCGTAACCACTAAGTCAAAAACTACACCCCTTGTATACATTAATATCCTTTAAATCCAAGGAATGCCCTGAAGACCAGGTGAAGGCATCTCTGGATAACATCCTCAAGGAAATTAAGCCGTTGGGTAGAAGGTATTGGCCTGCTATCTCAGTAGCACTGGGACAGCGTACTGAAGTGTTACAAGCTTTAATCACAATGGTTTTGATTCATAATAATCAGCAAAGTCAGTGAATCACCAAGGGTATGAACTCACTTTTTATATTGTTATGCAAATCAGGTGAAACCAAAAACAGCATTCATTTGTAAATGATAACTAAATGTATTTAAGTGATGTGCAAGTAAATCCAGTTCCCCTTTCATTTTTGCGAAAAATGCAAAATTCTCCAATTTTCCAAGGGGTATGAATAATTTTGAGGACGACTGTAGGTTAAGCACGGGTTGTTCACCTCCGAAATAATTTCTTGCGTTATAGTAGTTTTGACCGCCGTTAGGATTACTCAGTAGTATAATTATCAAAGCAAAAATTAAAATTAACTCCATGTTTTGCCGTAAAATCAAACAACAATAAAGGGGATTGTTTTTTTTTTTAAAGACATTTTGTATGTAATGTATTTGAATTACTGCAGGATATTGATGGATCATTCAATGTTCCATTACCCCATTTTGGTTGGTTTTGATTTGAATCTTCATTATCCATTATATTTATAGACAGAACTTGACACAACGGTTGAAATGTGGAACGCGCATACTATCAGACCCTCCAGTAATTACAGGGTGCCCAGCCCAGCGGACGTCCGAAGATTATGTACTACACGCTGGAGCTTTGGGGTGCCGAGGACATAATCTGCGGTGTTGATAATGCCCAAGCAAGTGTAGGCTTATCTCGAAAGGGTGTGGTGCAGCGCGGCGCGGTGGGGAGCGTTCAACGCACCCTTTCGAGAAAAGTCCCCGCTTATCTCGAAATGGTGCGTTGAGAACGGAGTGGCGCGTTAACGCACCCTTTCAAGACAAGCGAGGGGGCTTTTCTCGAAAGGGTGCGTTAACTAGTCTTCCACATCAGTCGTTTATAATGGAATTTAAGGAATAGAAATTCCTACACCATTGACGTAAACTAGTCTTACACATCATTCTTTTAAATTGAAATAATCAAAATTCAGCATTACATAGACGTCACCATTTTCTTGATAACGTATGCCTAGGCATAATAAGATAAGTAGTTATGATATATTGTACTCGGTTCCGATTGTATAGGTAATAAAAATAACATTTGACACTTTTGATTGATAAACTCAAAAGTTCAAACCCCTGTCAAGCCCAAATTTTATCATTGTAAACTTAATGTATTGGGGGACAACTCTTCAATCTGTTGTGCACTAAAACATCATTAAGTTCCGTTTTTTCCTAAGCCTCGGGGCTGTTCTCAAATATATAATGGATAACATGCTGGTACATGTCCCCCATTAAAGAAAATATCCTACTTAGTGATAACATTAAAAAAGAGTATTTTAGAATTATTGTTTCATTATTTCAAGACTCTTCAATGAAGTGGCCATTTTCGGGAGAAGGAAGTGTGTTTGAGCGTAACAAATTATTGGAGAGAAAGAGGTGCACGAGCGGTAGTGAACAAAAGAAAAATATCCATTAAGAAAGAGAATGGCAACATAGAAATAAATGTTATTTATATAGCGCCAAATCCACCCTGTGGAGTGCTCGAGGCGTATGTAGAAATCAATTAAGAATTAAACAGAAATTTTTACATGTTTTTTAAAATATTCAGAGGTTATACACTTTCAGGAAGGCTATTCCATAATTTAGTACATGCGTGGGCGAATGATCTTTGCGACTTTACAGATTACAAGAAAACTGGAAGTGGATGAGCGCAAAGATCTCGCGGGGTGTAATTTTCAATTAAAGAGGTATTGTATTGGGGAGCAGAGCCGTGAACGCAGTGAAAAGTGAGCATCAAAATTTTGAAAATAATGCGATGTTTGACAGGGAGCCAGTGCAGCGACTTGCAAAACGGGAGATATGGGTACGCTTGGTGGACAGAGAAACAATGCGAGCCCCAGCATTTTGAAGCTTCTGGAGCTTGGACAACATATTTAGGGGTTAATTGAACAGAATAATATCTCGAGGGAACGAGATATTATCTCGAGGGAACGAGATAATATCTCGAGGGAACGAGATATTATCTCGAGGGAACGAGATATTTTCTCGAGGGAACGAGATAATATCTCCAAAAAAAAGAAAGATTTTCCCCCAAAATAAAGGCTTAGTAAATACAGTTCGTAACTGCACCAGGAGTGCGCCCCGCAATATTGTCTCGAAAACCTAAGATAGGCGGGATGGCTACCTGAGTAGAGCACAGATCATGTGACCAGGAGATTCATGTTACTCTTTGTACTTATGTATCATTCCCATTAACCCAGTCCCTCGGGTGGGACCTAAACCATAGGTTCATTGATTTCGTACCTACAAGCGTAATGTAGGGATATTACACAATCAAACTGCATAATTAACCTTGATCAATCAGGTCCTACCATGGCTATGCGTTTTATCTAGAGCAATGGCATGTTTTAAACTTCATGTTGTATTATCTAAATAATGATGTCCCGAATTCTTCAATTGCATGATATTGTTCTTACAAAGTTGTTTTCATAAGCTAAACAACATCTGTGGTTTTCTTACATCTTTAAAAAAAGGGAAAGGCATCAATTAAGTACATGTTCTTAATCAATCGTTACTTAATGGACAAGTCCCAGATAACATGAAAAGGTCATACCCTTGTACAAAAAAGGTGACAAATTGAATGTTAGTAATTATCGACCTATTTCTCTACTATCCTCCTTGTCGAAAATTCTAGAAAAAGCTATTTATCGTAGAACTGTTAACTTTTTAAAAACTCAAAATATTTTTTCCAACTTTCAATTTGGATTTAGAGAAAAACATAACACAAAACATGCCTTTTTGAATTTTATTGACAAAGTAGCGCATGCTTTAGACAAAATTAATGTTCTCATCTGGTTGGTATTTTCCTGGACTTCTCCAAGGCCTTCGACACCATCTATCACGACATCTTATTATTCAAACTTTCTCATTATGGGGTGCGTGGGAAGGCTTTGGAGTGGTTCAGGAGCTACTTATCCAATAGACGACAGTACGTATTTTTGAATGATCATACATCCAATATGCAAAACATAAACTGTGGAGTCCCCCAGGGCAGTTTGTTGGGCCCTTTACTGTTTATTATTTATATAAATGACTTTTGTAAATCATCCAATGTCCTTTCGTTTATTCTTTTTACAGACGATTCTAATCTATTTTATTCCCACAAGAATCCAAATACTTTAGTCAATGTTGTAAACTCTGAGCTTGAAAAAGTCACCCAATGGATAAGAGCCAATAAACTATCCATCAACCTCCAAAAAACCAAAAATATGTTATTTAGTAATTCTATAGACACACTGCCCATGGATATATTGTTTGACGATACCCCTTTAGAAGTTGTCTTATTTATTAAATTTCTAGGCATAACTGTTGACAATAAACTTTCGTGGAAATACCATATAGATAATACGTGTAAAATTATTTCACGGAATATTGGCATAATAAACAAAGTTAAATTTCATTTTCCGACATCATCCCTATTGATGACTTATTATTCTTCTTTAATTTTACCTTATCTGAATCATGGGATACTTGCTTGGGGCAATACCCAACAAACTCTAATAGATAGACTACTTTTATTACAAAAAAAGTATCTCCGTATTATCTGCAATTCCGCTATACTCTCACACACAGACCCGTTATTTTTTGATAGCAGACTATTAAAAATAAATGATCTGTATCTATTTCATTTGGGACAATTTATGTATAACTACAGTAGAAAGACCCTTCCACATATATTTGATGCCATATTCCCCCAAAATCGGTCATTTCACGATTACCCAACTAGACGGTCAAACGAGTTTCATCTACCACTTTTTAGAACTTTATTAGCGAAGAAGACATTTATGTACGATGGTCCTAGATTTTGGAACTTTTTAAGTGAAGATATCAAAAGTAGTCCTTCCCTAAATTCTTTTAAGAAAAAACTAAAAATATTTTTGCTCAAATCTTATAATAATATACAATAATAACCTAATAACAGCTGGTATCTTCTTATTTTTCCATTTGGGTCTTCATCATCTGCTCAATTTACTGAATTTCTTGGTCTTATGATTTTAACTTGCCAGAATTTTCCATCTTTCCTGTTCCTTTTTCTTTTATCTGTTTTCCTTTTCCTTGTCGTTTCGTGTTTGTTTGTTGTTCTGTAACACTGTTT
This sequence comes from Heliocidaris erythrogramma, assembly GCA_025617745.1. Taxonomy (NCBI): domain Eukaryota; kingdom Metazoa; phylum Echinodermata; class Echinoidea; order Camarodonta; family Echinometridae; genus Heliocidaris; species Heliocidaris erythrogramma. Next base: position 26,330,844 of record CM046857.1, on the reverse strand, counting down.
TGTGTTTTCCAAGTCTTCGTAGGCACAATTTGAAACAATGTTATTTTCCCTGGGGGATCCACAAATTACAAGCACTGCTTTTTAGTGGGTCCCCCACATTTCCTCAGAAATTAAGAATTTTAATAATTCATCATTTTTTTTTAAATGGTGATAAAGAAATAGTATCTAAATACAGACCAATTTCTCTTTTATCTGTATTTACTAAGACATTTGAAAAGATTGTTTACAATAAATTAATTAATTGTATTGAGAAAAATGGTATTCTGTATGAAAGGCAATTTGGTTTTAGACAAGGCCACTCAACGAGCACAGCTCTTTTACAATTTACCAATAATCTTGCCAATGTTTTTGAACAAAAAAAGTTTTTAATTGGCATATTTCTAGATCTTAGCAAAGCATTTGATTGCATTGATCATTGTATATTATTGCACAAACTTGAGTATTATGGTATTAGGGGAAAAATACACAGTTGGTTCAGAAGTTATCTTTGTAATAGGAAACAGTTTGTATCTATTGACAATGTATTATCTGATCAACATAACTTATCTACCGGTGTGCCACAAGGATCAATTCTCGGGCCTTTACTTTTTTTAATATTTGGAAATTATTTTCAATATGTTAGTAATTATTTTCGTCCAATTATGTTTGCAGATGACTCTAATTTATTTATTTCGGGCCGAAAGTTAAACGAAACAAATATTATTGTCAATACTGAATTACAAAAAGTTTATGAATGGTTCACAGCAAACCATCTTATAATCAATTTTGGAAAAACTTCATATATTATGCTTTTTAAATCAAAAAATTATTCATTGGATAATTATGATTTACAAATTTTAACATTAAAAGAGTAGAGTATACCAAATTTTTAGGGATAATAATCGATGAAAAGCTTACTTGGAAAGAACATGTAATTAGCCTATCATCTAAGATAGCAAAGGCCATTGGTGCCATAAATCGTGTTAAATTCATAGTTCCCCTCAAAGTTTTATTGATGTTATATGTGGAGCCCCACAGAATACAGAATACCCCGGGGATGGGGGAGGGAGGGAAATCAAATTTACGCCCTTGAAAATTGGAGGTTGAAGATTTGCACCTCTAGACGAATCCCGACTAATTTGCATATATTTTGTACCTCCGTCATGTTAGTGGTGCAAATACGTTTGAATTGTACCCCTAGCACTTCAATCTCCACCCTTGTGAGTTCAGAGTTCAGGTCTCCAGCTGTTGACTCCCTCTTTCGTAAGGAATTCAAGATCAAGGGGCAAATCGGAGAAGTGGGTCAAAAAGATAAGTTGCCTTCTCAAGCCTGATTCACCAAGTAGACAGGGGCCTGAACCGAGGTTATAATGATGAGGAAGTCGTAGATGCCATCATTAATGCTATGGCTCCAGGACTTGCCCTTAGGTCATACTTAGAAGCGAAACCAGATTTAAATCTCCCTGTTCTACGAAGGCTACTTCGGAGCCATTATAGGGAAAAGGAGGCTACAGAGCTGTATCATGACCTTACAGCAGCGGTACAGGAGAGCAAAGAGAGCACTCAAATTTGTTTGCATCGAAAGAGGCAGATGCTGCTTTCCAATATGATGCAACACTGGTCCAGGGAATGTTCCTCCACTCTCTCTTGACTGGGCTGAGCAATGAGAGCATCAGGGGTGACTTGAAGCCTTTACTGCAGGACGTCAAGACAAGCGACGAGGTTCTCCTGGAGAGGATAAACATTGCAACCAACAAAGCAGGTCAGCCTGCCTCAGGCAAAGGGAGCACAAGAAACGAAGCATGACAAAAGGACAGTCGATCCGCAAGAAGCTAAGAGGTCAAGCGGCATCGATATGTCTAGTTTACAAGAAAGTATCCGTGCCATAATAAAGACCGAGCTTGCAGCTGTGACCTCATCTCGACCTTCTTCCACTCCGATACTGGACACCAGCGTGGCTCAGCCCAGAACTCGACGCTCAGACTGGGGATGCCAAGGTTGCCGTGCCCAGGGAGTGGGGTCTACTTGCAGGCACTGCTTCAGATGCGGGAGTACCGAACACTTCTCAAGAGGATGCCGCAATCAGGCTGCACAGCAGGGAAACGGAGTAGGGGCACCTGTGATGGACGTCAGGTAACCCAGCAACCAGCCCACTCCCCAATAAGTCCAACGTCCAAAGTCCATCAGTGTAATAAAGTCAGTGTCAAGGCCATCAAAGTAGCAAAAGTTATAGGCGACAGATGCACCATTAAGTGTCATTTGAATGGTGTCCCTGTCGACGGTCTGTGGGATACTGGAGCACAAGTGACCATTATGTCAGACAAATGGAAACAGAAATGGTTACCGCAAGAGATTGTTCGACCAATCACAGACTTACTGGATGGAGGACTGCAATTAAGGTCTGCAAACCAAATACACATTCCTTATGTTGGCTGGTTAAAGTTACAGTTTAGTCTGGGTGAAGGAGATCTGATGGAAGTGCCAACTCTGGTAACTACTGACACTCTGGATTCTCCTATCATTGGTTTCAATGTAATATCAGAGTTGGTTAATGCAGAAAAGAACACTTCAGACAACAAAAAGTTAACCCAAGCCATGCTACTTTCACTGAGAGCTCAGCCTTCAGATGTGAAGAATGTCATGTACCTCCTCCGTCAGAAACAAGCAGAAGAAGTTGGAGTAGTCAGGACTGAGCGAAAAGCTGTCACTATCCCAAGAAACAAGACAGTGGCTGTGATCTGCCGGGTGCACACTGACCCAATCCGACAACCCACTGATGTGATCTGCCAGCCTATGGAAATTCAATCCATAGAAGGTCTGCAAGTGGAAGAGTGTCTGGTGCGACTGAAGAGGGGTTCGTGTAGTCGCTTGGCCATCATTGGTTTCAATGTAATATCAGAGTTGGTTAATGCAGAAAAGAACACTTCAGACAACAAAAAGTTAACCCAAGCCATGCTACTTTCACTGAGAGCTCAGCCTTCAGATGTGAAGAATGTCATGTACCTCCTCCGTCAGAAACAAGCAGAAGAAGTTGGAGTAGTCAGGACTGAGCGAAAAGCTGTCACTATCCCAAGAAACAAGACAGTGGCTGTAATCTGCCGGGTGCACACTGACCCAATCCGACAACCCACTGATGTGATCTGCCAGCCTATGGAAATTCAATCCATAGAAGGTCTGCAAGTGGAAGAGTGTCTGGTGCGACTGAAGAGGGGTTCGTGTAGTCGCTTGGCCATCCATGTGACCAATAACACAAAACACGATATTATCATACCTGGCCGTCGATCCCTTGGCATCGTCCATCTCATCCAGTCCGTCATCACAGGTGACCCAAATGAACCATCCTCTCAGAAGGCAGATGTATCTGATAGTGCAGATGTGGGAGAGCAAGATCTCATTTCAGCTATAGATCTCTCTGAGCTCACCAACACTCAGCAAGCCTTAGTCAGAGAGATGCTACATGAAGAGAAGGATGCATTCTCCAATGACGGGTTGGATGTTGGGCGCATCGAAGACCTGAAGATGACGATCAAACTCACAGACGACACTCCTGTGAACCGGTCATATATATCAATTCCCCGACCACTCTATGCAGAGGTCAAGACCTACCTCATGGATCTAATGGAAAGAGGCTGGGTGATCAAGTCTTCGTCACCCTATTCTTCACCCATTGTTTGTGTAAGAAAAAAAGACCGGTCCTTGAGACTCTGCATAGATTATCGGGAATTGAACAAGAAGTCTATAGATGATCGGCAACCGATTCCACGAATCCAGGATGTGTTGGACGGACTTGGGGGGAAGGGGGCAGTGGTTCACCACACTGGACCAAGGGAAAGCATACCATCAGGGGTTCATGGACAAGGAAAGCAAACATCTTACAGCCTTCGTCACCCCCTGGGGTTTGTACCAATGGGAGCGCATCCCATTCGGCCTAAAGAATGTCCCAGCCGTTTACCAACGACACATGGAAGGATGTCTGGAAGGACTCGCCCATGAGTTCTGCGTTGTCTACTTGGATGACATCCTGGTATATAGCAGAACCTTCGCAGATCACGTTGACCACATCCGACAGGTGCTCAGAAGGATGAAACTTCATGGCATTAAACTGAAGCCCAGCAAATGCAAATTGTTTCAACGAGAAGCCAAGTACTTGGGTAGGATCGTCACTCCAGAGGGACACACTCCAGATCCTAAAGACACCAAGGCCTTGATAGGTAGGCGAAGTACGACCGCTCCTAGGACTTGTTGGGTATTTCAGAAAATACATCCCAAACTTCTCGCAAACAGCCAAACCCCTATATCAGCTCTTGAAGGGGTCCACCGTACATGGAGATAAGCCTAAGATGACTACTAAGAGCAAGAAGAAGGGTAACACCGTCCCATCGGGAACCCCGGTTCAGTGGGAAGAATGTCACCAAGATGCTCTGAACACACTTATCGACGCCCTTTCTTCACCACAAGTAATGGCGTATCCAGACTTTCAGGAGCCATTCTGTCTTTATACAGATGCCTCCCAGGCAGGTCTAGGAGCAGTGTTAACTCAGGTGAAGGAAGGAAAGCACAAGGTTATAGGCTATGGGTCACGAACTCTCACCCCTGCTGAACGCAACTACCATCTGCATTCTGGCAAGTTGGAGTTTCTTGCATTGAAGTGGGCAGTTACAGAGCACTTCAGGGATTACCTAGCCTATGCCAAGCATTTTACAGTCTACACTACAATCCCCTTACCTACATCCTCACCACAGCCAGGTTGAATGCAACTGGTCAACGATGGGTGGCAGAACTTGCAAGTTTGTAAGACAAACAAAGTGGCAGATACCCTATCTCGGCTCCCGATAGATCTCGATAGACACCAGCAGAACTATACAGAGGAGATAGACCTTCAAGCTGTTGAGGCCACGAGAGCACCCATCATGCAAAGTGACAAGCAGCATGATAGACTGATCAGTGCTATAGCTGCTGACCCAGTGACTATTGCTGATGAGAATGAGATATCCAGTCCGCTTCCTCAGATTTCAATAGCAAAGATAAGAGAAGCTCAAGAACAGGACCCCGTTATCTCAGCAATCCTGGATAAGAAGAAGCAAGGTCTATTTCCTCCCCGTAGCGATAGACAGGAGTATAGCACAGATGCTAAAAGGTTACTACAAGAGTTGAATCATCTCAAGATCGACAAAGATGGAATATTGTGTCGAGAAACAAAGGGCCGTTCTCAACTTGTCCTACCAAAGGAATTCCATGAGTTCGTCCTAAAGCAGCTTCATGATGAGATGGGCCACCAAGGTGCTGAGAGAGTAACAAGCCTTGTGAGGGACAGATTCTACTGGCCTCGGAAGCAGAAAGACATTGAACATTACACCTCGTCAGCTTGCTCATGTCTCAAGCTAAGAAAGCCAGCACAGAAAACAAGAGCGAACCTTGTTCCGATCACTACCACACAGCCATTTGAGTTGGTATCTCTGGACTTTCTCCACCTAGAACAGAGTGTAGGAGGGCAGGAGTATATCTTAGTCATCATGGACCACTACACAAGGTTTACACAGGCATATGCTACAACCAACAAATCAGCGAAGACGGCAGCAGATAGACTGTTTAATGATTTCATCCTTCGGTTTGGGTTTCCTCAAAGAATTCATCACGACCAAGGACGTGAATTTGAGAACAAGCTCTTCCAACGCCTATGCCAACACAGTCAAATTACCAGATCCCATACAACCCCCTATTATCCTGAGGGAAATGGTAAAGTTGAACGCTTCAACAGAACAGTGTTAGGCATGCTGAGGACATTAACTACAACAGAGAGCACAAGATGGAAGGATCACCTTCGAAAGGTAGTACATGCATATAATTGTACAAGACATGCAGCTACTGGTTTTTCCCCCTTCTTCCTTCTCTTCGGTCGCTCACCAAGATTACCAATTGACTTGGCATTTGGTTTAAAATCCACTGAAGATGGTATGCCCGCAATCAACCATCAAGAGTACACTGAGAGATGGCGAGACAAGATGCAGCAAGCATACAAGTTAGCGTCTCAGAACATGGTTAACACTTCAAGCAGAAAGAAAGACTACTATGACCGGAAAGTTCGAGGTGTTGTGTTACAGCCAGGAGACAGGGTACTCGTGAGAAATCTGGCACCACCATCAGGTCCCGGTAAATTGCACCCTTACTGGGAAGACACCATCTATAAGGTCATGAAACAAACCAACGCTTCCATTCCAGTCTATGTAGTAACCCCAGAGAATGGCAAAGGACGTACAAGAACACTTCACAGGAACCACCTGTTGTCATGTGATTCATTACCTCCAGATGTTAATGCTACTAGTACTAGAGAGCAAACACCCACGAAGAGAAGTAGCCCTGTAGTGAAACGTCGTGAACAGCACTACGAATATCAAGACAGTGATGCATCCAGTTCGGGTGAGGAAGACTACTACTTGGCAGCAGAAACTAGGAATACTAACGACAATACTAGACCTCGTAACACTAAGTAGGTAGGCCTACTCCGGATACCATTGATGCTCAACCACATACTGAGAGAGGACCTAGTGAGGAAAATGAGACTTGGCAGCCAATAGAAGGTCCAAGGAGAGGCATGAGAAATAGAACCCCCAATACATTCTCCTATGATAGCTTTGGTCACCCTTCGATACATCCTGGTGGTCAAATTAATGTTTCTACTGTGACGAACAACCAAGCCTCCACTACTCAAACCCGTCCGAATCACCAGATGACTCCTAATGATTACCATCTTCCTCCTTCATCACAATACCAACCTTCCGCAGCACTCCCTTGCACTCCAATCCCACCTCTACCGGTTTCAACCTACCATCCACCACCAATCCACCATCAACCACCATTCTACCTGCAACAAACCCCGCCGCCACCTTTTACTTTTGCGCCACACAATTCTAATGAACATTACTCTCCAACGATGATGCTACCGTTCGTGCCGAGAGAACCCCTTACCCAACACCGAGCGTGAATATACATTCTGTGATCAGACTACTGGAACAATTCGAGAAAAATGAAATTAGTGCCTTTTGAGTTAACAGGGAACAGAATAACCGTTTATTAATGAGTGAAACAGAACAATGATATTTTTGTGAGAAAGTGATATCCAAGATCATGTGACCTCACAAAATGTGGACACATGCACAATCGAAGCCCTAAGCGATGACACATGATGATGATCTAGAGGATCAAAGTGACGGAGATTCTGGGAACTGTCGACACTTCCAGAGGAAACCTCACCGTATGTCAGCCGTTAAAGGAAATTGAAAAAGCTTTAGAATGAAAGTGCATACTTAGTTCATTCATTGATATAGAGAGCCATCCGCGTATAAAGATAGAATATCACATAATTTTAAGTTTGGGAAACTTCATCGAAGACACTTTATATATTTATCGGACATTGATGCAGCAGCTAGAGACTCAGTGATGATATGCATTTGATGTTTTGTTTTTTTTTTTTTTTGCTTCTCATGATTGGTTGAAAGTACTGAAACCATATTGTTTCAGTGAATTACTATCATTTCTTTTGTGCTTAATTTCTAATTGGTAGAAATGTCCGGCGGACATTTATTTTTGGAGGGGAAGGTGTGGAGCCCCACAGAATACAGAATACCCCCCCCCCCCCCATTTTTAGTGTAACTAACATAACTTCTTTGAATAACAAATATGCACCCCTATTTGGAAAATGGAGTAGTCCAGCCCCAGAGCCAAGATGCTGTTTAAACATGTGGCCTGCCCATCACTTGTTAATGCCACATCAAAGAGACAGCATCCTGACTCCTTTCTCATCTATTTTCAATTAGGTAAGAAACACATTTTTATACTATCTTTCAGCAATGAGTGTGAGTGCTATTGTTGGAAATCTTATTAATGTGTAAGCTATAATTTATCCATTGTTGTACATACATGTAATTTAACAGTATTTAGATAAAAGAATTGAGTGAACTTGTTGAGAGCTAAGAAAGTGAGAGAATGAGTTGAATATATATATTTCTCCTATTTTAGAATCTTTACAAGATAATTGCTCCATCTCATGTAATTATATAATGCATGTTAGAAAGGTTATAACTTTCGTTGAAGTAATTATTATATTATATCCAGTATTAATTAGGATAGACAACTTTCCCTTTGTTCAGTATGTTATGAGAAAACATGGTCCTGGAGTTGCCCCCATGTGGTTGCAAGATGCCCCATGCATACTCAAAGTGTGTGTGTGTGTGTGTGTGTTAGAGAGGAAGTGTGTACTTCTAAGATACTATATGCAGTAGTGAGGGGTTTTTGCACAAAGAGTGCATGACAGAAGCCAGCAGGAAATAGCCCAGTGTGTTATGTAACAGTACTAGCAAAGTACATAAACTTGGTACAGGTACTGTGTGCTCCTAAGGAGAAATGCAAACACGGGTATGAGGGACTGAATGTGAATATTATAGTTCAAGGGTCTAGAATGCATGAATGATCCACAGTCTCATATCTCAGGAAAAGAAATAGTAAGGATATTATTAGAAAATGGATATATGAATGGTTAAGCCAACATTCAATATCTGTAGCTTGTATATTCTTTGAATGGATAGGTTCATGAAGTTTTATGATAGAGGATTTTCATGATTGTTCGATAACACAATCGAGATGAAAAGTTATTATAGTTTAGGAGTAAAGCTCCAAGGACAGCTTAATTGTATTGTCCCTTATCATATGCGGAGTAGTTTTCTATCTGACTTCTCGCAAAATATATTTATTATTATTGTTAGTTACATGTATAAGATTGAACAGTTATTTGTCTAGGATGCAGACATTTGATTTATGCTATTTTTAAAGTGGTATTATAGAAGTAGAGCATGTAGGAAAAGTTGGGATAGTGTTATAGCAAGTTTTATTAATGATTGAGAAGTGCTAGGATGAAGTCTGAAGACTTTTGAGATATGAATATGATCTTGATATAATGATAATCTTGTTAAAGTTAGGAGTTATTGTAAGAAAACAGTCAAGAGTTAGAATTGCATTGATGATATAATATGGTTTTGTTATAGTTTGTGAGAATGGAAGTAGGATCTAAGCACCAGGTCAAGGAGTGATGCTGTGTTTACTTTGTAGATTATCCCCTCTCTAGTATCTCTATCCCTCTCTAGTATCTCTCTCTCTCTCTGTATCTCTCTCTCTCTCTCTGTATCTCTCTCTCTCTCTATATATATATATCTCTTTATATATATATCCATATCTTTCTCTCTCCATCTCCCTATTCTCTTTTATTTGTTATACAGTTCTATGGTACTTAATGATGTTGACCCAACGATATGGATAAATAATAGTTATAGTTAAAACAGTTATGTTATAATGGATTTAGTTTATGGTATAGAAAGAGTATTCTTTGTAATCTTTTAGTATGTGCATTGTTGGATTGGGTATGAATCGACTACTTTGATAAGTTGTGAGGTTAGTTAAGCTAACTAAGGAACAATATAAGCATTCATCAACTCCAAGTAGGCATACTCAGATTAATAGTTTGTGGTTACGTGGATTTATGGAAATACCACATTGCTCTATTATCTTTTGTATTATGATTATTATGGTTATGTTAAATGTTTAGTACATGTAGAATAAAGATCACTTGTTAATGCCACATCAAAGAGACAGCATCCTGACTCCTTTCTCATCTATTTTCAATTAGATCCGCCCCCTCCCCGGGTGGGTGCTACATATATAATACAATGATTTTACCTCACCTGTCTTATTGTAATATTGTTTGGGGAAACTGTGGAATAACCATTTTAAATCGTTTGTATATACTCCAAAAGCGTGCCATCAGGGTAATGTGCAATTCTCCACCTTTAAGTCATAGCTTTCCTTTGTTCAAAAAAATGAATCTTTTAACTATTTTTCAAATAAATCAATTACAAGTTGCCATATTTGTTTTCTTATTCCAAAGGATTTTTTGGTACATTGTTTTGGGGATTGCCCTTGATAAGCCTTTTTGGCTTCTGGCAATCCCTCCATATTCAAATTTGCATATGTTTTTTTCTGTACTTTTTAGAATTGCTTTGTATCTTGTTTGTATTTCATATCTTTTGTGATGTTGTTTTCCTACAATGTATTGTTTTTTATATTGTTGAATTCGAATATAGAAATAAATGAATTGAATTGAATTGAATTATAATAATGTATTTATATATGTACAGTGTACTTCTACACTCATGAAGGTAAATTGAATTTGTACATTTATTTTTCATATTTTCTGTAACAATATCTGTAATGCCATTGTCTTTTCTTTCTGTTGGAAATGAAATAAATACGAATTTGAATTTGAATTTGAAGTTAATTTAAAGTAGAATTTCATGAGCTGTCAAATTATTGGCCATCGAAATTTACTTACATTAATTAATTTGGAGGTTTAATTCCATTTCAGTGTCATTACGATATATCGGGGGGGGGGGGGGGGGGGGGGGGGGGGGGAGGGAGGGAAATCAAATTTACACCGTTGAAAATTGGAAGTTGAAGATTTGCACCTCTAGACGAATCCCGACTAATTTGCATATATTTTGTACCTCCGTCATGTTAGTGGTGCAAATACATTTGAATTGTACCCCTAGCACTTCAATCTCCACCCTTGTGAGTTCAGAGAAGGAATTTCTTAAAAGATATACGGGATGACAATTTCAATATCGGTTTGGGAGTTCTTAGAACTTGACTAACAGGTCCTTTTCTTTCCTCTACTTTTATTCAAATTAATTTGAAGTCAGAGACTTTCTATTCAAATAATAATGGCTTTCAATAAGTGATCATTGCTCGTAGTTATTATTCTGCCACCCTATTGACAAGTTTCTGTTTTCATTGGGGATTTAATCTCCGTATGTTATCTGAACCATGAAACGGAAAAGGGCAAATATTTCGTGTTCATTTTGTAAATGAGGATTGATGATTGTTTTGTTATTCGCTCTTAATAAAGAGTAATCAGATATTGTGTTGTCAGATTTATTCGACCATGTTTCGGGGTTGTTTCTTTTCCCAATAATGCTCCCGTATGTATGTACCAATGTATTGGTCAGACTGTGGGCCATTGTCATGAATATTCATGATGTAGTCATGAATATTTATGAACGACCGTAAACAACCAACATCTATATAAATTATATAAATGACACCTGATTTTTATGTTTTTATGCAATGATTGCACTTTGAACTGTGATGAAAAGTGTATTTATATTAGTTATAATGTTGTAAATATTCAAACTTGTAATTATGCGGAGGTTTACGATCTAAATATTTGAATTAGGATATTATAATATTTAACCATTTTTAACAAGCACTGCAATATATTCCCTATATAATGAAGTAGATAAATTCATTTGGGGGCAAATATTCACTCTTGAATGATAAGCGCCTTAAAACGTAATTAAACAAACATTCAGATAGGATGTAGGATTATAGGTGTATGAAATGAAATAGGTTAAGATATATAGGCCATTGGGTAAAATATACAAAATATGTATATGTATGTATATGTATACATATTTATATATTGTTGTAATTCACTTGTTTTAAGCTTTTTATTTATTTTATCTTTTAAACGTGGATGGTTCACCCGCATCCGGCAGGAGTATCAACTCCGTCCGATTGGGTTATCACAAAAATAACCGCGCAACGTGATTTTAACCACGTTATGGGTCGAAAAATATAAGCACGCTACATGTCATTTTGGGTGACCCCGATGGGATTTGTGCATAGCTGACCACGCATGCGGGGTCATTTTAACCACGTTTGTGGTTATTTTTAACTACGCATTTTTAAGAGTGTAAGTTTCGAAATGTCCGCCCTACCGATAGAAACAGACATAAAACCTGTAGGACAACAATATGACGTCGAAAGAAAGCAAAAAATGTTTAGGTATTTGCACATTATGGATGTTATTATTTAGAAAACGAGTGAAAGTGTAAGTTTCTTGGATCTCGTTATCCATTGAATGAAGCATTCATCACATATACATTTAAATAGGAAAAATGTTTTTCATGCACACGAGAATTCGAATGAGAAATCATCAATTTGAACCACTGAGTGGCACGGTTCCTAAGAAATATTTCAAATGATATAATTAATGTTATTGATCGGTTGCATTCTATTCAGAATTATCAGATGCAATAATAAAATTCTGTTGTCAAACTTTACTGAATTAGCAACGGAACATGACAACAATTGTAACAGTAATTGTACTTACTATTGTTGTTGTTGTTGTTGTTGTACTTACCAGCTGTATAAAAAAGAAGGTACCCGATCTCCTGGATGCTTTTATCCGTTTCGAAAAAGAAAAAGAGCTGGTTGGTGGTGAATGTAAATGTCCTATTAATCAAAGGCAAGCCTGTGAGGTTTCCATCAAGTTCATAAATGTCTGACATGTTTGGGTCGAATTCGTAGATATCTGGACCCGCTCCAAAGATAAGACTATCCTTCTCTGCTTCGGTTTCAAACCTCTCAACAATCACCATGATTCCCTCTGCATTCTCGATCTTCAGATGAGAGTAGCAAAGCAAGCGTCCGCTGTAAATGCCTGGGTAGCCGGGACTCGTAATATACCCTTCACTCTCGTAGTAGTTATTATTGCATCCGAGATCACCTGGAAAATTACAGATGGAAATCCTTAAACAGAATATTAGACATTCTGAATTCCACTTTTCTATTCCAGTATTAAAAAGCTCGGTGCTAAGCCGACGGCTACGATTAGGCTGACAACTATTTTCTCTCAAGGACTTCTAAGATTGTCTACCTGTAATAAGTTGAACTGGTTTAATTGTTGAACTGTTTTATTAAAAAAAAAAACATATCAAACTTGCAGTTCGAGAGCTGAAATTGTTCAATTTACAAAAGGTGCATCAATTAAAAAAAAATAAAAAATAAACATACATATTATATAATATAGAAAATAAACATTCACAGTCTTTAATTCATATTATTACACTGTACTTATTTTGATGATATTGTATAGACATTTGAGGACAGAAAAATTATCTGTTAACATTTTCAAGATCAAAACTACCTGAATAGCCTTATTATTTGTTTAATGAGGAATGAAAATGAGGGGGGGGGGGGTTAAATGTAGGTCCCTGATTAATAGTATAAATAGGTTTAAAAAGGTGATATTTATGGATTCAATAATGGGAAATACATTGTCAGACTGTAAATAATTTGAGAAAAAAAGCAGGTGTGTACATGGTGGTATATAAAACATTTCACAGGTAACAAAACACTTATAATGTAGAAACAGGTACAAGGATCAGAAAATAGTACAGTAACTTAAAGGTGTCAAACCTTATCGGCTTGACGGGGTGACTACTTCGGAACAGTCTATAACCACATGTACATGAACAACAGCACAAAGAAATAAACATCAAATCTCAGTTACCGATGCTTACTAAACGTTCTTTATTATTTTTTTTTTTTTTTCTCTTACCAAAATATGGGGTCTGACAGTTCTGACCAGAGTACACCTGTTCTGCTGTAGTTAGATCAAATATCGGACATTGACATAAATATCCTGAATCATCGTCGACACATGGAGCACTCTGTTGACACGGGAACGAGGCACAGTCTATGAATAAAATGAGATTTTTTGATGCACTTTAAACAATCTCACCTCAGGGTTAATATGGTTTATGCTTTTGTCTGAAAAATAGAAGACACTACAATGTGATCCCGTGAATTGGAATGGTTAAGTGATGTCTTTACGAAATCCATAAAGTAGAGAAAGACACATTTATCCTTTGCATCACGCTTCTTGAGGTTAAGCATGATATTATTCCAACAGATTATTTACTCATTTGTCAGGTCAGCTCCGTATGTTGCCGTGCAGCATTGTTTTAAACCTGCCCCCAAAAGCTCGGGAACTTAAGATTGACAGCGCATCTCCCAGATTACTGGATCATTATTTCATTTGTTATCAGATGCTTATTCCCCATAATAACGGTGCTTTATTTGTCATGATTATGCAACTTTGATTTAACCAATTATCCTGCATGAATGGTAAAATCCTCCAAGATGCACTGCCATAATTACAAAAGGTCATTAGTCTACATGCAAATACATGCGAATACATGCTAAAACATAATTCCAGAAAGCCTTGAACCGTCTCTAACTTTGCCAGTCTCTGTCGGTGTCAGATAATAGCAGCTATCGTAGAGAGGCTACGGTCGGGTAAACGTGCAGTTTACTAAAATGCCCAGCCCGCACGAGGCGTCATTTCAATTGCGTCAGTATCTTCGCTAATCTCGGCATTTACATGCTCTGGGGTAAATAATAATAATAATAATAATAATAATGATAATAATTCGTATACAGCTAGAATGTATAAAATTAACCACAAGTAACTCTACCCGGCAATCTACATTTTAACGGTTTAAGAGTTTGAAGAAAATAAGGATAACATAAACGCTGAACTCGATTCGGACTTGAGTTCGGCGCGAGTAGTTTTCTATGCGTGCACGTTCAGCGGACGTCGAGACCATAGGCCGAGACGCGATAGTGGAATAATCGCGATTGCATTATTGCTTTGTCGTCTGTTGTGTGCTGCGCCGGGGCTGACAAAACACTCAAGTATGAAAGGACCCGACTTTTCTAAATTATTGATGTGCCATGATCATCGACTCCTCGGTGAAATTTCCTGTCCATATATCATTTTAAATATATCCAATGAAAAAGTTTCATTTCTATATAAATCCATCTGACCGTTCTGACGTTTACTTTGGGTGGAAGAATATCAGGGTCTTTTTTTTCCTTTCAATAAAAAATATTGTGCGTTGTATATTGGCTTATTCATTTATTTCATTTGGGTTGACGCTTTAAACAAATATATCAATCAAGTATATATGAACACAAAATGTATTTTGTATATTTGACGGAGAATGTACCCCCCCCCCCAAAAAAAAAAAAGAGAAGAAAGTGTACAACGCATTTTTTTTGTACGAATCGGTAATTGATTTTCGGACGTAACTGACGGATAATTTACAACTTAAATGAAACAACAAATGAATGAAATTTACAACGCAAAGTACCTTTATTGAATTGAATTTCGATTTGGCGCGTAACTTACGGAAATCTACAACTCAAATTAAACAACAAATGAATGCAGGCCCCTGGGAGCCGGAGTGTTGGGGTGCTGGGGGATGCTGCTGGGTGCTGTAGATAAAAAGTACTAAAAAAGAGACCACAAAACGCTGAGGCACCTGAATGAAGTATACTTTTTTATCAGATTGAAAATTGATTTTTTTAGGCCTGACTTATAGCATCTACAATTTAAATAAAACAACAGATGAATAAAGTATACAATGCAAAATACCTTTATCAAGTGGAAATTTGATTTGGCGCGTTACTACAATCTACAACCCAAATAAAACAACAAAATCGAATTAAAAATTCATTTGAGGCGTAGTTAATAGAAAATCTTCATCTCAAATAAAACAACAAATGAATGAAGTATATCCGCCCCTGACAGACTTGCATTTCTGTGCCCCCCCCCCCCCCCCTTTTTACAAAATCCTGGATCCACCCCTGATGACAAACCTGCATTTCCATGCCCCCCCCCCCCTTTTCTACAAAATCCTGGATCCGCCCCTGACAGACCTGCATTTCTGCCCTCCCCCCTCCCTTTACAAAATCCTGGAACCGCTGATAATAATAATAATAGTAATAATAATAATAGTAATAATAATAATAATAATAATAATAATAATAATAATAATAATAATAATAATAACACACTGTATTTAGAAGGAAAAAAAATCAACACACCCTTTCGGCAAAGCCAGGGGGGCTTTGGACGAATGGTTGCGTTCGCGTCAACGCGACGCAACGCGACGCTACCCACCCTTTCGGACTAAGCCGCTGCGGAGCCGGGAGAGGGGGCTGGGGCTGCAGCCCACCTACTTTTGGGTAGACACGTTTAAAAAAAATCTAGGAAAAAAAGGTTCTAAAATGTCATCTATGATTGAAATCAAGTCAGTCCCCCCCCCCCACCCCTTCCCAATTTGCTCAACAAAGACGAAGAACATATACTTTAAAAAAAAATTCTCAACAAAGTTTGAGTATTATTGGTCCCCGATAACCCACACAACACCTAGAGTAGGAACTTCAACAGACTTTAGCTGCGTGGGTACAAGGTTATCTAACCTTGGACATGTATGAGTGAATTTTCGATTCATGAATTAAGGATTTTTATGGAACTATTATGTTGCTACTGTTCAACAGATATCATATATCTGTTCAACTAAATACACAGTATTACCTCACCTTGTGATACTGTCAGTGGTACCAGAAAGCAAAGAATCGCTAAAATCAACCTCATCTTGATGAGAAACTCCTCCAAAAGTCCGGATGGAAAATCGAAAATTAATGTTATCCGCTTAAAAATACAATCGAGACGACACAACTCGATAAAATAGACAGATACGCCTTAACTACTTTGTGATCGCAAACCGCTACAGCCAATATATATGTCCACCAGGCGCCCTTCACAATATATTGCTCACAGGTGTACACAATTCGTCTTCAATTAGAGTTACTCGATACAATATGAATCCAATGGACGATAGGAGTGCATACCCATTTTTTTTATATCATAAATGTTTCTCTTTGTTAAAATATTTTTAATCTTTGTGTTAATGCAGAGACTGGAACTCATGGAAAAGCGTCAACTATTGTGCTTGTGCAATAGCGTACATCATCTCGCATCATTAGATTTTGAAAACTTGGGCCCTCTATCATGTCTATGGCAGCACTCAATGTCAAAGATTATCAATTCAGAAAGGATCGACTTTTCCTGGATCGTAGACAGATTTAGCTAATCAGCCTGCAGGAAAAAAACATACCTCGATCCAATCAAGCAAACCATATAGATTTGTCGAAGATTGTAAAGAAAATAAAGGATTTAAGATGATTACATAAAATATTTTTTGAATAGTTGTTAGGGTTGCATGGTTCCAACGATGGGTGGGTGAAACGGTCTTATGATTGGTCAATCCGTCCTCGATCCTCAAAAGATCGATTTGTGAATCGGATCCCTTCGTAGGCAATAAATAGCCTCCACTGGGCAGTGGTCTAGTCATTCTCCTGATCATAACGTCGAGAACCACTGGTTAGCGGAGCTCATCACCAGCCCCTTTGAGGGCTCTTATTCCTTGAAAGATTACATGGTGTAACCCTGGAAAACTAAACCTACAATTCAAAGATCGATCTGTTTATTAGAATACCATAATTCACTCATGAAACAGTAATACAATTAAGACTTGAAAGAAGGTAGGGAAAGTCCCGACGAGCGAGAGAAATGAGACAATTAAAAGAAAGGTGGACAATCGGTAGGGAAGTGTGCAGATGAGAAGCATTTAAAACGAACGGACAGACGAAATTGAAAATAAAGAAAACGGGTAGCGACATGTCAGACATGTCTGAAGGGACATACATATTTTCAATGCAACTGTTAGACGATAATCATAAAATACGATCTTTTCTTAATCCGAATTCAAATTTGTATGTCTATGTCTTTATCATCTGCTATGATATAATTAAGGAAACAACACTTTGTTAGCTGATAATGAAAGAGTGGGTGTCACAGATTGATTGGTTTTTCAATTTCAACATGATAATAATAACAATAACAATAACAATAATAATAATAATAATAATTGTACAAATAACGATACTAATACTACTAATACAAATAAACTTAATCATAATAATATCGTTTTTATGAATACTTCACTTTACTTTTTTTGTTATTGTTATCACGAAATCGTAATGCTTTATCATACGAAATAATGCTACTAGTTATTACCAAATTACTGGATATTTTACACTTTATCAAAGAATACTTTTTTGGTGTTAACATACTTTATAATATGAATTGACTATATACATGTATTCAAGAACTGCTCCGTTTCCCTTCAGCCACTGTCTTTAAATAATATTTGTTATGTTATGCTGTGCTTATTGTATTGTAATATGTATTGTATTGTGTGTAACAAGCCAATGGAAACTAAATTTCTATGTGTTGCATCATATAGACCAATAAAGATAAATCTAGAAAGACAGGGCCAAAATACAGAGAAAGGAGAAGAGAGAAGAGAGGTGTTAAGCTAAGGAGAGATTGGGAGGTAAGATAGGGTAAGATGAAAAGGAGTAGGAGGGAGGCTGGTTTGACGTGAAGGAGAACATAGGAGGAAGAATGGAAGTGGGCCAGAATAGTAGGTGAGAATTAAGGTTAATAGGGAAACTGTAGGAGAGGAACCCTATCTGGCAATTGCAATAAAAGAATGACAGAAAGAAGGGGGAAGGGGAAGAAAGTGAGCAGTGAGCAGAGAGTAGATAGAGGGGAGAGGGGAATGTTGGTTTAGGAGATGAGAAACTAGAGGGTAGGGAGGGAAGCAATTAGAGGAGGCATAGGAGTGACCAGAGGTGGGAGAAAGGAAGGAAGTGGTAAGCAGAGTTGGAGGCAAGCATGGTATTAAAGAGATTTTTATACTGTGTCCCACCCAATTTTCAGGCAATGACCTGTTTCTTCTTCTTCTTCTTCTTCTTCTACTTCTTCTTCTTCCTCATTTTCGTCTTCTACTTCTTTTTTTTAAATTCTCGATCCTATAATCAACCTTTTTTTATTTATCTTTAATGCAGTTTCTTTCACAATACAATCATGACAATTACATGACTGTTACCAACTTTAACTTTTATTCCTCGCAAGAAGTATTAAAGATCCATATGGCATAAACATAAGAACTGAAGAATAGTTTATGGAGAAGATACTCACTTGAAATGTGGCTCATAATTACCTTTCTGAAAAGGAAAAAAAAGGAAAGAGGGGAAATATCATAGCAATATGGAGTCGTGCATTAATTAAATATCTTTGGTTTATTCTCATACCAAAACTTACATGCATTATTCATGTTATTGAAAATAGTTGGCACAACCCATTAACGTTTGTATCGATGATAGTGATCGTTCAAAATCCTTTGTCCTGTAATTTTAACAGAGAGTTGTTGACAAAAGGGGAAATAAGGGCTTTCTAAGAACCATCGTGTGATCACGTTCATGCCACGTCTCGTCGTCACGTTACGCGACATATTGTGAATGCTATCCCTAAACTCACGAAGGTTAGGGTGTAACATTTGAGAAATACCCCCTCTTGTTGGCGAAGTGTCGGTAAACTGGACCCGACTCTATAAAAAAAAAGTATTGCAAATCTACGAATGCTCACGACTCGAACCCGACGTGATGTGAACGTAATCACACGATAGTAATTAAAGCCCCTATCACACCAAACTCCACGACTGCTACGACCGTCCCGACAACGCCGATTCTATAATTTTTGAAACAATTGTATGTGTCGGGGTAGGATCGTGTAGAAATACCCGAATCCCGGTTAAAAAAATTATACATTCCCGTTGCTGCCACGACTCTCACCGATTGTGCCACGACTGATTCCCGACAGTCTCGATCCAGCCATGTACCAGCCACGACAGCACCCCGATTATACCCACGACTCTCACGACTGAGTCCCGACAGTACCCGTTTGTGCCACGTTCTCGCCAAGACAGCGCCACGATCTATCCGATTGCGCCACGACTGAGCCACGCCACTGCCCCGATCTATCACCTTCTCTACCACGTCCGCGCCAAGACCTATAAATACAGCCGATTTGCAAGCAGATCTCACTTTCATTTTGACTGGGCTACGACCAATCCGACTGCACCATGACTGAGCCAAGACTGTGCCCCGACTATCCCGACCGCGCCACGTCCTCACGACGTTATAGCCACGATTTCTTAGAATCGTGAGAGTTTCCCGATTATTAAGCTCCGACCTAAAAAGTCGTGACAGCCCTCCCGACCGTTCCCGACCCTCACGAACATGCCACGACTAACCCCGATCACGCCACGACCTTCCCGACTTGGCCACGACTTTTCACCCGATTTTCCATATTTTTGAGTCGGGACTGTCGTGGCACGGTCGGGAAGCCCGGTGTGATAGTACAGTAAGAGGGGGTATTTTACAAACGTTACACCCTACCGTTCGTGAATTTAGGGCTTAGTATTCACGAAAGGTCGTGTAACGTGACGACGTGATGTGAACGTGATGGATGTGATTAGCTATCAATTCATATCCTTCTGCGCTGCGTACTTGGCATTCATAATACACTTGTGTAATTTCAATAATTAATAAAAACGTATCTCCGTTGTTAAATTGAATTGCGTCAAAATATTTGCGACAAATCGTGACACACAAATAGGAACAGGATTTGATTCCATATATTTTACCACTCGTACATGCCACTTTTGCAATTCAAGAACCCTAAGATTTTTTACTTTCATCGCTAAATCAAATACCTCAAATCAAGTAAAAAGCATGAAGGTGACAGATGCTTTCGCCGAAATATAGACAACGAATTCAAATTTGAGTTTTTCGAATCCAAATGTTCCCGATGATATTCGCAATAATCAATCACGATAGTTAGGAACATACATTTGTCATATCACCATCGGCATCATGGGATCCCTCTATTCAGAGTCTTGTCCCGATCGTTCTCGTGGATACACCTGACATGTAGGCCCTACGGGGGATGCGACGAATTTGATTATTGACAACCAAAGCCTCATCGATTTCTTCGGAGCTCTCTCCATCATCGTTTTCGACGTCGTCCCTGTGCTGGCCTTAGAAACGGCTGGGTGAACGCTGGAAAGGAATCTCTGTTTGACTGGTACAGCCATGACAATGAGAGAGCGGGACCAATGAAGACCATGGTGATAGTGACCGTGAAATCTTTTATCTGTTGGACACCTTCCAATCTCATATACGTGGCATAAGCGTTTTGTCAGTGATTTTTACCGAAAACTGTTATAAGCTACTGAAATCCTTGCATCTGATTGGCTGAGAGCAGATTTGTCATTAAAAATCACTGACAAAACGCTTGACATGCTTGATGAAACGCTCCCCTGGACGCTAATGTCGATTTCAAAGGCCTTGAGAACACGATCGTCAGGTTATTTCAGTTCACCAACTACTGCATCAATCCATTCATCTATACCTTCAAGTACCACAAGTTCCAGGTAGGACTTCGTCCATTTTTGTAGCAAGTTGGAGAACCCTCCATAAGGAACCCACACGAGGTCAAGCAATGTGGCATAGAGTGCATAGAGTACACGATGAAACCCACACGAGGTCAAGCAATGTGGCATAGAGTACACGATGAAACCCACACGACGTCAAGCAATGTGGCATAGAAGCAGAGCCGGAGAAAGGCAAGTATTTTTTCTCTTAGGTCAAGCTCATGACGTTCGACTCATTCTTTTTTTTACCTCTATTCGTCCTTGCATTAAAGTGACAGTAATTTGACAGTAAAACATAAGCTCCTAAACAGCGCCATGTTTCAACAGGATACAAAATGTGTATGTTCCCATCATGCCCCATTCTAGTTTGTAGAAGCTTAGAATGTACCTGCACGTAATTTTCCACAATTCCAAGTCAAAAATAATAATTTGAAATATAAAATGTGCCTATTATCCAAACAAGCCGTTTGTCAAATTCTAAAATAAAATGCAATTAATTTTCAAATTATAATCTTAAGTTAGCAATCACTGTAAGATGGCGCTGTTCAAGTTTTACCAGTTTAATGCCACTTAAATATGCTTATACGGTCTCAGGGATATGGTGACCATGTCTTCTCTGCCCTTGCTCATCGCTTGATAAATTCGCTTGCTAAATTCGCTTCCTTCCCTTCTTCGTGAAATCTACAGTTTAGAACATTTCAAATTACGCACCAACCTAACCTATTTCAGCAGATTATATTACTACAAAGCTTTGTTCGGTAGGGAGAACTCATTTTCGTATAATATAACGTGGAAAATCTAAATATGTATAACCCCTGAGTATCTAACGTCCTAAGTTGGACTTAGGGCGATGTCTGCTTTTCTTGACTACCGGTATATCAATAGTTTGGGGATTTAGGCCTACTAGAAACACCTTATCGCACACGAAAGGTAGTTATTATACGATTCTTTTTGCCATAAATGCAAATTGAATCAAATTAATTCTAAACATAACACTTTGAATCCATTAATTCTCTGTAACGTCCTTTTTGCGATGATATACGTATATACAATTTAAAAAAAATTGTCTTTTAGTAGAATCTAGGTATATACACACACACACACACACACACACACACACATAAATTTATATATATATATGCAAAATGAGAGTCTTCACAAAATTTAAGAAGCCCTTCAAAGTAAATTATAAAGTTAATAATGGGTACACAAAAATGAAAATATGTTTATTCATTCCTAGTTTGTTAGGATTTTTTTTTTACTGGCAGAATCATAATGCAAATATTTCAATTGAAAAGTTTTTATATGAATATCTACAGCTAAATCTTCCAATCGATTTATTCAGGATTTACCAAAGGGTCAAGAAGCATATGCCTCCTCCGGTCTTATACAAAGATATTTTTATACCAATTTCATCTCTTTATTTTCTATTGAAATTCTCATTGTCAAAAATTAGGATCGATCGTCCGTGGGCCTATTTGTCAAGGTGCTTTTTAATAGATTTTGCCGGCACGACGCGCTGCGTCTATTTCACTCAATAGCCAAAGAGGAGGGAATGACAGTTGCGCCCTATCAAATCTAATTTGCGATTCTTGTTTCGTTTGATTATTAATCGTTCATAATTTAGAACATCCATCAATCCTAGCTCGAAATTATATATTTTGGATTCAGAATATAATTTCTTCTTTATCTGTTTTCCGCCATATTAAGGGTGACAAATACACGTGGAAACAGTAGACGTCCTAATCGCTAAAGAATGGAGAAGGGTTTATGGACGTAAAAGTTGCTCTGTAACTGGAAGAAAACATAATATTTGCTCAAATAGATCGGGAAACAAGAAACGAAAGCCAATATTAAATTGTCTCTTCATTTTGATATAGAACGACCGCTTCAACCATAAGCTATCGCAAAGCAAGGGAGTATAGATTTTTGAGGGGTTTTTTGTACTACGTGATGCACGACGAAAACTGCATACCAATTCATTTCTTTATCGACGATATCGTCGTAAGATTTATTTTGTTTCCTTGTCTGGTTTTCTGTTGCACAAACACAAGCAAAAGGCATATCCGGGGAAATCAATATGTAATTGAATTAAATTCATAGCGTAAAGAGAACAGACCTTTTCTCTTCGTAAGGGAGGCCCTTATTCATTTTGTCAACACAGAATCTGTAAATACTGTATTCCTAGTTTGTGAAGTTACTTTGAATTGTTTTGTTACGAAGTTTTTGTTGAGTGATATTTCCTACAAACCGGTTGTTACGAAACGGAAACATAATATAGAGAGACCTTTTCTCCTTGTATTGATTGTGTTGAGTCATCTTTCAGATTTGAACCATGTCATTACTGTATATTGACCTCTTTTTGTTGTTCTTATTGATGAAGTTAATAAATTAATAGTTAAGAAACTACTTTTATGAAATGCAGATTTATACAGAGATTGGTTTTTGCAATTTGCATGCTTGTTACCATAAGAGTATAAATCAGTAGATATTGGGAAGAAGTACAGTAGTGGTTATGCCATCGCACAGCAATAAGATGACTTTAGCTGTAATAATTTGTTTTGCTAAATAAGAAAAAGTAGTTTCATTCTTAACATAAAACAAGATTTACACTTACCACCTGCTTACCATAAAAGTTGGATTTCGTCATCATTTATAAAAAAAGAAGACATTCATAGGAAAATTAGTCACATTTTCTCTTTAAAATAGATCTCCAGACTCCAGTATTTAACGAATTTGATATTTTTAGTTAACAATCTCCTGCGTCTCATCTTTTTGTTCCATAAGTAAAGCTGTCGGCAGGTTTCGAAAGAGTTTTCATTTTTAAGTCACTTTTATCTTCTGTTGAAAGATCGCTGCTTTCAATTTCTTTTCATCATGTTCATATAAGACCACAAATCCTAACCTCGTGTGTTTGAAAACGATTCCGAAACATCTTGGCAGATCTTTTGAACCCAAAAAGCAATCGATATTTAGATATTGGTGTATACAAAAGACGTTTTAATTTCAAGCATCCAGTCAGATTTTAAAGAAACACATCAGTATGTCAATCAATGTGCTTATCTGGACAAGAAGAATTCTTGAAGATAACATTTTGAAAAGATTGAACTTTAGTCATCAACACGGTCCTCCTATGCAAGAGCAGGTTGATGTGCATGCTCTATATAAATATTTCGTTAGAGCTATAAAGTGCCACTTTCTGATTAAGTTATTGTTTGGAGCCGATATTCATCCAAGATCAATTTGGATCCGATGAGATAGTCAAAAAATTATTTCAGAGTATAATTCAGTTTGGTAACCGGTGATATTCGGCTACTCTTGGTGTATATTCGTCGCTTATACCTTACTTTGAAATTGAACGAATATTTCATAAAAATATTTCACACGACTATTGAACTTACCGACACTCATTGTTTTTTGTGTGAATTCTCTTGGTGCTTCTTTAAAAGACTTTATTGTGAGTTTTCAAAAAAAGAAGAAATGAATACCAGTTCAATTGCAGAGGAGAGCGAAGGAGGCAATTTTTTGCCTCTACCCATTCTCATCGTGTACATTACATTCGGCATCATAGGGGTACTCGGCAACGGTCTCGTTCTCTATGTCATAGCAAAAATGAAGGAACTTCAGGATACGACGAATCTGTTCATCGCAAACCAAGCGCTCATCGACGGCATGTCCTCTGTATTTCTCTTCGCGTTCTTTGTCGTCCCCAAGCCGCCATTGCCGAGAGATAACATAATCCTGGCGAGGTTCCTCTGCGGGTTCTGGTACTCCCAGTTCCCGTACTGGTCCTTGCTGATATCCACACTTGTCAACCTGCTAATCCTGACTTTGGAGAGGTACTTCGCGGTTGTCTATCCTATCCGGTACAGGAAACACAACAACTACAAACTTGTGATCGGTTGTTCCCTGATTCCCTGGGCCAGCGGTTTCCTCCACCAGACTTACCTGATAACATTGACCAGGGTTGAAGGCCAGACCTGTATTTTGTACGTTTGGCCTAACAACATCCTGCAGCCAGCCATGGGTATCTACACATTCGTGATATCCTTTGTGGTCGCTTTTGCCGTGATGTTTTACATCTACATTCGCATATGGCAAAAACTGCGCCATATGTTGGGCACCAAACCAATTCACCTACCTTCTCTATTGTGTCGGCGTTGGCATTGATTTGACGGGAACATTTTATTATGTAACGGTCTGCATTTCTTTCATCAACATCTGGATCAATCCATTCGTCTACACGTTCCAGTATCATAAATTCCAGCATGGTCTGAAGACCGTGTTCTGTTGCTCAAGACGTGCACCAGAGGTTCAAGTACAAACCGTAAATCATGAAAATAGTGCAGCACCAGCAGCGCCAGCATCAGCGGGGGTTTAGAATTGAAAGCGTAAGTCTATACAACATCAAAACGGGATTAAAATGGTGAGTTCTTAAGAATTATTGACTCTGGTATTTTTATGTTTTTTTTTTTTCTATTATTAGTTCTATATTTCCTCCATAATTCTCTGACAAGCAACAACAACAACATCAACAACAGCAAAGTTTTCCTTCTAAAAGGGGGGGGGGGGGGCACAATGCATATTTTTTCCAAAGGGGGGGGGGGGGGGGGGGGGGCACGGGCCCGATGTGCCCCCCTAAATCCGCCACTGCTTTTAAGGTAATCTTTTTCATCCTTTTAAGCAAAACACTTGGGCGAGTTTTTTAATGACTTTGGACTAGATAACTTAAAAAAAAAAATGTTATACATATAACCTATGCAACATTATTAATGCCAGATTGGTTTGTCGATACGAAATGTATAGTTCTGAACAATATAACAGGTATCCATATTTCATTCTGAAATATATCAATATCAAGATTGACAACTCATTTAACCACACATCCTAACGTCATGCACACTATATACTATTAAGAATCCGCTTTTAATGTGAAGTTGATAACAACATTTGAAATATTATAGCAAAAAAGAAAAGAAAGTTAGATGGAATACAAATGCTGGACGGTTAACATGAGCTAAACAGATTAGTAAAAATTTGAAAAAAATCGACCAGAAATAAGAAAGTTATGATTTTTTTTTTAAAGTTGTGATCAATCAAACACAAGTTGGCAGTTAGGTGACGTATAGTGCGAGCTCCTCTCCCTACGTACAGCAAATATCATAATAAATGTTCAATTTCTTAGTTTTTGATGAAGGAATACATTTGTTTCATGCAGGTTCTGTGTAAAAATATTTATGTGAAATGACTATTTAGGCTGCATATAGGCCTATGTTTATATACTTTCTTTAGAGACAATGGAAATTTATGATTTTTTTAGTAGACAGGGCGAAAGGGAGAGGAGCTCGCAGTATAGGATATGTCACGGAGTTGCCAATTTGTGTTTGATTGATTACAACTTCAAAAAAATCATAACTTTTTTATTTCTTATTTCTAATTTTATTTTTTGGCTGGTTTTAAAACTAAGTTTATATCAGGGTGGACTTTTCCTTTAAAGCCTTCAGCAATTAATTGGCGGGGGGGGGGGGGGGGGTAGTGTATTACTTGTGATTCTTTATCAACAATTTTGTTAAGAAATAAATCTTAATATGCTTTCGTGCACGAATCAGTCCAATGCCGATTTCCAGGACGAATTCGGTAAAGCCAAGGTCACAAATCCACCGGGCCCCGTACGATTTTCCCAACCCGGCGGCTTGCCGTGGATTTTAGAGACCGTACGGGTCCCTTACGATTTTCATTTCAACTGCGTGTGTGGTCACATATTGTACGGCGCCCGGGCGTACCCAATGGAAATTGGTGGAGTATAATCGTAAGGCGCCCGTTAACAAACCGTAAAGGTGTCGACCGGGTACGGTGCGGTAAGCTTCCGGGCCCTTTCAGATGAATAGGTGCACTGCACAGCGCCCGGCTGGCGTCCGGCCGGGAGCCGTGCGGTGCACTGTTTGCGTCCTCCGACGTCCGCGCCTCCTGTATGTATAGCTGCGTTGTGCATTTGAGAGATCTTTCTACACGAGTTCATGCAGTGTACAAAATTCTCCTACCAAGGGTCCAAAAAGGAAGACAGCCCAGACGGGTGGATTCGATGCCACCGTGAGGGGGCCGCACGAGCAATTTTACATCAAACTGACCCCGGACGGCAGACGCCCGGTGTTGTAAATATCGGCCGGGACCCGTGAGGGGCCGTGATGGGGCCGCAGGTTAGCCTTGCGGCACCTTTGAGCACCCAAGCGCCTGTCATTTCTTTTCACGGGAATTGCCAAAAAAAAAATTGCACGGGACCCCTTGGGTGACACCGTGTGCTTCTACAAGATTTCTACAGCCTAAATGACGGTAAAATGAAAACGCCGGGAGAATTGGAAGCAGCCAGCTCAGCACCGCGGCGCCCCTACGGCTGGTGAAAAATGTCCCGTGAGGGAGCCGGCCGGGCACCGTACTGGATATGTGAAAGCACCTTTTAGCAGATAAATTCCTTACATAGTCATTGCTTTTGTGACAGATCACAAATGTTACCCTTGGGACCCCCCCCCCCCCCCCCCCCCCCCCCGCAAATGAAAATTTTGGAAATCGATTAATCCGCTAAAAATCAGTTTTTAGATCACAAATATCAATTCGAATTTCTTCTTCTTCCATATATCTTTGTATTCATTCAATTCTATATTTTTGGCCTTTTGTACATTTAATGGGCACATTATCTGCTGCAATTATTCCAGTAACAAATTATAATAGTTTTTATATGCACTTTTTCTCGGTTTCTAATTCTAATAAAAATTGTTCTTATTTGATATTTTCTGACAATTTTATTATAACTTAAATTTCAAAAAGCGTATTTTTTTAAAGTTAAGGACAGTAGTCGTTGTATTGTAGGTTCAGACTTTCAGGTTTACACCATGTAATCTTTCAAGGAATAAAAGCCCTAGGGTGTTTCATGAAGTTGTTCGTAAAGTTAGGAATGACTTAAATATTCTTATTATAACAAACAATTTAATGCAAAGTATATTTTTTGCCATAACTTAATTTGTTAAAACATCAGGAAAAACTTCGGGCATCCTGTCTGGCACTTCATAATTATTCAAGTCGTTCGTAAAGTCATGCGTAACTTTACGAACGGTTTTATGAAACACCCCCATATAACAGTCAGGATGGCAGGGACGTCGATAGAGGGGGATGGGGAGGGGTGTCACCCCCTCCACTCAAAATTGTTGTCAATGCGCCACCTCTGTCGGCAAAAACAAAAAAGGGAGAGGAAAGGAAAAGGAAAGGGAAAAGGAGAAAAGAGAAAGGAGAAGAAACAGAAAAAGGGGAAAGTAAAGGAAAACGAAAACAGAAAGAAAAGAATGAAAGGAAAAAGGAAGGAAAGAAAAAGAAGGAAAAGCTGGGCCTTTTTTTTTTTTTTTTTTTGCTCGCTCAGTTCGTGAGCTCGCAAACACACTGGAAAGTTAATAACTATTCGGGCTATAAGACTGCAGCACGAGGATTTTCAAAGTTCCGATATTCGGGCAGCGAAGTGAGGTGCCAGAATATCCACATAATTGGGCAGCGAGGTTCCAAGATAATTATGTGACCTCTGGATGTAACTTCTCTACAAAAAGATTTAAAAAAATAGAAAGTGAAAAGTTGATATTCGGCCAAAACACCCCTCCCCCGAGGATTTTCACACTTCCGATATTCGCGCACTCACTACTTAATACTCGGGCAGCGAGGAGCCAGAATATCTATATATTTTGGCAGCGAACCTCCCAGATAAGTAACTTCTGTACATTTTCACTACGAAAAGTTAAAAAATTTTGGCCGCTCGCTTCGCTCGCTCGCAGAAATTTAGAAATTGAAAAGTTGATATTCGGTCAAAAGGCATCAGCCCCCTCCTTGCAAAAATGGGCCTGTATGATCAAGATCTCTACATCTGTGATTTTCTTTTATTATTATTTGTGGGGGGATTAGGGTGCTGTATTTTTGTCGGCAAATTTGGGTGTCACACCCACCCATTGAAAATGTTCTAGTGACGCCCCTGCGGGATGGCTAAGGCAAACCGGGCAAAATATTATGGTCGTGTTTACTGTCTCTATCTTTTCTATAACTTCCTTTTCGTAAGGTGCATGGGGAAAACATCTCTAAAAAAGTGAGAAAAACAGTTCAAGAGGCATTTGTTACTATTGATTATCTGGACATTGAAACAATCTGATTTTTTCTACTATTCACTGCAGCTCCCTTTGATGTGAAAATGATAAAAATGGCAATAATGTTGATCACACTGGACTTTACTTTAAAAAAAAATCAAACAAACATCTCAATTGTTTTCAGTACTATTCAGGAGATTATAACAACAGTTGATAAAACGGGAGATTGTTTTTTTCATCTATATTACATGTCAGTATACCGATATATATATATATATATATATATATATAGTTATATATATAAACGACTAATGGGTACATTAGGAGGACAGTTTTTGTTCTTTTTCTTTGTTCAACTGTCGACCTAATGTAGGGGTCGCTATTATGACGGAATAAACTGCATTGTTAGGTGTCGACTTAATGTACCCGTTAGTCAAATAAATATATATATATATAAATATATTCGAGTATTTTAGATGAAGATGTGTAACTGCAATATAATTATAAGTATAATAAATTTGCATTTGACAGAAAATAATGATCATAATAATAATAAAATTGATTATCATAATTATCATTAATATCCTTCTTTTTCTTAATATTATCAATATTATTTTATCATAATCATCATAATATCTATATCATTTTATGCCATTTATATTTTATTCATACAGCTTTCTTTGGCATAGTATAGGCTACGGGAAGCAAGCAATATCACTCTTCACTCGATACTGAAGTGGATACCTAGACGATCGTAAGATCTAGAACACTAATATTGTATATATAAATTAGTCGTAATTTAGTTAAAGAGATGTAAGGCGTACACCTCGACTCAATATAGAATCCATGTAGAATAGAATCCATCTTAATAATTAATTATTAATTCACTTGGTATAGTGTTTAAACTATCTGTGTTTGAATTGATGTCCAAGAATTAATAATCAATGTCGGAATCATATGATTTTATTACATTTAATGTACATATTTTTGTTTCAGTCGTCTGTTTTATGTTAAGAGCTAGAATTTTGCACATCTATTGAAAGATGCACCAAATTAATGATAAGAATTACTGCTACAATTATTATTCCAGACATAGTTATAGCTTGATCATAATGGGTGATTTTAAGTATGGTAATTTTAAGTATGTTGTTATATGTTAACATTCAAAAGTTAGCCCTCGCTTTTTATTAATTTTAGTAGATCAAAGGCATGAAGTTAGCACTAACTTTTGATTGTTAACACTTACACCAGATTTTAACACCATACTTAAAATCACCCAATGTACTGTAAGAGGCTGGTTCGTTACCACTTGTAAATACTGTAGTGTACTGCTCGGAATTGCGTTTGATTTTGCATATTTTTGTAAATAAATAATAATGGTACATGAAGGAAAATTATAATATAGACATTTGGCTATCAAACGCCAACTAATCAAATTGTTTGTTATGATGACCTGTGAAGGGTCTACGTAATGAAATTATCAAGTTTATTGTTGTGTGTTGTATAAACAAGTAACTTGGATAACCTAAGAACAAAACAGGAGTGGTTATTCTATTCAATGTTCGACATGTACCTCATTTCATTTGATAACCCTAACCCTAACCCTAACCCATTTCATTTTGAAGGTCAACAAAAACCTTCGGCTTGTGTTGACTTTATACAAATCATAGCGTTCAAACTGAATCAATTCGATTTCTTTTAAATAATTTTAGTGAATCCGATTCGAGTGCGTATTTTTCTCTTTATTCATAAAATTCATAAAATACCACTGAATGTAATGGGGATGCTTTAAATGCAGTTATAGAAACGAATCATTTTAGCTAGGAGACTTTCTCTAAAGAGAATTTCAATCGTCAAGTATTAAAAATGATAGAAAAACAACTGTGTGTGACTGGGGTGACTGCCTATTGGAATTGTATAAATATTATTGATTGGTTGATTGGTTTGATTTGTTTATGACCTATTGGTATGATTGGTTTATTCAGGTGTAGAACACCAATTATTAAACCTGTCCACTTTCATAAAAAGCATAAATCACTTGTTTCCAAAATTGAGTACTTTACAACATCCCGGACAACATCGTGCGAACCCGAGTACTCAGTACATGTACTGTGCAGTACGTGATCATCTTGGTTTGAGACAGGTGCAGATATTACAGACACAATCCATAGGAAGATTTATAATTTAAGTAGATTGGGAGCAGTGGTTCTTGACCTATGGGGTCTTGATTGGGGTTTTTCCCCGTTTTTTCATTCATACGTATTCCCTAGGATTTTTTTAAAATGAGATTGGGGCTGTATTGAACCAAACTTGCAAAAAATACAGCCCTATCCTCTTTAGCGAAACCTAGGGGCAATGCACATTATATTACGAATGATTTTCATCGTTATGAATACACTTAATACGTTATGAAATACAAAATGTTTACGGCCAAAAGGTTTGTACTGAAATTCGTATTAACGGATATCGTATTTGAAAAACAAATGAAATTGAAGACAAAATGACAATCAGGTGTCGATGGTCTACTGCTCATTGTTGCAGTGGCGGATTTGTTTTATTATTATTTATTTATTTATTTATTTATTTTTTATTTATTTATTTTTTTTTTGGGGGGGGGGGGGCACTTCCGGCCTATGCCCCCCCCCCCCTTTGAAAGAAAAATATACACTGTGCCCCTCTTTTTAAAATTGTGACTCCCCCCCCCCCCCCTTGAAACTGATAACCATTTTTGTTTTTGTTGCTTGTCAGAGAATTTTGATGGACAAATTGACAAAGAGAGCCCCAAAATGTGTGATAACCGGTTTTTTTTTTAGGGGGGGGGGGGAAGGTACTTGTCAGAGAATTTTGAGGGCAACTGGCCCCCCAAAAATCTGACATCTGACTTTTTTTCGGGGGGGGGGGGGGGGGGAGATTCTCTCATGCTTGTATGAGAGAGAAAGTGCACATATTCAGCAATTTATTGATTTTAAAGGGAGTGGCAAGTCGTAATCCATGGGCCTGGCCAGTTGGCCTGACTCGGGGAAATTCGGATACAATCAGGTCCAATCGTGCGCTACCGAAGGAATGTTATTGCCGAATTCCTCGCGTGATCGTTAACTCGAATCCCTACATACGTAACCGACCAATGAGATTCAAATACTGGAATAAAGAACGGGCGATCTTGTTTACTCAAATTTGGGTCAATGTGCGAACTTTTATTAGCTGCGCGCGATAAATTGAAGTCGCTTTGAACTTTGATCCAGAGAAAGGAGCAGCCAACTGTAAAACCGCCCATAGATTGCGACTTGTCGCTCCCTTTAACAAGATAAAATACTTTTTACCTTATGCATCTCAGAAGAGATGGAGCATGCACCATATTTGTGCATTGTGCTAAAAGAGAAGTCAGTTACTGCATTAATGCACTACAAACTCGAGAAATTACACAATATATTCGTTCATTGTGAAATACTCACATTGATTAATGTCTATTGTCATCATGCATTATTTAATTTGTGTACTTATATTCATCATTCAAGTATTTAGGCCTTCATTATTACTGTTTTTGTTACTTTGATATAACATGTACATTATCATGTAAAAATCCTGTGTCAAATTTCCTTACTACATGTATTTTATTTGGGCGAATAAAGAATGAATTTAACTGAAGTGAACTGAAAAATTTTTAAGTACATGTCGGTAAGCTGACGGTAATTAAAATGCGAGATGAAGACATAACTTACAGTAGTATTCTTTTCTTTAATAAATTTTGATGATATACTTGTCCACTTCTGGTGTTGTACAACAGATTTAGAACAAATTTTATTGAGAGGAGTGGAAACTCATTACGCCTTGTAGACGAGCTATAGCTTCGAGACATGTATTTTATGGAACATTGCTAAAATGGGCAAGCGATTTGTTTTTCTTTCCATAAAAGTATTTAAAGGAGAATTAACACTAGAATATAAATGTACTTATGTTCAAAGGTGTAATATATTCTTAATCATTGACCTGTATCACTTTAGAAATAAAATATCAGAAAAGGGTTTAAATCAAGACATTCTAGCACACGGTATCATCTGCTAACACTTCATGGGGGCTGCCATTTTCTTGATGACATGGAGTTGTACATGAACCATTGGAGACCGTTCCGGTCAGGAAGATATTTTAATCCATGAGCTAAATTGCTTCTATTCATTATAAAAAAAGCCCCATATATGATGGAAAATACATAACAGGTGTATACATTTATTTTAAAATTTGAAATTTATAGATTTCTTTTTAAATTCTCCGGTTTTGCTAACTAGAATTCGATTTCTTGGTCTTGCCTGGCAGAGCAGAACATAATTTATACAACGCGCATTCTGACTTTTGAACTCCATTATCTCAAAGCAGGTGAATGCATAGTTTGTCACTATTGACGCTCGAGAAAGTCTTCATCCATAAATTTGAATTAATTTGCTCCGTCACGTACGTCATAGTATCAAGAAAATAGATTGATATTTAGTAAAATCGTAATTTTCAAAGAAATATAAAACGCATGTTCGTTTTTAGAATATATGTATATATCTGTTAAATATTTTAAATCTCAAATGGAATTTTGTATCAGGAAGAAAGACAATTTTACATTCGGATTAAAAATATCTTTATGTACACATCAAGAAAATGGCAGCCCCCTGGTATCGCTAGCAGACGATAAATCTTGCTGAGAAAATCCTGATTTATACCCATCTCGTATATTTTAATGCAAAACTACGTAGGGCAACAAGAAGGAATAGATTGCATCTTTGAATATGAGCACATTTATATTCTAGTGTTAATACTCCTTCAACTAAATTTAGTTGAAAATACATTGTAATTTGTAAATAATATGCAAGTCTGTCAGACAGTCCATTTCAGTGGCTGTACATAACTCCACAGCTGTTCCCCATTACTACAAAACAATTTTTACCATATCTGGTTGGACCTGGCTATCAAAAAATAAATAATAAATAAATAAAAATGTTAAAAAATAAGGAAAATTATTAAAAAGAGTGAGCACATAAAACACTGCTAATGATTGTTGCCATCTTTCGGACATGTAAATTACATTTATTCATACTGATAATAGTCCAGGCTAGAGGTCACATGACCTTGTTTTTTTATATATACAATGTTTTTTGGTGGTTCCTTGTCAATTCGAGGGTGCTGATTCCAAATCTGAATGATGCCACTCGCGTAACCTTGAGCGTTTTCCGCAAATTGGCAAAATCCAAGATGGCCGCCAAAAATGGGAATTTGACCCTGATAATCACAATTACTTGCATTTTATGACGAATTATTATATTTAACTTCATACATTTTTGTTCCTTGAGTTATTTAATATGCAAATACAGGTCAATTTTCATTTTTAGTAGATATTTATGGTAATTAGGGCGCAATTTCAATTCAAAATGGCCGCCGTTCATATAATACTGTACAATATGAAAGCAATCAATATGCGTAGAAATATGAAATTATTTTACTGTTTTTCTTACCTCACACCGACACTCTTATCAAGTTTCCCAAGCTGATTACAATTATCAAGGCTCCACTTACATAAGGCTGTTCTTTTTAAATGCGAAAATCCAAAATGGCCGCCAAAATCATGATTGCCACAAAGAACCTCCAAATAGACACATTTGACCATTTGTTGCGTATATGCCCACAGTTTGGAACATCGTAACCTTCATTTGCTTTATAATAAATCTAATCAAATACAAGAGCCCCGGGGGGCACGACGCTCACCTGAGGGGATCAATTCATATCTGGTGTATGTTCTCTCTAGCACATGAACAACTTTCATTCTTCATCTATAGAGGTATCTCTATACACAATACCAAGTCTGAGCTTCCTACCAAGTTCAGTTAAATTCCAATCATGGGTTTTGGAGAAGAAGCTGAAAATGTAAAAAGTTTATGGATGGCGGACAACTTGCCCCACCCCCCCCCCCCCTCCAGTATGTTACCCCCACACACCCCCTATAGGGCCACCAAGAAAAAATTCATGAACAACTTTCATTCTTTGTCTATAGAGGTATCTCCATACACAATACCAAGTCTGAGCTATGCCTGGTTCTGGAGAAGAAGATGTTTGAAATTTACATAGCTTTTACACTTGGGGGCCCTCCCCCTGGGCCCCCCTGGGGGCCACATGTACCATTTTAGCAACTTTGGATCCCCTACCCCTAAGGATGATTCCTACCAAGTTTGGTTGAATTCCGATCATGTGTTTTGAAGAAGATCAGAATGTACATTTTGCCTGGCAGTGCCCCACCTCCCCCCTCCAGTATGTTACCCCCACAGACCCCCTATAGGGCCACTCAGAGAAATTTCATGAACAACATTCATTCTTCATCTATAGAGGTATCTCCATACACAATACCAAGTCTGAGCTATGCCTGGTTCTGGAGAAGAAGATGTTTGAAATTTACAAAGCTTTTACAATTGGGGGCCTTCCCCTGGGCCCCCCTGGGGGCCACATGTACCATTTTAGCAATTTTGGGTCCCCTACCCCTAAGGATGATTCCTACCAAGTTTGGTTGAATTCCGATAATGTGTTTTGGAGAAGAAGATCAGAATGTACATTTTGCCTGGCAGCGACCCCCCCC
Source organism: Heliocidaris erythrogramma (assembly GCA_025617745.1). NCBI lineage: Eukaryota > Metazoa > Echinodermata > Echinoidea > Camarodonta > Echinometridae > Heliocidaris > Heliocidaris erythrogramma. The sequence goes on along the minus strand of CM046857.1, from coordinate 26,295,064 downwards.
CCCCCCCCCCCCCCTCCATATGTTACCCCCACAGGGCCCTTATAGGGCCACTCAGAGAAATTTCATGAACATTCATTCTTCATCTATAGAGGTATCTCCATACACGATACCAAGTCTGAGCTATGCCTGGTTCTGGAGAAGAAGATGTTTGAAATTTACATAGCTTTTACAATTGGGGGCCCTCCCCCTGGGCCCCCCTGGGGGCCACATGTACCATTTTAGCAACTTTGGGTCCCCTACCCCTAAGGATGATTCCTACCAAGTTTGGTTGAATTCCGATCATGTGTTTTGGAGAAGAAGGTCAGAATGTACATTTTGCCTGGCAGCGCCCCCCCCCCCCCCCACCCTCCAATATGTTACCCCCACAGGGCCCCTATAGGGCCACTCAGAGAAATTTCATGAACAACATTCATTCTTCATCTATAGAGGTATCTCCATACACAATACCAAGTCTGAGCTATGCCTGGTTCTGGAGAAGAAGATGTTTGAAATTTACATAGCTTTTACAATTGGGGGCCTTCCCCTGGGCCCCCCTGGGCCCCTCTGGGGGCCACATGTACCATTTTAGCAACTTTGGGTCCCCTACCCCTAAGGATGATTCCTACCAAGTTTGGTTGAATTCCGATCATGTGTTTTGGAGAAGAAGATCAGAATGTACATTTTGCCTGGCAGCGCCCCCCCCCCCCCCCCCCCCTCCAGTATGTTACCCCCACAGGGCCCCTATAGGGCCACTCAGAGAAATTTCATGAACAACATTCATTCTTCATCTATAGAGGTATCTCCATACACAATACCAAGTCTGAGCTATGCCTGGTTCTGGAGAAAAAGATGTTTGAAATTTACATAGCTTTTACAATTGGGGGCCCTCCCCCTGGGCCCCCTGGGCCCCCCTGGGGGCCACATGTACCATTTTAGCAACTTTGGGTCCCCTACCCCTAAGGATGATTCCTACCAAGTTTGGTTGAATTCCGATCATGGGTTTTGGAGAAGAAGATGAAAATGTAAAAAGTTAACGGACGACGGACGACGCACGACGGACAAATTTCCATCGCAATAGCTCACTCGAGCCTTAGGCTCAGGTGAGCTAAAAATGTCCTTTGGACTTAAATCAAATATACCTGTGAAGAGGGCATAAATTGAGCACCTAAATGGAAGCAGTGTAAAATATGTTACACACCACAAACAAATCAAAGTGAAAGGCACGTCTTTCAGTTATCTCACCAATTCTGTCACTATATAGATGCACTTTGGCAACATGAGTTTTATTCAGTCTCGTCTTCAGAGCTTTCGTCGTCTTTTGAGGGTTTTTTCATTGGGTTTTGGCAGCGGACATCAGCCCCACATCGACAGAATTCAGTGCAGGCTAAAGATGATTTGGTGCAGCCACACAGCGCAGACCTGCAATCTCCCTTGCAACCACACTTGATGATGTTCAGAAATTCCTCAGGAGCCACTGGATGATCATTTGCCAGGTAGATAGGTTGAAGAGATGATGACTTCATTGACCAACCGTTCTGCCGAGGATCCAAAATTGGAGGTTCAGGCTTACCACCAGCCATCCACAAAGCTGTTTTATAACATGGCGCGCTGACAATGTGGTCGAAATGCAGCCATGGTATAGGTGGAAGGCTGCACAGTTTTGGTGGTAGGTGACGCTTTCCACCAGTCTTCTTGGTGAAAATGTTCTTGCGCATGGTGTCAAGGGAGCCTTGGAAATCTCGTCCGTAAAGTGCTGCTGCATACTTCAAGCAAGATTCCACTGCCTCATCCAGTGCCACTGCCTGTAGACACGGGTGAATCCCTTTGCACGTGTTGTCCGACAACATGACTTGATGCTGTTCTCGTAGTATCTGTCAAACACCACATGAAGAACTGATGGACTTTCAGCGTATTTCATGATTGTACCTATTGCAGCATCAACGAAGGTGGATACTTTTGCCGGAGAGCTAGGCCATGGAACAGTCCAGAGAAGAGCACAACCATCCTAAATTACGACTTCAGGAACTGGTTCGTTGACTACTTTCAACTTTGATCGTTTCCTTCAGAACGGACTTGCTTGTGGAACGTACATCACCATTGTCATCAAATAGAGCGGGTGGGTAGCGTGCCAATTCATACGAGAACAATGTCTTGGTTGAGATTGCCTCTTTTGATTATGCCAAGATCACAATTACTTGTGCATAGATCATTTCTGTATTCACAACTTGTGATGCGCCGCCTCTTTGTGTCAGTGAAGCTTTTGACATCACCTTAACCTTTCTTTATGGTTTCGTGAAACCCCTTTGGCCACTTTCTTTCATACTGCACCATCCGATCCATTCCGATTCTGATAGCATCATCAGCGTTTACCTCTCTATCGTCAACAACCTGACCAGTGAAGATGTTGACCAGACCCGAGGATTGGTGTTTCTCGTTGTCCAAGACTTCGATGCAAGTTGATAAGGCTTCACGAATCTTCATTCTGTCAAGTGCATCAGATCTTATTCTTGTGAGAAGTAGGGCATCATTCTTTCAACTGCTTGCCACTTCACTGACATCAACGAATTGACTGATACCATCATTAGACAAAGCAGGACAACCAGATTGTGGGATTGTCTGGTAAAGCCAATAATCATGTGCATGGCTTTTGTTAGAGCTGAGAGGGAAGGTGATTGGTCTCTCCATCTGAAAGCAGTTGAAAGAATGATGCCCTACTTCTTTGCATCAGGACAAACAAATTACGCTATGGATTGTATTATCTTCGCTCCAGCGTCTTCCCCCGGCAATCTTCAAGCAGTTCATGGATGGAGAACATGTCATGCGCCATCAGGATGGTCTGTGGAATGGCATCTGGTGTGATAAGTTCATTGAGACAACATACATGCGACATGGAAATGGACCTGCCGGTATCATTGGATCGACTTTGAATGAGACCACTCTTGCAATCTGGGCTTTGTCTCTGAGTGTGGTCGGACAACTGAAGAATGATCTGGCAGCCATGCAAGAGGGTAAAGAGCAAGAAGTTATGTCTCACAAAGAAGAGAGTCTCACAAGAATAAGATCTGATGCACTCGACAGAATGAAGATTCGTGAAGCCTTATCAACTTGCATCGATGTCTTGGACGACGAGAAACAAGAAACCATCAAAAAACATTGTATATATCCAAAAACAAGGTTAGGTCCCCTTTCTATGGGGCCTAGCCTGGACTATAAGGTAACCTGATTGATCATATCAATATTTGACTTCAACACAAAAGTTTGACATAATACTCAGCTTTACAAAACATACACAATTGTGATTATTGACAAGGGTATTTCCATCAACAACTTTCAAGAAGAAAAAATATGCACAAGAAAAGTTGTGTACAGTATGAGTAAAGTGAAAATTCACTATAACAAGGACCTTGGCGACCATGAAAATCACCTTGTTATATCAGGAATCTCCTTATATCAGGGTAAACAAACAAAAGAACATAAAGACCGGGAAGCAAAATTACCTTGTTGAGGACGTCAACTCAAGCTTTGCTTAGGACGACCCATTCTTCTATGTATATAATTTTATGTGACCATACAATGAATGTTAAAAGATTTTAATTTATGATGTATAAGGAGATAAATGAATATCAAATCAAATCAAATAGCATGAATTTTGTTATATCAGAGCTCTTTACTATGAGTTTCCAGTGTTCATGATTTTACAACAAAGATATGACACGATATAATGATGTTTGTATGCAAACCTCCTCTCAACTTACACTGTATTCAATCATACACTGTAGGTAGAGGCATAGGGACAGTACTATTGTTAAATACAAAGATAATTCAAAGTACACCCTACTATTCAGCCATGATTTTGAACATGTATGACATGTCTTGAGAAAAAAAACCTGAAGCCATTTACCCAAGCAGACCTCCTCCAGCAAATTGCAACACGTACAGTGTAAATGTATTTGAACCTGTCCAAAATTCAGCCACACCACTTTCAACACTTTCTTTTCAAGTCTTGTCCCACCAAACAGAGTAAATAGGGACATGTGGATGAAGAGGGACAGATAATTAGATTTCTTCTGCATTCAAACCGCCCCTCACCCCCCCCCCCAATTTATATATGTGACCCGCCGCCTCAAAACCTACAATAAGTCGCACGGACCACAACGTAGCAAACAGCCCAAAATAGTAAATTTGCTTGGATCAGTCGATTTTCTGTTTTTGATAGAAATGGGTAGTTTCATTATCATTCTATCATGTCTCAAGTTTGTGAGTCGTAATTCGACATAGAAATATGTTTTTGGGGCATTTTAAAATGACTCCTTTTTTTTTCAAATGTCGAGCTAATGAATGTTTGGAGAGCTTTTGTAATACTTTCATTCAACGCCAAATTACTACTTTACCTCCAAAGGTATTAAATTGATTTTTGGAGTGAGTAATGAATAGGTCCTCCTGGAGCAGTGTGCCAAAATTCAGCCTAATCTAATAATCCCTTCATACTGGTTGTTATGGCCATTTGAATACCCAGTTTTACTTGGGCGCACACAGAGAGCGAAGGTTTAGCACTCTTTTGTTCCGAACTTAAATGGCCATTTTCTCTGAATAGGAGTTGTTGATTGCTGGTTACATACTGATTCTAAATGTGATATTTAAAGGTGTTATCATTGAGTAAACTAGGCAAGTGATATACCATTGGAAAGCTGAGAATCTCTACTTTCAGAAAATGTATAAAACTAAAAAAATAATTTTGGCGACTTATTGTAGGTTTTGAGGCGTCGGGTCACATATGGCACCAGCACTGGGACTGGACGTGATGCTATAATGTACTTTAATATTCACAATGAGAGCTCCGATATTCCATCCAGAAAACTTGCAAAGGGCTTGAGAGCTGGTTTGACTTCTGCATCAAGGAAATTTGTCACCTGGAAAAGATGGGAAAGATAGGGTAGAAAAGATGGGAAAGATAGGGTATAAAAGATCATAGCCTGAAAGCACTGGATACTTGCAATGTAACTGCTCCAATCTTCTCCATTTGATTATCAATAAGCCTATGGAGAATTGAGAATAACAGTGCCTTAAAATTTCCCTGATTAGGAAGCTTTAAGGACCTAGTTGCAAAAGTCACATCCAAATCACATGAAGCTTAACTGTTCCCCAATTTTATAGAGGCAGAGTCATAAAAACAATCTACAGCTAGGATATAGCTCTCACTAAACATAGCAAAACAATTCCAAAGCAGTCAATTATATTAGTCAGATTACTAATTTCAGTGCAGGAACATTGGCAGCAGGCTTTTAGACACGAGGGTGTCTGGGTATCCCTTGGACATCCATTTATTATGGAAGACAGTCAGCTGGAAAGATTACCATTATTATCAGACACAAATTTGTGAAAACTTGTCAAACTGCTTGGTGGACTTTATAATTCTATCATAATCATTCTACAAGACAAATAATATAATCTGAAGTAACAACCTTTCAAACATGACTCTTTTCAGGTTTTAAAGACGAGGGGGGGGGGGGGTCACTGATTGCTACAACGTTTTGCACTCGCATAATTACGTAAATAATGAGAACGCGTTAATTATGAAAATCAGTAAATTTGTTTGATCACTATAATTTATGCATATGATATGCAGAAATACGATTTCAAAAAAAAAAATTGCATAAAGAAAGCTCAATGAAAGTAAATTTCTGAGCAAAATAATTTTTATTAACTTTATCAAATAGGATGAAAGATAGCATTCAATTCTATTTTAATTCTTGTATATTTCCATATGCAAACTAGATGCCTCCGCCATCACCAGATTGGAAATGTATGGCATACATGTACACTCTAAAAAGGATTGGTCCAACAAAATGACAAATCTTTTCACTTAAAATGCACAGGAGACAGAAAATTTATTTCATTTCATTTTCATATAAAAAACTTACCATTGATGACTTACAATCATTAAATACACCAAGGAAATAGATATTTTAGAGCAAATAAACCACTGTCCCCTAGAAATTTCTAAAATAGGTAGGCCTAGACTCCATACATCACAAACCATTTTTATGTATATAATGACCTCTATGACCTTTGAACTTTGACCTTGAGACCCTAAAATCTAATCAGTTCATCGTCCCTCACATATGCATACATGGGCCAAGTTTGAAGCTGATCTGTCAAACAGTTCTTCAGTTATTGCGAGAACTAACCATTTTTATGTACATAATTACCTCTGTGACCATTGACCTTTGACCTTGAGACCCCAAAATCTAATCAGTTCATCGTCCCTCCCATATGAATACATGGGCCAAGTTAGAAGCTGATCCGCCAAACAGTTCCTAAGTTATTGCGAAAAATAACCATTTTTATGTATATAATGACCTCTATGACCTTTGACCTTTGACCTTGAGACCCCAAAATCTAATCAGTTCATCGTCCCTCCCATATGCATACATGAGCCAAGTTACAAGCTGATCCGCCAAACGGTTTTCAAGTTATCGCGAGAACGAAAAGGGGACGGACGGACGACCCGAAAACATAATGGCCCATATTCTGAACTCCGGGTTAACTTAAACCATGGTCTAAATGTGTGGTTTAACTATGGGCAGCCAAATGTGACACAAATCTCTGACAGTGGATATTCAATTTATCAGCATTTTTGGTACTCAAAATGTTAAAAACTGTCTAAAAAGTACTGTATAAAGTACAGTAGTTTTCTTGACCATTAAAGCATGAGAACCAGAATCCAGTAAACATAAGGAACATACAGTGTAAACAAAGTTTTGACATTTTTGGTTACCCACAATTAAACCACAGATTTAAACTATGGTTTAAGTTTAACCGGAGTTCAGAATACGGGCCAATGCCTCCGGCAACGCCCACGGTGGGTGGAGGCATAAAAACAACATACTGTCATGAGCAAGCAACTCTTGCAAAGTGAGAACTCTTTAAATCAAAGGGGAAGTCCACCCTGATTATCAAGTTGCTTTTAAAAGAAGCGGAAAATTAAAGAAATAGATCAATGAAAGTTTCAGCAAAATCAGATAAGAAATAAGAAATTAATTTTTTAAGTTGTACTCAATCAAATGTAATTTAGCAACTGTTTGCCATGTACAAAAAAAAATCATACATTTCCGTTTTCTCTAAAGAAAATATTTAATGATACATGCACCCTTGATAAAATATTATCGTTGCACATGTTTTTACACACAACCTGCATGAAACAACTAAAAAAAAGTGAATTCATGAAATTTTCTGTACATTTTTTGTAAACGCTAATTCTACTAATCTGTATAATACAGATTACTGTAATCTATACAGATTATAATCTGTATTATACAGATTAGTAGAAATAGCTTCTTTTTTTTCTCCGTGGCATTAATGGTCTTTCGTAAATGGGAAAGGAGCTTGCAAGATAAGTCACAGAGTTGCCTATTTGTTTTTGATTGATAACAATTTCAAATATTCAACAAATTCTTTTTTCTCAAACTTTCATTAATCCTTTTCTCTCAATTTCCTGCTTTTATGCAAACCAACTACACTCCAGGGTGGACTTCCCCTTTAAGGCTTTAAGTTTGAAGACATCTCTTACCTGTTGTGGAGCTCTGCCGACAAACGTGGTCGGGTCAAGCAGTTTGTCAAGCTGGTCATGAATAGGTGCAAAGTAAGATGACGCTCTGATTCTAGCCACCAGGTCATTGTCTCCACCTTCCTGCTTGACTACTGCTGCAGCCTCTTGGGACAGTGTCCGGATGTGTTCATGACAATCCTGTAGATAGAGCAAGTTGATATTATTCAAGACATATCTATAATTTTTAGTAGCTGAGCAGGTTATGGTTAGAGTAAAAGGAACATTCTAGAACTTTTCTATCTTTTGCCCATGCATTGCAAGCACTTTGAAAAATGTCTGGATGTGTTCATGAGAGTCCTTCGAAAGAGTTAGGTAGCTTAGAAAAATGTAATGGCACGTAAAGATGTGGGGTAACCTTGCTAGTCATAAGGACCGCTATTCATAAGGACCACATATTCATAAGGATTGCTATCCATAACGCATGACTAATATGAACAGCGAGCAAACCCTAGACAAATTACCTTGCTATTCATAAAGACCTCCATTCATAAGAACCACTATTCATAACTATTCATAAGGACCGCTATTCATAACGCATGTTAAATGAATAGCGGTTATCAATGAATAGCGGTTATCGATGAATAGCAGTGCTTATGAATAGCGAGCGGAGGGGAATGACACAAAGAGCAAAATTGCTAGTTTTGTCTGTGCATCTAAAATTACAATCAGACTTATCTGAATAAATATTGTTTATGTTATTATGCTTGAAAGTGTTTACAATTTGGTTCGAGGGAATAAAATTATGATTTTGAATAATCTTGTCATTTATCACATTTCGCTAAGCTACATGTACCTTAGGGTTAGACTTAAATGGGAATTTTTTCCTTGTTTTTACATTTTGTAGCTGTGCTGTTATCTGTTAAGATTTTTCTTCTTTTTAATGGAAGTTTCAGGCAAATACAGAAAGATCCGGAAGACATCATAGCTTCTGTTCAAATAGATACTTTTAATGATTTACAATTTGTAAAATCAGCACTGATTTTCTTATTTACTATATAAATCTATATACCTACCTATTATGCCTGTAGTCTTGACTACGGGACCCCTTCGAGAATTTAACACACATGAGTCACAATATTGTGCGCACCCCCCGTAATCCTATTGTCCCCTTCGCCACTCACGCGCGTCAACACGCTACGGCCATCTTCCTCTTTTGCGAGCAATCCCAAGTAGAAACATGTTGCTTCCAAGGTGAGGGGAAGGAGGGAGGGTCATAGGTAGGTATATAGATTTATATAGTAAATAAGAAAATCAGTGCTGATTTTACAAATTTACTGCAATAAATCATATATACCTACCTATTATGCCAGACCAGGGCCAACTCAAAGACCGGGAGGCATGTTTCGAGCAGAAGGGAATAGGATTACACCAAAGACTACAAAGAAGACACAGCGGCCTTCAAGGTGGCTGACGCAAACAAAGCTTCACCTGCGGGAACATCCCTAAGGTAGCAAGAAATGAAGGAATTGGGCGAACGCCAATAAGCAGCCTTCAAAATATCAACAAGCGCCACACCTTGAAACAGAGCCCAAGAAGTGCTGACACTACGAGTATCATGAGCACGAGGCTTACTGTCGGATAAAAGAGCCTCTGTGCCAGCGGCCCTAATAGCTTCAACGATCCATCTAGAGATGGAATCAAGAGAGGCAGGAGAAAAAGGCTCTCTAGTGATCAGGAACAACTGATCATCCTTACGATAAGACTTAGTCTTATCAATATACCATTTGAGAGCCCTTACAGGACACCAAACTTTGTCCTCACGCACCGAAGAAAAGTTAGAAAGCGGACAAAGAAAAATCTCAACAGGGCCAGAGGCAGCTGTCTGATTCTTGGCTACAAAAGAAGCCCTAGGAATCAATCTAACGCCTTTTCTCTCCCAGCGAACATGACCAGGAGTAAGACAGAGAGCATGAAGAGTACTGCGCCTCTGCCCAGAGGCAATAGCTACCAAAAAGAGCGTCTTAACCGTAAGATGATGAAGCGAAGCTTCACCTAACGGTTCGAAAGGAGCTTTCGCCAAGGCATCCATGACCTTAGGCAGACTCCAAGACGGCACTAACTCAGAAAAAGAAGGTCGTTTCAGAAAGAACGAACGAATCAAACCACTTAGTAGCGGGGAATTGGAAATCCCCGAACCATCTGAGAAACCCGAATGAATGGCCCCGATCGCCGAACGGTAGCCTCGGATAGTAGAGATAGATCTCCCTTTGTCAAATAACAAGATTAAGAAATCCGCAATTGAACCAATAGGAGCCTTAGAAGGGGTTCGATTTCTTCTCTTTGCACCAAAGGAAAAAGACCGAGAGACGGGAATTGTAAATTTCCCTAGTAGAAACCCTACGACTGGACATTAAAAAGTCCGCGGCTCTATCAGAGAGACCCGACTGTCTTGCAGATTCCCTGACAGGGGCCAAGCAGTCAAATGAAGAGACTCCGGACTGTGGTGAAGAATCCCCGATAGGGGCTGTAACACCAGATCCGCTCTTAACGGGAGAACGAACGGTTGAGCCCTTAGGAGGCTCATAAGTTCTGGAAACCAATTCCTCCTGGGCCAAAAGGGAGCTATTACGAGCACCCGCGCCCGATCTTCCCTGATTTTCCGCAAGACACGCGGAATCAGTTGGAAGGGAGGAAAGGCGAATCCCTGAAGGTTCTCCCAGCTGAGGGAGAAAGCATCGAGAGCCCATGCTCCCTGATCGCGAACACGGGAGCAAAACTTCGGCAGCTGGTGATTTAGCACCGACGCAAATAGATCCACTTCCAGTGGACCTAGGCAACTGCGAATGCGGCAAAATACCTCCGGATGGAGCGTCCATTCCGATGGAAGATACCTGCCCCGAGACAGAAAATCCGCAATGAGGTTTTCCCGACCGGGGATGAAAGAGGCCACGGGTGTGATTGCCATGCGACGACACCACCTCCACAGCTGAGCTGCTAGGGCATTCAGGGCAACCGAACGAGTGCCTCCCTGCCGATTGATATATGCCGCCACAGTAACATTGTCCGTGAGAATCAGAACCGAACGACTGAGAAGTCGACTTCTGAAATGGAGCAAGGTCAACAGAACTGCCATAAACTCCAGGACATTGATATGAGGAAGAGTCCCAAAATGAGACCAATCCCCCGCAACCGTGCTGCCGTTGCAGTGTCCTCCCCACCCCAACCGAGAGGCGTCCGTCGAAACCGATATCGACGGAAGAGGGGCAGAGAAGGACCTGCCTCGCGCGAGAAACACCTCGCTCGTCCAACAAGAGAGAAGAGACTTGATCCTTACTGGTACTGGAATCCAGACCAAAAGAGAGTCTTTTCCCGGCTTGAAGAACCTGAGGAGATGTCTCTGAAAGGGTCTCATGAGGAGCCGGCAGTCCTCTAAAACATCGACTAGACTGGCTAGATAACCCAAGTCTTGAGTAAGAATGACGAGCAAACTAGTCTCGTCCAACAAACAATCGCGCAACTCCGCTAGGAGAAGCCAATCGTCCAGGTAGCAAAAATAGCCGAAGGCCGCATCGCCTCAGAGAGGCTGCCAGCACGGCTACAACCTGAGTAAGAACCCGAGGGACTGGGCACGGCCCGAAGTGAAGAGTGCGAAAACGATAAGTCTCTGAGAGGAAGAAAAACCCCAGAAGATCGCGCAAAGCGCGATGAACGGGAAAGTGGAAATACGCATCTTCGAAAACTATCAAGACCGCGTAGTCCTTCCTCTTGATCAACGGAAGAATGGAGGCGAGAGTCTCCATCCGAAAATGTACTGAAGTTTTCCCGAGCGCTTGGGAATAACAAAAGTCGGAGAAAGGGAAAAAGACAGCCTGTGAGGTGACCGAGTTCCTATAGCACCTCCGGGGAGCGGGGCGGACAGATCTATGAAGAATCCGTCTCGTCCGCCAAAGAGAACAAAAGCGTCCCCGGAGATGGCCTCCCAAGCGGGGAGAAAGGAACGAAGACAGCCACCAACCAATACTCTGCGACGGTACATGACCGAGGCAGCTGCAGTGGAAAACTATGACCACTGCAAACCAAACATGACGCTCAAAAGAAGCACCGCTTCAATGCGTCCAAAATCCAGCTAGAAATCCTCCGCAAGAGAAAAACGCTCGGAGGAATCCCGCTGCCTGAACCCAAGCAAAGCCGAACCCTGCGCGCGGGTTGACTAAAAGTCAGGGAAAGTTTAGAACAAAGCAATCGCTTCTACCCCACAAAGGGAGAGCAACTAAGGCTCTGCCTGCCCCAGCGATTCGGAAACCGAAGCTTGAGAGGCCGCTTCCAAAACTGGATCCGCCTGAAATAATCGTGACAAAGAATCACGAACAAAGGCCGAAACGGTCGGATTCACGCATGAACCGCCATAAGCCTCCTCATCCGACGGAGCCCCGAAGCTGCGAGACTAGGAGGCGCATGTGATCCCATCACAGACAAAGAAGAATAAACCATAAAAGGCTAATTAGTCTCGATGTCCGACCCAAAAACGGGACAAGAGCAGGGGATGTGAATCCTGGTACAAGGGACCAACCCTGAGTCTGGGCAAAGCCCATCTCACACTGAACATCTCAGCTTGAGAGACCGGAGGGTTAGCTAAACCCGATGGGCAAGAGGCAGGCAAAGCCTTGCCTCTTTTAGCCCCTTCCCTAGGCTTCTGATTGGCCCAAAAAGAGCCTAAGTCGAAACCCGCTTTTCAGAGCGTTTATTCGGTTTCGTTCGGATCCCCGAAGCCCTTCGGGAACACGAACCGAACCCTCCGCTGAGGGACGCTCACCTCCCTTTATGGGAGAAGTGCGCTGAGGGTATTGAACCCAAAGACGCGCACCAATTACCCATATCGGCCGAGCAAGGAGATGCAACAGCCATGGGCCGGACGCCAAGGCGCCCAGAGCAAGGGCGGACCGGGATGACCCGGCAAAGGAACGCCAACAAAGGACTCAGCAGGAATCCCGCTGCTTAAACCAACGCGAAGTCGAACCCTGCGCGCGGGTTGACTAAAATTCAGAGAGATATCTGGATAACAAAGCAATCGCTTCCACCCCACAGAGGGCGAGCGATTGAGACTCCGCCTGCCCAAGCGATTCAAAAAAGAAGCTTGAGAGGCCACCTCCAAATCTGGTTCCACCCGAGTGGAAAGAGACAAAGGAACGCTAACAAAGGCCTCAGCAGGCAGAGCCCCGCATGGTTCAACGAAAGTCTCCTCGCCCAGCGGCGCCCCAAGGGCCGCGGGAATAGGAGGCACATGCGAAACCGACTCAGACAAAGACGAATCCAACACGAAAGGCTGATTAGTCTCAAAGTCAGACCCCTGAATAGGGACAGAAGTCAGGGTTGAAGTAGCCGGTACAAGGACCAACCCTGATTCTGAGCAAAAGCCCGCATCATGCTGAACATGTCAGCTTGAGAGGAGCTAGCTGGGTTAGCCAGGCCAGACGGGCAAGAGGCCGGCAAAGCCTTTCCACTTTTTGCCCTCTTCTTGGCCTTTTTCTTGGCTGGCTCGACAAGAGTCGTAGCCGAAACCCTTTTGTTAGAACGCTTAATCGGATTCGTTCGGATCTCCGAAGCCACTTCGGAAACACGAACCGATCCCTCCGCGGAGGGACGTTCACTTCCCCAAAAAGGGATTGGAGCGCTCATGGCGTAAGCCTAGAGAATCGCCCAAATCACCCATATTGGCTAAGCAAGAAGATGCAGTAGCCATGGGTTGGGAGCTAAAAGCTCCCAGTGCGTGGGCAGACCGAGATGACTCGGTATGTGCCCGATGACTACTAAAGGCGTGTGAACCCGCTATTGGACCGCTCGAAAGCAGCAATAGGGGAGCACTAGTAGTCACGCACTCAGGTGAAAACACCTGTTGCTCCGAAGAGCGTCCATAATTGTTAGCTCGAGCATTCCCATTAGCTGGCAATGTAGACAGCCCAGGAAGTACTCGTTCCCCCATATGGCGTTTGCCGGGGGCTAGGGTTTGAGAACCCAGACCAACATGGACTAAGCCCGTGGGTTGCCCTGCAGTAGTGGGGCGCGTCTCCCCTAACGGATCAGAGCGAGTGAACGCTACCGTACGGGAAACAACCGCCTCCCCCCTCTGGTCTCAGCGACCGGGGGATTGGAATCGTTAGATATCCAAACCACTAGAATCTGACGCCACCCACCCCGAAACCACGGGCTTCGGAGTTGACAATCCCGACTCAGTTAACGCCACCCGTCCCGAAGCCGCAAGCTACGAGACTGGCAAACTCTGCAAGGAAACACCACTAGGCAACTTACCCTTAGCCCTCCTCCCTCCCCCATGTACCGAAGTACTCGGGAGAGTTCTGGAAGGCCGAGTCGTCTTGCTAGACGACTCTTCGGAAGAAGCAGGTCTCCTTGACCTAGCTGCTTCTTCTTCCGAATCCATACCACTGCAATAAAACAGACAATAAAGTATTAAGAAATACTTCAACTGAATGCAGTAAATAAGGGTAAAATTATTTGGGAGATACGCACTAAAGAAATTTTCACAGCCTAAAAACCGTAAGAATAAACGCCGAACCCGAAGGCTCGGTGACAAACGGAAACACCCGCAAACACGGAAATATCTACGTGGGGCTGACCGTGAAAGAGAAAAATAAATGCCAAGAAAGGGAATCAAAAAATCCCTTGCAATCGGCAAGAGTGACTACTAAAACACAAAGTACTATAATCTAAACGAATATAGGTACCTAAAAGTGCTTTAACTATGTGAAAAAGCGCACCAAAAAGATACTATACGACCTGATTTCAGGAGCGCTGTGACTATTACGTCCTAACTCGTCGGGGGCGAGCAAGAAAGAGGAAAATGGCCGTAGCGTGTTGACGCGCGTGAGTGGCGAAGGGGACAATAGGATTACGGGGGGTGCGCACAATATTGTGACTCATGTGTGTTAAATTCTCGAAGGGGTCCCGTAGTCAAGACTACAGGCATAATAGGTAGGTATATATGATTTATTGCAGTAAATAACAATATGCCATCTCAAACATGTCGGTTTTGATTTTCTGCAAACACATCTCTCAACAATTTGGTTCTGTTCTTTAATGAGCTGTATTGCACTCTCTGATTGCTTTTCTTGGTTAATATGTAGCTGTTCATAACACTTTAGATTTTTTTGTGTTACAACCCCCAAGATACTGTAATATCATTAACATCAAGTCACATAGATACATATCCTACCTCACAGAGGAGAAATAAGTTGAGACACGAGCACCCATGAGCTCTCAAAGGTGAATTCATGGAGCTCCAAATAGTTCCTACCAAGTACAATCTCTATGTTGGAGAGAACTATCTGGTGCTTCATGAACTGACCTTTAAGAACACGCACATGCAGGTTTCATAACTCTCTCTCCTCCATTAATACATGTACTTCCTAACCTGTCTGCTGCCCCCTGCCTTCACCATGGCCATGATGATGTTCTCTGATGCCATGAAGGGTAGCTCTTGGAGTATATGACGCTCTATCACCTGACAAGACAGAAGAAAGTAATAATAATAATAAATGTCCATTTATATAGCGCAGCTAATATACAAATATACTCTACTGCGCATAATACAAAGTATCACATTATTACCCAGGCTTTAGCCGAGCTGCCATGATAGGCGCTTAGGCATTCAAGGAATTTCTTCCTACCAGGTACCCATTTACTTCACCTGGGTGGAGAGTGGCAAATGTAGATGAATGTCTTGCCAAAGGACATTAGCGCCGCGGCGGGATTCGAACCACGAACCATGTGATCCACAGTCCGGTGACGTACCCACTAGACCACACCTCTAGTGTATACACAACTGATATCTTTCTGTACATTTTACCTCATTGTAAAGGGACATCTTTGTTAAGTTTATCTTTGTGTCAAGATAACAAGCTTGTTATAACAAGAAACCTGTTATAACCATGCTCTTTGTAAGCGGGTTGCTGCAATTTAGGTCTGCATGTGGACATTTTTAGGACTAGAAAGAATTCCCTCTTTTGAAAAAAAAAATCATGTTTTATCTTTGCTTACAAGTACTTGATATTGTTTTTTATTATAAATACTGTTCTCACCTTGAGGTAGACAACCATTCCTTCAGATATGTTCTGAAGAGTACTTAGTAAGACATCCGCTGTCAGGAAAGCCTCTGCTATACATATCCTCCTGCAAGGGGAACAATGAGCAATGGATTCATGACCAAAAGACAAATAATTGGATTTGTAATGGTCTATTCCCCTAAGGATACAGAAAACCAAGCACTATCATTAACCTGTCTTGAGCCCAGCAGCATCAAGTATTTCCACTGCATGTAAACATTTCCTTGAATTACTATGAAGTTGAAAATGTAGATTACAGTTTTGTGAAAAGGTGTTGCCATCCTGTCATGAAACAGTAAACAGTAAGATCAAGAAAACATGATATACATGTACTGTGGGACAGTGGTTTGTCATCTTGAATTACAAATGTTGTAGGCATGGATGAAGTATGAATGTACTAGTATGTAACTTCTTTAAGACTTTGCATGTAATATGAATTTATCTCTCTTCATGTGGGCATGGTAGTTTAGCTCAAAGGATTCTAGTAAATCAGTCTATATAGACAAGTCCTCTTTCATACAATTCATCATTATGCATTGTCTTTTAATTTCAGGCCAGAATGTGCTGTAAGTGTCCAATACCCCACATAATGTATACACCACATTTCACAGGGTGATTTCGCTAATGTTGCAGATTACAAGTGAGCTGCAAATTCAACACCACCCTAAAATATTACGTAGGAATACAAATACAATAATTTTAGGACAACGTCAATTTCATTATGAGATGTACATGTAGGTATCGAGGCAAGGAAATGTTGAAAGTCAACTTGATCACGATCATGACAGTGAGTGCTAGTAGCCAGAATTCGTGAAAAATAATGTCTGCAAAATATATGGCGTTTACAGTATCATCTAGCACTATCATGCAGTGTTCTTTCAAACCATTGGAAAGAGAATGTTTGGTGAGGATCACAAGTGATAATGTAACTAGATCTCATGTTGTTTTGAAAAAAAACGTACGGCAGTGGATTTTGTAAGCCTTTTCAAAGTTTGAATGATTTGTACAGTGATTGCATATAAGACAAGTCCCCTGCCCCCCCCCCCCCAAAGAAGAAATTTTACCTCAATCCTACCATCTAAAACATTAATCAACCACATTTTCTATAGGTTTGAGCAATGTACATTTAGGCCTGTGTTAATAATGAGTATATAATCTTACCTATTGGCACTATCATCTAGCGTCCTTTCAAACCATTGGACAGAGAGTGTCTGAAGTGGATCCATGACAAGCGATGTGAGATGTCTTGCAAGGGAACAACATCGCTCGCTCCTCATGGGGTTACGTTTGTAAGGCATGGCACTGGAACCAATCTGATCCTTCTCAAACGGCTCCTCCACTTCCTTCAGATTCGCTAGCAGACGGATATCAGTGCAGATCTATAAAACAAACAAAAAGACCCAACGTAATTTTTGATAATTACATTTAAGGAATGCAATTTATATTCTTATAATATTAAGTGCAGCTAGAAATAATGCTTACGAAGCATAGCATAGGTCCTTCTCTATGAAACAAATTTACCCCTTTATCTAAACAGAATGATTGGGATATTCTTTAATTTTTGTCCCCACAAAACCAAAAGGAAAATTACAGACAAAAGAGACTCACGTAGAGGTCAATTTCTTAAGGAATCTTCCAAACTTAATAATCAGTTTAGGAGGTGTCATGGTATAGTGGTTCATTCACTTGACTCTCGATCAAAGGGTTGACAGTTTGAATCCCAGCCCGGTGCTAGCGTCCTTTGGCAAGACATAAATCCACTTTTTGCCACTCTCCACCCAGGTGTAAATGGGTACCCGGTATGCCAGAGCGCTACATATTTGGACGCTCAGCTATGACCGGGGTAATAATGCTGAAGTGCCATGAGCGTCATTGCGTGACGGACCAGAGCAATATACAACAAGCCACCATTATCATAATTATTTTATTCTGTAATAAATGTGTCCTAAACTTTCACCACACTGTTTCTCTATTTCCCTGATCTGTTTAAATGATCTTGATATTAGGGTCAAGTTTCCCTTTGATTAAACCCTTTTGAGGAAGCATGAAACCTAACATGTTACAGTTCAAGTCAAGTGAATGTGTACATTAAGTGAATTCAAGCAAAATTGAACACTTATAAACAAGGACTGTCAATGGAATGTACCTTGTGGACGGATGCTCCTAGACTGGCCAGGGCAGATAATACATCTACATCAATCTTTCTACTGTATGTCTGTCCAGTCAGCATATAGGACCTTAAGTATAGAAGCAAAGAGAAAGACAAGACAATCTTTTAAATCACATATTAAAAGCAAAGTAACTGCAATATGTGACCCGACGCCTCAAAACCTACAATAAGTCGCCAAAATATTTCGCCAATTATATCGCCAATTATTTTTTTTGTTGTATACATTTTCTGAAAGTAGAGATTCTCAGCTTTCCAATGGTATATCACTTGCCTAGTTTACTCAATAATAACACCCGTAAATATCACATTTAGAATCAGTATGTAACCAGCAATCAATAACTCCTATTCAGAGAAAATGGCTGAGTTCAGATCAAAAGAGTGCTATTAAAACCTTCGCTCTCTGTGTGCGCCCAAGTAAAATTGGGGATTCAAACGGCCTTAGCAACCGGTATGAAGGGATTATCAGATTAGGCTGAATTTTGGCAAGCTGCTCCAGGAAGGGCCTATTCATTACTCACTCAAAAAAATCAATTTAATACCTTCAGAAGTAAAGTAGTAATTTGGCATTGAATGGAAGTATTACAAAAGCTCTCCAAACATCCATTAGCTGGATAGGTGAAAAAAAGGAGTCATTTTAAAATGCCCCCAAAACAAATTTCTAAGTCGATTTACAACCCACAAACTTGAGACATGATAGAATGATAATGAAACTACCCATTTCTATCAAAAAAAGAAAATCGACTGATCCAAGCAAATTTACTATTTTTGGCTGTTTGCTACGTTGTGGTCCGTGCGACTTATTGTAGGTTTTGAGGCGGCGGGTCACATATGGACTAACTATCAGAGGATTAAGAGGGAGAACAACCCAGTAAACCGACAGCTCATGAGACCGACATTCAGAAAGGTTGTCGGAAGGCCCATGGAAGTCTAGTGGAATATCAGCCTTATGGGTCTTCTGACTCTTTAGAAGGCCTACAAGTCTGATATTGTCAGTCGCAGAGGCTGTAGCCATTACATAATTAACATCTCTATATTGCATACCGTACCATCAGGATACCTTTTCTGGATTCTGCAAAATATATCACATCTTCATTAATGACAAAACATGCACTTGCATGAACTTAACTGCACATGGACAAATATGACCACATCTTTACCCATGATGCATGCTCTCTTTCCCTTTCTTTTTAAATCTTAAAATCAATGCAATGGCACTAAGTGCATAAATTGCTACAGTGAAACTAGTAAGTCCCTGGACTGTGAACCACGAGGTCCAGGGTTTGAATCCCACTGCAGCACTAGGGTCCTTTGGCAAGACGTTAATCTACATTTGTCACTCTCTACCCAGGTGTTAATGGGTACCCGGTAGGATGTGAAAGTTAATGTCGTTTGCTTAGCAATGTGAGCAACACTGTACTGCCCATTGCTGGAATACTCCCCAGGGAGCAGAGAATGTGCATACATTGTGTGCGGGCATGCCAGAATCCGATGACCGGGGTAATAATAACTCCTTTGTAGGCGCCTTGAGCATCCTCTGGGATGAATATGTGCGTAATATAAATGTAGTTATTATTATTATTATTATTATTATTATTATTATTAAGACCCCTCAAGGGAGACAAAAATTGTGGTCTTTATAGACAGGTGGTTGCTAAAGCAGGTTTGACAGTATTACAAAAATAAGGAACTGCTACCCACTTTGTGAAGCCGGCCTGATTGGTCACGAAAGCATCCAGCATGTCCACTTTCTCACTGTTCCCTTCAAACAAGGCAAGGAAACTGGCCTGTGTCCCAGTGGTGCCTTTGACGCCCCTGAACCTCAGGTCATCCTTGGCCCTGGTCAGGTTGCGTAGGTCCATACAGAGGTCCGAGATCCACAGGCAAGCACGCTTTCCTACTGTTGTCAGCTGGGCTGGTCTGCATGGAGAAAGGGTAAAGGTGAATGATGAAGGTTAAAAGTCATGAGTTCTGGCATAGACATTACATTAAAAAAGAAACTGTCTTGAATTCTGAATATCTGATCATAAAGTAAATAGCTATATTTGATGTTGATTGTAGAGGGCACAAATCGACAAAACCAACAATAACGCCTAAACCATTATCTACATGTAGATGAATGTAACTGAAATATGAAACGGAAAGATCTCCTACAGCAGCTAAGCAAACAAGAACTACTGGCTTCATTCATGATATTTTCAGTAAGAAAGAGCAGGTCTGGGAATGTCTTGAATATACTGGTATCTCACTGTAAAGGCCAATTACGTTTAATAAAGAACTACTTTGGGCTACATGTATGAATAGTACAATGTTTACTTTTTTTATCTTACCTGATATGTAATCTATGTACAAGATATGCATGTATATAATTGGTATCGATAAGACAGAGTAATACCACAGGATTGGTGTCTCAGTTTTTCTTTTTGATACAAATTGATAATATTCATAAAAGGTAAACATAAAAAGATTACCTGGTATCATTCAAGGTCCAAGATATTGTTTGAAATCACAACTAATATCTGCATTTAATCCATTTGTCATTTTCATCTACCTAACATGTAAGATTACATCTATTAAATTAAGTTACATATTAATATCATTCTTTTGTATATGTGTGGTAAAAATGATGCAAGCCTGCCACTTGCCATCCTTTCCAAGTGGACATGGTTTATATAGAGTACCAAAGTGTGACGCCATACAGGCCAAGGTGTCAAGGTTGCTGGTTCCAAACAATTTTGTGCTTAACAATGGTGTGGTTATCACACCAGCCCCAGAAAGTGAATTTGCCCTGCTCCAGCCCTTTGCTTGAATGATTTCGCGGTGAACCTCATGCGCAGACTCTGTTGTTTATAACCAGTATATGGGACGACGAGTGAATATGACGTCAGCACTTCAGTACTCTATAATTGCAACTCTCACTATTATGTTTATGTCATTTCTCTGTCAGATTTCTTTCTCTCTTCAAACATTGCTGAATGTACTGTATTATGTTTACTTATGCATAGTTTTATACCATGTGTATTGTACCTTACTTTTCTGTAAGAAAGAAATGATTTCAACAACAACTTATGTGATAATTTTGTTCTTCATCACTAACAGATTCTAGTAATAATGACAACAATGTACATGTAAGCCATTATCATCTTTCATAGTAAAATCAATTGAATTTCTTTTCCTTTTAATTATTTCTTGAGAATGATTTATCTAATTACAAAGTATACAAATTACATACACTGTACAGTGTTTGTATTTGTTAGGAAAAACTTTTTTTTTTAATTTTAAAGAATATTACTATTAACCCCTATCCCGTGTACAAGTATAAATTTGCATAGTATGCTGTATCTTTGTAACTCTAATGAATGTATTTACAAGATGGAGCACAAAAAGTGAGCTAATGTACAACCAGTCAGAAATTGATGGAAATAAGACATGAAAGCAGTAGAATACAGAGCAGCCCCTAGAGCCAAAGAGTTATTCCACCACTGAGAAACCAACTAAACCAATATTGAGAGAAAACCAAAATGTGGTTAAAACACCTACTGGTAGTGTGTAAAACCCAGGGTGGGGAGAGCCTTGTGTTCATCAGCAAAGACAGCTAATCTCTGTATACAGCGTGCCAGGCGAGGGAGCAGGATCGTTAATGCGTCCTTCATCACAATCAGGTCCTTTAAAAAAAAGGGAAATTTTAATTACTGCTGGTCTGAAAACAAAAATCACGATCATTGCAGTACGAGACACTACATGTACATGTATTGCTGCTTTAGCATTTCAAAGGCCTCGTAGGTAGGATAGTTTCGTAACAACAATCATGAAAGGTTTTTATCAGTATACATGCTCAACATGGCTCAAGGTTAACATTTATTCAAAATATAACATACAATATTCTCCTCTTGTCACTAGTGTCACTAGCAGGTAATTACATACTTCACATGGCATATAAGCAATGACAAAGATCTTGTCTTAGTTTTAGTTTATTCATAAACATTAACCCCTACCATGCCGTGGGCGGCAAATCCCGCCCAAACATTTGAGTGTTGAACATTTCATTTAGGCTCAGAATGGCTTAAATATTCTTCCCCATACAAAAACCTGTCCCTTCAATATAATGTTTATTCCTATGAAATATATCTTTGCCCAGTTTGCTCAAGAAAAAACTCATTGAAAGTTAATAGTTAACTCTTGAAAATTTATTTTTGACAATTGCTCAAAATCTGGTGGCATGGAAGGGGTTCATTTATTTAATTAGTAATCACTTCAAAATACGTTTTCTACTCCATGCTTTCTTCCCTTTCATCTTTACGCCCATCATTTTGTTATGTTTATTTTGCAACATCACTGTACAAGTTTGTCTTCAACAAACAGTTCAGTGTTCGTTCAATCCTTACATTTAATATGCAGTCACTACTAGGCAACCCTCAAATCTCTAGAAAGTATGTCTGATATTCTTCTTTTTTTTTTTAAAGGACTATACAGGAACAAGTATGGTACATTATCCTTTGTATGAAGCGCATGCATTGTGAAACAACATCAAGTTTAAAGGGAAAGTCGAGATTGGAAAGGTGTTAAATAATTTGTGAGCTTTCTCATACTCTTCATGTCAGCTTGGAAGAATATCATACATGGAGTAGAAATGTCCCCTGAAAAGGACTGATCTTCCAATACCCTCATACTCAAAATATGACAAGAAATAGGTCAATTCCACAGTAACGGAAGGGCAATCACACACAAACTGTATCTAAATGTCCTTCCGTTCCCGTGGAATTAACCAATAGCTAAAATGTTTGGACCAAACCTTCAAGCCATTTGTGTCACATGTGTGTGCAGTTCCACATTTCTCTATGCAGTGCATATGACTTTTAGCAAGATTCAGTCAATATCTGAATCGTTTTGATGATTTCAAAACATCACACTGTATACCAATTCCTATGTACCACATAATCAACTATTCCCAATCACTTTCAGTTTCTTTCAAATTCTAAGCTCATGACCAGAACTCAGCTTTATCTTTAAAAGTAAAAAATGAAGTAAATTCTCTTCTTATCCTTTAAACCTAAAGATTCCTTCCTACTTTTTAAATCTGTATATCAAATGTTGGGAGTAATATTACTAATGTGCAAGCACATTAATCCATGAATAGTTGAATACAGGCTTTGTTTACATAGTATGTACTATGTTCCAATTAGAAACATCGCTCAAGGACTAGAAACAATTGGTCTGTATTTGACAGATGGCTAAGGCATGAAGGTAAAACAACAATTAACACAAATCCTTCAATTAACCCTTCTGGGGAATGCACCCAAGACAGTTCTGGAATAAACTGTTTGCATGTACCTTAAATTTAACTGCCATTCAGCAGAGCAAATTGGCACAATCGCAGGCATGCCACACATGAAAATCGGCACAATGATTCATCAATAAACAAAATGTGTTATATACAAAAAAAAAAAAGGATTTGCACTGTACATTATGCAAGCTTTGTATAATAACCCATTTCCAGTCTTCATTGGCTACCTGATAATCTGTTCATTCCCTGTATGTACTACTTTCATACTGGAAATTGTTTTAAAAAACCTGAAGACATTAAAACTACTACCCCTAGAGAAATACCCTGTGGCACAGGCATGTTATTTGAGTGGCATATAGAGAGTTAAAAACTGCTGAATAGCATGTAATGGGAACTCTACGAGACTGTAATATAGAACCTCTACTATAAATGGCCACTTTTTCATACTTCCCGAAAGAGTCGGGTATATGATGTAATTTTTATTAAATCATATCAAAAGCCCCTACAAGACCACTATCCTCGCTCTCAGAAGCGGTATGTATGCACAGGTTTCCCCTCAATTGCCTGGTCTACTCACTGTATTATCTCCCACATAGCAAGACGTTGCACCAAGGTGGATGATGGGGGCAGCCTTGGGGCAGCACTGGGCGAAGGTGTAGACATGAGCCATGACATCGTGACGTCTCTTCTTCTCTTCTGCAGCAGCCATTTCAAAATCAATCTTCTCCAAGTTAGCCTCCATCTCTTTGATCTGCTCGTTGCTGATATCAAGACCAAGGGTCTGGTGAAAGAAAATTTAATTCACACAATTTCAGTGAAGAATAAGGATCGGTTACCCCATAGTAGTTAAGTCCTTTTAGACACATTTTTGATTATATACCGCATGTCTAGATTCTAGGCCTCTGAAATCTGAGGGCATGAAATTCACTACGGACTGCCGGGCGATATGGTGAAAACTATTGAAACAGTTTGTCAGGTCCATGACATTTCCGTAGATCGCCGACAACAGTTATGACTGTCAAGTGTCATGGAGTTGATTTGATGAAACGACCCCCTAATTTTTTTTTTTTGATAATATCCCCCACCACCATGTCCACACATGTGTGTGGAGGGGAAATAAAAAAAAAAAGCTAGGGGGGCCTAGATCTAAAAATCGGCTAGGCTTCCATACATGTATGTACCCTCCACTAAAATTGAAAAAAAAATATGGGTATGGTAGATATTGATGTCAGAAGTCCATATCAAGCACTCATAGCTACATTCCTATACCTCGTGTGTAGAATGTAGGCAGTCATACACCTCAACTTTTTAAAACACCACTGCACAAAAGTCACAAACATTCACTCAAAATCGGCATTTAATTTACAAAAACCGACCACAAAATATCCAAGAAATACAATAAATTCAACTCACCAATGTTGGAAAAGATATTTCCAAAAATGAAATCCGTAATTTACTGTTGATTCTCGCGAAACGAGCTATCGGAGTCATTGTGTACATTTCGTGGTCGCCGCGGGCGCTGACATCTCCCCAAAAGCGTTTTGTCCTTAAAATACACGGAAAAGTCCCGATTTTCTGTGTGCGCGATCGTAAAGATCGATGTGCGCTTGCGATCCCGAGTTTCTTCGTGGACAAAAATTTTATTGGCCGATTTTAGTCTAAGACATCGGCAGTATGTAAACAACACGCGATCGCGAAACAAATCGGCGGGGATTTCTCCGGTCTTGGACAAGATTTTGACTTTGGATTTTGCTGAAAATATCAAAAGTTCTTCCTAACGGCCATTTGAGGTAGGAGTGAGATTTTTAAGGGCTGAATTTGAAAGCAAGTATTTAAAATATTTATCTTATTTCTCCCCCATATCTTTACTACACGCGACAGAAAATACCAACTATTTTTGCATAATGTATTCGTAGTGGTCAATATGACCACTATTCGTGGTGTGATATCAAGTAGGGGCCTAGTAAAAATGTGAGAAAACACTTAGAAATTTAAATACAATTACAAGACCAGACGCACAACGTCTGGGTATACATGAATGTAGACCGAAAGCTTCAGTCTCTGTTCGTCGGGTGTTCCACTGGACTACGTCTTGCTTCACTACACCTCCTTACATAGACTGAAGTGGGTCTCTCACTCTGTACCAGAGTCATCATTATCTAGGCCCTATGTCATCATTCATGTTAGACAGCTGAAAACCGTCTGTTTCGGAGGAGTCTTTATTATTTTCTTATTTTTACCTTTTCCCACTCATATGCACTCATACATGTCATAGGTACACGCCATTGCCGACTGCGTAGTAACGCACCCAACACACATCCCATACCTAAACTGCATCACTGTGCATTTTTGGCTATATTTAATTGACACTTATATATTGCAGTTTACTTAAATCCAAATATTTATGTTGAATAATAGATGATTAAAACTTACCAGGTTGTTTTGTGACCTTTGAAGAGGGTTTCCTGAAATTTTGGGTCCTTTTTGTCGATAACTGCTATCGAGACTGTCCCGTCAGCATCCAGTTTGTATTTTTCACGATTATGATGAAGGGAGCCCTCAGCGCTTGTAGTAGTAGCGGCGCGATCGGTTCGTCGATCTCCTACGAAGACCTGGAAGGGCCAAACTGACGACGCAAAAAAAATTAAAAATATTACGTACGTACGTAATATTTTTTATTTTTTTACGTCGTCAGTTTGGCCCTTCCAGGTCTTCGTAGAATAGCTTGTGTGCGTAACATTCTGCGTACGTATCTACGGTACGTAACCATGTAGAGCGGCCTCACTAGTGCGCAACATATTGAGAGCAGTCGTCATCCGTATGGAGGTGTGGGTAACAAGTACCAAAAAGAGGGCTGTAAATGTAAGTTTTTATAACTTTCTACATTTTATATCTTAACGAACTGATAACTTAAAATCTAAAGAATGATTTCAGGAAACCCTCTTCAAAGGTCACAAAACAACCTGGTAAGTTTTAATCATCTATTATTCAACACAAACTATTAGGCGCCGTTTGTAAATTTATTATTTAGCTCAATTATTTACATATAATTCACTATTTAGCTCTTTTCTACGATTATTATACGATAAAATGACATAAAGGATACAATGTTTTATAAATAATGAATTTTGCAATTTCCATTTTTTTTTAAATAATGATTTTACAATATTCATCATATATAAATAATGAATTTTGAAGTTTCCATTATTTATAAATAATGATTTCACAAATTCATTATATATCAAATATTATGGAAATTGCAAAATTCATTATTTATAAAACATTGTATCCTTTATGTCATTTTATCGTATAATAATCGTAGAAAAGAGCTAAATAGTGAATTATATGTAAATAATTGAGCTAAATAATAAATTTACAAACGGCGCCTAATAGTTTTCATGATTCCGATTACGGCGATCGTGCCGCCATTTTGATCTGCATGACCTCGGAGGCATGGATACGCAAACGCTGGTGAGTTTTCTGAAATTTTTATCATCTTTTTATGGATATATTTCCAAAATTAGAGTCAATCAAAAAAAATTGTCATTACAAACGTTTCCCTAGGAGGAAACGCTGTGGGGAAGGGTCTGTGGGTCGCGGAAACTATCAGAAAAGTGTGATTTCAGGGCATTTTTCATGTCGTACTACCCCGTGCGGAATGTGATTGCTGGGTAATAACGCCTAGCTTCGTGTGTAGAAGGCGTATAGCCATTTTTTTTTTCTACATTCACGAAGCTAATCCTGGCTAGCCGCGCTCGGGGATTCCGGTGATTGGCGAATAGTTTGCGCATGCCTGAGTCTCCGCCAATAGGACTGCAGTTTTGCTTCTGTGAGATCGTTGTGTGTGACTTACTTGGGACTTAACTGCGATTAAGCAGCAAGCACTGCTCGATCGATCGAGGCGCTAGCCAGGGCCTAGGCTATAGGGGTTGGGGCCGGGTATAATATAGACTTTATTCCGTCACGACTGCAAGGTTATGCAGCACATCTGAATCAAAATGAAGGTAATTAACGTATTTATCTACCCATATTTCTCTTCGAGATAAAAACCATCATTCAGACAATTACCCTAGGTGGTATAATTGTTCAGAATCAGAATGATTATTGTAACTGTCATTAAATTTCTGTTATATAATACTGGCCATAATACTTGTTTCAGAGAAACTTGTGTGGACTGTGCGAACTGTCCACTGCTAATTATATGAAATGAAGACTGTTCGAACTGTCCACAGCTACTAATGTGAAATGAAGGTAATTAACCTGTTAATTCTATCTACCCCTCATTTCCCTCCTCTTCAAGACCACTCTGCCACTTTCAGACAGTTACCTATTCCTAAAAATGAAACAAAATGTTAACAAATATCAATCGTTTACTAAATATCAATCAGTTGTTAAGAATAATATAACACTTAGATATTGCTGAAAAATAGCGTTAAAGACACTATATCTGGTCGCCATCGAAGCCACCCCTGTGTACAAGTGAATGAAACCCTCTCCATAGACTTGTACACAGGGGTGGCTTCGATGAAGACCAGATATGGACAGCCGAAGTGCTCACACAACCTAATATTGTCACTCTCTATATCTGGTCGCCATCGAAGCCACCCCTGTGTACAAGTGAATGAAACCCTCTCCATAGACTTGTACACAGGGGTGGCTTCGATGAAGACCAGATATAGACAGCCGAAGTGCTCACAACCTAATATTGTCACTCTCTATATCTGGTCGCCATCGAAGCCACCCGTGTAGAAGTGTATGAAACCCTCTCCATAGACTTGTACACAGGGGTGGCTTCGATGAAGACCAGATACATGTATAGACGTGTGTATATATACAGAACGCAATAAATTACAGAGAATTTGTGAGAACATTGCGCATCTTAGCTGATATCCACCAATGGGCTTTCATTCCAAGGAGGCACGGATTTTCAGGCCCCGCCTCTTGAAGACCCTCCCTCCAATATTCAATAAGCTTGCGAGATTAATAGCAAGCATAACTGCGCACGCTAGCGCTACCCACATCAGCAAGCAATGGTCATATTGACCATTAGGATCATATACATGTGTGTATACTGGGTATTGGGGATACAGATGTAATTTTGTTTGAAATGGAGGTTTTTGTGGGCAAACTGATACTTAAGTATCACTCTTTAGATTTTAGGTTATAAGTTCGTTAAGATACAAAATGTAGAAAGTTATAAAAACTTACATTTACAGCCTTGTTTTTCGTACTTGTTACCCACACCTCCATACGGATGACGACTGCTCTCAATATGTTGCGCACTAGTGAGGCCGCTCTACATGGTTACGCACCATAGATACGTACGCAGAATGTTACGCACACAAGCTATTCTACGAAGACCTGAAAGGGCCAAACTGACGACGTAAAAAAATAAAAAATATTACGTACGTACGTAATATTTTTAATTTTTTTACGTCGTCAGTTTGGCCCTTCCAGGTCTTCGTAGGAGATCGACGAACCGATCGCGCCGGTACCACTACGAGCGCTGAGGGCTCCCTTCATCATAGCCCCGGGACGCTGCCACGAAGTGGCAGCGTCCTGAGTGAAACCAGTACGATTCGGTGGGTCTCACAATCTACCAATGTTCAAATGACCATTTAAAAAATGGCCATGTAATTATTATTTTTTAATTAAAGTATCATATATACGATGCCACTTACCTAAACAGACTTTACGCAAATCAGCTTTTCCTAAAAAATGTGTAGAATCGATGAATGTCACTTTTTACTCTCAATTTTCGAAACCAGTCCCATTCGCCATGTTGTTAAAGCCAAATTGAAAATAGGCACTTGCGCATGCGCCTATGAATGTTTATTACAATGACGGCATAGTTTTCGTCAATAGAATAATGAATATTCATATACCCACTGTAATCCGCCGATCGCTAGCGTATAGATCTAGCGCTCTCGCTCAAGCTCGTCTTAATGAATATTCATAATCCTCCCTTCTTGTCTGTATTATAATTGGAGCTGCTGACGCATGCGCATTGCAAGCAAAACACCGACCTTCGGAAGTTTTTACTACAAGCTCTTGGAGATAAATATGCCTTTTTTGTATCATCCTCATTGAAAAGAAAGACGACAGTCAATCGTAAAGTATTGTAAGTACCTAAAATAGGCTAAAATCAACTGATTTCATGTTTCATGGCTATCATTTTGACAAACGACCTTGTAATTATGTGACATCCATGCGATCAAAGGGCTGCCGCAGTAACCTTCATCATAATCGTGAAAAATACAAACTGGATGCTGACGGGACAGTCTCGATAGGAGTTATCGACAAAAAGTACCCAAAATTTCAGGAAACCCTCTTCAAAGGTCACAAAACAAACTGGTAAGTTTTAATCATCTATTATTCAACATAAGTATTTAGATTTAAGTAAACTGCAATATGCGAGTTTCACTTAAATATAGCCAAAAATGCACAGTGATGCAGTTTAGGTATGGGATGTGTGTTGGCTGCATTCCTACACAGTCGGCAATGGCGTGTACCTAAGTATGAGTGGCGCTACCCTCGTGCCATCGATAGAGGGAGTTTCATTTCATTTAATAGGAGTAGGACATGTTTTGAACGCCAAAAAGTGTCCGGTGGAAATAAGCTACCGGTGGCTTGGATCACGAGAATGCCGCAAATAGTGTGGAATCATTTTGGGAATGGACAACGGACTAGGCACTAGCGCCGTAGCGGGACACAACAGCGGCCGGCGCGGCGGCGTGCTTAGCGGTGGAGATGAGACTCATCATGCTCATTGTTATTGACTAGCCTATTGACTTGTATTATTGTAAACTAAAAACATTACCTGTTGTCCTTTGGCGAGCCATAACCACAATTTTCTCCAAGTTGTAAACTTCTTCACCTCACTGAAGTTGTATGCCATCTCCGGGCTTGCATAACGGGACACCAAAGGAGACCTATACTTGTACAAGTCAGCATTTTCCCCATTTTCCGGGACCGGTGGATTCATTACTGACGTTCCCGCTGCCATGTTCACATGGCTGTTGTAGATCACATGCACAAAATAATTCAAAATGCAATACCGCGCGCGCGCGCCAGCCGGCCACGTCTATGGGGCGCCAGGTGTACCCTGACTGCTTCTGTAACAAAATCAATGATTTTGTTACAAAATCACCCTGCAATTTTACTTTTGTAACAAAATCAAAAGTGGGGATGGATTTTGTAACAAAATCATTAGTGGGGGATTGATTTTGTAACAAAATCAATTCCCACTGGTGATTTTGTTACAAAATCAACCCCACTAGTGATTCTGTTACAAAATCAACATGCACTAGTGATTTTGTTACAAAATCAACCCCACCATTGATTCTGTTACAAAATCAACATGCACTAGTGATTTTGTTACAAAATCAACCCCACCATTGATTCCGTTACAAACTGAGCAACCTGCACTAGTGATTCTGTTACAAAATCAGTCCGCAGTATTGATTCTGTTACAAAATCAGTCCGCAGTATTGATTCTGTTAACAACCCGCAGTATTGATTCTGTTACAAAATCAGTCCGCAGTATTGATTCTGTTACAAAAGCAACCCGCAGTATTGATTCTGTTACAAAAGCAACATACCTAGTGATTTTGTATCCGAAATAAATGAACGATACGTACTGGCGATACTTTTGTCTCCAACTGCATGATATCGATATCACAGAGGAAGCAACAAATATATTGGTTCTCATCCCCAAAAGTTTTATGTAATTAAAAACAAAACCGAGTATATTAACACATTAGAACATATTTTTGATAAAAATATGATGTGGGACTTCACTATCGAGAATGAAGTGTTCGCGAGAGACAAAGATACAAAACTGTGTGTTCGTTACAAAGGCAGAAAGTGCAGTGCGTTTGATTATTTCCAGACATATATCCGGAATTCCGGATGCATGACTCAACATGAATTTTGGCAGATATTTTCAATAATATACAATAGCAATTAGGCCTAACATTTATTTTTCGATTTCAATGCAAAGTTTCGCATTTATTAAAAAGTTCCGTTATTTATATTAAATCGTCATTATTTCACAACAATAATATCAATATTAATATATTAAGACTAGTATTAAGACTTATAAGAGGGAAATCGAGATCACGACAAAACGAAAAAGGGCGCCAGTCCGCTGGGCCTGGCCAGCTAGCCCAGCCGCCGCACACTCAGGTCAGCTGCGTTGCAGTGCAGCGCCAGTCATGTGGCAGTGCCAGTGGGGCAGGGCCGGCCGGTCAATCCTCAGTCAAGGGCAGGCGAGCAGTGCCAGGGGCAGGGGTGCAATCAATTTGTTTGAGGCTTTGAGCAATAAATCATCATTCAATTTTAATTTCTTTGGATGTTATTGGGTGACATTATTAATCATACAGACCTGATGCAAATCTGAGCTGACGAAAGATGCACGTGTACGATACCGTGCCTTATCAATTGTAGATTCGACGATCCGATCCACCGTACACGTTGAACTGAAGAGACGCCTATTCTCACGGCAAGGAAAATGGGCATAAACATGAGACACTTTTTCCACCAAAAATCTTCTTCAGTTAATTTTATTGGAAATAAAAATATATTTTGTGCAATGATATGTCATATTTTTATTTAAAATATGTTCTAATGTGGTGATATACTCTATTTTATTTTAAATTACTAAAACTTTTGGCGATGAGAACCAGTATTTTTGTTAATTGCTTCCTTCGTAATATCGATATCATGCAGTTCGAGTGAAAAGTATCGCAAGTAGGTATCGTTTATTCATTTCGGATACAAAATCAATAGTAAGGCTGCTTTTGTAACAGAATCAGTACTGCGGATTGATTTTGTAACAGAATCAATACTGCAGGTTGCTTTTGTAACAAAATCAGTACTGCGGATTGATTTTGGTACAGAATCACTAGTGCTGGTTGCTTTTGTAACAAAAGCAGTACTGCGGATTGATTTTGTTACAGAATCACTAGTGCGGGATGCTTTTGTAACAAAATCAGTACTGCGGATTGATTTTGTAACAAAATCACTAGTGCATGTTGATTTTGTAACAGAATCACTAGTGGGGTTGATTTTGTAACAAAATCACTAGTGTGGGTTGATTTTGTAACAAAATCAGTACTGCGGATTGATTTTGTAACAGAATCATTTGTGGGGTTGATTTTGTAACAAAATCACTAGAGGAGGATTGATTTTGTAACAAAATCAGTAGTGCATGTTGATTTTGTAACAGAATCACTAGTGGGGTTGATTTTGTAACAAAATCACTAGTGTGGGTTGATTTTGTAACAAAATCACCAGTGGGGATTGATTTTGTTACAAAAGTAAAATTGCAGGGTGATTTTGTAACAAAATCATTGATTTTGTAACAGAAGCAGACAGGGTACACTTGGCGCCCCATACACGTCCAGCCATATCTAGACAAATTACGGTCACGATATAAATCTGCACGGGCCGGAAGTGCCCCCCCCCCCCCCCCTGGATCTGCCAATGTATTAGCCCAGTCTGGCCTCTTTGAGTGAGAATCTAGATATACTAGTACCCGAGATCCAACACCACCCAACAAGTTGGGTGGTGTTGAGAGGGGTTGAGAGGCCTTGTACCATGTCTCCCTCTATGTTGGATTTCGGGTATATAGACCTCTACCACCTGGACGTTTCATTGGCTCAGAGAAGTGAAGTCGTGGTCCGCCATGTTGCACTTCTGAAAAATCAACGCGCGAGAAAGCTGGAATACAGATTTGTGTACAATCATGCGGACGCCCATGCGGACGCCCATGGTCAAAACGCACAGATGTTCAGTGCGTAACGTGTTTAAACCACATCGCTCTCGGAAGAGTAACATGGCCGCGCCCACAGTAAAAATAAAAAGTTATAATTAGGTAAAAGAGAATCACTAGAAGAGTGCTTTATATCACGATCCACACTGACACTAATAATTCTCTTCTTCATAGGTTTACCCAAAAAATGTCTCAGTATTTTGTTTTTGAACAGCGTATACGCTGTGGCCATTTTCCCATTGTTTTTTTTTTTTTTTTTTTTTTTTGGGGGGGGGGGGGGGTTAAAAATAAATATTCATCGCATTTTTCTCTGTCATTGCGTTGCATCCTGGCGTTATGTTTCTAAATGAGAACCGACCGACAGCCCACGAGATCGACATTTACAAAAGGATCCGTAGACCGATAGCCAACGAAAACCATAAAACAAAGAAATATGCCTACACTAAAAAGGGAAATTTCGGTCTCTTATTGGCCATTCGTCTAGAGAACCTTGACAGAAAAAAACTGTCAGAAGGCCAGGGAGACCTGGTGGGCTGTCGGTCTCTTGGAATTTGGGTCCCTTGAGCTGTAGGCTTTTGGCATCAGCTCCTATATATTCTTGGACCTCATACCATACTCATAATTTCATTCGAATCTAATATTATAAATCAATGTATTATTTAATCATCTGCATGCGCTATCAGAATTCTCCTTCCGCCTTGCTTAAAGCAGATAACCGGAGAAATGTCGCATAAAATAAGAAATAGCACAAATTATACATTTTTGGAAAGCTAATCCCCCAAAGAATAAGATGAAATTAAATTTTATAGATGTAAGCTTGTTCGAAAAGATTACCATGCAGGACTTTTTTTCAAGACCCCTGACAGGGTCTCAGATGAGCCACGAAAGCGAGAATTCTTGCACTAGAAAAATGACGTCATTCTAGGGACAGCCAGCTTACGGTATACGACTTGACTGCACTTTAGCTGTATGAATCGTATATGTGTGTGTGGCTGCACCCAGTGATTGATGGAATGACGGTGTGATTCCAGGTTCTAACATCTCAATCAGGGCAAAAATCAGACATTTTGTCGACAAGATTTTCAAAGATTGGAAGAAATCAGTAGCTTAGGCCTACCTCGAACCATGAACGTTATGTGTGCGCGCTGTATTGACGTGATCGTGAGCTAGCTAGAAGCAAGCAAGACTGTCCCGAGTATTACGTCACATTTCCAAGGTTGAAAAAGGAACTGCTCGCGGGGCGGAAATATGCGAATATTCTGGCACACATTTGAAACAGAATAATATTAATTTATGAAAACCTATGGATTTCGAATGCTGAAGGAATGTTTTAGGGCATCTTCCCCTTTCCATTTATACCAAATTTATTGCATTTTGATTTGTTTGTACATCTCTCTCTCTCTCTCTCTCTCTACTTTTGAAGTGTCAAATACAGCTTGTTCTTGCTAATAGGCAAAATTATACCTCTGATTATAAGAAATAGGGGGCTAATCACATTAGTTTGTACACAGTATATAAACGCTGTTCAAAAGTTTTTTTGAAGCTCAAATAATGGCACTACCAATATTAACCCCCCCCCCCCCCCCGGAGGAATAATAGGAAGAAGGAGAAGGGTCAAGACACTGCTGATGGGCAGCAGCAAAGTTGAAAACCTGACGATTTTTGTGATATGAAATTTATTATTACTGATTCGCACACTTTCGCACGCCCATATGACCTTATTATAACCGTGACAATTATCAGGCCATGATCTTTATAAGCCCCGTACGTTGTAACTCTGGAATATCATGAGTATGGGGAAAACAGGATTTTTAATCACAAACAATCAATCAAAATATAACCTCTATCCTGTAATTCCAACACGTGTTTTAAAATAAAACACACGAAACAGCAATTTCCGATTATAAGCCAAAACTGCACATCGATTTTCCATGATTTAAGCGAGTTATTATCTTCTACGCATGTATATCAAAATCACTGCCTTGCTTTTCTCCTGGCTAATTGGCGGTGACCCGCAAGAGATCAAAGTGGAGAAACATGTACAGAATGCTATTGGGATGGCTTTGACAGAGACGTATGCTTGAATTCATTAACTATAAACGGTGAATGTCCATTTCTACTAGGTCCATGATACAATCAACGAAATCCTGTTATTACGTATCGCAAAGGAGGTCAAGGGCTTTATACTCTTTTATGTTTTATGATTATTATAGGATACCACGTCTTTGTATCCGACTTTGTTACCGATTCTGAGACGGATATCGACCAGCCATCGACCTCTTACAAACGCGACAAGACAGGGGAGGCGCTCCGGGGGTGGGGGGGGGGGGGGCACAGTCCCCCCCACACTTTTTGAAGCACCCAAAAAGTGCCCTTTGTATTTCTGAAAAAATGCCCTTTTCTCTCTGATAAGTGCCTTCTTTACTATTAACAAATGCCCCTTTTCCTTTCTAATAAGTGCCCTTTTGTTCCTTCTGATAAATGTCGATTTTCACATCTGACAATTGCCTCCTTACCTCTAATAAGTGCCCCTTTTCTCTTTCTGATAAATGCAATTTCACTTCGGATAGTGCCTATTTTTATTTCTTATAAGTGTCTCTTTTCAAATTAAGATTGTCCCCCTTTCTCCCTAACATGTGCCCCTTTTCTCCAATGATAAGTGCATTCTTAATTCTGATATAGGTGCCGCATTTCCCTTCTAATAAGTACCTATTTTCTCCTTCTGATCAGTGCCCCTTTTCACATCTGATAATTGGCTCCTCTTTACTTATGATAAGTGCCCTTTCCCTCTTCTCATTAATGCCCCTTTTCATCAATTACAAGTGCCTCTTTCCACCTATGATAAGCTCCCTCTTCTCTTCTGATAAATGCTCCCTTTTAATTATATTTTCCGACTGTTTCTTACAAAAAGAGGCATATCTAGCTTCAAAGAATCGGTGAGGCTTTATGTAGTAAAATGTATACTACAGCTACAATGTAAGGCAGCGAGCTGGAGGCAAGAGGGGCACAATGCCCCTCACTCGAATGTGCCCATAAACTACACCAAGGATAAGGGCTATATTTTCTGAAAATTTTCCCCAAACACGCTCGCTACGCTCGCTTGCTCTTATGGTTTAGTTTAATGAAATCAAGCAGATCGCATAAAGTATGATGATATTGATGTAATCATGTTAATCCTAAAGAAAAACGACAGGGTTAATGTACGAATTGAAAGATCATTAGATATTCCCCCGAAATTAATTTTCTTGTTGTCATTTTCATTACATGGCTAAAAATAATGCACAACCAAAGGATTAGAAAAAAAGTCTGACATTTTTTGCTCGCTCGCTTCGCTCGAAAATTAATGTACTTTGATATTATTCTTAAAATACACTGTATTTATGTCATTAATGTAAATACTTTTTAGTTTGTGTTGTATGTATACATTTTTTATGATATACATGTACTACATATTATCATCAGTAGATTCATTACATTACAGATTGTTCATTTAATAATATTTTAAAGCAAGTATTATAATAACTGATAACTGCCAACAGTAATATATTACTGAACAGTATGTAACACATTATAGGAAATATTCTTTGTAACTGTCTAAATACAAGGGACCAGACTCGACTAGCATTCATGCTATTTTCTGGTTCCTATTATCTTTGCACTCTTGTGTAACGAGATATCACTGTGAACATGTACAATGATGATTATTGCATTGCATTGGGATAATAAATTCATTCATTCATTCATTCAAAATGGTCTCAGTTTTTTTGCTTTATGTTCACCCTTTGTAAGTGCTCTTTTTTCTCTCCAATAGCAGGCCCGTATCCAGAGGGGGGTCGGAGTGGTCGGACGACCCCCCCCCCCCCCCCTTCATGGGCTGAGGTCCACTTTTTCATGACAAACACACACAAACACACACACCTTTGGTCTTTGTTACCAGAATTACCCACACGCTGTCAGCTGTACAGCATCAAAGCTGGTGTAGTGAGTTGCAGTGCCCCCGGACTCCCCCCCCCCCCCCCCCCCCAGCAGGTCCGTATTGATTATGATAAAAAAAGGTCCAATTTTGCCAAAAACGACCCACCCCTTTAGAAACCCTGGCTACGGGCCTGAATAGTGCCCTTTTTTGCTGGTCCCCCCCCCCCCCCCACTTTGAAAGATGCTCCGCCGGCCCTGCGACAAGACAGCAGCATACGACTTTCTTGTTAAGAGTGAGTAGCTTGAAGACAGAAATCTAAACAAGAGTAAAGCAATGCTGACGTTTGAGCAAATTAGAAACACTTACAAAAAATGTTAAAATAATTATGATTTTACTGTGATTTTACTATGGCGCTCATGGAAAGTTCTAGTCAAGCAATACATTGGTATTTTCTTTTTATGGGGATCATACAGATTGTTTTGAGACAGTTACAAAGAAAATATTCTAATTACGAAAATGTGATTGGTACAAAACAATAAGGAAAATCAATCATTTCTAACAGTGAGTAGCAAGCATGGTGTTTCATGAGAACCGAAGCCACATAATATAGGCCAGATAAAATTGTAAGGATCTCATTATTTTAACGGTGTGCGTATTTGTTAAAAGCAAATATCAGTAAGTACCGTATTTTGTTCCAATCAGTACTAATTGTTTTCATTCGTTTCCTTTATTTGCAGTAACAAAAATGGCAACAATGTGGGAGCCGTATATCAGACCCCCTGCTACCAATACATACTGAAGTGTTTCATCATGATGAGAAAAAATGCTTTCCTCTACAGACTCTGGCCATTACAATTATGTTTATGCTAAAGGTGGTACAGTAAAATCATGACTGGCTCTACATTGATCGTCTTGCACCCTCCTCATAAACATACCCCCTCTTACCTCCAAGAAATCTCGCGGATTTAGCTGTAACTTCCATTGATCTGATTCTTTAATTTGTATGCTTCTTTTAAAATCAACTTTATATCATGGTGGTCTTCCCTTTTATGGCGAACGTACACCCTGCGTACAGGTATCGTGCAACTGACGCGCGATATGTCACGGCTCCGCACGGCAGTGTACCGTGTCCAACATGTCTTGCGTGTCTTGCATGCTCCTACGTGCTTAGAAAAAAAACGTTCTGACCCGTGCGTGCGACGGACACGCAGAGAGATGCACGGCCAGTTGTGACCAACGCTTTACATGGACAATAAATCCCCAGCAACCCACCCCCCCCCCCCCCCCTCCCCCTCACCCAAATAGTTTTCTTTGATTTCTGTCTTTCTTGCTCTTGTCCGGGAATGATTTGAATACATTTGAATCGAGATTGCAAATGAATGAAATGATTATGTTAGAATGCTATTATTATTAGAGAGAGAAAGAATCAGACAGAAGACTGAAGAACAGATAGACGAAGAAGACGATCATGATGATCATGAAGGGGAAGGTAGAGATGGTCACCTTTTTTCCAAACTGGGAAAGAGTGGGAATGCCTTAAAGTGATAAAGGAGGCTCTAACATAAACATTTCTATATTGGTTTATCTTTTTTATACGGCATGTATTCACTGTAATACACCTTACAACAAAACAAGAGAATTGACTCCGAAATCATCCTAGAAAAGGATTGCATTTATTAGCGTGCATAATGTACGTGCATAACGTTCTTTAAAAAAAACCCACTGGAAACCACAGAAAAGGGGATTCTAGCCTTATATGACCGACATCAGTGGCGGATCGGGGGGGGGGGGGGGGGGGAGGATTTATGGCCCGTCCCCCCCCCCTCTTTTAGAACGGAAAACCATTTTTTTTTTGCTTGTCAGAGAATTATGGAGGGAAACTGGACCCCATAACCGCCCCCCTCCCCTACTGAGCGAATTTTGGAGGTCTGGCGATTTTTTTTTGTCACCACATGTTTTGTTTACATTTTCCAAAATTTGACAAACCTGCATTTGTGTGCCCCCCCCCCCCCCATTATACAAAATCCTGGATCCGCCCCTGACCAACAGTATCACTTTTCATTTTCTGAATACATTGAATAAGAATTTAAACAACACCCCTATGTCATCACCCACAAAAGAAAGTTCAAATCGAGGAGTAGGCTCAGAAGATGAAAGATGGTAAATGAAAAACAAATCAACACAAGGTAGACATATGCGAACAGAATAACAAGAAATTAATATCTTAGTATACATTGAATACATGAAATGAGCTAATCATAAACTGTTATCAAATCGATTAACTTTATACATTTACTTCCCTATTCCGCGTTTTCCAAACTTCTTTATTATTTTTACTATAAAACGTCTATACTCTACAATCATGACAATGTCTGCGTACAAAATAGATATTATAGTTAACAATTATATATAATTATAAATCCTGAAAAAATAAATGGTATGACAGACAATTGAATGTTCATAGATTATTTTCGAGTTCGAGTCCCGCCGCGGCACTGTCCTTTGGCAAGACATATCTACATTTTCCACTCTCCACCCAGGTGTAGTAAATGGGTATACCTGGTAGGAATTTATTCTTTGAATGCTTTCAGCGCCTCGTAGGGCAGCTGGGCTAAAGCCAGGGTAATAATACTACTTCGGCGCTTAGAAACATTGTATTAAGCACAATATAAATGTTATGTATTATTATTATTAGTATTATTATTATTATTATTATCATTATTTCAACAGCAATAAACTTGTCATGCTTGTCAGCTATGTCAAGGAGGCGAGTTGGCTCAATCGGTAAAGCGTCTGCCTGTGGAACTAAAGAACGTGGATTCGAATCCACCCGGGCGGATGACTGAACCCTGCGTTGTGTGTTAACGTGCCCCTCCCCTGTTTCACAGAAGCAGGCTTCCCTCGGATAGGACGTTAACTGGAGGCCCTGTGCAGAGGACAGTCACCACATTTGCAAGTTAAGAACCCAATGCACTATTCGAAGAAAAGTAGAGGGAAACCCCGGTGTAGTGGTAAACATGCATGCACATCCCAATCAGTTATATTGAGATGAGAGACCAGGGCCCTGTTGCATAAAACTTACCATTAATAGTAACTCTGCTATCAATGGTAACTACCATGGTAACATCACTCAACAGCCAATCAAAATCAAGGATTCCATGTGAGTTACCACCGATGGCAAAGTTACCGTTAATGGTAAGTTTTATGCAAAAGGGGCCCTGGTGAGGGAGTTACAGTAATTCAGTTCGATTTTCGCCTCCCAGGCACAGCTGACGCCAAATACATGATAATAATAAAATATTTTCGATGAGCAGGATGGGAGTTACTTAAAATCTGAACGAATTATTATCTCTATTTAAAATTTCGTCAAAAAGTTACGTATGTATTTCTCCCCGAGACATACCGTATTTTAGGTTAAAGGGAGTGGCAAGTCGTAATCCATGGGCCTGACCAGTTGGCCTGACTCGGGGAAATTCGGATACAATCAGGTCCAATCATGCGCTACCGAAGGAATGTTATTGCCGGATTCCTCGCGCGATCGTTAACTCGAATCCCTCCATACGCAACCGACCAATGAGATTCAAATACTGGAATAAAGAACGCGCGATCTTGTTTACTCAAATTTGGGTCAATGTGCGAACTTTTATTAGCCAGTTAGCTGCGCACGATAAATTGCAGTCGCTTTGAACTTTGATCCAGAGAAAGGATCAGCCAACTGTAAAAGCGCCCATAGATTGCGACTTGTCGCTCCCTTTAAGTAGTAAAAAGGGGAATATGATTACTGCTTTTACAGTCAACAAGTTGTCTCAAGATATTTCATGTCACGCAAAACTTGATGAGGACGTTATTGTTACATTCTTTCAATTTGTTCGCTCACTGAGTTTGTGGAAGTCATGAATACGGAAACCATATTGTAGCGAATTAAAATACAAGTATGTTTATTTTCAAATCAGTCCCTATCACCGCATTGCATCATTTTACAGGTCAAGTAGTCATCTCATTTCTTCTCATCTAAACCACTGTAATGAAATTCTGAATAAACATCACGTATTTCCATTTGAGGCGGCCAAACTGACCTTTACTACCCCTATATTCCCTTTATCTTTATGCATTATACAGCAGTTACATTTAAAGTGCATCACCAAGCCCACGCATATTTATAACTTTTCTATACGCCACCATTATCCTTCATGATTGCCCCACACATAGTCACTAACTCACATACACCAATAATCCCTC
This sequence comes from Heliocidaris erythrogramma, assembly GCA_025617745.1. Classification (NCBI taxonomy): domain Eukaryota; kingdom Metazoa; phylum Echinodermata; class Echinoidea; order Camarodonta; family Echinometridae; genus Heliocidaris; species Heliocidaris erythrogramma. Next base: position 26,254,038 of record CM046857.1, on the reverse strand, counting down.
CAACCTAAAGAAAATAAAGATTAGAACGGGAGCATTTGCAGTATCTACCCGCAGCCCGGAGGTTGCTGCTCTATATTCGAGGGTTCTATCTAATAGTAGCTGTGAGCTGGATTGGTATGGGGCATTGCAGACTCAGACTCAGACATCGGCTGAGAACCTCCAGTCCCACTTGTAGGTCTAGATCCTGGTGTTTGTCCTGAACTTCTTTGGGACTCTGAACTTCCATCTTCCCGAAATAGTGCACAGCAAATGCAACGGCGCCACTGCTTTCGGATGGTAGCCTTACGAAGACAATACAGGACGAAGATGAAGAAACCTTGCAAAGAGTTGGAGATGATAAAGAGTACATCAGCAATGTCCACATTGATCAGGGTCAGGTAGCCAGTAGTCCAGGTGAATCCGAGAAGGAGCAGCATGGCGATGCCATTCTGGATTCGTTCTAGTGTCTCCTTGCGTTCGGTTTTTCGGTCCTTCTTTACACGTCCCGCCATTCGCGCAGAATTTTCCAGGCGACACATTGCCAGGATGAAGACAGTGATGTTAATGATGAGGATGATGCCCATTGGAATCAAAAGACCACCAATCAGGGGCCATTTCCGGATGTAGCAACTATGGTTGAAGATATAGGGAGAAGCATAGTGCTATGAGAAGACTTTTAAAGGGGGAAAAAAAGGTCGAACAAATCAATAGACACACTTGTACCTCTAATCAATAGCCTTTTCGAGTGCATCCGTTAATTTATATACACTTTTCTATTATAGCTATGCCGATGATATCCTAAGAGACTGAAATAATGCCACACAGTCCATTCGAGCCATTATCAGTGATAAATATAACCGTATTCAAATAAAGTATGGCTTTATTATCGATCGAAAAATCGAGTTTTTGTCGGCAGATTCCTCACGTACAAAATTTGCATAAACTTACTAATCTTCGACAGCATACGTGTTCCTAGTGATTCCTCCTGTTGCCCCAACAATCACAGCAGGAATCCCTAACAAAGGAGTTAAATGAATAGGTTAAAGCAAAGGAAATAATCTTAATAATATAATACCCATACTTTCTTTTGCTTTTAAGACTATAAGAAAATAACGACGCAAGTTTACACCAGGAATTCCCCTCATCACATAAGATTGGTTCTGTTTGAGAGGAAACTTCTTCAACAGGGCAGGCGAATATTATTTTAATAGGGACACTAGAACACATAAAGGACATTCGTCTAGTAGACAGTATGATCAGACCATCGAGAGAGCGGAGTGTAGGTCTACAGACCAAATGTGCTCAAACCCCCAAACAGCATTAGTAGACGCGACGAAAATATACCCTTGTCATGCTTGTGCAAGGTTTATAAAACTCTGTTTGCCGCAGTTGTGATTTTATATATCGGATTTTTTTTTTCATAGTATGTGTTCTGATGGCAGTTATTCATTAGTTATTCATTATTTAGATCTCTAAAACATGAGATCCATGTAATTTTGTATTGCACTTTTACCTCTGCTACCAGTCCGCTGACGAAACGGATCCATGTACTTCATACGACCCAGGAATATATATATTGGGGATGATTAAAATGACGATTATTCTCTGTTCTTTCGGTAACTGGGCAAAGTCTATATAGCCGGGGTTATATAGTTATCTGGAATTGATCTCAACTTAACACCGTTTCCAAAATATTTTCGATGTAAAGTTTTTATGTCGTATCTTTCACTCTAGAAATAAATGACTGTGATCCTTACCCCATCCTACAATTGCAGCTTTGATCATAAACCTCGGTATGTAAGTATCAAACACTCGGATGATGATCAGGTACGTGTTAAACCCTTCGATACCCATCCAAGTGAGCGAAGAGAGCACGAAGAAGTGAACGAGTGCCGCCAGGACGGTGCACGGTATCCACTCGAGCTCGGCGTACTGGTACTCCGTGTCGAGAGCGATGATGGCCAGGGAAGCGATGTATAGGCAAAGAAGCGTGGCGCAAAGACAGATGAAAATCTTGTGAGTCTGGGATTTACGCACCTTCCTGTTAATTAAAGGCATTTTTGTGTTAAGTAATTTTCCAATGTCATAAGAGCTGCGATCCGTCTCATGCTCCAGGTTTTGGTATGCGTTTAGGGTTATGGTCAGGTAGAGTGGGTCCATGAATGAAGTCAGGAATTCGGTTAGTGTAGGAAATAAATCGCGAAACAAATCGCCTGAACAAGTGCCGTAGAATTGTAACATGGACAAAATAGGGACATCCCAGTCGATCGACAGCCCACGAGACCGACAAAGTTTGTCTCGTGAACATTCAGAAAAGTTTACATCCAACATGTCGGTGTCTTGGGTCTCGTGAACTCTTCTGATAACTTCTCAGAAGGCCCGCGAGGCCGGCATGGTTGATCTCGTTGTCTTTCCCGTGGGCTGTAGCCGAGAAAATGTTCATCGGTTCAAGTGGACACGTAAAAGAGCCATCGATTTCACCGACAAATAAATAAAACGCTACAAGGAGTACAAGCTATGTTCTAATTTGTCAGAAACCGTCATTAGGTAATACGTGTATAGTTATCATTTATTTCACTTATTCATTGCGTGCATTGATTTAATCATAATTTGAGGGTTTACCCCAAAAAATATTTTTAGTACTTACTTCACGCTGAGATAGGACATGATGGCGATGACCAAACAGACGCATGATATGGCACAACCAATGATACTCAATAAACGAAGCACGGGTTTAGGAGGTTCGTCAACGGCATATATGTCCTAAAGGAAAGATAGCCAGTGAAAAACGTTTTTGTCAGCAATGGATACATTACAGCACATTAACTTTTTAAAAACTTTCCAACTTTAAGCTAGAAAATAATAAGAGAGACGCTGTATAAATGCCATAGGCCTACCAAGTTGACCCCAAGTGACCTAATCACAATCATTTAACAAAATTTTGTGAACATGTTGACTTTAGACTTTAGATGATGAGGTTTAGTTCAGATTTATTGGTGCTATGCCTACCGTCCCAAATTGAAAAATCTCAAATATCCCTTTATCCAGTTGACCTCTAATTACACTCCATTAAAGTAAGCTAACCGTCAACGGTCAACGTATGTTCTTTTAATTTATTTTGTATGCGAATTTTAAAGACAAAATTGTAGAACAAAACCAAAACTATGCACCGCTTCCTGGTTAACCGTTTTACTTCTTCTCCTTAATCAACATCAAGTTTTTCAGATAATGTGGCTATACGTCCTCACTCAGTTCGAAAAACTGCAATATTTTGAAAGAAATCCCGTACCACTAAAACGGCGAAGTTGGTGAGGTGGTCGCAGGCGCATATGTAGTATTCATCCTCTGAACTGTTGACTACCGTAGCGTTGTCAGGTAATAGCTGACATCCCGTCATGGACCACTTGCCAAGACTAAACTCCCAGAAGTTGCAAGTTGGATCACGCGAGTCAGGCTGTTTAAAATAATTGAGTGAAAGAAAGATGTAGTAACATGTAAGAGAAAGATTGTTTGCCCGGTATGTTTGTACCATCTACAACATAATTCAGCACATACATGTTGAAGTAATATTCAACTTCTAATTGACTAGTGTAACAGATCTGATGAAATTAAAATTAACCGTCCAACAGAATAGGTTACCTCGGTCATTTAGATGAGTGTACTGTAGGCTACTGCACATTTTTATGTTATACAGATTTCTTTTCTTTTCAAAGTAATGAAACTCTCATCCGCGAAAAATTATTAAACGGAAGCTTTAGTGAATATAATAATGAACATAGAAATATCCGCCACTGTCGTCTATATATTATTATCATTATTATTGACATTTTCCGCTATAATATAACACTTCTTACCTCGAATCGAGAGAAAGTGATATTGACAGGCTCCATCAGATTCTCTATCTTCTGTCCACCAACTGTTAATGACACCACTGGTGTATTGACCTGGCGGTTGACATTTTGTGTCTCTTGGTTGAGTTGAGCAAGACGTTGTGAAGGAAACATGGCATCATTGACATACACCACGAAAGCAATCCTCAGAGAATCGAGGGTGCTTTCACCCACTGTTTCCCCGGGACTACTGGACACTGCTGGAGTGGTGGTTGTAATGGGGTTATTAGAACCCGATGGGCCTTCCGTTGCATCTTGGGTATTAAAGACTTGGGAAACCTCTATGGGTACAACGACCCTGGCAAAGGTGTCTGTTTGGACGGTGTCCATAGGTGTGTCTTGGTGCGTCCCTACCATAATGTCGCTGTTGCTCAAGTCCCCGGTGTTCATGCTAAACATGGTGACAACTATGCCGTCCCCCGCAGTGTCCGAAGGTAAGTCAAGTACCTGCAAACACGTACAATAATTAACATGCATTAACGAGCGACCATAAACAGTATAGGACAACTCCCTGGTCAACCGCCTTTTGCAAATACCCCTTTATGACTATTGCCCAGTGGCGTAGCTAGGATTTTTTACAAGAGGGGCAAATTTTGTCAATTGTCAAATTCTGCTTGGAGGGAGACCCGTTTTTTTTTCCTTCTCACCAGCCCTCGAAAACTCGCTCAGGGATAGCGACAATTTTTTTTTCTCCTGCGCTCAAAAGGTCACTCAGTGGGGGGGGGGGGGGGGGGGGGGGTCCTCAAATTTTAAAGTGTTCAGTTTTCCTCTATAATTCTTTAAAAAAAACCTTCAAAAAAACTTTCCAGCTCTAAAAGGGAGATCCGTATTTTTTTTTCTCGCCAGCCCTCCAAAATTCGCTCAATGGGAGGGGTGGACAAAAAATTGTCAGGGGTGGGAATCTGCCCCCCTTAGCTACGCTAGTGCTATTGCCCAAAATATCACCAAAAACACATACGTACCCAAAGACCACACTCCTGTACGTAACTATTTTCCAGACAATGAGGTAACGGGGTCATAAATCCTACACACTGAATTTCAGTTGTAGGGGGATCATAATTCCGAAAATGAAATAGGGTTCTTTCCGAACATTTGTTGCATTACTCCGGAAGTTCAAAATTCCGAAGATTCGATATTCGGAAAGTTCGTTTATCCGAAGGTTCACAATTCTGATAGTTAAAATAGGGTTCGTATTTCCGAAGATGAAAAAAGGATAATTATTCCACAGCTTTGTAATTCCGAAAAGTGATGTAGGCTCTATTACATTTTCGGAATTGTGAACCTTCAGAGCAATGCTAAAAATGTTCGGAATGAACCCTATTTCAGACACTAAAGACAATCTATATAATTGTGCCTGTGATCAAACCCAGGCCCGTCGGAGCCGCTACGGTAGGTTAGTAGCACTTTTCAGCCTAAAATAAAAAAAGGAAAAAAAGAGCGATGGAGAGAAAAAATAAAAAGAGAAGAAAAGAAGAGAGAGAGAGAGAGAAAAGAGAAAAGGAGAGAAAAGGTGGGAGGGTGATAAATGTATAGGCTGATCGTAGGCTTATCACCAGCTTAATGGAAGAACACGAACATCGAAGATCGCATGACTTTGCCTTTTTTTTACATTATTATGAAAGGCATTATCACACAAACCGAAGAACAACATACATGGTATATGCCATAAAACTTTTCATTTAATCGCAAATCGTAAATATCCATGTAATATCCTCAAGAAAATGATAAATTAAATTCGCCACCGACCGTGAAACCTCCTATTAAAAGGTTAAGCCTATATAGATTTTGCAGCCCATTTTCGGCACCTCTTCATTCGATTTGTAAAAATTTGCTTTCATTTCCAACAATAGACCTATAGGACACAATCATTTGGACGCCATTCTTCCCGCCCTTCTCTGGTAAATTCATGGGACAACCAGAGCCTGCGGAATTTTTGCAGGCCTTTTTGACCCATCTATTTATTAGATGGTGTCAGGGCGGATCCAGGGGGTGGGCTGGCAGGGATTTTTTTTCCAGAAAATTTTGAAGTAAAAAGGCACCCCAAAAATTCTGGTGACCTTTTTTCTTCTTCTTTTTTTTTCTATTTTGCTGTCGGCAAATGCGCCACCGCTGTCGGCAAAAGAAGAAAAGAAGGGAAAACGGGAGAGCGAAGAGGAAAGGGAAAAGGAGAAAAGAGAAAGGAGAATAAAAAAGAAAGAAAAAAGAAAGGGAAAGGAAAGGAAAACAAAAACAGAAAGAAAACAAAGGGAAAGGGAAGGATAGAAAAAGGAAAAACTCACTTGAAAGTTAATATTCGGGCAAAAGGCGTCCCCCTTCGACAGTAGGCTGCAGCCTCCCCCCCCCCCCCCCCCAGGACTTTTAAAGTTCCGATATTCGGGCAACAACCACTTCATATTTGGGCAACGAGGAGAAAGAATATTCAAATATTTGGGCAGGGAGGTTCGAGATCATTATGTGACTTCTGTGTGTAACTTCTGTACATTTGCTCTACGAAAAGTTAAAAGAAAAGATTTGCTCGCTCGCTTCGAAATTGAAAAGTCGATATTCGGGCAAAAGCCATCATTGCTGTATATTCTCTCTACAAAAAGCTCCCCCCCCCAAAAAAAAAAAAATAAATAAATAAATAAAAATAAATAAATAAATAAAAATTGAAAAGTTGATATTCGGGCAAAAGACGTCACTTCTGTACATTTTCTCTACGAAAATTTAAAAAAACATTTTGCTCCCTCGCTTCGCACGCTCGCAAAAATATAGAAATTGAAAAGTTGATATTCAGGCATAAGGCGTCCCCCTCCGGCAAAGTTCCGATATTCGGGGAACCACCACAGTATTCGGGCAGCAAAATGAGGTGCCAGAATATCCACATAGTACATAGTACTTCTGTACATTTTCTCTACAAAAAGCTCAAAAAATTGCTTTCTCGCTTCGCTCACTCGCAAAAAATAAGAAAATTAAAAAGTTGATATTCGGGCAAAAGGCGAAATTGGGCCCGTATGACCAAAATCTCTAAATCTGTGATTTTCTATTTTGTGAGGGCACCCCCAAGAGGGGCTCTGCCCCTTCGTACCCCGCTAGGGGTTTCACCCCAAGACCCCCAGACCCCCACTGAAACAGTACCACTTTAAAATTCCTTCCGACGGGCCTGATCAAACCAATGCAAATCTTTTGCATCAATCCCTACTCAAGCGCATAAACCACTCGACCACAACACCTCAGATGGACCAAAGAAGACGATTGCAAACGCATGTATTGGATACACTTATAAACTACAGTCATTGTCATGATTGTAGGCAGAAAGAATAAACAAAATGTGGGAAATTCAGCTGTAATTCACCCGAACGGCTATATTTGGGTAAGCTGTTTCGAGTGTGCTGTTTCCAACGTTGACAGTGTTCAACTGAGATTCTAATATCTTGGACGATTAGGGTAGTGGAGTTTCCATTCTCTTGTGCAGATGCTAGCACGTCTTCCTCGACATATATCACATTGTTTACTATTTCCACTATAAGATCTGTTACCTGTAAAAAGAAAAATTAAACAAAAGGAACAAGAAGAAGAAGAAGGGGACAAGAAAAGGAAAAGAAAAGAAAAACGTGAACAGATACACCGAAACTGAACTGAAATTAGTTGATTGATATACGATGACACAACAGTGTAATATTGAGACTGAGAAACACAATAGGATGGGGTTGATAGAACGGGGGTACTCGTAATTCCAAAACATGAATTTTCCATAAAAGGGGGTTCGTAATTCCAAAAATGAAAATACGTTTATAATTCCGAAGGTTCGTAATTCCCAAAAATGAAATACGGTTCGTTATTCCGAAAATGAAATAGGGTTCATAATTCCGAAAATGAAAAAGGGTTCATAATTCCAAAGGTTCCCAATTCCGAAAATGTAATAGAGTCCTACATAACTTTTCGGCATTACAAACCTTCGGAATTATGAACCTTCGGAAAAAAGACATGTAACCGATACAACGTCAAGCTTAGAAATATGCTTCAGACCTCTTTGATACAAAGCATTCAGTTATGTTTGTTTATCATAATACCTTGCACGATGTTTTCTTTTCCTTCCCACTTCAATCACGATGTTTACTTTATGAAATTGATCATGTTCATTTCATTTTTTTTTTTTGCTAAACGTGAAATGATTTGGTTCCATAATGGAGGCGGAGGATTGGAAAATTACTTACGTTTGCATTAGTGGAATTCAGATCATCTATACCCTGCAGGATCTCATACAGTAAGCCAATGTCGATGGCGGTGATGTCACCATAGTTTTGGGTAATCAAAGAAACGTTTAGAGCAACTTCATTCACGTTGGCATCAGTTATCCCGTTCTTTAAATTATAAAGAGAAACACAAACAGATGCAATCCTTATACTTCAATTCTTTAATATCATAAAAATGATTGGATTGACTTAAGATGGGCGAGTGTGAAATTCTACATGTACAGGCATTTAATACCGCTAGCTTTCACAGACGTCGCAATAACTGTTTGAAGGGGGAGGGGCCCGGACTGAATTTGTATACGGGCCATTCTATGCCGACGGGGCTGGGGGGGAGGGGGGGGGGGGGGGGGGGGGGAAGGGGGCCTATAAAAGTGCATTTCCTTGGGAGATCAAACTCCAAGGCTTCTTAAAATCTTATCTTATACGTACAGATGTTCTCATATTGAAGTGAAATTTGAGGATAAGACTGAATATAATCCACGGGGTGGGTGCAGGGTTGTGTTTCGCTCCCCTTCACACCTAAGTGAGAAAGAAGGTTGCCACATCTAGCATAATTTGGACCCTCTTGGAATCTAGCATTATTCCTGGCATAATTTGGCCAAATCTAGCACATTTTCACTAGGATCTAGCATAATTGTGAATTTCGCGAATAGAGAATTTGCTTTTTTAGAATGAAGAACTTTTTTTTTTGGTGCTTGTCAGGGAATTATTGAGGGAAACTGGACCCCCATAACCCGCCCCCCCCCCCCCCCCCCCCCACCCCCCCACTGAGCGAATTTTGAAGGTCTGGGGAAATTTTTTTTTGTCCCCCCCCCCCCCCCCCCCCCCCCCCCCCCCGAGACTTGGCATAATTCCGATTTTTAGCTGTGCCAACACTGGTGAGAAAGTTGTTATAATCGAAGACATGTTACGATGACTAATATGGTTCGCTTCTAAAGTCCGTCCTTGTTTACACCATTTTCGTACGAAATCCACTTTGTTTTGTACAAAATGCAATTCCGTTCACGAAATTTGTTTCGACCTAAACGAAATGGATTTCGTAGTGACGAAATACACTTTCTGTGGTACGAAATCAATTCCGTACACGAAATGGATTCCGTTGCGACGAAATGGCTTTCGTTGAACGAAATCCATTTTGTGTGGTACCTAACGCAATTCCGACCATACGAAATGGATTTCGTTCATGCACTAACGAAATCCATTTTGTGTGGTACCTAACGCAATTCCGTACACGAAATACATTTCGTACCATACGAAATGGCTTTCTTTGAACGAAATCCATTTTCTGTGGTACCTAACGCAATTCCGTACACGAAATACATTTCGTTGCAACGAAATTTATTTCGTGCGCTACTTAGCGCAATTCTGTACACGAAATGTATTTCGTGGTACACCCAAATCCATTTTGTCTGTGTCTGTCAAGTAAGGGATATAAGAAGGTCGCTGACTGGCTGCCGTGTTGATCGTGCTTTGCTATGACCACGTGCCACTGATCTGTACGGAAAGATTTCTCTCCGTATATCGTGCCACGTGTATCTTGGACTGGGATGCTACATCAAACTCGGATGCAAGTCGACTTGCCACCGAGTTGTCTCCGCATCCCTTAACTTTAACCATGAGGAGAGAGCTACAAGAATTTCTTTGTGGCACTATTTGCTTCATAAAGGGGTACTCCTGAAAATTATGTCATTCGAATGAATTGCGCAAAGTAGCGCACGAAATAAATTTCGTTGTGCACAACGAAATGTATTTCGTGTACGGAATTGCGTTATGTACCACACAAAATGGATTTCGTTCAACCAAAGCCATTTCGTAGGGTACGAAATGTATTTCGTGCACGGAATTGCGTTAGGTACCACACAAAATGGATTTCGTTCAACCAAAGCCATTTCTTATGGTACGAAATGTATTTCGTGTACGGAATTGCGTTAGGTACCACACAAAATGGATTTCGTTCAACGAAAGCCATTTCGTATGGTACGAAATGGATTTCGTCGCAACGGAATCCATTTCGTACCACAGAAAGTGTATTTCGTCACTACGAAATCCATTTCGTTTAGGTCGAAACAAATTTCGGGAATTGGAATTGCATTTTGTAAAAAACAAAGTGGATTTCGTACGAAAATGGCGTAAACATGGACGGACTTTACAAGCGAACACTCAGCGCCCCATAGACTACAGTCCACTAGACCGATAGTTCGAGAAACCTAAGTGGTCGGTCTTGTATGGCTTCTGACAACTTTTCTATAATGGGTTCATCAGACAGATATTGTTAGTTTCGTCATGTTCGTGGCTGTCGGTCTACTGGGATGTGCCGCTGTTGGGATGAATAGATGTTCTTACTTGTCAAAGAAAATTGTATTCGCATGTATTCACATACATTTTCTTCAAAAACGTTCTTAATTTTGTGGAATAGGTCACTATTATATAGACTAGGGATAAATTAGAAAGCCTTGATAGGATATTGAGATTGAGATGTCGTGTTTTATGATAAATATAGGTCCTATACTTTTCTAACAAGTAAACAGAATCGGAGTAAAAATCCCACGATTATGTAATTTTTCCAAATTATCAAGGGTTAAAAAGGGTTCGAATATAGAGGTTCAGTTCAATTTTGTTCAGTACTGTTCAGCTCTGTTCTGTTCACTTCTAATAAAAATAATAATAATACTTAATGTAACTTATATAGTGCCAAATCCACTCTGTGGAGTGCTCAAGGCGCATGTAGAAATTAATTAATAATTAAACAGAAATGTTTTTACCTGATTTTTAAAGGGTCACTAAAATAAAAAAATAATTGCCCATTTTTCGTAGGAAGGTGTCATCAGGAGCCAAAGAATATCCATCACACAATTTTTTATCCATTCAGTCATATTTTATAATCATTTGAAAAGTACATTTTTGCTGATTTACACAGTCATAAGCCCCGCCCCTAAAAAAACTCATCGAAGCAACATCGTGATCACGTGATCTGTGACGCATGAAAAGTAATGGAAAATATTCCACTAACTTATACCGTGCGCGCCCGGAGGCCCCCGGCAGGCCCAGCCCGGTGCCGAGCATGATATTCACCGCATCGACCATTTGCATTGCGTATTTTCGTGTGTTTAATTAAGTTTGATTTTGGGACACAATTTCATCAGTAATGCCTAAACGGTGTATAGTTGCGGGCTGTAGCAAGACCCCTAAAGATGGTGTAAGCCTATATCATTTTCCTAAAGATGAAAATCTACGGAAATTGTGGGTCGCAAAGGTAAAGCTCACGCGGGCAGAGTGGCAAGGGCCGGCCAAGTGAGTGGAGTACAATCTGCAGCGATCACTTTGCTGAAGATGATTTGAGGATCCTGGCCTGTAGGCCTATTCAGAATTTGACATGAAGAGAAGGATAAGCTAGCTAAAAGATTCAGCTATTCCAACGATCAGACTTGGAGTCAAGTCTTCCAATCTGTTTTTTCAACGACAGCAGCTGCAGCAGCTTCACCCGTAGACCGAAAATTCTGTCTCTCGTTCATTAGCTAAGACGACCTAACGAACGAGAGACAGAATTTTCGGTCTACTTCACCCGTAACTCCAGGGAGCTCCAACGCGTTGGAGCTCCCTGGAGTTACTTCACCCACGGCCCTTCACTGTATTCTGCGAGGGGTTCAAACATAATATGGTCGAATTTCCCTTTGCCACTCGAGCTCCTTTGCCTTCGGTGTCTGATAAAGCATTTGATAAATCAGACTTCGTATCTGCATGGCTCAGAAAAGTCCTCCAACTCGGAATCGCGGGTACTTTTCCTCTCTCTATATATAAGTTACTCGAATTCAGCCAAAATCTAAGTCAGTACTAACGTACTATGTAAAGCGAAGTAAATATGTTATCATTGCAAAAAAAAAAAGCCGTGAGAAATAAACAAAACAAAAGCGTTCACCAGTCGCTATGTACGAGGGGAACATAGTCACTGCCGTACTAAAGATGTGTAGGACATTGTACATAATGTATACAGACGTCTATGATACAGACGCATAAAACGGCTGTGCACGCGTTTATGACCAATGCAAAACTTTCGTTCGGCAAGCTCAGATGGATGAGAACATTGTTCAAAACAAAAGCTAAAAACAAAACAAGAGCTGTATATTTGGGCAAAAGCGTATTCTGATCTTGTGGAAAATATATTGCTAATGATTATTCACTCCTAAGATTATATTGATTAATTTCCTTTTTTCATAAATTGTCCATTGAACAGAGTGGTCAAATACCGCATTCTGTGTACAGTATTATATGCTGCAGCCTGCAGATCTTGTGCCTCTTACTTTTCATACGTCACTTGGGGGTTAGCCAATCAGCTCACGAGTTTTAAGGAACGGTCCCAAAACCTCTACTTTTCCCCCTTTTTCCCCAAAACGAGACATAATTTGGACAATCGATTGGCAGATTCGTGATTAGAAGGCAAAACTACATGGAAAGAGCACTCATTTTCTCTCTAATTTAGTCAAACTTTAAAAGAATCAGATGTTATACACTTTCTGATGTCTTCAGGAAGGCTATTCCATAATTTAGGGCACTCGTGGGCAAAAAATGCGATGTTTGACAGGGAGCCAGTGCAGCGAATGCAAAACAGGGGAGATACGGGTACGCTTGGTGGACAGAGTAATGCAAGCCGCAGCATTTTGAAGCTTCTGGAGCTTGGACAACATATTTTGGGGTAAATGGAACAGATCTATTCAGTTCTATTCCAATTCAAGCAAACATACGAAGACATGAAACATAAAAGTTCGATACATACATATTGACCAGACTATATGGGCAATTCCACAATTAGTGAGACATGACCAAAAAAAAAAAATCAGTATTTCTTACATGTTTATGCCCAAGATGGTTGAAATTCGAATTATATGTCTATAAACTGAACTAGGGGTTTCAAATTCTACAATTAATTTGTTCCTTGCCTGCCTCCCTCGTGGAGAATGTGAAACTATACATGCATTGACATATGTGGGACTACACAAAGAAATTAATCTATAAATTGTTTGAGCATACTTCGCAATTTTTTTTCATGGGTATGCTCTAAATCAATTCATTACATTCTAAACTATTTTTCCAGATGTTTAAAGGACAGAAAATATCAGCGAAAAGGTGTTAAAACCCCATTATTTTATCATTTCCAAGGTGTAACTTTCCTAACCTGTAACGTTACTAACCGTCGTTTTTTAATTTCACTAAAAATAAAAGGGTGAAACGTAAAATCTTGTACCAAACAAGGACTTAAACCTGGAAAATAGCTTTTAAAATATCATTGCATTTAACTTTGCTCATTAGGTGTGTAATGTCCGACGAAAATGACCCCTAATTTTTAATGTCAATTTTTTTTTTAACATTACTAACCGAAAGTGAGTCGCCGCTGTTGCTCCAAGCAAAGCCTAAATTATTATATTTCACATAAGTTAGAGGTCTATACAAGGACTACCCTTGGTGTAATTAACAGAGATTAAAAATGCATAACTTTCTTTTTATGAGGCCCAAGAGGCAAAATTTCCCTTAAATATGTAAATGTCACTATTCGTGGAATTGCCTTAAAATAAAATGTACAAGTCTATATACAATGTAATATGCAACGAAAGAACATTTTTTTGCAAGTGGAAGGACCTAACAAAAGCAACGATTGTAAACACAGGCCCTGCTGGTACAAACAAAATTAAATATCCACCTTTAGTTAAAGGTCCTCAGAAATCCAAATGCAAGTTAATTTCTGTTGACGTGCGGGCATGCATACAACTCATATTTTGTTATTAAAACATCTAAAGATGTTTCATAGATTTTTAAATATTTTTTGAAATATTTTTTTCCCAACCTCTTAAGCTCCACCCTAAAAAAAAGCTCCAGATCTTATTCCTGAGATGACATCATCTGTCAATCATTAGTCAGCCATACTAACATTCTACAATACAGAGTGGAATGTAACTTCCCCCAGCTCAGCACATGCTCACAATGGAATTGCATGCTTTCAAACAATGCCTCCTCATTACCCTTCTTTTCGTGGTGATGCTACTGCATGTCTGGCATTGCAACTCCTATGTAGGCATTGTATTGTCTATTGGAACAGATGGTTATCTCTGGCAAAGCTACATACCACTTTCTCTCCTTAGCTCACTAATGATTGACAGATGATGTCATCTCAGGAATAAGATCTGGAGCTATTTTTTGGGGTGGAGCTTAAGAGGTTGGAAAAAAATATTTCAAAAAATATTCAAAAATCTACGAAACATATTTAGATGTTTTAATAACAAAATATGAGTTGTATGCATCCCCGCACACCAAGAGAAATCAACTTGCATTTGGATTTCTGGGGACCTTTAAGAGGAAAAAAATGAGAAAGAGAAATTGATCGAGGAAAACCGACAGCAATCAATGAGAGAGAGAGAGAGACATAGAGGCAGAGGATCGGTGTGACAAAAAAAAGGTGAGAGTGGAGGAAGAGAAACAATGTGAGGTATGGAATAAAAACAGTTATGCAATTACAAAAACTAGTACACACTTTTACAAAGAAATTTGTTTCCCCTATCCTTACATGCCTTCTAAGACAATTCGTTGTTAATGGCATACGTAAATTGCGTGTTTTAAACATTTAAACCTTCAAACTTTTCGTGGTCATGGTGGTAATAAATGAAATTGATTTTCATATACTACCTTGTGAAGCCGACTAGCTTTCATCAATAAATACGGAATTCATTCACCCAAAAGAGGCCTAACTGCAGTATAAAGTGGCTTCGAAATATAGCTTTTAATTTATTTTTGTCATTAAAATTTCATAAATGTTCACTTCGCTTTCGTCCTGAATATGCAAATGTCAAAGTCAATTTAGTAATTTGTCATTCCAAGTAGGCCAACTGGCAATCAATATCAACACTTGTCCATTCACTTTCGCCAGATTTCATTCGAATCCGTCTCACCTGAAGATCCACTTCAGAATGTTATGATTCTTTGTGCAATCAATTTCAAATTAGTTTCATTTTTTTTTTTTTTTTTTTGGGTGGGGCCTTGGAATTTTGGAAATGTGAATACAGTCAATATCCTATTTGCTAATCGTAATCTTTAAGCCCTAAACTTTCTTCTCATTTCCATAATTTGCTCATCTCTTGTGCTCAGTGAAGCGTAACACATCGGGATTTTTTTATCAAAATAGAATCAGACGAACCCCCCCCCCCCCCCCCCCCAAGAAGACTTGTGATAGTTAACCAAAGGAAGCAACTGAATTTTAGTCCATTAGCGTAAAATGGGTTTTCCAGCCCCACGTGCTCATTGAAGCGTAAAATTTTGAATGAAAGGCAATAGGATTGATACATGTACACCAGTCATAAACATAAGTAATAAATGTTATTCAGTTAATTTTTAGTGCAAAAAAATCAAAGTAATACTTACCGTATAATTTTAAAATGGTAAATTTTGTTTTTATTATGCGCTCATTCAACCTTGAATTAATGGATTGTTTGCAAAAGTCGAAAACACCTTTCCAAAACATAAATTAAATAGCATAAAATAAAATTTACCACGGGAAAGATGTCAAAACTGCAGTTTTGGCAATTTTCACCCCGTGCTCACTCAACCATGAAATTTTGTGCACAAGTCATTTGCTATGTAAGGAAGGACATACGTTTGTTGCATGCCTTCTGATGCTGAAAATTTGAAATTTGTTCTGGTATCATTGAATCAAAGTTGGGCTTGTGAACTTTGAAAAGTGGCCATTTTGCATTTAGGGCGTGCTCACTGAAGCGTGACCAAATGATTTCCCCTAAATTTCACGTGAAATGTAGCTGAGAAGTACAGCTACATGTCTCTGTATTCAGAATTCCTCAAATGTTCCTGATTCAGAAATTACAGAGACTTGTTTTAGGGGGAACTTACTTTTTGTGATGTGTTTACATCAGGCAATACGTTTAGCAAATGGAAGACGGCTGGAAAAAAATTATTACGATGCAAGCCGTCGGTCATTGTATGTTTTGGCTTAAATCCTACTTTTAAGGTATTCATCCTGATCTTGCCTTCAATATCCACTGTAATTGTCTGGTGATATCATTTTGACATCTTATACTGGTGTTCCAATAAGTCGTACCGTTCCTTTCCATTTCACAAACAGCTCGAATGATTGGCGTTTCAAGGGCTACAAAAAGAAGGAAAAAAATCAAAGACTTGGCACCATATTTTGAATATGTTTTGCTGTTCCTGCAATCGGCACAGCATGTGATTCTTGTCCAGCAGCGACATTAATCTAAATTTGCCACTCTCCAACCGGATGAAATAAATAGTCGGGTGGCTTAGCGTCAATTTTATGGATTAAGGTTACAAGGTGGATAAAAGCACCATTTTTGGTACAGAGCTTCATTATGGACTAACTTTTGATTTAAGAAGGTGAGCCACCCAAACCGGGTTCGGGATCAGGGTCAGGGGCACGGTGGGGGTGACCCCATTCTATGCTCCAGAAATGTTGATTTTATGCACATTGTATCAAATATGTGAGCTGAATGATGGAAATTATGCACAAATATATTAATTAACGATGCAATATATTTCGAAACAGGAAGGGGAGCCACCAAACCGGGTTCGGGATCAGGGAGGGGGCATGGTGGGGGTGACCCCCTTCCATGGTCCACAAATGTTGATTTTATGCACATTGTATCAAATATGTGAGCTGAATGATGGAATTATGCACAAATATATTAATTAACGATGCAATATATTTCGAAACAGGAAGGGGAGCCACCAAACCGGGTTCGGAATCAGGGAGGGGGGCATGGTGGGGGTGACCCCCTTCCATGGTCCACAAATGTTGATTTTATGCACATTGTATCAAATATGTAAGCTGAATGATGGAAATTATGCACAAAAATATAAATTTATTATGTGATATATTCTAAAAAAACAGGACAGGAAGACCCCGGGATGTAAACTACCCCCAAGTTCCCTTTCCTGCAACCCCCCCCCCCCCCCCATGCCCCAGGCCCCAAGACACACTGCCCCCCCCCCCCCCCCCCCTTGGCCATGTAGATAGATGTGTAGCGAAAATAAATATCAAATTTTAAGGTAACATTCAAATATCTGATAATTAAATTTAACTGGATGGAAGGGGATGAATAGGGTTCATGAAGGGAGGGCGCGGGTCGCACTAACATGGGGGGGGGGGGGGCTATAAAACCTATTTTCCCCGAGACAGATAAAAAATAATCATTTAATAAATTGAAAATTATTTTATCGGAAATTGAAGATAAGATTAGCAAGGATGGGGGTGGTGGTTACAGGGATAGGGGTAGCAGAGGCAGCACTGCCAGCAGGATAGGGGGGGGGGGGGGAGTACCCATTTTACATAAGAAAGTGTCCGTTGTACATAAAAGTTCCCTTTTAGATACGAAAGGTAAAATGCATTTTTTACAAAGGGACGTGACCCTTTCAAACAGAAAAAACACATTTTACATAGGAGAGTACCACATTTATATAAAAAGTGCCCCTCTGTAAAGTGAAGTGTACCTATTAGGAAAATATCCCTTTTACATAAAAAGTGCCCCTCCTATTAATGGAAGTACCCCTTTTTCTCTTGTAGGTAGTGACACTTTTCCTTTCTTAGGAGTGCCCTATTACCATGTCTTAAATGTCCCTCTTCCTTGTTCTTCCTTGTGATAAGTCCCCTTATCACCTCTGTTAGTACCCCTTCCCTTTCTAAGTGCCCCTTTTGACTGTGATCAGTGCCTCTTTTCCATTCTTTCAGGCCTATTTTCATGCTTGTTGAATGCCCATTTTTAGGGGAAAGAAAGTACCCCTGTGACCCTGAAAATGTCCTGTCATCATGTTTGACATTTGCCAGTATTCAATCTGAAAGCGCTTTTTTTATTTTACACTTGCCCCTTTTCTTTTCGAATAAGTATCTTAACCATATTTTTTTTAAATGTCAGCCGCCCCCTCCCTCAATGAACTCTATTCATGTCCTCTCCATCCTGTTAAATGACAAATGCTCTGTGTATTATCAGATGTTTGATTGTTACGCTAAAAATTGATATTTATTCTGGCTAGACACCTATGTACATGGCCAAGGTGGGGGGGGGGGGGGGGGGGGGGGGGGGGGTTGTGTCTTGGGGCTTGGGGGAGGAAGGGGAACTGGGGGTAGGGTTACACCCCAGGGTCTTCCTGTCCTGTTTTAAAATATATCACATCATAAATTAATACATTTGTGCAGAATTTCCATCATACAGCTCACATATATGATACAATGTGCATAAAATCCACATTTCTGGACCATGGAAGGGGGTCACCCCTACCCTGATCCCGAACCCGGTTTGGGCGGCTCCCCTTCCTGTTTTAAAATATATCACATCGTAAATTAATATATTTGTGCATAAATTTCCATCATACAGCTAACCTACATGACACAATGTGCATAAAATCCACGTTTCTGGACCATAGAAGGGGGTCACCCCCACCATGCCCCCTGACCCTGATCCCGAACCCGGTATTGGTGGCTCCCCTTCTATAATCAAAAGTTAGCCCATAATGAAGCTCTGTACCAAAAATGGTGCTTTTATCCACCTTGTAACGGTAATTACACTAAGCCATCCCACTAAAAAGGGTACCCGGTTGGAAGGAATTCTTTGAGAGCTTCAGCGCCTTATCATAGACACTTGGCTAAAGCCGAGGTAAAATTATCATACTCTGTAAAGCGCAGTAGAGTATACATGTATTTGTATATACGGTACCTGCGCTATATAAATGGACATACTATTATTATTATTATTATTATTATTATTATTATTATTATTATTATTATTATTATTATTATTATTTTATTGTTATTATTATTATTATTATTGTTGTTTTTGTTGTGGTTGTTGTTATTATCATTAATTATATCACTGCAATAGACCTGTTTATTAAGTGATTCAAATTTATGGATGTTTCTTTCCTGGGGACCTAGTAACGAGGTATTCCATGTTATTAATGAATGAATGCAGTGAATGGATTGGTCATGTTGGTGGTGGTTTCCTCAACCACAATAATGCCAAAGTCTTATTTTAAACATACCTTCCTCCTCTTTTCCAGCTTTGCTAAATAAAATACAGGATTAAAGATCAAAATTAACAAAGAGTGTTCGCTGCCCAGGCTAGTAGTTTAGTAGGAGTACGATTACGTCTCCGCAAAGGGTTTAATATTGTATGATGTAAGTGTAAGAGCATGAGAACAGACGCTCGGCTTCTTTAAATCGACTGAAATGCGTGGAAAGGGTGACTAATGTGAGTTATGGGATACGTTCTTTTGATTTACCTTGGCTTCAAGAGTATGATCAGAATGTGGTAATTTACTCCCTCGTATCGCTTATTAGGCCACGCAATTATTGAGACTGTACATAATGCCTTGATTTTTTTGAACGGTGCCCCATATACTGGATCTTGTGTCGGGACTCATTCTTCTACATTATATATGGACTGGTCATGTGTTTCACTCGCTACAGTCATAGCTGTGGAATGTGACCTTGTGGTTTGTATAGAGGTCTAGTTGTGTATGATCTCCTTCTTCCTACGCTGATTTATTGAAGTGTTTACCATGCCACCCAAACAAGCAAAATCCATGGACACTGCTGAAATTGCCCGCCTTGTTGTTGGAGAATTAGGATCGAATCTTGATTTCAAGCAGCTGATACAGGTAGTGGTGAAGGAAGCAGTAACTGAGGCTGTAACTAGCATTACTGCTAGAATGGAGGAGCAGGAGGCCAAAATCATGGAGCTTGAGCTCAAGACCAGTGCTCAAGCTGCTACAATAGAGAAGCTGAGGGAGAAGGAGGAAGCCGCCCAGCAGTCAATTAAGTCCCTTCAGCTCAAGGCTGATGATCTGGAGCAATACTCCCGTAGAAATAACATCAGGATCTACGGTGTCGAGGAGAAGGAGGGGGAATTTACAGACGAAGTGGTGAGAGATGTCGCTCGGAAGATGGGGGTAGAAATATTCCCGTCTGACATCGACAGGTCCCATCGCCTCGGTCCTACCAAGGCTGCTGGGGCTCCCCGGAAGACCTGGACCTCGCCCCATCATCGCGAAGCTCGTTACCTACAACGTGAAGGCGCGGCTGGTGGGGTCTCGATCCAAGTTGAAGGGCTCCTCCATCTACATAAATGAGGACCTCACAACTAGGCGCCAAAAATTATACCACGTGGCTCGACACGCAGGGAAGGCGGAGAAGGTGTGGGCCGTAGATGGGCGCATCTATGCAGGGGTGAAGGACTCGGGTGGTGGCCTGAAGAGAAGGCTTATCACCGATATAGCTGACATTGATAAACTTTAGGATGCAGCTCCTGTGAAAGCCAGTTGGACAGTATTTGGCCTACCTGATTGGCTTAATGGCGATATACCTTGATTGTTTTCTGTTTCTTTGTTTTAGTATATATATTAATTAGTATTTTGTTTTGCTATTATGATATTCTTAGTATGTTATGTTGTAATTTTCCTTTCCTTTTCTTCCCCTTTTCCCATCTTTGAGAGCATGTCAAGTGTTGGAAATAATGTTTTCTCGTGTCTAAGTATGAGATTTGTTTTGAAATGCATATCATTTATGTTACCTCGTCTTGTCATCTTAATGGAAATTTTTGACAACTTGTTTGTACATTTTATTACCTTGCACATTATCCCTGTCAATTTTTGGTTTAATCCAAATGGCTGAAAATAAAGAGAATATAAGTGCTATTTTTGAGTCAAATACAAACACTTTCTTGCATTTTGATGATGAGAATAATGATGTACCTGTTAATTGTAATTATATTACTGAGTCTGAGTTTTTTACTAATGTCCGGGATCACCCTGACAGTCAGGCACTTACTCTTATTCACATGAATGTTCGTAGCATGTGCAAGAATTTTGATAATTTTAATGTTTTTGTTAATCAACTCAACACTGCCTTCCCCATTTTAGGTATCACTGAAACTTGGTTTTCTCCTGACACTCTCACAAGTTTGTATGACATTCCTGGCTTTAGTTTAATTACTAATAACAGGGATACAAAAAGAGGTGGTGGAGTAGCTTTGTATGTTCCATCTAAACTTGATTTTGAGATATTCCCAGATCTTACTATTATGAATGAGAGTTTAGAAACTTTATTTGTTGAGTTGTTATTGCCAGGTATAAGAAATGTTGTTTTAGGAGTTGTTTATAGGCCCCCTCAGAGTAATATGACCTCTTTTTTTGAACAGATGCAAACAATTCTATCCAATCATTTATTGAATAATAAATCTGTTTTTTTAATGGGTGATTTTAATGTTAACCTGCTTAATTGCGATTTTGATGATAAGGTCGATGAACTTGTTAATTTGTTTATTTCATCATCCTTTGTTCCACTGGTCACTAAACCAACAAGAATAACAAACACATCTGCCACCCTTATTGATAATATTTTCTGTAATGTACAACCTTTATTAGATTCTGGTATAGTAATTTCTGATCTCTCAGACCATTTTCCTGTATATTGTAGAATGCCTTTCCGCAAGTGCCCATTTATTAAGGCCCCAAATAAACAGTCTCGTGTGAATAGCCCTGAAAATATTGCTAAGTTAAAGGACGCCTTAATAACAACTGAATGGAGTGATGTACTGACAGATCAGGATGTCGATAGTTCCTTTAATAAATTCTTTGATAAATTTATGCTCTTGTATGATGAAAATGTTCCCTTTCGGCATGTTGGCCATTCTAGTCGGAATAAGAACGTGCCGAAAATGCCATGGATTACACATTCTTTGTTAAAATCAATTAATAAGAAAAATAAGCTTTTTTATAAATATAAAGTTAGAAAATGTGAAAGTTCGCGAAGGAAATATTCCAGTTATAGGAATGTTCTTACATCTGTCTTGCGCACTGCTAAACGAGGTTATTATTCTAATCAATTGATAGCTACGTGTAATGATATTAAGGGAACATGGAAGGTTATAAACAGCTTGTTTAAAGGGAAGCCAAAAAACCTGGGTATAAAAGATTTGGAGATTGATAGTTATTTGATTACTGATAAAAAGGTTATTGCTGAGAAATTAAATATTTATTTTTGTAATATTGGACCGAATTTGTCAAGTGGAATACCAGATTGTCAAAAACAATTTCATAATTATCTTAAGAAGCCAAACCATCAAAGTATATTTTTAACACCCATAAACGAGAAGGAACTTTTAGACTTAATTTGTGCCTTAAAGAATGGAAAAAGCCCTGGATGCGATAATATTCGGAATGATTTAATTAAGGATGTAGCTGAAGGTATCTTGAAACCTCTTGTACACATTTTTAATCTGTCTATGTTTAATGGCGTTGTGCCCTTGAAGATGAAAATTGCAAAAGTTGTGCCTGTCTTTAAAAAGGGGGATGCAAAATTAATGACTAATTATCGCCCTATTTCTTTATTAACATCTTTTTCTAAGCTTTTAGAAAAGATTGTATACTTACGGACAGTAAAGTTTTTGAATATGAGTAATGTGTTTTCACAATTCCAATTTGGCTTTAGAGAAAAACATACTACTAGCCACGCTATTCTACACTTTGTTGATAAAATCGCGAATGCTCTTGATAACCAAATGCACACAATTGGAATTTTTTTGGATTATTCAAAGGCTTTTGATACTGTAGACCATACTATTTTGCTCAGCAAACTGGAACATTATGGAATCAGAGGCACAGCCCTTAATTGGTTTAAAAGTTACTTGGCTGACAGGAAGCAGTTTGTTTCTGTAAATGGTATAGTTTCTGATTTATGTGATGTAATATGTGGTGTTCCTCAGGGATCACTTTTAGGACCTCTATTATTCATTTTGTATATTAATGATTTTCAGTATTCATCTGATGTTTTATCTGTTATATTGTTTGCAGATGATTCTAACATATTTTTCTCTCATAAAGATCCGCAAACTCTCCTGAATACTGTCAACACTGAGTTGCACAAAATAACGGCATGGATTCATGCAAACAAACTGTCCCTTAATCTTAGGAAAACTAACTACATGCTATTTAGTAATTCAATCGCAACCCTGCCCGGTGACATCTCTTTCGATAGTGTATTGATAGACAGAGTAGTTTCAACCAAGTTTCTAGGGCTTTATATTGATGAGAATTTAAATTGGAAAACTCATATTAGTAATTTATGCAAGTTGTTGTCAAAGAATACGGGTGTGCTCAATAGGCTTAAATTATACCTCCCAACATGTATTTTGAAGATTCTTTATTCAACCCTTATTTTACCTTATGTTATTTATGGTATCCCTGCATGGGGAAACTCTCTCAAGACACAATTAAATAAATTATATTTGGTTCAAAAGAGAGCTATAAGAGCTGTTTGCAATACTGACTTTCGAGCCCATACGTCCCCTCTTTTTTATGAACATAATATTCTGAAGCTAGAAGATGTTT
Organism: Heliocidaris erythrogramma; assembly: GCA_025617745.1. Taxonomy (NCBI): domain Eukaryota; kingdom Metazoa; phylum Echinodermata; class Echinoidea; order Camarodonta; family Echinometridae; genus Heliocidaris; species Heliocidaris erythrogramma. The sequence continues at coordinate 26,230,538 of CM046857.1, read as the reverse complement.
ATCTTCTCCAATTAGGGTCACTCATGTATAATTTTCATACAGGAATTTTGCCCCTGGCATTGGCCAAACTGTTCCACCGGAACAACCAAATTCATAATTATTCAACAAGAAATGCTACTGCTCTTCATATCCCCCATGCAAGGACAATGTTTACACAGAAAACACTGATCTGTACAGGACCAAAGTTATGGAATTCTTTGAACTCTACTGTAACCAGTTCTGTTAGTATTTCTGTCTTTAAGCGAAAAATGAAAGTTTATCTTTTGAATAAATACCTTTATGACAATTAGAATTATGTTTTAGCGATAGTTGATGCTAGTAATGTATTATGCAATATGACTTTGTCTACAAAATGTTCTTTCTTAATTTCATGCTCCCCTCTCTATCTATCTTCGCCTCCATCCTTTAACCTATCCATTTTTTGTGTAAATAGTTTATTTTCTATAACCTTAAAATTTGTTTAGTTAGCACAGTATTAGACAGTTTCCAGATTAGCTGGAATCAAGTTGTGTTTACCATTCATTGTTTACAAACATTGTTATGTTTTGTTTTAATATTGAGGGACCTAATTTACAAGCCCAGCTTTTAAAGGTCTCCTCGTCTTCCTCATTATTATATTACTTTAGTTCGTGATATATTACTTCAGTTGCTTTAACTTTATTTGACATGTTTGCTTTTGTAATTGTTATGTTACGAATATATGTTGATTTTGTAAAGCAAAGGAAGATAAATAAAATAAATTCAATAAATTAAATTCAACTACTATACTTGGAATCCAGTTTGTATACATTACTTGTTGCTATGTCTGACAAGCCTCTGGCAAGCTTTCAGGTTGTCAAGAACAACCTTTGTTTCAAAAGTATGCATAAAATTTGAATCACTTAGTAAACAGGTCTATTGCCACGCAAGTTGTTAAAAATAGGTCATAGGAACCTACCTTCTGAATCTTCACCTTGACATGATTCCTCCGAGTCGACTATGTCTCCAACTACAGCCGTTGGGAGACTGGCGTGCCCGAATACGGTTTCCACGGTGACGGCTAAACATCTGTGATCTTATAAACGTTAATGAATAATACGGTCTAGTGTCTATATTCATAATTATACAAAGATGTAAAGATGTAAAGAAAGGCTATAGCGTTTTAACTCTTTTTGTGCTACTCAAATAATCTGCCAGTACCAGGTGTGCCACAGTATATTTTTTTCTCAAATGGTAATTTTATCAACGTCTTCAGGTTTATTTATCAACTTCCAGTATTATATTACTACATACAAGTGATAAAAGGATCATCAGGTTGCCAATTAAGACCGGAATCGAGCTATTATGCAAAGCTTTTTAAGATAAAGTTCAGTTCTAGCCATGCAATTAAATTATGAAGGAAATTATCTGGAAGTAATAGGGAAAGGTTTGTTGATTATAAGTTCGGCCGGAATATTTAAACTGTTTCTGGTCATGTTTTGAGTATGGGGCATAGCAATCCTTTTCCCACGCAGGATATTTCTTCTATTATAACTTTCGAAACTGACGTAAAGAGAATGGGAAAGCTCAAAATTATTTTCACCTTTTTACCTTTTTTAACAGTTTACAATAGAGGTGGATCGAGGCCTTTCACACTCCCTGCTGGACCGCCCCAAGTTAGACCGCTCTAGAGGAACGCTTCTTGAAGGACGGTTTGTTTGCTTTCACACCCGCGCCTTTTTTAGGTCTCAAATCGCCCAACGAGTCAAAGTGGTCTTGTTGCTATGGCAGCTCAGATGAGGGGATCAATTTCTTCGCGCGCAAATCAAACCGTATACTGCCGGCCTGATGCATTTATCTCTATAGCTTTCCAAGGCTTCTTTTTTTTAAATGTTTTTCTTTGTTTTTATCATTCTATTGTTTTATCTTCCTATCTTTCCTTGTTTTCTTTTGTTTTTCTTTGTATTCATCATTCTATCATTCTATCTTTGCTTGTTTTCTTTTGTTTTTCTTTGTTTTCATCATCCTATCGTCTTTTCTTTCTTTAATTTTCTCATGTTTTTCTTTTTTTTTAACATTCTATCATTCTATCTTTCTATATTTCCTTATCCTTTGTTTTCTTTGTTTTTATTATTCTATCATTTTCTCTTCTATCTTTCCTTGTTTTCCTTTGTTTTTATCATTCTGTCATTTTATCTTTCTATCTTTCTTTATTTTTAGTCATGCTATCATTTTCCCTTTCTATCTGTTCTTTCTTTTCATCATTCTGTCCTCTTTCTATCTTTCCTCATGTTTTCTTTCTATCGTCTTCTCTTTCTTTAAATTTCTTATGTTTTTCTTTGTTTTTATTCATTCTATCATTTTCCCTTTCTATCTTCTATCATTTCCTCTCTATCTTTTCATGTGTTTTCTTTCTATCGATGGCCTGCACTTAAAGGACAATCAAGGAAAATCAAACGAGATTTCCCGTGCAACACACACTCACTTCCGGTTGAAGTAGGCATTAGGATCGCTTTCGCTTTCACACTGCACGTTGGAGCCGTCTAACTAAGAACCGTTCCTCAAGACCACCTCGCGAGGTGGTCTTCTGGAGCGCCCCAGAAGAACACTTCCTGGGGCGGTATTCTGAGATCCATTTTATCTCAGATAAAATCTGAGATTTTAAGTCAGTGATATAAAATACCCTTAAAATATTTTTAAATCGGTATTCTGAGAACCATTTCAGCGATATTTTATCTCATCTAAGACACGCCCATTTATGATGCCTTAACCAATAACAAATGTTGTTAAATTTCACTTTCACCACGCTCCGCCAATATAATTGCTCTCTGCCAGTCTCTTGGGCAAGAGAGCGCGAATGCGCTATTTTTACAATTTTCAATACGCGTGCATCAAAGCGCAATCGCGCTTTTGGCTAGGATTTCATGAAAACGACTAGGGTACTTTCCGATCAACGAACGTAGAGGGAGGCAACACTTTGCAGTCTTGCTATGAGGAAGGTTCACTTCGCTAAATTTCTGTGACCATCGTTTTCTCTCAGAGAGGTTTTTAGGTAGATTGTAGATTTGATTTTTTTTCAATTTATACTTTCAAAAACATTTGAATTAAAATTTTAAAATAAGATGTTATGTTCAATAATATTGTTGAATGATTTTTATAACTTTCAAGAGAAAAAAGATTAAAATGGTTATAAATTTATCATTTTACTTTACTATATAATAATATGTATTTGTGAGGTTGCTAACGTTTTCCTGCTATATTTCGCTGCTACTGCGCTGTATTTCGATTTCGATCCATGTCCGTACCGTGCATACCGTGTACATTGCTACATAATTATACAGTTCTCTCTCTCGATCTGACCGCCTAAGTAGACTCAGAGTCGGAGCTCGACGATGGATCAATCATTCAAGGTTTGTTTTTAGTTATAAATTTAGATTAACTTATTTGAAATGATGATGAAACAAATTTGGCAATCCAGGGTAATAAAATTTAAAAATAGAGAGAGCTGTTACTAGTACTGTTACTGTAACGTTAATTTGTTCAATTAAAAAAAAAAAATTGTTCGGATGCTGGATGGAGCGATGATGATGATGATGATGATGATGGATGGGGGATCAGATTCGGATGACCGGACACTTAACAAAAATGAAAAAATAAGGCGGCTGGGACATAAGGAATTCTTGTAGTGATAATCATCATCGATATATTTTTCTATAAATAATATTGGGCAATAGGGGCAGGTAGGCGTACGAGTGCCATGTTTTACAGTGCGGAGATCGGCAGAGTAGAGGGAGAGGCAAAAATGACTTTACACATGTAACAAGTTCATAGGCCTAATCAAGTTCAAAATCAAGTTCAAAACAAATTCCAAATATATTTCAAATCAAGTAATTAATGCTGTGATAATCATATTGTCCTCTTGACTTTCAGATTTGTAGTTGTTTGATGAAAATCATAACGATTTTGGCCAGAAATGGAGTCAAACTCGCAAATGTTTCATCGCTGAATCTGGTACAAGATCGTCGCCGCCGCCGCCGCCGCTGGGCTACATTTGCTTGCACACAAATGAATACAGCACGCGCAGACCGGCCCCTATTCTCCGGGTTTGCCTGATAATATCGTCTAAGTTAGATCAAAATAGGTCTAACTTAGCCTTAGGCCTAACATTAACAAAGTTAGGCCCTAACGTTAACCATAATGATAATTGTATTTGTAACTTGTAACTTTTCACAAACTTGAGACAAGGTCAAACTCAAAGGCAAGCATGATGATGTTTTTTTTTTTTTTTTTTAATTTCAAGAGAGAGAGAGTGGGTTCATATTTAGTCTTGATTCTACTATTTGTAGACCAGAATCAAAGCACTTTTAATGAGAGGTAATAATACATCTCCACAGAGTAATATATCATATGTATGGCCTTTGTTGTTTCACTCAGTGACTTTCAGTAATCACATTCATTAGTCTCATGTTGACTTTGATTGCCCTCAGATAAACTTGGCAAGGAACTAACTTGTGGCTGATCTACTTGAAGATCTAATAGAGCCTAATGTTAGAGGTCTACATAACTCAACAACTGTTGGAGGTGCCGGATGAAGTGGAAAATCCTACTATAAAAGACTTTGATGAGACGTGAGAAATAAACAGGTAGGTCTAGACCTAACTAGTTGGACCTAGACTTAATAATACCAAGGAGTACCTCAGGGTATTACAGCTAAAAATTATAGGTCTGGTAATGGTAGTGGATCCAGAATCGGTTTACTTGGGGGGGGGGGGGAGTTTTTAGTTTACATTGTCCAACCAAAACAGCAACAACAACAAAAGAATTCTGAGAGAATGGACATTTCATTTGTCCTTTTCCTTTATCCACCACTGAGATCTGTTTTCTTCAGTGTAATATTAAATTAGCTGTTTTAGTGTCTTTAAAAATCAATTATGAGATCTTTAGGGAATGTTCAGGGTGATGTCAGTATAAATATAATTTTTAGTCCCCCTTAATTATTATATTAAACATTTCATTAATTAATGCAAACAGAAACAAAACAAAATAAGATGGTTGAATACATTACACTTTTATTAAATTCCACAAATATTTTAGGATGGATTGTACATGCAGTTAGTATTTATCCTCTTTGAAAAGATCACGAGGGTGAGGATGAGCGTATCTCATTTTCTTTTCTTAATACATAATAATGCTTCTCTACACGACTCTCCTTCATCTATTTTACAGATGATGATGAAGATGAAGGCTTACCGCTGAGAATGAAGACAAATTCTGAGAGGAACAAATAAATACTTAGCTGCTCCAGTTTTGCATGGTAGGTCTACGCTGTAAGAGTAAGATTGCTATCAGGGGTGTCAATCCGTTTTTGGATTGGGGGGGGGGGGGGCAAAATGATATATTTGCCCTCTCAATATTATCGGGGGGGGGGGGGGGGCAACTGCCATTGCATAATCAACGCCCCTGGTTGTTATTAGTACCTCAATACAATCTAGGTACACATATTTTTCTTCACATAAACATACCAACTGAATTTTCTTGAGACTTTACTAATTTGGTTGCTTTTGAATAGCCTTGAAAATTTTATGTGTCCAACTTATTTCCTCTTTAGTTTTGAGAATTCACACTTATTATTCCATTTCATAAAAAGAGTTGATGCTAACTGTGTTAATAGGAAGCTAGAAGTTTCAGGGTTTTATTGTAATTCTAACTGTTGCTTGTTTAATTATAGTCCAGTAGAAGTTTTTGAGACCTGGAAAAGTTGTTAAGTACAAGGTTTTTTTGTTGATTCGTATTCTAGATGGGTATTGAGGTAAATTCAGCTTGGTTGCCACCTTGGCAACCTTGAGCAATTTTTTTTATTAGCCTAATTAGCATAATCATCTAATTAGCATATATGCAATATATAATATGTTGCTAATCTTAACCCAGAAAGCCTGAAAATCTATATAATACAACTTTTCTAGGGGTTTCTATGACGAGGAATTCATTTATGACATCGGTTTTTATTTTTAAGTAATGTAATTGTCGTGAATAGCATAATTAGCATAATGAGCTAATTAGCATATGTGCATTATATGGACTTCTTTGTCATTGTTTATCCAGGAAGCCTGAAAACAAAAATAATACAACTTTTCTGTGGTTTTCTATGACGAGGAATTCATTTATGACACCAGTTTTGATTTTTAAGTAATGCAATTGTCATAAATAGCATAATTGGCATAATTAGCTAATTAGCATATGTACAATATATGGACTTCTTTGCCATTGTTTATCCAGAAAACCTGAAAACATAAATAATTCAACTTCTTTTCTAGGGTTTTCTATGACGAGGAATTCATTTATGACGCCATTTTTTATTTTTAAGTAATGTAATTGTCGTGAATAGCATAATTAGCATAATGAGCTTCTTAGCATATCGTCTGTCTGGAGCCAGAAGGGCATTAATTCATATACTTCAACACAGAGATAACGTCCTTCTGGCTCTCAACTGACGATATGTGCAATATATGGACTTCTTCGTCATTATTTATCCAGGAAGCCTGAAAACAAAAATAATACAACTTTTCTAGGGTTTTCTATGACGAGGAATTCATTTATGACACCAGTTTTTATTTTTAAGTAATGCAATTGTCATAAATAGCATAATTAGCATAATTAGCTAATTAGCATATGTGCAATATGTAAACTTCTTTGTCATTATCTAGAAAGCCAAAAAATGGTGCAATGCAACATTTTTAAAACAGTTTTTAAAGACAACAAATTAGTTTATGAGAAGATGTTCCATGTAAATGTAGTATAATTAGCCTAATTATCATACAGGTTGTAATAAATGAATTTTCATATTTGCATTTATTGATATAGTTAATCCAGAAAATTTTGGGATGACAGATTTAATGTGTTTACATTTTTATAATGACCAATATTTACCTCAGAGGGCAACCATGTTCAATGTGGCAAAGGATTCTAACTTTGTAAATTCATTCCTACGCATATGAGTAGAAACACTATACCTTAGACTGCCATGTACTATGCCCAGACAATACATGTATACAACAAATTCTCTTAATTCTGTCCCAGACACCTATAAACTCAAAGAAGAAAAAGAACGAAAGAACAAAATTCTAAATATACTTTACCATCATTACCATCTTTCAGTCGACCCAAACATTTTCTTTATATATTTAATAACTTACTGGTCTCTGTCATGACTGTTCATTCTCTTATCACTGGTACAGTGGGAAATTACAAATGAATACCTACGTATTCTGTCCTGTCAGAGAGAAATTCAAGAGGCCGCTAGGCAATTGCCTGATTAATATGCTAATTATGCTAATAAGGTTAATTATTATTCGTGTCAACATGGTCGGTCATAATAAAAATGTATACACATTAAATCTGTCATCCCAGAATTTTCTGGATTAACTAAGTACAGTATATCAATAAATGCAAATATGCGAATTTACTTATGTTAATTGGGCTACTTATACTACATCTGCATGGAATGTCTTTTCAACTTATTTGTTGTCTTTAAAAGGTGTTTTCAGGCTTTCTAGATATACAATGACAAATAAGTCTAGATGTTGCTCCTATATAGCGCATTTGATACCATAGATCAGTCTTGCTTTTTTATTGGAAACGCTAAAGGTGTGCTTTGACATTGATGATGCTCTCAGATGGAGTGAGTCATATTTGGCAGATAGACATCAAAAGATCAAGATTGATGATGCTGTCTCTGATTCTTTTCTAGAGCTCTTCGGGGTCCCACAAGGTTCTCGGTTGGGCCCTCTGTTATTTACTCTGTACACAGGTAATCTCTTTACCAAGGTCCACAATTAGTTCATGGAATATAATGCCACTGCTACGCCGATGACAGACAGATTTACTTGTCATTTAGACCCTATGTATATGCTTAAGAGCAAAGCGTCTCGCTCATAGAAGCATGTGTCAGTTATATACGTGAATGGATGCTGCAAAACAAACTCATGCTAAATTACAGTAAAACTGAATTGTTGCTCGTTGGCACATCTAAACGGGTATCCAAACTTGATTTCGATTGGATATTTGTTGGAAGTTCTGTCATAAAACCATCCATGAATGCTAGAAATCTGGTAGTGCATTTTGACAGTCATTTGAATATGGAAGCACACATTACCAATGTATGTACATGTATATCATCATATTGCATTTTATATAATATCAGACATATTAGAAAATATATTGATCAGGGTAGCATGAAAACAACTGCTCATGCATGCATCACTAGTAAGTTAGATCATTGTAATGGGTTATTGTATGGACTCCCTGACTCTCAAATAGGACGACTGCAGCAGGTCCAAAACCTTTGTGCAAGACCAATTTGTGGATACTCCAAAATTCTCAAGGATCACCCCTGTTTTGAGAGATCTGCACTGGCTACCAGTGCGACAAAGAATATCTTTTAAAGTCATGTTGATTGTCTATAAAGCTCTAATTGGTCAAGCCCCTAAATATTTTGTAGATCTGTTACAACTCAAAGCTTGCAAACATACCCTCACCCTGCACAGTTCTCGAGATACTTTAATACTGCCAACCCCATCATATAAAACAAAAATAACCTTAGGAGATCAAGCATTTGTCTGCACAGTTGTGGAACAACTTACCATTAGAAATCAGGAAATCCCCAACTGTAAATACTTTCAGATAAAAATTAAAAACATATCTTTTCATTTAATTACTCCTCTTAGTTATCAGTACATCAGGAGCTCTTGCAGCACGGTAGAATATACTGGGCGTTAAAAAAAAAAGGAAAACCAACTTTGAAAATTATACAAGTGCATGGACTAAATATTTACCGGAGTTTAATTTCATATCATATGAAAGAGTAATTAATTTGGTTTCCAATGGTAACTTGTTTAGGTTTCCACAGTCAAGCATCAGTGAACACCACTGTCTTCAAAATTCTGTGCAAAATTCCAGTTGGTTCACTTTCTTGTAAAACGCAATAGGCATGGTTTGGGTTGAATGGCTTTGTCAACTAGCTTGGTAGCTCTTTATCTGTTTATGGCCATCCGTTAGTACGCAAATCTCATAATGATTAATTTTACGCTTTTATGAACTTCGCAAAGCACGGAACGAGTTGTTAGTCATAACCTTATGACCAAGCGGAAGCGAGATCTTCCGAAAACACAGAAAACGTCTTCGTTTGTCTTGAGTGCCGCAGGAGTCTCCGTCAATTTTCAACTAAAGTTGAATTTTTTAAAATCAGCAAAGTGAAATCTTCAACCACACGCATGAGTTTTTGATTTTCCTTATTTATACTCTTTGTTTTGATTTGCAATTCTTAGTGATATTGCAATCCTTTTGGTTCGCACTGGTTTTTTGGCATGCACCCTTGTTAAAATTCACCGAGACTGTCTTCTTTGCAAAATGATTTCTATCTGAAAAGGGTTTTATAAAGCAAAAATCCTGAATCACGGGTGAATAACATCTCATTAACACAAATTTGAAAAATATGCACAATGGGGATTGGAGCAACCAGGCCATTTCACAAAAGGCATCTCCTTAACATCATGCCTATTGTGTTTTACAAGAAAGTGAACCAACTAGATTTTTGCACAAAATGTTGAAGACAATGGTGTTCAATGACCCTGGAAACCTCAACAACTTACCATTGGAAATATGAACTACTCTTTCATATGGTATGGATTTCATTGTTGGTAAACATATAGTTCATTTACAGGAATTTTGCAAAGTTGAGTTTCCTTTTTTTGAAACGCCCAGTATATACATAATTTCTGTACTTTATGAATTATTATTTTTATTATTATCATATTATTATTGTTGCATATATGCTAATTATGCTAATTACGTCAATTACATTACTTCGAAATGAAAAAAAATGGTGTTATAAATAAATTCCTCATCATAGAAAACCCTAGAAAAGTTGTATTATTCATGTTTTGGACTTCTGGATAAACAATGGCAAAGAATTCCATATATTGCACATATGCTAATTAGCTCTTTATTAGCTCATTATGCTTATTATGCTAATTACATCAATAAAATTGTGTTACTTGAAATTAAAAACTGGTGTCATAAATGAATTCCTCGTCACAGAAAACCCTAGAAAAGTTGTATTTATGTTTTCAGGCTTTCTGGATAAACAATGGCAAAGAGTTCCAAATATTGTACATATGCTAATTAGCTCATTATGCTTATTTTGCTAATTACGTCAATTGTGTTACTTGAAATTAAAAACTGGTTACATAAATGAATTCCTCGTCACAGAAAACCGTAGAAAAGTTGTATTATTTATGTTTTCAGGCTTTCTGGATAAGCAATGACAAAGAATTCCATATATTGCACACATGCTAATTAACTCATTATTAGCTCATTATGCTTATTATGCTAATTACGTCAATTGCGTTACTTGAAATTAAAAACTGGTGTCATAAATGAATTCCTCGTCACAGAAAACCCTAGAAAAGTTGTATTTTTTATGTTTTCAGGCTTTCTGGATAAACAATGACAAAGAATTCCATATATGCTAATGAGCTCATTATGCTAATTATGCTATTTATGTCAATTGCATTACTTAAAAATAAAAATTGATGTCATAAATGAATTCCTCGTCATAAAAACCCCTAGAAAAGTTGTATTATTCATGTTTTCAGCCTTTCTGGATTAAGATTAGCAACATATTACTTATTGCACATATGCTAATTAGATGATTATGCTAATTAGGCTAATTAAAAAAATTGCTCAAGGTTGCCAAGGTGGCAACCAAGCTGAATTTACTTCAATACCCATCTAGAACACAAATCAACAAAAAAACCTTGTACTTAACAACTTTTCCAGGTCATGTACATGGTATATGGTACCGTCTACTGGACTATTATGAAATACACAATGGATGCTATTGTCTAAAATCTTTCCTCTTTTCTTTCGACAGATATGGATTTCTACTTCAGCTCTTCTGTGGAATAGCCCCCTGCTTTGATCAACATGTATCTCTTCTGGGTCCGCTCGCTATTCAAAAGGACAGCTATTTTGATAGAAAACCACTATATTCATTTAACACACGTTATGAAGAGCAGTTCTTATGAATAGTAATGAATAATGGTAATTTGTCTATTTAGAAGGACCGCTATTCATTTAGTCACGCATTATGAATAGCGAGGTTACCCCATTTCTTCATATTAAAATCATATCTGGCTTCAAGTATAATATGCATGTTGAGGTGTCGTGGTCTAGTGTATACGTCACCAGACTGTGGATCATATGGTTCACGGTTCGAATCCTGCCGCAGCGCTAATGGCAAAACAGTCATCTACATTTGTCACTCTCCACCCAGGTGAAGTAAATGGGTACCGGTTGGGAGAAATTGCTTAAATGCCTTAGCGCCTTTCATGGCAGCTCGGCTAAAGCTGCAGTAATTAAAGGGCAGAGAGTATATTTGTATAGTAGTTGTGCTATATAAATGGACATACATGTATATTATTATAATTAGAATGACTGAACAGGATTTTAAAGTTCTTCAATTATATCTTGACCATTTTACCCACCCCTCCCCATTTCAAATGTTGTAGTTACATGCAGCTATTTTGTACAGTAGCTCGTTAATGTGAGGAGGTCTTCCTCTTCTGTGTGGCCTATATAGTGAGATTACAGGGCCCCTAAATGATATTAAGATAAGCACTGCCAGGGCCACTCCTTTATTAAATCTGCCCGCAGTGTATCACAAATTAATAATAATCTTATCTGATTCTATGAATTTATAAATTATTAAGTAAATTATTATTTTATTCATTATCTACTGAGAAAATCCATACTATTCAACACTTCATTGGACTTGAAACTATCTAATTTTGTGTTTCTCCTGCCTCTTTTTTATAGTTAGATTTATAATAATAGTAACATGCAATATACATGTACCAACCTAAAAGGAGATGGATCATTTAAAGAGTTCTCACAACTGTCAAAATTATCTTTGTTTTTTAGGAGTACAGTTGTTGTCATTGGTGTGTGTTGAACAAAAATTAGATGGTCATTTATTTTTCTTCTTTGTAGGGGTGTAGTGGGTAAATAATCTTTAAATTGTAATTCAAATAATTTACTTCTTGGAAAGGGATTGAAATTAATAACGTATGATTCATTTAGATTGATTTTTTTTTTAATGCATGTACATAATTTGTACGCAGATAATATTATTTGACAAGTCGGCTGTGATGGAACTATATTGTATTGTAGTATATGAAAAAAGTGTATGCAGATGAATTATATAAATTATGTTGGAATTTTTAAAGGAGAAGAAGTAAACGTGTATTTAAGAAGTAAGACAATGTCTAAACTTCTCTAAAAACTGTCCTCATTTCTGCATGCAAGAAAATATTCATTAAAAAGTAAAAAAAAATATAAACATATTTCTGAATTGACGTGTATAAACTATTGTACCTTAAATCTTGATTGTGAGAAAGATATACATGTAATTGAAAATTATTCTGTGAACATGATAAAGGTCCTTTCACATTATATCAATGAAATGAACCATATAAGGGAGGGGTGAATGAACCAGGACATGTGATCAATGTGTATGTATGAGATAGAGAGGGAAGACAAAAAAGATGAGAAAAGGCGAAACTGAGAAGATATGGTGAAAAGGAAAGAGAGAAGGGGCGGATCCAGGGGGGCACTTCCGGCCCCTGCCCCCCCCCCCTTTGGAAGAAAAGTATGCATTTTGTGCCCCCCTTTTAGAATGAAGACCTTTTTTCTTTTTTTCTTTTTTTTTTGCTTGTCAGCAAATTATGGAAGGGAAACTGGACCCCATAACCCCCCCCCCCCCCCCCCCCCCCCCCCCCCCCCCCTCGAGCGACTTTTCGAGAAGCTGGCGAGACCAACAAAATACGGGTCTACCTTGACAAACCTTCATTTGTGTGCCCCTCTTATACTCAATCCTGAATCCGCCCCTGGGTGAGGTCTGAATAGAAGTGGTGGCGATGTCAAATTAAATTTAGCTTAACCCCTCCTCTAAAATAATAATGAAATAGGTTAATAAATGAATAATTATATGCATACATAAATACACACCTAATATTAATAATATTGATTATTAATTAATTTTTAAAAAATATTTGAATAAATAAAAATAATACAAAAAATAAATCATGAATAACCAAGAATTAATGAATAGAATTATTTAAAACTTTTTAATAAAATATAATATGAATTGAATTCATGTAGAAATTTCCAATGATATTCCCTGCAGCAAAAATCACTGGTTTTACCTTTAACGTTGTTGTTGCTGTTTTTTTGTTTTTTGTTTGGTTTATGGATGTGTTTAGCCGTTATCATAAATTATGAAATATTTATACCCTGACAGCACAGCTATATATACACGTCCTCGGGCACGTCCAGTGCAGCGAGATGGTATGACGCTCGGTACCTTTCCCTCGCCTTGCCCAGCCGCCTACGCTAGCGCTAGCTAGACTGTATACCGTTAACGAGGTAAGCAGACGACGCATTCATTGATCCCGCATTTTGATGGATCAGCGAATGGATTTTATTTAATTTCAACAGTACGCCCGCAGCGGGAGGCGTCTTTTTTTTTGTAACCAAGCCTAGGCAGATTTCGCATTTTTTCATGAATATTCATGACGCAGGGTCGGGAAACGGTTCCGATTGGTCTTCATGAAAGCACGGTCGCCGGTACGTACGGTGGGGGAAAAAAGTCCCTGGCGCAGCGGCTGGCCTGGCCGCACGTACGCATATCATGATAATAATAATAGTATTTATTTATCTTTCTTCAGTAGCATTGTACAATACAGATCATACAATTGTACATTACATGTTATAAATAGCAGGAAGAGAGAAGAGAGATGAGGTGACCAGGAGAAGCAGAGCTTGTAAATTGGGTCCCTCGGAAGAATATAGCAAATTACTATGTATAAAAAAGTGAAGAAAAAAAAAACTAGATTAATCTAATAGTAATAGTACACAGAACTAACTTATCTACAACATTCACAAAAATATATAGAAGATAAAGATGCTTAGGCGATAAGGCAGATGAATCAGAAGGAGGGGCAAAATCGAAACAGGAGTCAGAAGTGAAGAGGGAGAGAGAAAATAGGGCAAAGATAAAGAAAACAAGTGAGAAAAGAAGGGGAAGGGGTCAAGGGGTTACACAACATGATCGTATGTGTTCAACGTGTAGGCGCCTAGCCTACGTTTTTGCACTGAATCTATTATCGATCTAAGTTAGATCTTAATATAAGAGTTAGAATTGCCTCCACGTATCCCTCAAAATGCTGGCCTAATAATAGACGTGTGGTAGACCCAACTTCAAAATGGAATCGGAATGTGATGGTGTGATATCATCAAATTTGCAGGTATATGTCTAGCCAAGACTCTAACTACTCTAGATCTACTCTAACTAGACCAATTTTGTTACAATTTTCAATTTCAGTTAAGTTTAGATTAAGTGAATGTTATTTTAAGGTCAATGAGCATGATGAGTTAGACCTAGATCTAATCAGTACTAGTAAATGATTGATGATGGGGGTAGATCTACATCTAGATGATTTAGATCTAGTCCTACCTACAATAACTAGTTAGGCCTACGCACTTTGTTTTCATCAGCTAAAAGGTCACCCAAATAATTTGTTTTCTTGGTACTAACGTTAGTACTACTATTGGAACGTTAGTAGTAGTCTGCTTATTTCAGTCCTGAAGACTCTTGCAGTTCTTCTAACTCAGGGCAATGTGCGTTACAGGAGCAGGGTGCAAGTGCTAATTTAGTGTGCATGCAAGGAAATTTAATTTCTAGCGTGAACAGTAAGACTCTAACGTTGTTAGACCTAGCCTAGAGTCTGTGTCTTGATTCTGCATATTGTTGTAAAGTTCATTTGTGGAGAACATTACGATGGGCAATTGTCAATATACGCATAGACTAGGCCTAGACCTATTTTCAGAGTAATGCCAGTGGCAGTGTCAATTTTGGTCGGAAAAGTGTCCTCAAAAGAGCTAATTACTAAATTGGATTTACGCTCATGCAATAAATTAATGCAAAACTTGATTTTGAAATTGACTGCTCAATCCAATTTTTTACGTGTCACGTTGCATAGGTGGGGTGAATATGTTGAGAATTAACCAATACATACATGAACGTAGGCTAGGCGCCTACACAGAACTCAAAACAAATTGTTTGAGTTCGTTGGGCGCCTACACGTTGAACGCACACACACGATCGAAATATAGCGCTGCACGTAATATGCGTACGTACGTGCAGGCCAGGGACTTTTTCCCCCCCCCCCACCGACCGTGCTTTCATGAAGACCAATCGGAACCGTTGCCCGACCCTGCGTCATGAATATTCATGAAAAAATGCGAAATCTGCCTAGGCTTGGTTACAAAAAAAAAAAAGACGCCAGCGGGAGAGAGGTTACCCCTATCCCGAAATGCATTGCGAGTGGTCACAAAATCAGCTTGCCAAAAACGTCATGAATTTAGCACACTGGTACAATCACTGATCACAAAGGTGCCGATTTACGATAAGATTATAGATTATAGAAATAAAATTTACACGGTATCATGAATAGAATAATGTTTCAAATAATGTATTCTTGCATTATATATTTTTTTTTAAATCTGTATCTATTCATAGTATCTCCTTTTGTCTTCATGTCGCTATCAATCCGTCATTGTATTACTTCGATTTATGGTTTTGTTGGCATGCCTACCAAAATGTGCGCGCACTTCAACTGCATGCGCGTAAGAAGTGAACCTTCCTCATAGCAAGACTGCAAAGTGTTGCGGCCCTCTACGTTCGTTTTTTCCGATGTTTTAGAAGACCATCACAAGCACTATTGCTAGTGTGAAATTAGCTGGCAAAAATCTTGTAATATACTTCGAAATCATATGAGAATGTTGAGAAAATATCCGAGATAAAAAGTGGTGTCAGAATACCAATCTTTTTTGTAAAAATAATTTGTTTTTAAATCCTACAAATGACTACAATTTGTACGCGCACGCGCACATGTTTCGGTGGACGCTCTAGTTGTTTAACGGTGTAAAATGATGCTGATGCGCGCATCATAGTGCGTACGAATTGACTGCGTATTGAGGTCAATTGACCTTTATTTCCACATGTGCAAATTGTAATTACGAACTGGCTTATTAATTAACAAAATGGCTCACACTATTCTGCTCGAATCAAGTCACATATTGATGTAAAAATCATAAAATCCCACCTGTTATTTCTCCTCTAGGTGATCTTGAATCACACACAGTCTCCATCTTACTATTCGAGCAAGTACTGTTTGATTCGGGGAGGGGGGGGGGGGCGTTTCATCAAGTGTCTTGTCAGTGATTTTTACCGACAAATTTGCTCTCAGCCAATCAGATGCAAGGATTTCAGTAGTTTATACCAGTAGCTTATAACTTGTCATTAATGACAAGGTTTTATGAAACGGGGCCCTGAGCTAGAAAAATTCCGACATCATGAGATACAACATCCTCAATAGCTGTGGTCAAATACTTCGGAGGGCCCTACATAATTATTGCTCCAAGGTGTGCATACACTTACTCCCTGCCCACTCCCTGGACACCCCCGTCGGCTCGGTAGCGCTTTCCTTTTCCGTTTCTTATTAATGAATTTTCAAAACAATAATTTGGAGCTATGGCAGAAATTGTTTTGAAAGAAAATGTAGGTATTTTCACTCTCTTTTTATAAAGTTTCAAGCATTGTTTGAATCATCATTCATCAGCCCTAGGAAGAATTTTTTTGGTCCGCGGATAGAATAACATGAGAAAGTTGTAGGATAGAAACCTACAGTACTGGGAGGGTATACACATGGTATATGGAAGGGTATCCCTGGGGTAAGGAAACTTTGCATTTTGAATTATTTTTTTCCCTTTTATTCTTATATTATTTCTTCACCCTTTTTATGTCTTTTATCTTTCCTCTCTTAGTTCTTCTTTCCCATTTTCACGGGGATGCACTTATTAAACACCGGCAAGGGATACACCTATAAATTGTTTTGCAAAGAGGTCAAAGAGGTCAATCGTCCCTTTCGATGATGATATTCTATCGAGACCCTATTCCATTTTACCCTTGAATCCGCCTTCTTCCTCTTTTCGCAATTAAGAATCCATTTTCATTTTCGGAATACTGAACCTTTGGAATAAAGGACCAAATCTTCAGAATTATGAACAGTTTTCTTTGAAACCCACAAGTTTACTACTGAAGACTAGAGGTAATACGGTTCTAGGACAATTACCCCCTGGGCAACCACCCCCCGGAAAATTACCCCCCGGAAAACTACCCCCAAGGGCAATTACCCCCTGTAAAATTACCCCCCGGAAAATAACCCCCCACGGACAATCACCCCCCGAGGACAATTACCCCCTGGAAAATTACCCCCCGGAAAATAACCCCCACGGACAACCACCCCCGAGGGCAATTACCCCTGGAAAATTACCCCCGGAAAATAACCCCCCAGGGACAACTACCCCCCAAGGACAATTACCCCCGGAAAATTACCCCCCAAGGACAATTACCCCCGGAAAATTACCCCCCAAGGACAAGCACCGTGCATACTAATAAGTCTTGAAGGTAAATTTCATTCTGAAATAATTACTGAACCAGAAAGCATAATATCTTACTTCAATATGAAATGGATCATGAAATAGATCATACAAAGGCAAATACATGATCAGTTGATTAGCAAAATTACAGAGGATGCATAAATGATGAAAACTTACACCCTATTTTCTTTGTTGGGTCCTCTTTTCTTTTGGCGACAGGATATAGCGCGTATACTCGCTCATAAATCTGCGCGCAACCTATTATTAAATTTCCTATATAGAAATTTAATCAGAGGTTTAAATTATCTTCAGAACACTTTGTGATGATTCCTGACTTTGTTAAATTCACCCAAGGGTTAATGAGAAGTTTAACTTTTTAGAATGGGGGAGGTAGCCCTCATCGATAACAGACATCCTTGCTTTAATCCTCGATGAATATACAGTTATGTTATTTGTTGTGTTATGATTATGTCATTACACACTTTCATATTAATATTTTATTTTTCCTTCTTATTTTCCTCCTTATATATATATTTATTACACAAGCTCTGCTTCTCAGTAGATCCTTCCATTTTTACGGTTTACAGCAAATAATTTGATACATTCCTCCTTAGTTGAAATGATGATTTGCAAAATGCATTAAAGTAATGTCACTGAGTTATGTGATTATTTGTCATAATTGTTGAAATATTGATTGTTCCGTTATAAGTGAAAATAAAACTGGAAACTGAACACTATTCAATATGCTGTTAAAGTTATCCACTTTTAAGGCGGAAAATTGTTGGTGATTGGCAACTAAATTAACATGGAGTGTGATAGATAATGTAAATAGTTTAATGTCCTTGTTATACGTAGATTTATCTTCGAAACATTTTTAATTTCATAACTTTTTTAAATTAAAAGTATGGTGACACTAGAGATTTTCACCACATTGACATTAGTCAAGTGTAAACACAACAAATCAACCTTTTTAAAACAGTTAAAGTAGCAGTCCTTTGCTTCGAGAATTCATGAAAGGACAAACTTCTATAAGGTCAGGGGGCCAGTACTTTTCTGGGGGAATTATCCGGGGGTGGGGTTATTGCCCTCGGGGTGGTTATCCTTGGGGGTAATTTTCCGGGGGGTAATTGTCCTCGGGGGTGGTTAATCTTGGGGATAATTTTCCGGGGGGGGGGGGGGGTAATTTTCTGGGGAGTAATTTTCCGGAGGTAATTACCCGGGGGTAATTGTCCTCAGGGGTTGGTTGTCCTTGGTGGAAGGGGGGGGGGGTAATTTTCCGGGGGGTTAATTGCCCTCGAGGGTGGTTGTCCTGGGGGGGGGGGTAATTTTCCGGGGGTAATTTTCCGGGGGTAATTAGCCGGGAGTAATTGTCCTCGGGGGTGGTTGTCCTTGTGGGGTAATTTTCCGGGGGGTAATATACCGGGGGGTAATTGTCCTTGGCGGGTAGTTTTCCGAGGGTAATTTTCTGGAGGGGGGGGGGGTGATTTTCCAGGGGGTAATTGTCCGGACTTCGAGAATTCATGAAAGGAAAAACTTCTATAAGGTCAGGGGGCCAGTAATTTTATGGGGGAATTATCCGAGGGGTATAGGGTTATTGCCCTCGGGGTGGTTATCCTTGGGGGTAATTTTCCGGGGGGTAATTGTCCTCGGGGGTGGTTAATCTTGGGGATAATTTTCCGGGGGGGGGAATTTTCTGGGGAGTAATTTTCCGGGGGGTAATTACCCGGGGGGTAATTGTCCTCAGGGGTTGGTTGTCCTTGGGGGAGGGGGGGGGGGGTAATTTTCCGGGGGGTAATTAGCCGGGGGTAATTGTCCTCGGGGGGGGGGGGGGGTGGTTGTCCTTGGGGGTAATTTTCCGGGGGGTAATATACCGGGGGGGGGGGGGGTAATTGTCCTTGGCGGGTAGTTTTCCAGGGGGTAATTTTCTGGGGGGGGGGGGGGGGGTGATTTTCCAGGGGGTAATTGTCCGGACACGAGGTAATACTTACCAATTCTACAATAGTCTCCGTAAACACCAGGAAAACATTCACAGAATAAGAAGTCGCCGTTGATACCAAAACAAGTACCTGCTTGATTACAAATCTCGACTGAACAAGGTCCATTTATTGTACCTAATGCAAAAGAAGGATTTGAAAAAAATAAATGATCGAAGTCAACTGACATCAGATATTCATTGAGCATACTGTTATTTTGTGCTAAGAAAAGTAATAAATTCATACCTTTCTATAAGGCTAAAACAAAAGTATGTGTTTAAATTAGCCATCATTGTTGCTCATGTAATTTGTTTTGTATTGTTTTTGTTGTCGTTTAGTATGTCTCGTATGCACTTGATCTCGCTGGTCGTCGGTCTCCTGATACATTTTTTTAAATTTCGGTCCCGAAGCTTGTCAGTCTACTGGGATGTTTACTACAAGTAGGTTATTAACGGGAGAAGGGAGACTACGATTACTTAGGCTAGGCTATTACAGAAATGAAATTTTCAGTATAGATGGTATATAGAAGAAAAGAAAAGCATGCAAACCCAGGTATTGCTTTATTCAAAGTAATGAGAGTTTGTACTCGATATGCTCACTGTTATTACAGGGAATTTGAAATATGTATTCCCTTTTCCCTGCCTTAGATTAGATTATACGCGCAGAAAGAAATGTCTTTGCAATACAATTCTTGTATATGATTTCCCGTCCATTTTAACACTTTTTCATTCAATTTCATAATTTTCATTCAATTTTGTCCCGAAACTTTGTGATCCTGCACATCTCATGGTCAATTTCGTATTTGGTCATTCATTTTCGAACTTTGTCCGATCAATTTCATCATATTGCATCCATTTTCGTCGAATCAAATCAATTTCGTAATCCCGTACAGCCATCGTACGATAATTGCATAAATCAATTTCGTCAAAGCGTCTTTCAAATTCTTCACTTGTGCTTTTCCTCTATATGCATGATATGGATAATCTTTATTCGATTTCATTTCTTGACATTTTACAAAATATCCATGAAACTGAAGGTAAACATGCAAATTAAATGTTTGTATTTACTTGTTTTCATATATCTCATTCAATAAATTAGGAGGCATACATAGATTATGAAATTTGCAAATTCCAGGGTTCCTAGGACGAAAGTGAAGCGAACATTGACGAAATTGAATTTTAAAAAGTGTTAAATATGCAAATGTCAAAGTAATTGTCCTCTTTGTCATTCAAGTTGGTCAATGGGCAATCCACTTCAACATTAGCTGCCACTAGTTTTCGTCACATTTTATTCGAATTCGTCCTGACGATCCACTGCAGAATGTAATGATCGAATTCATCTTTGTGCAATTAATTTCGAAAGAATTTCATTCAAATTCGTCCGATAAACAAGACATTAAACTTAAACCATACAAAAGACAACACGGACACCTTTTTATAATCCATGTACGCCTCCTCATTTAGTGTATAAGTATATGAAAAAAAGTTAAAAAAAAAAAACCTTGGGTGAGTACCGACAGTTTCGCTTTCAATGATGTTTTGTCAAATGTCAAGAAAAGAATTGCAGAATCATGAAGGACGAATTTCAAAGACGCTATGACGAAATTGTTCGTACAAACGTACTTAGGCAGCCGGTATGACGAAATGTGATGCAATAATTATAATGAAATTAATTATTGGACAAAGTTCGAAAAGTATATGAAAAAAAGTTAAAAAAAAAAAAACCTTGGGTGAGTACCGACAGTTTCGCTTTCAATGATGTTTTGTCAAATGTCAAGAAAAGAATTGCAGAATCATGAAGGACGAATTTCAAAGACGCTATGACGAAATTGTTCGTACAAACGTACTTAGGCAGCCGGTATGACGAAATGTGATGCAATAATTATAATGAAATTAATTATTGGACAAAGTTCGAAAATGAATGACCGAAAACGAAACTGACCATGAAATGTGCAAGATCACGAAGTTTCGGGAATGAAAAAAGTTTTAAAATAGACAGTAAATCCTATATTTGAAAATAAATTAAGAAGTCGAAATGAATAACGAATTCTGAGAGAGAGAGAAAGAGAGGGAATAAATATATATATATATATATGTGTGTGTGTGTGTGTGTGTGTGCGTGCGTTTGTTTAGCATTATGTCCGAGGACATTTTCGGACAGAGAACAAAAAAAAAATCATGACAACAATGGTCCTCGGAAGGCGGACAATAGTCCTCGAACGTCGAACAATGAATTTATGCCTTATTCCGTCGACTGTCCGAGGACGAGTAACAATTGAGGAACAATAGTTGTCCTCGGAAGTAAAGCCATGTAAACGTGTGTGTGTGTGCGTGTGTGTGTGTGTGTGTGTGTAATTATATATGTATACAATGTATATGCAAAGATATCCAACAAACATTTCGACAGCGTCTCGGTAAATTATATAGTGTATAGATTGATGAAACAGGGAACAAAGACGTAGCTTGACTTCAACTTTATTAGATCAAGCTTTCGGCCTTCCAGCCTTCTTCAGCTTCTGAAGATAATAATCAATCCTCAATTTCATTTTTTTTTCAATAGACATTTATTTCCAAATTTTCAATATAAGTGTACAAAGCAATAAATGAGCGAAATAGTGTACATGTTTTTTTTTACAAAAATACGCCATAATACATATTCATGTGCTACATAAATAGTTGGAGGACACACCTCTAAAAACAAAAGCTTGAGGCGAGTGTGCCCTTAGTAACGTCCCTGATAGCAGAAAGTGTTAAAAATGACGTGATATTTACGCCGTGGTTTTCGTCTTTCTTACGTCCTGTAATTACGTCAATAAGACGACAACTTGCACCAACGCAAGACGTCAAGAGGACGTCTTATTTTGACGTCATCTGTACACTGTAAAAACTGAAATGCTGTATATAGCACTTTTTGAGGGCATGCATAGAGACTGCACTCAGAGTGCTATTGAATGCACACAGCGTGCTATTTCAGCCCTTTCACGGGAGCTGGACCGGCTCCTTAAACTGCTAAACATTCATAAAAAAATGATTTTGGTGAGCCTCGAACCAGGGTCCACTGATCGAGAATTGCTGGCATTACCGCTAGACTAACTCACATCGTACGATTTAGAGCAGATCCTATTGTTACATAGTGAATTTACGACACCAC
Source organism: Heliocidaris erythrogramma (assembly GCA_025617745.1). NCBI lineage: Eukaryota > Metazoa > Echinodermata > Echinoidea > Camarodonta > Echinometridae > Heliocidaris > Heliocidaris erythrogramma. The sequence goes on along the minus strand of CM046857.1, from coordinate 26,207,898 downwards.
ATAGTTCATGTTATCTACTTGACTCCCATGACGAAACTGGATTGCAAGAAGCATTCGTTAATCCATCGGTAAAGTCAGCGCCTCTCAATCAGCAGAACCTGGTTCGAGGCTCGCCACGGTCACACTTTTTTGCTGGTAAATTAGCACACTACAAGTGCTATAAACAGCATTTCAGGTGCAGTCACTATACATGCCCCTAAAAGTAGCACTTTAGTTTTTACAGTGTACAGGACGTAGAGATGACGTCAAAATAAGACCTCCTCATGACGTCTTGCGTTGGTGCAAGTTGTCGTCTTATTGACGTAAACGACGACGTAAATATCACGTCATTTTTTCCTCTTTCTGCTGTCAGGGGTAATACATAATATTACATAATAAATATATAAAAAGAAAATAACTACATAACTAAAATAACTACATACAAAAAAAGAAAAAGATAACATTCCTAGACCGCTGAGCTTAATTGGGGGGGGGGGGGGATGAAAGAGAGAGAGAGAAAAAAAGAGGGGAAAATAGGGGAAAAGGGAACGCTATATATATACCCTGATAGCAGAAAGTGTTAAAAAATGACGTGATATTTACGTCGTGGTTTTCGTCTTTTTTACGTCTTGTAATTACGTCAATAAGACGACAACTTGCACCAACGCAAGATGTCAAGAGAACGTCTTATTTTGACGTCATCTCTACGTCTTCATTCCTCTTCCCTGATAGCAGAAAGTGTTAAAAATGACGTGATATTTACGTCGCGGTTTCCGTCTTTTTTACGTCCTGTAATTACGTCAATAAGACGACACCTTACACCAACGCAAGACGTCAAGAGGACGTCTTATTTTGACGTCATCTTTACGTCTTGTACATCGTAAAAACTATAGTGACTGCACCTGAAATCCTGTTTTTAGCACTTGTAGTGTGCTAATTTACCAGCAAAAAAAAATGTGACCGTGGCGAGCCTCGAACCAGGTTCCGCTGATTGAGAGGCGCTGACGTTACCGATGGACTAACAAATGCTTCTTGCAATTTAGTTTAGTCATGGGAGTCAAGTAGATAACATGAACTATGTGGTGTCGTAAATTCACTATGTAACAATATGATCTGCTCTAAATCGTACAATGTGAGTTAGTCTAGCGGTAATGCCAGCAATTCTCGATCAGCGGACCCTGGTTCGAAGCTCGCCCAAATCATTTTTTTTAAATGAATGTTTAGCAGTTTAAGGAGCCGGTCCAGCTCCCGTGAAAGTGCTGAAATAGCACGCTGTGTGCATTCAATAGCACTCTGAGTGCAATCCCTATGCATGCCCTCAAAAAGTGCTCAGCACTTCAGTTTTTGCAGTGTACAGATGACGTCAAAATAAGACGTCCTCTTGACGTCTTGCGTTGGTGCAAGTTGTCGTCTTATTGACGTAATTACAGGACGTAAAAAAGACGAAAACCACGACGTAAATATCACGTAATTTTTACCACTTTCTGCTATCAGGGTATATATATATGTGAAAGAAATTGCGAGAATAACGTTGCTTAGCTCAATCAAAATCAAACTTTGATTGAGCTACGCAACGTTATTCTCGCAATTTCTTTCACATTTGTATTTATTTCCACGAGATTTGCCAAAGCTGTTGTATATGTTATTTCCTTACACTTTTATATATATATATTTATATATATATATATATATATATATAATAGGAATGAAAAGTCCGTATACGATGAAAAGATTCGAATTTTCGGCCATAGGCTAGGCCTTCATCAGGATGAAATTTATTACATAGGTACACAAAAGAGCGTGAAGCGCCAAAAAAAAAAGCTCCATGGATACCACCGCAACCATGGTAGAGATCAGGAAGGAGTGGAGAGAGAGAGAAAAAAAAAAGTAGAGGCGTAATAAAACGTCATAAAAGAAGAGAAAAAGAAAACAAAAGAGGAGAAGCGCAAAAAGGGAGAAAGCTCCATGGAAACTCGCGCAACCATGGTAAAGAAAGCTGAGAGGAGAGAGAGAGAAACACGTCACAAAGAACAAAGGGAAACAAAAGAAAACAAAAAAGCGAGAAGCGCAGAGCGCTCAAAATTCCAAGCATACTAGCGTAACCAAGGAGTAAAGAAAGACAAAAATAAGAAGAAAGGAAAGGGAGAGAAAATGACGTAGTAAAACGTCATAAAGAAACCAAGGGAAGATGAAAGAGAAAAATAGGAGAAGGGAAAAAAGGGGGAGAGAGAGGGGGAGGGGAAAGAAGAGAGGAAAAAAAAGGGAAAGAAGAGAGGAAATGGAAAAAAAGGAGGAAGAGGGAGAGATAGAGAGAAAGAGAAGGAAAAAAAAAGAAGCGGAAGACAAAACACAACGGAAAGAAAAAAAGAAGAAAAGGGGGAAAATGAGGAAATAGTGAAGAAATAGAGTAAAGAAAAAAAGAAGACAGAGAGAGGGAAAAATACGTAGATGAAAAGAAAAATGAAAATAGAAGAGAAAGGTGAAGATGACAAAAAGAAAACATTCAATTCGTACGAAATGTTCGAAATGTTATATTCATCCCACGAGGATGAAGGGTATATATATATATATGTGTGTGTGTGTGTGTGAACAGATAATCATCGAACAGAATGAAGCAGGCCACTCGGTTTATTTACAAGCTTTCGGCTCCTGGCCTTCTTCAAGTTTATTTGCTAAATCAAACAGAACTAGAAATGTCCATTGCCGCGCAATGCAAAATGTATCCCCCGGTACTGGCAGCAATTCGAAGGAGGGACAAAGAACCTCCTCCCTCCCCTCCCTCAAACAAAGGGATGGCGTAGAGATTGCGACAAGTGGCCCGGACTATTGTCAACACTAGGAGCAGCATCACGGAAGAAATATGATCTCTGAGCGCACACAAGATATCCACTAAAATATGTCCTTTGACCCTATGAAAGACGGAACACTAAGGGCAGCATTACCAAAAACTGTAGAGGTCTAGAGTAATCAATGGGTGCGTTTATCAACTCTTTCTTTCGGCAGAAACAGGCTTTCCAAAGGGCTTTCGGTGATTTTTTTAGAGATGATAAACGCAAAGCTGTTTTGATTATGGGGTTCCGAAAGCCTTTTTGAAAGTCGCAAATTTGTGCTTTCCGAAACAGATTTCAGAAACAGGGTTACAAAAACAGGTTAAAAAAACGAGATAAACGCAAAGCTGTTTTGAAACGACTTTATACTTCGGTCACGAACTACGTGTTTCCGGTTTCTGAAAAGACGCGCGCCAGGCAAGTACATGTGTACACAGCACAGTACTATATAACGTACGTACGTGGTACCGATACTGTGCTCTGAATAGACGTTAGCCAAAACAAAAAAAGCGCGCGCCGTATATGACCCCTTCTCCTCGGGTCAAACAACGTCGGTTTTCGACTTGTCGATGAGATGATAATATACAAATGATGCACAGGTCTGAGTGTGTCGGTAGGAATTGTGTGCATAAGGTAACTATGGAATGTTTAACCCACGAGGCGCAGCCGAGTGGGTTTAGACTAGTTTCCATAGTTACCGCATGCACACAATTCCAACTGACACACGAAAAAACATGTGCATCATCTGTTTTATAGAACGGTGGACAAATTTTTGCCAAAAATCCATTTTTTTCAATCATGCGTCCGGTAATTACCAACGCATGGCAAATTTACTGGATGCATGGCTAGCCATGCGTCAGTAATTACCGGATGCATGATAAGAGAAAAAACCTTATACAAGGCACTGCTTCATGCTTGCTCTGGTAAATCATTTCCATGCATCATAAATAGATTTTAGAAATTTAATGAATTCCATAGAGAGCGTATTTTGGGTGGCGAGTGAAAAGTTGCCAGCTAGGCGCCGCCGAAATTTTAACTCCGCGATAACACTTCAGCGATGCCCTAAAAAATAGTGGTGCCCGGGCGAAATTGGCTAAAAACTCGCCACCCGGCCGCCGAGCAGGCTGATTTTCTGGGATATGACCACAGCATTAAGCTACGTAACCATTCTCTCATTTTCATTTCTCACAATTATAATTATTTCCACGAGAGTTGCCAAAGCTGATGTATATTTTATTTCCTTCCTATATTAATATTAATATTAATACCTTGCACTGAGAGGCTCCAGTTGAAATTATGGATTCTCTGAGGTGACTGGTATAGCACTGTTTTCTGAGGGGCGCAGCCCCGAAGAAAATAGTAACTATGCCAGTCACCGAAGAATCCATAATTCAACTGGTGCCTCGAAAAGCGTGCATGGTATATTTGATTTATATCCTACCAGAGTAAGCTTAGATAGATAAACAATAATAAAACTAAAGAATCTAGACCTAGGCCTAGTCCTAGACCTAGACTCTAATACGAAATGTATACAACTCATCATATTTGCCCAAAGTCACAAAAGAGGCCTGGCCATTGCTTGTTGTAACTGTAAGTACTGTCTATAGTCTGCAGTAGATCTAGATCTACATGGCACAAATCCAACGATGAAACCATTTAAACAATGAAAACTTGAAACCTGAACTGTTCCCCTAGTCACAAGAGAGGCTAATAGACACCTTCTCGTAAAGTGTATTGTAGATCTACATGGCACTAATCCAACGCTAGCGCTGGATTAGACTAGCGGAGATCAACCATGAGATCAACGTAAGTGCGTGCATATTTTTATGTAGGGTCATCTGCACTTGTACTTCACTACGCGCATACACACACACACATACGTACACATTGAACATGAGCTAGCGGCTCTCTCAGCCATCTCTCTCAGCTCACTCAGAAACATTATCGCGATATATTGTCGCGATATCGATAGCTTCGAAATATCCAGAAAAACAAAAAAGTGACGTCATAATATTTTTATATCGAAATATATACGGAGGTTTGACGTCACGCGATATCCATTTTTTCTTCATGGTGAAAGTATTTTGTGTCACGTGAGACATTCCTGGCCAATCTTTGCATGAGAATTTTATGATGCAGGATATAAATATATATATATATATATATACATATATATATATATATAGGTAACACGAAAAGAAAATACACAGACCGAGCGGAGATGATTTTTCCACAAGCGCTTTCGTTTATTCTTCAGGTGGAATATAAGATCTTGTTTCTCTGCTTAGATATATATATATATATATATATATATATATATATACAAGTTATATAATGACGTTAGAGATACCAGAATACATGTATTATACAAAATGGACATGGCGCAAGTACATTCAGTCAAAGGAAGTGCGCTTTTTTTAAAAAGCGCCCTATTCATACTCCAGTTATTGTGAGAATCTTTTGTAGTCACAGATCAATAAGCCATTTCGGAGATGCAATCTGAGCATGAGCAGATAAAGGTCATCTGTACCAAAATTCTAAAACCCACTGACACTAATATTAGATATGTGCTCATGAATGTCATGTAATCATTATTCAATTATGCACTAATGGTGCATTCCATGATATCCAGGTGGAAGTATTCTTTTTAAAGGGGGAAACAAAAGCTATTCATGAGGCACCTCTATCACTCCCAAAGTTATTTTTCTGAACTGCATTACCTTGAGGATTAACAAACACACCCTCACATGTCTAAAATATCTGTGGATATTTGGGGTCATTTGTACAATGCGCTAACCCCGAACTGGCTTATAGCGTGTGTGGCCACCATTTGTTTGCAGACATGCATTGCATCTGCGACGCATACTGCGCACCAGTCTTTGAATGAAATCTTGTGGAATCCTGTTCCATTCATCTTGCAAAGTCTGGATCAGTTGTGCACGAGTCCTGACCATGCCAGCAATGCGCCTCCCAAGCTCATCCCACAGATGCTCAATGGGATTGAGGTCAGAGGCCATCGCCGGCCACTCCATGTTCTCACCCCTCAAGAATGCAGTGGTTAGCCGTGCAGCATGAGTTCGGGCATTATCATGCTGAAAGATGCGCAGTCCTCGGTTGTTCTGCAGGAATGGCACTAGGTTTGGTCTCAGGATATCGTCCATTAACACCATGGAGTGGCCGGCGATGTCCCCTGACCTCAATCCCATTGAGCATCTGTGGGATGAGCTTGGGAGGCGCATTGCTGGCAGGGTCAGGACTCGTGCACAACTGATCCAGACTTTGCAAGATGAATGGAACAGGATTCCACAAGATTTCATTCAAAGACTGGTGCGCAGTATGCGTCGCAGATGCAATGCATGTCTGCAAACAAATGGTGGCCACACACGCTATTGATCTGTGACTTTCATTTTTCAACTTGACAGCATTGTCTTCCGAAATTAGTGAAATGTTTCAATAAAAGGTCAATCTTTCCACCCTGGTTCATTGTCATTCTGTGCCTGTCAATATAAATATGATATACCATTATAAAGTCGGGGGTACTTTTTATTGTGGGTCAGTATATTAAATATCATAATTGATAGGATTGAAGTAAATTGAATATATCATAAAGAAATGTGAGAAAATTACAATGCCCCGACCGGGATTCGAACCCGGGACCCTGGATTACATGAACAGGGGCATTGTAATTTTCTCACATTTCTTTATGATATAATCAATTTACTTCAATCCTATCAATTATGATATTTAATTACGAATTTAAATTGTCCTCTATAGAAATTCGTTGGCATGGATTTGCCCGACTTTAGAGGGAAGGCCATTATATAGCGTACGCATGGAACTGGTATGGATGTACCCCTACGCTCGATGGAAAGAGAGGGGCTGTATGTAATATTGTTACTTTGCTTCGACGGGAGCCCGGATAGCTCAGTCGGTAGAGCACTGGTCATGTAATCCAGGGTCCCGGGTTCGAATCCCGGTCGGGGCATTGTAATTTTCTCACATTTCTTTATGATATATTCAATATATATATACACACACATATATATATATATATATTTCAATATGGCACGAAAAAGAGACATGATAACAGAAGCTTTTCGACCTGCACTCATCAGAGGTATATAACAAATTACTTGAAATCAACTATATTATACTCGGTAAACCCGGACGCAACCTAAACGCCGTAATTTCAGAACAATCGCAAAGCTTGCGATTGAATGTAAGCGGCTTCCAGAAAGCGTAAATGCGCTGAGCTTCTGGCCCGGGACATAATTGAGAATTGGTCGTCGGCATAGCTTTGTGCGTAAGCTGGAGTATAATATACACTAAAGGAAAAAAGAAACTTATAAAAGTTCAAGAGATCACCAAATTAAATTCTCTGCATGGAAATGTACCAAATTTGGATATAATGTTGATTCAATGCATGGCTTTAAATGACAGTCAATAACAAAAAGTTTTCTTCAATGCCACAAAAGAAATGTGCACTGAAGCAAAGGACTCTCTAATCCCCAAGTCACAAAGACAAACTGCAGCCTTGTACACCATATGCATGTCAATGAATGAAACAAAAGAATTTCAAAAGGGATTTGCAAGTTCATATCCAAACAGATTAATAGCTAGTATGTCCACCTCTAGCTTGCTGGCAAGCTGTACACCATCTTCGCATGCTTCCGATCAGATTCGCGATGGTAGCCTGGGGAACATTGTTCCATTCTTCTTGCAGTGCTGCAATGAGCGTCTCCCTATTGATGGGTTGATTGTCACGCCTTGACACACGTCGACCAAGCTCTTCCCAGAGATGTTCAATTGGGGAAAGGTCTGGTGAACGGGCGCACCATGGCAGAACATCAATATCCTCTTGCTCGAGGGGTGCAAATCCCTTTTGAAATTCTTTTGTTTCATTCATTGACATGCATATGGTGTACAAGGCTGCAGTTTGTCTTTGTGACTTGGGGATTAGAGAGTCCTTTGCTTCAGTGCACATTTCTTTTGTGGCATTGAAGAAAACTTTTTGTTATTGACTGTCATTTAAAGCCATGCATTGAATCAACATTATATCCAAATTTGGTACATTTCCATGCAGAGAATTTAATTTGGTGATCTCTTGAACTTTTATAAGTTTCTTTTTTCCTTTAGTGTAGTTGATTTCAAGTAATTTGTTATATACCTGCGTGATAACCTGATGAGTGCAGGTCGAAAAGCTTCGTTATCATGTCTCTTTTTCGTGCCATATTGAAATTCTGTAGTACCAAGAAATTATTTGTATATATATATATATATGTACACCCCCCTACAAAACACACACATTATATGCAAACCGATCATTTTAACTCGACTGAATCATATTCTCCAGGTTTGTATTTTCATTTTCTCACCCAAATAAATCTAATGGAATTACAATTTTTTTTTGGAATGAAATGCAAAACCTACCTATTTCACAGTTTTGGCCTGTGTATCCAGCTGAGCATGTGCACCTATAGCCGTCATCCGGACCAGCAGAACACGTACCTCCATTTAGACAAGCGCAATCGTCGGTAACTTCAAACAAAACACAGTCATTCATGATTTTTTTGTCAAAACGCATTGACTTCAGCTAATAATAGTATTTGAATCAGCTTAAATTGTTCCTATCTACCTAAGGATGTTAAACACAGACACTATTATGAGAAAGCGAGGGAGAAAAAAATTAAATGCAAAATTCCCACTTCTCCATCTCCAAATGTTCATTATTTTTTTTGGAATACATTTCAAATTTTTCAAATTGTTCAAGCAATGGATATTTGTTATTTCTAGCTGCAGCTAAAAATATTTATATAAATCTGGTTGAGATAATGAATGTGTAATGGGATTAGCATAATACGCAACGTACATCATAGAAAAACACTGTTTCAAATTTAATTGCAATTTGATCAGTAATAATTTAGCCTCTACTTTACCATTCAAGTACACTGAACATAAATGCGGCAGAATAGAATCTGCCATTTTGGCTGTTTTTGCTTCTAAACCATTTCCCCCAACTTATTCCAAGAACTGATGCTACTTCATGTAGCATATCAAAGAGTCAGTATGATTGTGCACTTGTCATGTCTTTATAACATGAGCGTCAGGTTGATCACGTCGACTCTATTTGTTATTTTTGAAGATATTATGCGTTTCTACAAATAATTTTATGATCTATTATATTCCACATACAAATTAATCTTGCTGTTAGATTGATCAACAGGTAATCACGTGATAAAACGTAGTTTTCCCAATCAATCGACCCGAGAAGAAAAGTTCGTGACCCCTGCGAAACACATAAGTACTATTCCGTCAAGGTCACAAACTTTTCTTCTCGGGTCGATTGATATGGGGGAAACTACGTTTTATCACGTGATTACCTTTTGACCAATCTAGCATCAAGATTCTTAGTATGTGGAATATAATGCACAATAAGCGTAAAGCTGATGCCTGAATACTTCAGGGCAAAATCTCAAATTAAATTCAACTGTTGTTACAAAAGGGGGTGTTAGAAATTAAGATTTATGTCATTTACACTAATATTAAGATAATGTAATATCTTTAGTATCTCTATAGACTGAGGCATAAAGTAGCCACATAAAACAAAATAAAAATATTGGGAGAAAGCTATAGGACATGTTTAGCAATTTTCATTGATCTACTAAGATGGATATCATAGAATTGGCGAGATTTATTTTTTTATTTCTCGCCAAACCTTCAAAATTAGCTCAGTAGGGGGTTATGGGGGTCCAATTTACCTCCATAATTCCCTGGCAAGCTAGTGAAAAAGGTCTTCAGTCAAAAGGGGGGGGGGGGGCACAATCGACAACATGGCGGATCGTCTATGGTCAAAATGCATACTTCTCTTCCAAAGGGGGGGGGGCACAGGCCGGAAGTGCCCCCCCCCCTGGATCCGCCAATGGATGATATTGAATAAAAAGAATCATTAACCAGTGGCGGATCTACGGGGGGGGGGGGGGAGGTTAGGGGTTTAACCCCCCCCCCCCCCCCCCCCCCCCCCCTTGGGCTGCCAAGTAAAAATGTAATGTGCATAGAAAAACGCCATATGTCCAGACCCACACAGTATGTTCCTATAGCATTTTTTTATGCTGTTTATGGTCTCCATTGCGTTAGTAGATGCCAGGAAAACATCACTTACGGGGCCAAAATAGCAAAAAAAAAAAATCGGCTCGTCGCTACAAGGCTCGCGGACATCGCCGTCGTTGGGTCAACCCCCCCCCCCCCCCCCTTAGAAAAAAGCTACATCCGCCCCTGTTAACACGGACTGCAAAATATTAAATTAAAATTATGCGATTATGCAAAATTTCTTAACAGTACAGTCACACATGGATGTACGATCGATTGCCGACAACCAATGGCCGATATGTAGAATTTACTATCCATGTGTTAACAACACATGTACCTTCCATGCTCTTCTCTTATGCCTTTTCAAACAGGTGAAGATGGTAAAGGGTTTTTATATAATCCTTGTAATAATTGTAATAATTATAATAATAATAATTGTAGAATGCAATACAATTTTCACCAAATTAACGGAATAAAGAGGTTTTCACACAACATTGCACCTTATGTTATACATATTATAAGCAAGTTATACTCACATGCAAAGAAAAACTAAATTGGACAGGGCAACATGGGTGTCGATCCCGGATTGATGGGGGTATATATCCCCCCCCCCCCCGATTTGAGGTGGGGGATGGCCTTTATACACTGTCGCTTGGTCTACCAGCACTTGGTCTAATCATCAGTTCGTCGAACTCCACGTGGTCTAACTTCATTTTGTCTACAACCAGTTTGTCTACTTACAATTTCGTCTAATTTCCATTTGGCCTAATAACCAATTCGTCTAATACACAGTTTGGCTAACCCCATTTAGTCTAAAACCCATTTGGGCTAATTTTCACTTCGTCTATTTCCAAATAGTCTAACAGTCATTTTGTCTACAAGTCACATGGTCTCATATCCATTTGGGCTACACCTACTTTGGCTAATACCATATGGTCTACCTATCATTTGGTCCAATTCCATTTAGTCTAATAACCAGTTGGGCTACTTATCATTTAGTCTAACTGGCATATGGTCTAATGACCATTTGGTCTAATATCCAATTCGTCTAATAACCAGTTAGGCTACTTATCATTTGGTCTAATTTTCATATAGTCTAATGACCATTTGGTCTAATTACTATTTATTCTTCTGGCCATTTAGTAGCAAGTTGAGAAAGGACAGGGAAATGAAACTTTAACAAATGAAACTTCAAAGAAGTCATCTATACGTTAATATGCATTAAAATAGTTATTCACCTTGCTGCTGCTTATATCAAGTCAATCAATATCCCTACATATTATATATTAATTATCTAATTTATTAAAATCAATTATTTAGTAATTAAAACAATCCTAGATCTTCTCTTCCTTTCATGACTTAAGTAGAAGAACCTGATTTTGTATTGCACTTCAAATTATGTTTGTTGGGTTTATAATCTGCTATTCATGGTTCTTATTTGATATCCGATGTACAAATATTTGTGCAAGTAGTCAATAAATTCTAGGAGCGGTGCCAGAGTATTTTCATATGAGGGGCAAGACGACCCACGCACTTGGGGTTTCAACGAACTGCATGGGCACCGTTTTTGGAAAAGGGGGAACTTAAAGGGAAATTAACCTCAGCGTATGAATTAGCTTATTTTGAATGGTGTAGTATATGCCTCTTATTTGATACATGCAATTTCATGTAAAAACACAGGATATAGATATAAATCACTATTTTCCAGCCAAGTTATCGTCTGCTAGCAATAATAAGGGGGCTGCCATTACTTTATGTGTACACGAACATATTTTTCATCCCAAGTAAAATTTCCTTCATCGTTAACTTGTAATTGATTTTTAGAGGACAAATATATATTAGATAAAGTCACATATTCTGAAATGTAAGTTTAGTTTTATATATTTTTTAAAAGGTCTTAATTTGTTCATAAAAAATATACTTCATAAAAAATATACGTCAAGGACGGAGAATTGACGTCAAGGACGGAGACAATCGTAACAATACCAAAAACAAAGCGAGGAATCTGCTTTACAGGATGGCTATTAGAACTCATGGGTCGTCAATTATCTAGGCCCATGGCCAATAACAATCGTAATACAATCAGAACAAAGCGACGTATCTGTTGTAAAGGTAGGCTATTATCAATGCATATGGTACCTAATGATCCGTGTCATGCACAAAATGGCAGCCTCCATGGAAAGACGTAGCAGACAATAGGTGCATCTAGAATATCACGTGGGGTTACTTGTCCTTTAATTATAAAGGGTGAAGATAAGGACGGGAATTGGCGTTTTGATACGTTGCTATATCCCTACATTGTATTTAACACGCATTAAATGTTACGGATATATTTTCTAATCTTTGCATAAAATGCAATTCTGCGTTACTCCTAACTTGCAAACGAGCGACCAAAAATATTATGTTCTTGTTGAAGTCCATACATGATGCTTGCATTGTATTGATTTCATGACGAAGATGCAGCAAAAGCGTTTAATTTCAAGCATAATCTCTCCATAAAAGAGATAGATAGGACTTTATGTTACTGCCATGAGTTACAATAAGTGAGTGCGGGCGGGCGTAGCGAGCAAGCTTCGGGCGGGGCATATCTTAATTGCTGCAATATTATTCAACTTTTGGGCACTGTGTCCCCAGCTCTGGCTAAGTTCCTACTCAAAGGTGTCACACTGTTGTTATATCAAGAACTAAATATTCTCCCATTAAGCTTCTCTGAGTCTTTTGAGATATGCAAACTGCTATTTTCAGGGGCGGCGCTACAGGGGGGAGGGGGCAGGGGCGGTTGCCCCCTATGATTTTTCAAGAGAGAGAGAGAGAGCGAGAAGAAAAAACGACAAAAGAAAGAAAAGAAGAAAGAAGAATATGCAACTATTATTATTATTATCATTATTTCTTCATCTAAAACGTAAATTAACTCGCTTGTTGGCGGGGTGCACAATCCCCCCCCCCCTTCCAAGCACCCAAAAAGCGTCTCCTGCTACCCACAAAAATGCCGCTTTTTATACTTGTTCACTGCCTTCCTTTTCTTCTTTTAAGGCAAACTGAATTTGCGCCCCCCCCCCCGAGCTAAATTATGTTATGCGAGGAAGCGAAGCGACGGAGCAGCAATTTTTTTTTTATTCAATTATATTTTTACCCTTCTACAGAGTTCCTTTATTCATCATCAATATAACAATTCTTACAAAAGATCGTACATATATATTTATATATATATATTTTCCCCCATGATTTGTCATGTAAATACTTAAAGGCCAAGTACACCCTAACAAAAAGTTGATTTGAATAAATAGAGAAAAATCCAACAAGCATAAACACTGAAAATTTCATCAAAATAGGATGTAAAATTAGAAAGTTATGGTATTTTAAAGTTTCGCTTAATTTTGCAAAACAGTTATATGCACATCCTGCTCAGTATGGAAATGAGGGAACCAGTGACGTCACCCACTCACTATTTCTTTTGTATTTTATTATGTGAAATATAGAATATTTTAATTTCTGCAGATTTCACAATTAGGAAGCTCTCATTGAATTGTGTATAGGTTGCAACAATGGCAATTACACATGTTCAGCGAGGAATCAAACCTTGTTTCACATTATAACAAGGAAAAATTAAAATATTTCGTATTTCATGTAATAAAATACAAAAGAAATAGTGAGTGAGTGACGTCACTGGTTCCCTCATTTGCATACTGAGCAGGATGTGCATACAACTGTTATGCGAAATTAAGCGAAACTTTAAAATACCATAACTTTCTTATTTTACATCCTATTTTGATGAAATTTTCAGTGTTATGCTTGTTGGATTTTTCTCTATTCATTCAAATCAACTTTTTGTTAGGGTGGACTTGGCCTTTAAACAATAGAGTATACCATAATATAACAAAATATGCAGCCGCACAGCAGTGTATTGGATAGGTTGACAAAATACACGTTGTGTACAATAATATATTACATACAAAACAGGCAAAGAGAACATAGACTCTCAGAAACATTTGGTGAAATGAAAACATTTTTTCCTCAAACTTATCTTCTTTAAGATTTATCTTTGATAAATTTCCATATCATAATATGTTTTGATAGCTGTCAAAACTTTTTCAAACCTTGGTAATTGACGTTTACATTTAGCTGTTTTTTTTTCTTACAGGGACGGCCAACAAAATGACGCATAGTGTTGAATAGTGTGGGAATAGCCCAACAGGAAATTACCATTAGTGATAATTAGACAAAGTGATGTTTAGACAAATTGGCATTTAGACTAAATGGAAACTGGACTGAATGAAAGTTAGACCAACTGCACATTAGACCATATAAATGCCATGTAGACCAAATGGATACTAGACCAAGTGGATTTTAGACGAAATGCCTGTAGACCAACTAGTTTTAGACTGACTGGGAATTAGACAAACCGACATTAGACGAACTGGTAGTAGACCAAATGGTAATTAGACTGACTGGGAATTAGACAAACCGACATTAGACGAACTGGTAGTAGACCAAATGGTAATTAGACCAAGTGATAATTAGACCACATGAAGAGTGGACCAAAAGGGTTTATCCCGAATGAAGGTAGCCCATCTGGAAATTAGACCAAGTGGTTTTAGCCCAAGCGAGCATAAACCTTTATTATCACCCCCCCCCCCCATATTAACTTTAACTCATTAACTCATGTGTGATCTTAAAATACCATCACATTCTTTAATGCTTAGAAGTAAGGAAAATAAAAAATGCCATAATTTCAATGCAAAAATATCGAAGAAAATTCGTTGGCTTGTGTTTTGTTTTTTTCAATTAAGGGGTTCCGTCCATTGGCGTATTCCTTCTTTTCATTAAAAACCATTTTGGGATGCTCTAAAATGCAAGTTTTATAGACAGATTTTTTAAAGGTCCCTGTTGTGGGAGGGGGATACCCCCTCCCACACCCTCCCCCGGCTCTGTGGCATCGCTCAGTGGCGTATCTAGGGGGCAGGGGAAACGTGCCCGGGCGGCACTGGGAGGGGGCGCAAAAACGCAAAGGAGAGAAAGAAAAAAAGGGGGAAATGAAGAAAAATGTTAATCCTTATGGATTATGCGCCCCAAATGTAGTTTTTGAAGGATTGAAATGCGAAAATTTCCAAAGCTCAGTCGCTTTGCTCCCTCGACAGTCATTTTCTTTAGTATATAGTTGTCAGATAGCTTAACGGGTTCAAAATTTGAAAAAATAAAGATGTAATTGCTTTGCTCGCTATATCATGTAAGTTTCATAAATTATGACTCCTGCGAAATATTGCTCCCCAATATTGGATAAAGTGAACAAAACAGTATTTTCAAAGGAGTGAAAGAAATCTCAACTTCAGGTAGCCTTAATGAATTTCTCGACTCTTTCTGAAGCTTATAGGATTTTTGTTAATTTTGCTCCCGATTATAGGAGTGAGTGAATAGAAAACAGTTTGTCAATGTATGAAATTTGAGCTTCTCTACCGCACAATTGTGGTGGTCAATTGCAAATTTCCTGGGTAAGAAATTGCGTTTTTTAGGGTTAAGAACTGAAAAATTTGCCGTTCAGTCGCTTTGCTCCCTCGCTCTTAAAATACTAACCTACATAAATTTTGGCAACTCGGAGGGGGGGCAACTTCATTGTTTGCCCCGGGCGCCAAAATCCCTAGATATGCCACTGGCTTAGCTCCCCCGTCGGTCATCCCCCCCCCCCCCCAAAAAAAAAAAAAAATCATGAACACGGATCGACACCCCTGCAGGGCACTTTTGAGCTTTACAGTTGGAAGGCTTTTCTTTACTTTAAAGGAGAATTACGCTCAAAAATAAAGATGATAGTGTTCAAAGGTGTTATTTATTCCTACTTGTTAGACTATATGGCTTCGCGTCAAAATATACGAGATCGATACGAATCAAGATTTTCTGAGCAAAATTTACCATCTGCTAGCAATATGTATCGTCCGCTAGCAGCACATGGGGGCTGCCATTTTGTTTTTGTGTACAAGAAGATTTTCTTAATCCAAATGCTCAATTGCCTTTTTCAAAATTAAAAACCCATTTGAGATTAAAAATATAGAATAGATATGTCAATTTATTTTTAAACTGAAGATTTCCTTATATATTTCTGTTGAAAATCGATATTCGCTTAATAGAAATCTATTAATCTATTAATCTATTAATCTATTAATTCAAATTTTTATGGATGCTTCTTCCCTGAGCATCTATAGCGGCAAACTATGCATTCACCTGCTTTCGGATAATGGACTTGAAAAGTCAGAATGCATGCTGCATATATTATGTTCTGCTCTGTTTGGCAAACCCAAGAAAATAGATTTTTGTTAAGCAAAACCAGACAATTTAAAAGTATCATTATAAAGATTTAATTGTTATAATACATGTAACCACCCACTTTATATTTTTCGTCACATATGGGATTTTAGGTAATGAAGAAAATCAATTTAGGATTTGGATTCAAAATAACTTCCTGACTGGAACATTTGTCAATGGTTCATGTACAACTCCAAATCAGCAAGAAAATGGCAGCCCCCATGTAAATGAGTAGGAGACGATACCGGGTGTTGGAATATCTTTATTTATACCCTTTTCTGATATCTTATTAGAAAATGATTTAGGCCAATAACTAGGAATATATTACACCTTACAATATAAGTAAATTTGTAATCAGGGGTTAATTGTCCTTTAAGAGCACTTTGGTAGGCAACATTTCCTCAAAAGACATTTGGTGTTTTAGAGAGGTGTCTGAAAGCCCCTTCCTGACTGTTTTTTTTTCCGGATTTAATATTTATGTGATGTACAACCATACCTAGCTCTTCTGGCAAATTTGGTCTGTGGTCTTTAGGGAGAAAAAATGATCCCGAAATTTGAGAGCGTATAACAAACCAATGCCAACAGAAATATTTGTCATTTTTGTATGGGAGAGTCATACTTCTAGCTACTGAGAAAATGTGGGGCATGAGCTAGATGGGGTTAATTCGCCACGACTTATAGGTGTATTTCAGGGGCATTGGAGATAGATCCGACGACTATATGGCCGTACTGACAACCAATTAGTTCATTAAATCCAATTAACCATGAACTTACAGTTAAAATGATATCATATTATGGAACAGCCTTCCTGAAGACATCAAAAAGTGCATAACATCTGATTCTTTTAAAAAGCATGTAAAAACATTTCTGTTTAATTCTCAATTAATTTCTACATGCGCCTTTAGCACTCCACAGAGTGGATTTGGCGCTATATAGGTTACATTTATTATTATTTATTATTATTATTATTATTATCAGTTCGCTTGATTTTCAAATAGGCCAATACTATCCATACCTGAATAATAAATGGAAAATCCTCGGGCGTTATTGCTTGTATCAGAGACGAAATGGAGGAAGACCTGGTTGGATAAAAACTGAAATGTTCTGTTGATCACTGGTACATCTGTAAAGTTTCCAAGAAGTTCGAAAACGCCTGCACCAGAGGTGAGGACCGTCGGGCCTTCTCCAAATGTCAGCGTGTCCATCATCGGATCGGTATGAAAATCCAGTACAGTCAGTGTGATTTTCCTCGCATGTGGGATCTTCAAGTGATAACTGCAAGCGATGCCATCCGGGTAATTTTCTGGGTAGTTGGGACTCGTAATGTTCCCGTCATTTTCAAAGTAGGTTGTACTGCAGTCTTCATCAATTGATGTTTATACACATGTAAATGAGAATATGCCATTTTGGTGGGAGGTATAAATCAGCGGATGAGAGAAGATTAACATAACATCGAGTAATCATCCAAGTGAGTAACAAAATAAAATATAGACAAAATAATACATAAATAAGAAATAAAACATATATAGATAAATATAAATATGGCACAGCCTGAAAGCAAGGAAGGCCAATGTTTTCAGCGAAAAATTTAACAAATACACAAGATCATGAGAATAACATATTCAATGCTTTAAAAAAGTTATAATGTAAGTACAAAATTTGGCCAAATTTTGAAAGGACAGTCTTATTTTCACTGTTAAATAGCTTATTCATTTTATACGTATTTGGATTATTCCAGTGAAAACGTTTCAAAATATTCTTTTCTTTGCTCATCAAAAACATTACATTGAAAAAGATAATGAAATTCATCGCCAATTTGATTTTTATCACCTTTCTCGGAATGTTATTATGTCTGCCCGTAACTATGGGCATTTTGTTAGTCACACAACGAAATTTGCACCGCAATTTTATTTCTGAATCATTCAATAATGCAAAGTATTTTTCCAGATGGTTTGGATGTTTAAAGATTCGATAATTTAAACATTCCGAGTTTTCTTCGACATCACTGTGCCATTCTTGATTACCAGTATCATGTAATCTTGATTTAACCAATTTTTAAACACTATGCATACTAAAATTGACACTTGATTATTCCAGAAATTACTTAAACCAAACTTATCTAGCAGATCCTTTATTTTGCCTAGCCATACAAAGGGATTTTCTTGTCTCAAAAATAAAGAATATTGATAATGATACAAGATACTATATATTTTGGAAGTCTTACTGCTCACAAGCCGGTTCCAAAACATCAGCATGCGTTCAGAAACAATTTTTTCAAGCTTCTGTCTTCCTAATTAGCCATAAGTCATACAATTTGGGGTCCTTCTATGCACAGGAGCACTTGGAAACACCTACGATCTTCAAAACCTATCAGAATGTAACCCACAATGTTTCAAAATACTGGACACTGCCCACACAGATTTTCAACTCAAAATAAAAGAAGTCCTATACATCAATTGGACCAAACCCAAACTCAACCATCAGGTGTACAATTACCAAATATTGCTTTCTATTTAACCGTATGTATTTTTCACCCAGGTCATTGACCAGACAGGTCCCTCGCCCCATTAAGTACATTTTGATACACCTTGTATTATTAACTGTTCATGTTATTTAGTATTAGGTAATATGAAAGTATATATAGCACCGTCTCTGTTGTAAAAAAATCAGGCCCATGATGGAGTATGACTCCGAAACATGTTCCGTTTTAAAACTTATGTCTTCTTTGTCGTTCTTATTTTTAAGTTACTCTCGTGTCGTTCTTTTGGAAATTCAAGTTGTATATATATCAATTAGCAAGCGCAATGAAAAAAGAATACTGTTCATTGAAAATATTGTCATTCTTGCTTGGGAAACCTGTTTATTGTTGGCATTTTTTAAATTGTTACTACAATTAAACGTTGTTCCTAAATAAACATAGTCATCACAAACCTCAATTTCGAGGCTTCCAAAACGGAAAATAGGTCTTTTCCTGACCTTTCCTCGAGAAAAAATAACTACCTTTGTTTTTGATGTATTTATAGTTAGATGCCAAAGTTGGCAATAGTCATTTGAAGCATTAAATGTTAATTGTAGCTCTTTAGCAGATTCAGCCAGCACAATTGTATCATCTACATGAAGTAAGGTAAATATTTTTTAAAAATATCTTGCTTTCTCGATCTGAGCAGACTTCATCAAGAACAGAAGCTGAGAGAGATCTTAACCCAGAGTATCTTTCATGGAGAAATGTTTCAAAGTCATTTAGAAATAATGCAAATAATATCTGAGGTAAATTTTCTCCTTGCTTCACTCCAATATTACTCTGGAAATACTCCGATGTTTTGTTTTCGTATGAGATGCAAGACTTTGACTTATCATATATTTGCCTTATAACTCTTCCACTTTTTTTCAGATACCAATCAAGAATGACATGCAGTGAAAACACGTGATCCATAGTCGAACAACCACTTCTCAAACCAACTTGCTCTTCTCCTAACATATCATTCGACACGATGAAATTAACCACTCTTTCATTTAAGACTGCAGTGAAAAGCTTTCCCACACAACTTAACAATGTTATTCCTCTATAATTATCTGCTGAATCTGAGGAACCTTCGCCTTTATATAACGGTTTTATGAGACCGTTTCCCCAATCCATCGGAACAATTCCACTATCCACTAAGACAATATTTAATAGTTTGGTGATTAGCCTCTTTGTATTGTACACGCGTGGTCAAGCAACATTTGTTGCTTGGACACGCGTACAGCAATTTTGATTTTGTTATTGAGATATCATAAAAAAATTGAGTCATTTTTGTTGTAATCCATTTCCGCGAAGAAGGAACGTGTGGCTCGTTCCGAAAATTTGGAAAATAAACTTCGATTGGCAATAGTGCATCTCCACCTCATTATTCTTCTATTACTACGCCAATAAGTTGACTTTACAAAATATACTGACATCAAATGTATATTTTATTGAGATACCAGCTCTACCAGGGGAGCGTTTCATCAAGCGATTTGTCAGTGATTTTCACTGACAAATTTGCCCTCAGCCAATCAGATGCAAGGATTTCAGTAGCTTATAACAGTTGTCGGTAAAAATCACTGACAAAGCGCTTGATGAAACGCTCCCCAGATCTATTTTCTTAATACAGTCATCAGAAATACTAATAATCTTGTGTGTATATAATCGGTAATGTATGGGACGTGCCCATATATATATATCGCACCAAAATTAAAGGAATTGAAGTATTACAACTATGTCAGTAAATGATCATCACTTTTGAGAGTTCCTTTTGTATCTATCATTTATTTTTCAAGAAGAATTCCTATGATTCCATCTAATGAAGAACAAAATTAAGGCGCTAGGTATTCACTTGTTTAGAATAAAATGGTATACCATAAGTTGATTTCATAACCGAAATAATGTGGCCCTTCCCCCTTTTTAAATTGTCGATCAGAAAATGCACCTGAAAAATATGGTATCCAAATGCAAGTTGATTTCTGTTGATGTACAGGGATGCATACAACTCATAGTTTGATATTGAAACATATAATTATGTTTCATAGATCTTTAAATATTTTTGGAAATCATTTTCTCTAACATGCTAAGCTCCACCCAAAGAAAATGCTCATTCCTGCAGTGGCATCATCAGTCAATCATTAGTGAGCTAAGGAGAGGCAGCGGTATGTAGCTTTGCCAGAGATGACCATCTGTTCTAATAGACCATACGATACATCCATAGTAGTTGTTATGTCAGACATGCTGTAGCATCACCAGGAAAAAAAATGGTCATGAGGAGGTATTGTTTGAAAGCATGCAATTCTATTGTGAGCATGTGCTGAGTTGGGGGAAGTTACATTCCACTGTCTATTGTCAGTCAGACCCAACTTCAGAAAACCGAGCACAGGTTTATCCTCCGAAAACGGCGTATATAGCAAGATGAATATAGAGCACCCATCTTTCAGTGCGAGACAGTGTGTACAAAAGGCATGGGGAAAATCCTGCAATATCGACCTGCTGTTGCTAATATAATTTTCAAAAATAATGCTGCGGATATATTTATTTCAAATGTTTGTCATTTGAAAGTCATTTCATATGGCGAATCATTCAAGGATTTTGAAGGTAATTGACACGCAGCATTATTTTTAAGAATAAATATATCGTTGGCAGGTTGACTTTGCAAGATTTTCCCCATGCCTTTTGTACACACTGTCTCGCACTGAATGATGAGGGCTCTATATTCATACGCCGTTTTCAGAGTATATACCTGTGCTCGGTTTTTTCGAAGTTGGGTCTGACTAATTGTAGAATGTTCGTGTAGCTGTCTGATGATTGAGAGATGATATCATTGAAAGGAATGAGATCTGAAGATTTTTTTAGGGTGGAGCTTAGGAGGTTGAAAAAAATATTTCCAAAAACATTACAAAATTTATGAAACATATCTATATGTTTGAATAACTGAATATTAGTTGTCTGCATCCCTGCAAATCAACAACAAAAAAACTTGCACTTGGGTTGCGTTTGGTTGCAGGGGCCCTTTAATAATTTGTTGTTTTTATATATATATTTTTTATTCATTTTTATTTTTTTGTTTGTCATAGGATTTGGAATAAAAAGTAATCAAACAAAACTGATGACATTTTTTGTTTGCATTTTTTTCTGAATTGTAGATCTGCCCCTACTTTTCATCTACGCGTGTTAATCTAGTGATGAGACTCGTGGTCTTATAAATAAGCTGTTGAATTTCTTACCAGGCTCGCTAGAGGTTTCTATCTCGCAGTTCTGACCCGTGTAGGGGACGGGGCAAAAGCACAGATATCCAGAATAATCTTCTACACACGAACCAAACTGTTCGCAAGGAGATGGATTGCAGTCTGCCAAGAAAATGAAGATGACGGTAATAATATTAATAAAAACAATAATTTACCTAACTGCGACTTAAAGTAGAACGTTAATGATTTTAAATATTGGCTTAATACTTATTATTGCATAGATGGCATAAATTAAACAAGGTTATCCAAATTCAACGCTTGGAAACATTTGAAGTAATGATTATTATCAATTATAAAACGGTAAAATACAGCCCCCGATATAGCAGCTGAAGAGCTCCTCGAACGCTGCTGAGATATGTGACGACACACCATGAACCAGTCCTGTCTAAGCAGACGATGTCCCATAACATCTTACACATTTTTCAGAGCCTATTTTGTCATCTCCTCTTCACTTATTTCTCTTCCTTCACTAGCGTCAGTCTTAATGTTAGTCTGTTGCCTCACTCTTAACTTCGTGTATGGTATTATTTTGATGAAAAATGCAGCGTTAAAAAAATAAAGGAATCAGTCACTTGTAAACAAAATAAGACGCCATTGTATTTTCAGCTGCTTGCACCGGGGCATGTTCGGCGTTTCAAGAGGGAACGAATACCATCCTGCTATTATTCGGAGGGCTTTTCAATTTGAAAGTGGGGTTTATTTCATTGATCATTGACCCTTCTCCTGTGTATTTACAATCAAACGGTTTTAGCTATCAGAATCAGTTTCACTTTCCCTTTGTAATGGTGTGAAATAAGGTCATGTTTAAATACACCAAACTCTTTATAATTTGATAAATAATTGCATTGCAATTACGTTCATTCATTATAGGACGTCGTCTGCTTAAGCAGGATCGATCCCGAGTGTGTCGACATCAAAACATCGCTATATTTCTGGCGAATCCTCGGATAT
Organism: Heliocidaris erythrogramma; assembly: GCA_025617745.1. Lineage (NCBI taxonomy): Eukaryota > Metazoa > Echinodermata > Echinoidea > Camarodonta > Echinometridae > Heliocidaris > Heliocidaris erythrogramma. The sequence continues at coordinate 26,185,006 of CM046857.1, read as the reverse complement.
TCCAGATGCTGAGAAGAGCTTTTATTTGTGTTGTTTTTATAATCATCAGATACGCAGTTGACATAAAACTTATACGATTGCCATCTGTAAGCTTCCCAGTTTCTAGTGATACATTAATTGCCATATTTGTGATTTTCTTTGAATATCTACTTTAAGGCGAAACCTAACAATAGGTTTATTCCGTCACAATAGAAACTCAACGTTCGGCGAAACGAGTGTGGGTTAGGGCGAAACGTAACAAAAGAATGAGATAAAAGATTTCGCCCTAAGTCGCAGTTTAGAGTTATAATAATAATAATAATAATAATAATAATAACAATAATAATAATAATAATAATAATAATAATAACTAGATGAGATCTTAATTCGTCTGCTGGACGAATTAGGTGGTCTGACCTTAATTATGATGGTCATCAGGATAATGAGGATGATCATGATCATGATACTGATACTGACATTGACAAAGATAGGGTTGGTCATGAGTATCTTTAATGCAGTAATGGAACAAGTAATGATGTAATTATTAAACAAAGGAGATCATAATTATGGTGATGACGATGATGGTGATAGTGATGATTGATGATTTTGATGGCTGATGATGGATGCTGATTGATGATGAATTATTCACAAGACTCTATACGGTGCATGAAACTTCTTCTCTTGTTTCTTTACAGTACAAATCTCGCCGGCATCATTTAGTATTTAGGATCATATCACAAACAAGGAAACAAACAATTTCGACCACTATACCAGAATTATCCCGAGAGAGTTAACATGTAACGGAAAGTAAGATTCTCAAATCCCACTTTCCGATTGAAATATGGGTATGATCCCGAGATCTGATCAAAATATAAATGTTACATTCAAGATAGAGAATTTTCTCAGCTACAACATACTCGAAGCTGGGCGAAAATCATGGACGAATGACAGTGCTAGTGCTCTGAGAAGACTGGAATACAGAATCAAGGTTTGAGTAAAAGTCATTTTCCATAGACAATGCGTGTAAAATGTTGCAAATTGACATGCCCGTTTATATCGCAAAATTAGACCATGATGCTGTTATCCAACTGCAAAATGGTGTTGAATTATCTCAGCTACAACATATCAAACATTGGGCGAAAAAACGATCAATATATACGAAGATTTTCAAATTTGCATATTTATGCAATGAAGAAACCAAGGGATAAATGACACATGAATTCATATTTACAACTCATATTTTATCGAAATATGAAAAAAAATTGGGGGTCAACGGACTTTTTAACGAGCTACAGCGGATTTTAGATAGGCATGTTTTTGCCCATATATGGCCTATTGTGGGGACTCGTGCACGCGCGTGATGCAAACTCTGACGATCGCTCATTTCCTTATTACTGGTCTAATGGGGTGTTGCAAGAAAGTTGCGATTGATTGCAAGTTACAACTGATCGGTACTGACCAATCAAAATCTAAAATCTAATTTGCTTTACACTTTGCAATTGATTGCAACTTTCTTGCAACACCCCATTGCAGTGCTGAAAAAGGTATCAAATTGATCAGAATTATATAATATTTTTTGTAATTAAAAGAAAGAAACGGCAATTTATGTTGCTTAATGGCGTTACGCGCGCGCAAATTTATAATTCGATTAATAAATTTCAGTTGGCAATCAATGCATTTCTACTGTGTTCTACTTTATATATATATATATATATATATATATATATACATACATTAATGAACATAAATGGATTTACAATGACGTAGTCATAGATCTACATAATGTTGAACGTACATGACAATGTAATATAGATGTACTAATACTGAGATGAAGTTGTTAATTGGAACTGGAAGCACAAGTGCTAGTCGAGCTTAGTCCCATTCTTTTGGCAAGATGTTTTGTATTGTTAATTTTTTTTCAGTACCTACATGTACAATTTTTATTTCGTATGTAAATATATATAAATATATATATATATATATATATATATATATATATTTTTATATACATATATGTTTTTAGAAGTTTTACATTTCTTACAGAGACAACAGGAAAAACTAAAACTTATTTTCTTTGCTTGTAATTGTGTATGTGACAGTACTCGAAGAGGATGGCAAAAATAAGGTAGAAAGCAAAAAAAAAAAAAAAAATCACCACCCCAATGGGGATCGAACCAAGCTCCTCGGGCGTCGCAGTTCAGTGTTAAGACCACTATACCAGAATTATCCCCATAGAGATAACGTGTAACGGAAAATGAGATTCTCAATTCCCACTTTCCAATTGAAATATGCGTATGATCCCGAGATCTGATCAAATTAATACACGTTACACTCAAGATAGAAAATTTTTTCAACTATAACATATTTCAAGCTGGGCGACAAACATGGACGAATGACCGCGCTATTGACCACATTTTATTCTCCTTAGGAAATGCGTGTAAACGTTGCAAAATGGAATGACCCTTTATATCGTAAAATTAGACCAGTGAAAAATGGTGGATACTAATCTTGTAGGGAATTGTCTCAGCTACAACATATAAAAAACTGGGCGAAAAACGATTCATATTAAGGGAGATATACTCGAATTTGCATAAATGTGATGACGTCATTATATGCAAATTGGGAATTTTGGGTTCTGAGGCTATTATGATGACGCCATAATGAAATCAAGGGGCAAATGACGCATGAAATCATATCTCCAACGCATACTCTATCAAAATATGACGTAAAAATTGGGGGTTCGTCTACTATCTTACGAGCTATAGCCGATTCTAAGAAGGCATGTTTTTACCACTTTTTACATTATATTGCCCATTGACGCGCGCGCGGATTTTAAAGTTTGACGCGCCCAATTCGGTACTGACGCCATTATTAGACGTCGAGGATGAATGAAAATTGTTGGAAATCGTCAAGAAAACTATCAGAAAGCTATTCCATGCGAAAAAACGGCGTTTTCCTCTAAGATACGTGATGTTTTGCGCGCCCGCACCGTCGTGTGTGCGCGCAAATTTTTGAAATGCTTAAAATGACACGTACTCTAGTTTGGTCCTTAGGTGATTTTTAGCATTTTTAAATTCGACGCGCACGCACGTGTGCGTCATTATGTTCGCGCCGATTTTTATTACATGTCATGTTGAGGCTTGACCTGACGTTCATGTGTGTCAATATGGTTTACATTTGATGACTCGTTATGAAGATATGATCGATAATGTGATTTGACAAAATGGCGCCTGGATGACGTCATGATGGCCTGATGACTTCCAAACTGTTCGCATGGCATGTCCATGATAGACTCTGTCTCTATACATGGCATATTGGCATGAAATTGAAGGAAATTGACATGGCCGATTTCGAGATATCGTGGGGACAAAATTGGGTCCGTAAAAATAAATAAATAAGAAAATTCTGACGAAATTAAGAGGTGATCTGTCCGATGGACAGACCACCTAATAATAATGATGTGTTTAGCATTTGATGGAGATACAAGCCTGAAATGTGTTAGTTCTTTTTCAGCAAAAATTCACATAAATTTGTTATTCGAGAAGTGCACACAATAACAAGCAGAGGGTATTACGCTAACGACCATTCTTACGCAATATTTTAAGTGAACGTAGGAGGATGAAGACGTTATCGGCGAAGAATGGATGTGGTAAGACTAGAAATTAATCACCGCCAAGTGGACACATCTTAACACTATAAGCGAAGTTCTGGTTTGCACCAACTTTTTTCCCAGAGCCAGGGATACGGCACATTGTATCACTCATTAAAATGATGAATACAGACTTCAATATAAACGTTAACCACGGTTAACAGCGTAAATGAGAGGACCGGCTTGGCTCGCCCGCTCACCCGGCAGCGACGCCGCCTGGCAATGGTCTTTAGGAGGCTCAGGCTGAAGTCGGTCGTCAATTTTCTACTGGACGAAAAAAAAATCAAACCTGCCTGACAAGGAAAGAGGCTACATCGAATAATAATACAAGATAATACAATATACAAGATCTGGCAAGACAGAGGTCTATTCCCAACATCAGAGCAGAGCGGATCGGGTAGTGTGATACAAAGAAATGAATTATTGACAGAGGTCGAGAGGGAAGAGATCGAACGAAGGGTGGTTGTGCCGGCAGCCAGCCGTCCAGTGACAGATGAGCAGGAGAAAGGGAAGAACAGCAGAGAGAAGCGACAGCTCCGAAAGAAGCAGAACTGAATACGCCTATACTGCTAGATTAGACCAGGAACAGAAAGCGATTAAAGAGAGATTGTTGGAGATAAAAATGTTTGACACCAGGAGCACAGGCGTAGCCACGATTTTTCAATAGGGGGGGGGGGGGGGGCAGACGTGAAGGATCCAACTGCATAGGGCGCAGTACAGAGGGCGCTGTCTTGCTGCTGCCACACCACCATTTTTGCTCTGCAAACTCCTCCTTCCCTGCGCCCACCCCTGTGAGTATTGCCTCCAAATAATTGAAAAACGGTCAAGCCGTCCAACCAACTTTCCGCCTAAAAAGGGTACGAGCCGTTAACTTTAATTCGGAGAAACGAACCTTGCAAAAAATGAGTACCCCCGATATTCTTACCTTGCGCCACAGCCATTGACACCAGCATACACAGAATCACTAGAGCAAATTTCATCTTGTTGTGCTTCGTATTAAAATCGGATCCTTTTGAGGAGCCTATATCTGCATCACACAGGTACCTACTCTGGACCGTAAAAAGAGAAAACCGAATAAACATTTATTTGCAGGTACTCACTTCGCTATATGAATTGAGAAGCGCAACCCAAATAGGCCAGGAGCCTGTCCCGAAATAGTCACCCCATTTTACCCATAAGATTGACCTCTTATAGAAGATCTAAGCCATTGAAGGTTGTCGGCCTGACGTAGCCGTCGGGTTTAGTCCCCAGGTCCCCCAAAGAGACCCCAATCTCCCCATCCAAAGAACTTTGCCAGTGGAAGGTAGTATGAATGGACATTACCCCCAAAACCCCCAAAACTGACCAATATTTCCATCGGGATGGGGTGGCAGACGGCCCCTATAAATTGGGTTATTTTTAGGGGCCCTTGAAGTCAGGGGAACACAATTTGGCAATAGAAAGAGCTTTGGGTCTACACTGTACATTCCAGAAATATGGACAATTTTGTCATTTTTTTGTGTAATGTATTGTATTGTCCAGATCGAATTGTAAGATCGAAAAAGCACACGCTTTTTAAAGTTCTAACTAGCTTTTACGGATTGAGTGGCTAAGTGTACAATAATGAAGTGCTTTAAATATGATCCCCCTTTCTTGGGGGGCGGGGGGGGGAGGGGGTGCAGGAGGTGGGGATTCAAATGTATATATAGGACCATTATCAGTAATCGTTTTCAATGTAACTTTGTTGCACATTCTGGAGTAGAAAGAGAACCCCCCCCCCCCCCCCCCACCAGTCTTCTCAAGGGATACGGGGTTTAAATTATGCACGTATTTTAACTTTATTCCGCTAAGTTGAAACACGTGCATTACTCGTTTAATTAAATTGCTAATAATAATGTAGTGCCAGGTATAATCATGAAAACAATGAAACTATTTTTATGCATATAAAAGCACGTCATATATTGCAGTGAACATCGCGAAAAATTGGTGGGGGCTAGGTATTATAAGAGAACATAACATTGAACTCTTCCGCAGAGCCCGGGGAAGAGATGGAATAAATGAGCTCGAAACAGAATGACGCACACGCATGTGCTCCACGCCGTATGAGAGAGCGCTTTATATTCTTTCCTTCTGAGCACCTAAAGCCACCCCCCGCTCATGTTAAATGTTAAATTGAAGCGAATCCAAAATTCATATTCAAATAATTTCTCGATCTACAAAAATCGTTTTAACTGACAGAGTAGCAACTACACTGATGATACTACAAAATTAGGTACTTTATGTGGGCACTTAATTGGTTACAACAAACACTGTGAAGGTTGAAAAGAGGCTAATCACAGACCACGACCTCTCACTGCTGGGAACAGTGGAAATGCAGTGCTGATCAAATAATTCCTTTAAAATACACCAAGCTGTTCAAGCTTCCACATAGGGGTGAAATATGAAAGAAAGTGACTTCCCAACACCATTTCTCTCAAATAGATTTACAGCCGATAGGTACCAGTATTCAATTTTATATTAATATTTTTGATCAGCTACCATTCCAACATCTTTGATACGCAGGTCCAAATTGCATCGCGAGCGGATGAATTACTGCCCTGCAGTTCTTGTAGTTGGTTGACAGTGCCAGTCCAAACGACCTGTTTCAATTAAACGTGACTTCACTGTAAAAAAATAATATGCCCAGTGGTAATTTTTACTTAGTTTTCCCATGTAGAATTTACTTTAAAGCATAACTTTTGCCACTTACGCACTCGATCACGTCTTACTAACTCAAATTTTCAATTTAGTAGAATATACGTGAAATTTTGAAGTAAAAATAAATACAAATACAATTAAAGACTTGTATTTATTGAGTATTGTTAACTCAAAGTAAGAAATTAGGCTATACGTATTAATCAAACAATTTATGCCTGATTTTACTTATATTTTTAAGTAAAGACTGATGCAGTGCGTAATATAAGTACTAACATAATCCCTTTTTAAGTTAATAAAACAATTCATATTTCCTAATTCATTTAAGCAAAGATAAGAAGATAAGACAATTTTTAATTGTCACTCAATTCAAAACAAAAACTTGATATTACAGGAAAATTTTCCTTTTAAGATGCTACGATCAAGTATATTTAAAATTTCGGAGCCCTTTCAGTATGTGGCAAATTTAAGCGTATGTAATACTACCCATGGGCGTCAATCCGAGTAGAGAATCTATTGTTCATGGGGGGGGGGGGGGGACGGCTATTGTGTTGCCCCCCCCCCCCCCCCCATGATGAATAGAGTTACGTCACGATTACCGCCCATGATACTACCGAAACAATCACGATCAAGATAATTCTACTTCATCTATCTAACAAATTCATAGTGACGAAGCTTTTCGACCTGCACTCATCGGGTCACAACGCAGGAATGAGAGAATACAAGAAAATACAAAAGTCAAGGAAGGGTGTGTATAGCGACCCGGGTAGGATCCGGGCACGCTAGAATAATTTTTATTTTTTAATTTTTTAATTTTTATAACTCAAATTCTCAAAAATTTAGTTTTACTTAAAATAATCAAGGCAATTTGTTGAATAACGTTTTTTGAGTAATTTCAACGATTTTTCTTTATAGTGTTCTGAACCCATGTCACAGATGCATGAGAACAGAGTTTGAGTTAGCAGTTGTCGCTTTTAATAGATTTCCCCACATGTGCATATACTGTATGCGTTTATGCCATTTGATTTATATGCTTACATTTTGCTTCCTCATGTACATACATTATGTAAACTGATCGTGGAAACAAATCAAATCAAATCAAATCAAATCAAATCAAAATAAAAACTTTTGCGCCCTACTTACCGTCCAAGCTGGTTCTCCTGAGAATTAAATTAACACAGCTACACACACCCATGCACACAAGTCATGCACATATTCTTCTGCAACGAAAACTACACTGCACGAACCATCCCGCTCGCCAAAAAATGGTATTTACCCATTTTCATCATCAGTGCTATTGTCAAGAATAAGCCCATTCATTGACGACATATTATGTTAAATCTACCGTAAAGTGCAGTCATATCACAATTACCTGAGTATGAATGCTATTCAGAAGACAAGTAAATAGTGACAGACATATGCGGTTAAATATTCTGAAAGGGGTAGCTTGTATTTTGTTCATCACATGAACAACCATACACGTTAGTCTTTTAGAGTACACCCCCCCCCCCCCTCCCTATTGCATGGCGTTAAAACGTGAGGAAAAAAATGAAAAAGAGTATATTCATTATTGCAAAGAAAATTAACAGGCTTCAAATTTATACCAACATGTAGGGCTAAACAAGAGCAACAAACTGAACTTTGGGGAACTGCTTGGAGGGAGATCCGTATTGTTTCTTCTCGCCAGCCCTACAAAAGTCGCTCAGTGAGAATTATTTCTCGCCAGCCCTCAAAAATTCGCTCGGGGGGGGGGGGGGGGTGTTAATTTTGCAGATGTTTTTCTCTATAATTCTCTCACAAGCTTTAAAAAAAAAAAGTTTTCGCCGGGATTGCCCCCCCCCCCCCCCCCGGAGCTCAGTATTTCCTCGCAAGTTTTGCCCCTCTTGACGCCAAGGTCCAGATACGCCACTGCCCCCCCCCCCCCACTGCCCAATAACCTTTTTTGTGACAAAAGTTGTCAAAGGGGCAGTTCCCCACCCCCCTCCCCCGGCTACGCTAGTGTACATAATGTGAGAATATAAAGACCAACAGGTTTTGGATGCTTTATTCATGCCAGTCCTGTGCAGTCTTGACTGACTGAGCACCAGGAATTTTTTTTTTCAACATCTCCTTTTTACATCTTCTCTGTGGGAAAATTTCAAATACTGAAGATATTCGATAGGAGCCTGCAGGCACGAAAAATGTTTCTGTGCATGTTGTATTATGTTGTGTGATTGCTGTGTGCGTGTCGCCGACGTGCAACGATCTTCCCATGTTTTGTTCCTCTTTACAAAGAAAGGAATGCGGGATTTTTCCTGAGGACGGAAGATGGCGCCTTCTAGAAAATACTCCACGAGCCTCTCTTTAGCAAATATTTGATCCAACAGCACTTTTGAAGGCCTTTGCAGCTCTGATTTTCCTGATTATTCGTCAAGTGTTTCATAATTCTGTAAGCTAACAAAACACAACAAATTCCTGACAAAAGACTAAAAAACTCCCCATCCAAAAACCTTGGGTCGATCGAGAAAAGAGCAAAAAAGTCGCCCGATGAGCGTCAACGATCCAGCGCCATGTCGTCGCCAGCCGGCCCCGGGAGCTCCCGGGTGAGTGACGCGGCTGCTGCGGCCCCTGTTTGGTTCATGGAATATGAGAGGCGTTTGGATTCAAAGTTTGATGACCTGCATTAGAGGCTGGATTTTCATGAAGCTGCTTGTGAAGAAAAGTTCCAACATCTAGAGGAGGAATTGGCTGCAGCTTTCGATAAGATTGATGACCTTGAGAATAGGTCTAGAATCTCATTTTTTCAACATCCCTGGAGGTGAGGAGCCTTATTCTGCCAGTGGATGCAGTGAGTTGATTTCATCTTTTTTGGCCTCTGTTGACAAGAATCTTGAGCATGTTCAGATCGAGAGGGCTCACCGCACACCACCATCTTGTGGGCATCCCCAGAATGGCGGCCAGGTCAAGCTGAAGGATCGTCCAATCCATGTTTGCTTCTGTTGGTTTCAAGATCGAGTGAGGGTCCGGAAAGCATGTGTTGCTGCGTTCAAGGAGGGGTTCAAGTACAAAGAGAGATCAAAGCTGTATGTTGCAGAGGATTTTAGTCATCGCGTTCAGGCTCACCGTAAAGCTCTCTTGCCTGAGTTAAAGATGTTGCAGCAACAAGGAAAGCGAGCTTTTTTTTGTATACCCTGCGACAATTAAGTATGTTCAAGATCACCAGCTAAAGGTTCACAAGCCAGGTGTCTGAATTGCAAGTGAAGTACACCATAAACACATTAATTATCATAGTGGCTTTCTCATACAAACCGTCTGACTTTTACAGAAAGCTTTTATACTTTACAAGAAACATGCCTTAACGCTTCTCAACTTGTTTGTCACCAGATTACTAAAGTGATGTCGGTCTTTTTAAACATAATTTGTTCATTCAAACTTTTTCAGGAATCCTCGGGGTGCCCTGGAGGTGCCTTGATCTTGGTTCCCCATGCTATGCCGTCGGGGATAATACTAGTTTCTCTGTTCTTATCCTTGTTGGTATTGGTTCATTATGATTATTTATGAGGCTCCAAGGGGTTTGTTTTGCCGAGCAAAATTTGGGATTCTTTTTTTATTTTGTGAACTAGAAGACACCATAGAGTTCGCTTTCGTCATGCATGTTACACGGTTGACACCACGGTCTGCATGGGTGTGCAGAAAATGTATGTGAACAAATGTTCATTCTGTTAATTTTGGTCAGGAGTGCCGCCAAGGAAGTAAGTGCTTATTAGAGATTTATTCTCTTAAAATATTTGTTTTGTAATGCTGTGCAAAATATGAAAATTAGGGAAATTTATGGGTCATGCTATGTTGTATAATGAAAGTTGAAACGTCAGAAATTTGCCGAGTGGGGGCGTGATTGTAGTTTGACACGTCGCCTATTAGTAAATTATCTACGTTAAGAAATCACACATGAAAAGTTATATTCTAATTGATGATCATTTAAATGTGCTAGTATAAAAATACGAGCAAGATTTGGTTTATATAATGCTTTCACACATACGACATGATTGATGAAATGGGATAATCTCTGCGAGGAGTACTTATGATTTTAATTATTCAAACTGTATTGACTATTGTGATGTCATTTTATGCCAATCTAATTATAAACATACATAGAAATGAGGTACAGAAATTTCCTCTTAAATTCTGTGAGCATTATGAAAGTTTTATTTATATTAGAACGGGTATTAAACATAAATATGTTATCACCTGAATCTGAAGGTGGTTAAATTTAAAGGGAAACGACATCTTAAAAATAAGAGTTTTATATTCAAATTTAGAACGGAAACCGTCCAAAGAGAATTCAGTCGCGGCTCTACACTGCGATTAACTGCCCAAAAGCTTTCGCTCCTTCCTGCTTAATTTGCATAAAATAAACAAGTTGTTTACGTAAAACCGCTAGCGAAGAGTCTCATCTAAATTGTGAAATCTCGCCCTAGAAACAACCAAATGAAATGAACTAAATCAAATTCCAGAATGAGAGTTGCTCTAACCCATAATTAGTATCACTCGCAGTCAAATCATTTTTTTAATTTGTGAAAACTTGGAGAACGGAGCCATATTTTTTTTTTTAAAGTCTGAAAATGTAGCATTATTTTTCATAATTATTTGCTCTCATTGCGCAAGATCAAAACTTTCACATGTGAAAAATCAAAGTATATTGAGGGGATCCTCCAAATATCTTTTCATAATCATCCGTCGAACGGTTATGTCGGGAAAAAATCGAAGGCAATGCATTCATGAACCCTCTTCCGTTCTTCGCGTGTAGTCCCACGTATAGCGGTGTATGCAGGCTGGTTTCAACTCGAGTGTATGCTAAACAGGGGGCGTGTCTTGTCAGTGATTGTTACCGACAATTTGTTCTCAGCCAATCAGATTGCAAGGATTTCAGTATTTTTCACGTTAAGTCTTCGATTTTTGATGGCAGTTTTACACAAAACTACTAACTGCGCAAACTTGAAACTGCCCAGGGAGTGAGACTGGAGTGTAAAGTTTAGCAATATGTTATTTGTTTGCATATTCATTTCGTCCCAGACTTGTGTCGGGAAAAAAACAAAACCTCATTTCTCGGCCCTCTGAAACAGAAAAATACCCGTTTTCGGTGAAAATTAATATGAAGCATAATATCCTCACTTCCTATCTACTCTGGAATTTTCATGATATTTAAGGCCCGAATGGGGGAGATACGAGAATGTGAATTTTCGAGGATTTCTGCTCCTCGCTCAGCGGAGGGCTTCGATAGCCGTTAGGAATTCAAAAGCTTTGACGACTTTACAAAGACGTTAATTGGGGTGTAGAGCCGCGCCTGAATTAACTTCATTTATTCGTCATGAAATTGTCAATGTGTGAACAGAAAATGCGTTGACGTTAAAGCACATCAACATTCAAATAAAGAACACATTACTCGACGAAAAGAAACCAAACGCAACATAGAGTCCCTAAAAACAGATTTGAGTACAGAAAGTTGGCAAGATGTTCTTCATGAGACAAATGTTAATAGTTCATATGAAATATTTATAAACAAACTTCTTCATTATTATGATAAAAATGTGCCTCTGATAAGAATAACTTCCAGCAAAAAGAAGAATAAACAACCGTGGATCACTCAAGGAATAATAAAATCAATATTTACTCGTAATAGATTATATAAAATATCACTTAAATCACCTACTTTGGCACATCAAAACAAATATGAAAAATACCGTAATAGGTTAACTTCTGTTATCCGTTTAGCACGAAAATCATATTTTGCTGACAAAATTGAAAGTAATAAAGACAATAACAAAACATTATGGCATACAATTAATGAAATGTTAGGTAAAAAAATAGAAAATGTACAAAATGTTGAATTTTTAGAGAATGGAAATTCCATTAAAGACAATGGTCTTATTGCTGATGCATTTAATACATATTTTATCAATGTTGGCCCAAAATTGGCCTCAAAGATTGTTACTAATGATAATGATTTTTCACAATATCTAAATAATCATACCGAGCACTCATTATTGTTTAATCCAACGAATGTTCATGAAATTTTAGAAATTGTTCGATCTCTAAGTCCTTCTAAATCTAGTGGCCATGTGCTTTACAACTCATTTATTTTGTCACATGTATCGTATTGTAACATAGTATGGGGAAATAGTAACAAAATGAATATAGACACTATGTTGCGTCTTCAAAAGAAAGCTCTCCGTATCTGTTCTCATTCTCATTATTTAGCCCACACCGATCCTATATTTCATAAGTTTAAAACATTGAAAATTAACGATATTCACACCTACCAAACTGCTATATTTATGTATAAATTTTCCACCAACGCTACACCAATATCCTTTCATAATATTTTTATCTACAACAGAGATGTCCATTCCTACCCGACACGACATTCATCAGATCTTCATTTAACAAATCCAAAATTAATAATAGCTCAAAAAACGATAAGACATCACGGTCCAGATGTTTGGAACAATTTACCTCATGATATTAAACACGCCGTATCTCTTTTTTTCTTTTAAAGCTTCGTTAAAGAAGTATTTGCTATCCACTTATTCGTAAACTTCTCACTGCACGTGCACCCACTTGCACACACTTCACTTCAATCCCTTTCCTTCCCCTTTTTGTTTGTAGTAAATTTTTCCAGTTAGTGACATCGCTTTTATGATATAGACATTTATATTAATTATGGTTTCCATGTAGCCCTTTCCACTGGCTGCTATTCATTCAAGCATTTTGCTTAAGATAGCTGGCCCCTGCATTTCTGTTATTTCTACTTGTTCATCTCGATTTATAATCTTGTCTTTATTCTGTTGTCATTGTTATTTAATTGTCACATTTTTGAATTTGAACAATTATGTTGCATATTTATTACTATAATTGTTTGTAAATTTGTTATTTGATTTGGCAATAAATGCAGAAACTCCTGCCCCCCCCCCCCAAAAAAAATGCAAGGACTATAGAAACATGAGAATGTGGTTACACTTATAAAATACATACATTTATACTGAGTTTAACCTTCTCAGTGCCAAGCCGTAAACGAGAAGCCCATGGCATTGTTCACAATTTCTTTATGTACATTTATACTGAGAAAGTTAAACTGAATATTGTGTGTTAAGTTTCAGAATAATTATGTCATATAGGATGATTATAAACAGCGATACCAGTTCACAAGCATTAGTCTAAATTCAGACTTTGATGGTTTAATTTTTATATGATACAATTTACGAGTTTGTTTTGGTGGACAAATTATCTCATTGTAGATAAATTTCAGGCCTTGTGATAAATGTTAACTGGCATCCCTCGATTAAGTTTATCAGGTTAAATAAGGATGAAATGTTCTGATATGAACATGATTTATATATAATGCAAAGGTGTCATTATTTGAACTTTATAACTACAACAAATGAAACAAGTACAACAGAAATTCGTGGTAGCAGTTTTAATTCTCATTTATGCAGATTTAATAAAACATCGTTTGATGACTATACAATTAAGCGGTACTTCTGGAACTGTCTCTGTCCACTCACTGATTCAGGGTTTTTTAATTCTTGCCGCATACTGTCGGCTGCCCTTCCAGTTTGTTTTGTTTTTGGTGGGTGTTTGTGGTTATGTGTCTTTACTTGTTTGGTCAACTCATCGTTGCTACTCTAGGTTTTTATCGTATAATTATGATGTTACAGATTAATACGTTTAAATTACAGAGGTCTGCAAGACAATTTTAAAAGAAAGAAAGCTTTTAATGTTTTAAGAGAATTTGGGTTTGATATAATCTTTCTTCAGGAAACCCACTCTAGAATAGATGATGAGAAGCTGTGGCATACTCAGTGGGGAGGAGATGCAGCTTTTGGCAGCTATTCTTCCAACAGCCGAGGTGTGGCTATCTTGTTTAAACCTTCCTTGAAAATATCAGTTTTATCTTCTCACCTTGATCCTGAGGGAAGATATATTATCCTCCATATTAATGTTAACGATGTGCAATTTAATCTTGTCAATACATAATACGCAGTACATACTGAAGTGTTTCATCGCCAGCCAATGAGCAGAAAAATAATCATGTTGAGAAAAATGCTTTCCTCTACAGACTCTGGCCATTACAATTACGTTTATACTAAAGTTGGTGTACAGTAAAAATCATGACTGGCTCTACATAGGCCAACATGGACAAAATCTACCATCGATTTGAGTAGGATTAAGAAAAGCAAGCCAAATAAGGAGTGATGTTGACAAATTTACCTAGCTTTATACCCTCAAACCCGGTATTTATTTATTTATTTCACATCTTTAAAAAAGGTAGCCCGATCAGCCTGAGCTAGTTTTCGTCGGGGCCCTTTAAAACATGGTACAATAAAATAACAAGTGTCAAACATAATAGAAATTGGTGTACATTATACAAATAAAAACAATAGTACAGTAGTATACCCGATGAAAACATAATAAAAACTTAGTATATGCAATAAATATTTAAAAGCTGTTAATACAAGTCTACTAAAATGTTTAAATATGTTAACCACCACCCTTACAGTTACACAATTTATACAAACAATATTTTAATAATTTAATAATTAAAACTTTAATATTACATATACATAGATATACATGGTTTAATACATACCAAATTTTTAAATCAATAATTTAATGAGTTGTTTAAGATTGATTAAGATTATAAAACAAACAAAGAAAAATAGCAGTGTACTTAGCATTTGATGAAATATATAACCATGTAAACGACTTATTGTTGACTAAATTAAAAAATGTGAAATAGATAGACACTTGGAAGAAAACTATGATGAAACGTGACAGAATAAAATCCTGGAGAATAACTATAATAATTAACGCATCAGGCCTTTTTGACGTCACGGCGATATAAAATTAGCCCATCTAAACATCTGTAAACTGTAAACAGTGGCGTATCTAGGTATTCTGGCGCCCGGGGAAAACTATCAAATCTGCGCCCCCCCCCCCCCCCATGCCCAAACTCAGATTAATGAGCGTTTTTAATTTAGAAATGATGGCACTACGTGTTTGATGCACATTACCCGGGGTTGTTAGCCCAAATTTGATGAATTAGTGTATAAGCAAGGGAGCAACGCGACCGAGCAGCAGATTTTTTTCCCTTTTCACCCCTCAACTTGAAATTTCTTATATATTACCCTCACAAAGAAAAAATACAAGGAAATACAGCGACCTAGCAATAGATTTTTTGGGAGAAATTTTGAACATTCCTATTCTGGGGGCGCAAAATGAATGAACACCCCAAAGAAATATATTTGAGGAAGGCAATTGCAAGGCAAATTTATGATTTCTTTCCAGTGTTCTATACTTTGAAAGTGCTTTTTATGCATTTATATCCCATCTGCAGGCGCAAAATTTAACAAGCTCATCAACAAATATCAACCTTTAGACCGGAATAATTGGCCACTATTTCGTGACGTCTAGAGCTGCACGGTAAGGATTTAGCGCTGATTAGATATTATCCTACCATCATGACAAAAGACAAAAGACAAAAGACTGAAGAATAGATAGAAGAAGATGCATGAAGGGGAAGGTAGTGATGATCACCTTTTTTTCCAAACTGGGAAAGAGTGGGAGGCTCTAACATAGACATATCTATATTGGTTTATCTTTTTTATACGGCATGTATTCACTGTAATACACCTTACAACAAAACAAGAGAATTGACTCCGATATTTATCCTAGAAAAGGATTGCATTTATAGCGTGAATAATGTACTTTCTTTAAAATAAAAAAAAAAAACACTGGAAGCCTCAGAAAAGGGGATTCTATAGGCTTATATGACCAACAATATCACCTTTCATTTTATGAATACATTGAATAAAAAATTTAATCAACTAGGTGTTGTGGTCTAGTGGATAAGTCACCGGGCTGTAGATCACAAGGTACGGGGTTCAAATCCCACCATGGCACTAACGTCCTTTGGCAAGACTGTAATCTACATTTGCCACTCTCCACCCAGGTGTAAATGGGTACCTGATATATACTTGAGCGCTAGTTACTTTGGCGGCTCGGCTATAACCAGTCAGGGTAATAATGTCTAAGTGCCATGAACGTCACTGCGTGACGGATATGAGCACTATATAAGTGGCCATTATTATTATTATTAATATCATATTATATGTTATCAACCATAATTAACCACATTTAGCGTCAGTACAAAAAAAAAAGAAAGTTAAAATCGAGGAGTAGGTTCAGAAGCTGAAAAATGGTAAATTTAAAAATCAAGACAAGGTATCAATAAGAAATTAATATATGGGTATACATTGAGTATATAAAACGAGCTAATCAAAAGCTGATATCAAATCGATTAACTTAATACATTTACTTCCCTATTCCGCGTTTTCCAAACTTATTTATTATTTTTACTATAAAACGTCTATACTCTACAATCATGACAATGTCTGCGTGCAAAATAGATATATAGTTCACAATTATATTATTATAGAACATGCAAAAATGAATGGTATGAAAGGCATAGGCACAGGTGACACCAAATACTTAATAATAATAAAATATTTTCGATGAGCAGGATGGGAGTTACTGCTCAACGGTCCACCACACACAAATACGACATTTCTGCATCCATTCCAAGTTCAGTGAAGTTCAATTTATACATCCAAAACAACAAATATCATGTAAGTATAGGATTAAAATCTGAACGAATATTATCTCTATTTAAAATTTCGTCAAAAAGTTACATATGTAATTCTCCCCGAGACATACCGTCTTATACATATTTTAGGTTAACTAGTAAAAAAGGGAATATGATTACTGCTTTTACAGTCAACAAGTTGTCTCACGATACTTCATGTCACGCAAAACTTGATAAGCACGTTATTGTTAATATATTCTTTCAATTTGTTCGCTCACTGAGTTTGTGGAAGTCATGAATACGGAAACCATATTGTAGCGAATTAAAATACAAGTACTGTATGTTTATTTTCAAATCAGTCCCTGTCACCGCATTGCATCATTTTACAGACGAAGTAGTCATCTCATTTCTTCTCATCTAAACCACTGTAATGAATTTCTGAATAAACATCACGTATTACCATTTGAGGCGGCCAAACTGACCTTTACTACCCCTATATTTCCTTTATATTTATACATTATACAGCAGTTTCATTTAAAGTGCGTCACCAAGCCCAAGCATATTTAACTTTTCTTTACGCCACATATATGCATCATTCATGATTGCCCCACACATAGTCATTAACTCACATACACCAATCATCCCTCCAACCTAAAGAAAATAAAGATTATAAAGGGGGCTTGTGCAATATCTACCCGCAGCCCTGAGGTCGCTGCCCTATATTCGAGGGTTCTATCTAATAGTAGCTGTAAGCTGGATTGGCATGGGGCATTGCAGACTCAGACTCAGACATCGGCTGAGAGTTTCCAGGCCCACTTGTAGGTCTAGATCCTGGTGTTTGTCCTGAACTTCTTTGGGACTCTGAGCTTCCATCTTTCCGAAATAGTGCACAGCAAATGCAACGGCGCCACTGCTTTCGGATGGTAGCCTTACGAAGACAATACAGGACGAAGATGAAGAAACCTTGCAAAGAGTTGGAGATGATAAAGAGTACATCAGCAATGTCCACATTGATCAGGGACAGGTAGCCAGTAGTCCAGGTGAATCCGAGAATGATCAGTATGGCGATGCCATTCTGGATCCGTTCTAGTGTCTCCTTGCGTTCGGTTTTTCGGTCCTTCTTTACACGTCCCGCCATTCGCGCAGAATGTTCCAGGCGACACATTGCCAGGATGAAGACAGTGATGTTAATGATGAGGATGATGGCCATTGGAATCAAAAGACCACCAATCAGGGGCCATTTCCGGATGTAACAACTATGGTTGAAGATATAGGGAGAAGCATAGCGCTATGAGAAGACTTTTAAAGGGAAACAAAGGTCGAACAAATCAATAGACACACTTGTATCCCTAATCAATAGCCTTGTCGAGTGCATCCGTTAATTTCTATACACTTGTCTATAGCTATGTTGATGATATCCTAAGAGGCTGAAATAATGCCACACAGTCCATTCGAGCCATTATCAGTGATAAATATAACCGTATTGAAATAAAGTATGGCTTTATTATCGATCGAAAAATCGAGTTTTTGTCGGCAGATTCCTCATGTACAAAATGTGCATAAACTTACTAATCTTCGACAGCATACGTGTTCCTAGTGATTCCTCCTGTTGCCCCAACAATCACAGCAGGAATCCCTAACAAAGGAGTTAAATGAATAGGTTAAGGCAAAGGAAATAATCTTAATAATACAATACCCATACTTTCTTTTGCTTTTAAGACTATAAGAAAATAACGACGCAAGTTTGCACCAGGAATTCCCCTCATCACATAAGATTGGTTCTGTTTCAGAGGAAACTACTTCAGCAGGGCAGGCGAATATTTAATAGGGACACTAGAACACATCAAGGACATTCGTCTAGTAGACAGTATGATCAGACCATCGAGAGAGCGGAGTGTAGGTCTACAGACCAAATGTGCTCAAACCCCCAAACAGCATTAGCAGACACGACGAAAATATACCCTTGTGCAAGGTTTATAAAACTCTGCCGCAGTTGTGATTTTATATATCGGATTTTTGTTCATAGTATGTGTTCTGATGCCAGTTATTCATTAGTGGCGTAAATCCGTTCCGAGGAGAGAGGGCCGGGATGGGATGATCCCAATTAGATTGGACTCGAAAACACAATCGTATTAAAACGGGGATGGTCGTGAGATTTTTGGAGAAGACAAACAAAATCGAACTCATTTTAAGTCATTCTTCACCCATCTTTAGTATTTTGATATCATTTTAAAGAGAGTTTTCCACTACTATAAGAGTAACTTTAACATGTTTAAAACATTACTTTTTTGTCAAAATTTCCGACAACCGATTGATTTCGAAATTAAATTTTGGGAAAGGATGGGTATATTATTTTGTACAGGCCAGTGAGGCCACCCCCTCCCCACATTTAGTACCGGGGGTGAATGTATATACCCCCCCCCCCCCCACCTGGATTTACGCCCGTCTTATTCCTAGTACCTTAAACAGTGTTGAGCATACCATGGAACAGAATGTACCAAGTCTCTTCTACACACTGGCAATCAAAGCATCCATTTATCTGGATCTCTAAAACATGAGATCCATGTATGTATTGCACTTTTACCTCTGTTACCAGTCCGCTGACGAAACGGATCCATGTACTTCATACGACCCAGGAATATATATATTGGGGATGATTAAAATGACGATTATTCTCTGTTCTTTCGGTAACTGGGCAAGGTCTATATAGCCGGGGTTATATAGTTATCTGGAATTGATCTCAACTTAACACCGTTTCCAAAATAAGTTTTTATGTCGTATCTTTCACTCTAGAAATAAATGACTGTGACCCTTACCCCATCCTACAATTGCAGCTTTGATCATAAACCTCGGTATGTAAGTATCAAACACTCGGATGATGATCAGGTACGTGTTAAACCCTTCGATACCCATCCACGTGAGCGAAGAGAGCACGAAGAAGTGAACGAGTGCCGCCAGGACGGTGCACGGTATCCACTCGAGCTCAGCGTACTGGTACTCCGTGTCGAGAGCGATGATGGACAGGGAAGCGATGTATAGGCAAAGAAGCGTGGCGCAAAGACAGATGAAAATCTTGTGAGTCTGGGATTTACGCACCTTCCTGTTAATTAAAGGCATTTTTGTGTTAAGTGATTTTCCAATGTCATAAGAGCTGCGATCCGACTCATGCTCCAGTGACATTTTCTCAGGGTTTCAATAGTTCGTCAAAGATGCTAAACTGGTGTTAGTCTTGTAAATGGGTTTTGGTATAAGTTTAGGTATATGGTCAGGTATAGTGGTAGGTCAAAGAGTGAAGTCAGGAATTCGGTTAGTGTAGGAAATAAATCGCCTGAACAAATGTGGACACGTAAAAAGAACCATCGATTTCACCGACAATAAAGAAAACGCTACAAAGCTATGTTCTAACTTGTTAAAAACCGTCAATCGGTAATACGTGTATAGTTATCAATTATTTTCACTTATTCATTGCGTGCATTGATTCAATCATAATTTGAGGGCTTAAACAAAAAACTAATTTCAGTACTCACTTCACACTGAGATAGGACACAATGGCGATGACCAAACAGATGCATGATATGGCACAACCAATGATACTCAATAAACGAAGCACGGGTTTAGGAGGTTCGTCAACGGCATATATGTCCTAAAGGAAAGATAGCCAGTGATACACGTTTTTGTCAGCAATGGATACATTAAAACACATTAACTTTTTAAAAACTTTACAACTTTAAGCTAGAAAAATAATAAGAGATACCCTATACTAAAGCACATTAACTTTTTAAAAACTTTACAACCTTAAGCTAGAAAATAATAAGAGAGACCCTAGATATAAATGCCATATAGGCATATCAACTTGCCCCAAGTGACCTAAACATAATCATTTAACAAATTATTTTGTGAACATGTTGACCCTTTTGACTTTGGATGATGTGGTTTAGTTCAGATTTATTGGTGCTATGCCAACCGTCCCCAATTCAAAAATCTCAAATATCCCTTTATCCCGTTGACCTCTACAGCACTCCATTGAAGTAAGCTAACCGTCAAACGGTCAAGGTGTATTCTTTTAATAATTATTTAATTTGTATGCGAATTTTAAAGACAAAAATGTACAAAAAACTAAAACTATGCACCGCTTCCTGGTTACCCGTTTTACTTCTTCTCTTTAATCAACATCAATCCCATGTGTATTTAGTTTTTCAGTTAATGTGGCTAAACGTCTTCACTTCGAATAACTGCAATATTTTGAAAGAAATCCCGTACCACTAAAACGGCGAAGTTGGTGAGGTGGTCGCAGGCGCATATGTAGTATTCATCCTCTAAACTGTTGACTACCATAGCGTTGTCAGGTAATAGCTGACATCCCGTCATGGACCACCTGCCAAGACTAAACTCCCAGAAGTTGCAAGTCGGATCACGCGAGTCACGCTGTTTAAAATGAAGAAAGATGACTGTAGTACCATGATTCATAGAAAAATAATGTTTCCCTGTATGTTTGTAGGCCTACCCATATACAACATAATTCAGCACATATTCAACTTCTAATAGACTATTGTAACAAATCTTATGACATCAGCCATTTTAAAATAACCCTCCAACAAAATGGGTTTCCTCTGTCATTTAGATGGGTGTACGGTTCTATGCTTCTGTATATTTGTTTTATGCAGAATTAATTTCTCTTCAAATTAATGAAAATCCCGTCCGCAAAAAAATATTAAACAGAAGGTTTATTGAATGGAATAATGAACATAGAAATATCCGCCAGTCTTGTCTATATATTACTATCATTGACATTTTCCGCTATCATATAACACCTCTTACCTCGAATCGAGAGAAAGTGATATTGACACGCTCCATCAAATTCTCTATCTTCTGTCCACCAACTGTTAATGACACCACTGGTGTATTGACATGGCGGTTGACATTTTTTGTCTCTTGGTTGAGTTGAGGAAGACGTGAAGGAAACATGGCATCATTGACATACACCACGAAAGCAGTCCTCAGAGAATCGATGGTGCTTTCACCCACTGTTTCCCCGGGAATACTAGACACTCGTGGAGTGGTGGTTGTACCTGAGTTATCTCCACTTGAAGTGTTATTAGAACCCGATGGGCCTTCCGTTACCTCTGGTGTAGTAAAGACTTTGGCAACCTCTATGGGTACAACGACCCTGGCAAAGGTGTCTGTTTGGACAGTATCGATAGGTGTGTCTTGGTGCGTCCCTACCATAATGTTGCTGTTGCTCAAGTTCCCGGTGTCCATGGTTAACATGGTGACAACTATGCCGTCCCCAGCAGCGTCCGAAGGTAAGTCAAGTACCTGCAATCATGTACAATAATGACATGCACAGTGGCGTATCTACCCGGGGGGGGGGGGGGCAGAGGGGGTACGTGCCCCGGGCGGCACTTGAAGGGCGCGCAAAAAAAACCAGAAAAGAGTGGAAGAAAAGGGGGAGAAATAACAAGAAATTTTATGGTCTTTGAGGGTTTTTTTCGCCCAGAAATGCGAAAATTTTCTAAAGCTCGGTCGCTTTGCTCCCTCGCATAATTATGTTCAAGATCTAGCTATTTCGCCCCAAAATAGGCGTTTTTAAAGTGTTAACCATTAATTCCCCCCCCCCCCTCCCATTAGGCAAGAGCTTGTTAAATTTTGCGCCCCCATAACAGAGTGCATAAAAAGCACTTTCAAAGTATAGAACATTCGAAAGAAATCCTAAATTTGCCTTGCAATTGCCTTACTAAAGTCCTCAAATATATTTCTTTAGGGTTTTCATTTATTTTACGCCCCTAAAATAGGATTGTTCAAAAATTTGTAAAAAATCTTTTGCTAGGTCGCTGTATTCCCTGGGATTTTTTATTGTAAAGGTAAATGAAATACCTAAGAAATTCCAATTTCAGGGGTGAAAGGAAAAAAAACCCGGGCATCAAAACTCATTTTCACCATCATTTCTAAATTAAAAACGCTCATTAATCTCAGTTGGGCATGGGGGGGGGGGGGGGGGGGGGGGTACAGATTTGATAGTTTGCCCCGGGCGCCAATTCCTTTATCAACTACCTTTTGCAAATGCCTCTTCATGACTACTGCCCCTAAATACCACTAGTGCAACTATGTACCCCTAGACCACGCTCCTGTAGGTAACTATCTTCTAGAAAATGGGGTGATGGCGAGGGTGGGGGGGGGGGGGGGGGGAGTAATCGTGTTTCCGATCGAAGGTCCGTTTTCTTATATAAATCCTAAACACAAAATTACCATTGCAGGGGGTTCATAATTCCGAAAATGAAATAGGTTTCATTCCGAACATTTGTTGCATTACTCCGGAGGTTAAATATTCCGAAGGTTCGATATTCCGAAGGTTCATAATTCTGATAATTAAATGGGGTTCATGATTCCAATGCTTTATAATTTTGAAAAGTGATGTAGGCTCTATTACATTTTCGGAATTAGGATTCTTCTGATAAAGAAACCTTCGGAATAATGCTACAAATGTTCGGAATGAACCCTATTATGTGCCAGTGATCGAACCAATCACTGCCAATGCACGACTTCTGCATCAATCTTTAGTCAAGCGCATAAACATCTCGGCCACAACACCTCAGATGGAGCAAACAAGACTATTTCACTTGCATGTATTGGATACACCTATAAACTACAGTCAATGTCATGAATGTGGGCATAAAGAATAAACAAAATGGGGTAAATTCAGCTGTAATTAACCTGAACTGCTATATTTGGATAAGCTGTTCCGAATGTACTGTTTCCAACGTAGACAGTGTTCAACTGAGATTCCAAGATCTGGACGATTAGGGTAGTGGAGTTTCCATTCTCTTGTGCAGATGCTAGCACGTCTTCCTCGACATATATCACATTATTTACTATTCCCACCATATGATCTGTTACCTGTAAAAAGAAAAAAAAACAAACGAAAGGAAGAAGAGGAAGAAGAGGAAAAGAAAAAGGAAAATAAAATAAAAACATGAACAGATATACCGAAACCGAAATTAGTTGACTGATACACAATGACACAACAGTGTCATATTATCACATACCGAGAATGAGAAACACGGGGTTGATAGAACAGCTAGGGGGTACTAGTTTTTCCGAAGGTTCATAATTCCGAAGGTTCGTAATTCCGAAACACGAATTTCCCATAGAAGGGGGTTCATTATTCCGAAAATTAAATAGGGTTCATAATTTCGAACATTTTGATTCATTTCTCCGAAGGTTCGTTATTCCGACGGTTCGTACTTCCGAAAATGAAATACACAAAGAATTTCTGGGTACTGCAAAATTTCAATATGGCACGAAAAAGAGACATGATAACGAAGCTTTTCGACCTGCACTCATCAGGTTATCACGCAGGTATATAACAAATTACTTGAAATCAACTATATTATACTCGGTGAACCCGGACGCAAACTAGACGCCGTAATTTCAGAACAATCGCAAAGCTTGGACGAACTCCTTTTGTCTGCACAGAAGAGGTTCATGCGATTGAATGTAAGCAGCTTCCAGAAAGCGTAAATGCGCTGAGCTTCTGGCCCAGGACATAATTGAGAATTGCCGCGTTTACATAAATCTAATAAATGTCGTTGGAGCTTGGTTTCCAAAGTGGCTGTGCGATCATGTTCTGGGACAGCACCTATGCGACAAAACTTTGATTCATCATGAAGAATGTCAGACATTTTGTTAACATAGTCACTTTTATTCAGAATGACGACACCGGTGCCCTTATCGGGTTTGCATATATGAATATCAGGATTGGCTTTAAGTCCGCGCAGTGCCATCAAGCATTCGCGAGTCATGTGAAAATCTGACATATCATTGGGAATGCCACAATACGCATGCGCAAGATCTGATAAGCGCGCTTTGAGTGACTCTCCGTCTTCCTTGGAAGTAGGAATGTGTCTAAACAGCTGAGAGTACAACAACTCAAATTCTGCGAATACCTCTTCTCGATTGATTTTCGACTTGGGCACGCCGAAATTAAAGCCATGTGCTAACACAAATGCCTCTGTGTCGGAAAGCACGTGATCAGAGAGGTTGGTGATATGTACTCTCTTATCCTGTATTTTACTGCCGAACCGATAGCGTTTCAACGATGCAATAGTATTGGCATGCTTTTTGCGTGTTTTCCTTTCCATTTGCTCATCGATGGAAGCTATGTAGCTCGTGAGCCGAAACAAATCGAAGAACGAAATAAATTCTCGAACTTTGCGCCAGGCGCGACGGAGATTGCGGTGCACACACGATACGTGGATCTGTAGTTTGTTAATTTCATCCGTCATGAAGGCACGTTCCATTGTAGGACTATGTGTGACCTTAGCATTGCTGATGCGCTCAGAAATGAACTTAGGTACAACTTTAGAGTTAATGCAATCATGAAGATATTGGATAAAAAACTTACCTGATCTTAGCTTACCTTTCATTCGGACAACATTTTTGATTTCTTGAATTTGATCCTTGGAGTACCTCGTCCGGAGTACCTCGTCCGAAAATACCTCGTCCGAAAATACCCTGGAGTACCTCGTCCGAAAATACACAAATAATTTCTTGCGCATGCGTATTGTGGCATTCCCAATGATATGTCAGATTTTCACATGACTCGCGAATGCTTGGTGGCACTACGCGGACTTAAAGCCAATCCTGATATTCATATATGCAAACCCGATAAGGGCACCGGTGTCGTCATTCTGAATAAAAGTGACTATGTTAACAAAATGTCTGACATTCTTCATGATGAATCAAAGTTTTGTCGCATAGGTGCTGTCCCAGAACATGATCGCACACCACTTTGGAAACCAAGCTCCAACGACATTAGATTTATGTAAACGCGGCGATATGTCTAAGCCAGTTTATGATAGAATTCGACCACATGGCTCGCTAAGACCCCTCATGTACGGCCTCCCCAAAACCCACAAAACAAACGTTCCGCTTCGTCCTATTCTATCGATGGTTGGGTCAGCGCAGCATGAACTGGCAAAATGGCTAAGCGAGCAACTTCAGCCAGTCTTAGATTGTTTGTCTGTTCATACTATTAGAGATTCGTTTACGTTTGCTAAACTCGTCCGCGATCTGCCCCTTGATAATAGTAATTGTGTTATGTGTTCATTCGATATCTCTAGCCTATTTACCAACGTGCCACTGAAAGAAGCTATTGACATCTGTGCTTCTTATCTCTATCATGGCGACTTAGACTCACCACCTGTTCCTGAGCCCGTATTCATTGATCTCATGAACTTGGCCACTCGCGCGGTTGAGTTTAGTTTCAATGATACGATGTATTCACAGATAGATGGTGTGGCTATGGGATCCCCATTAGGCCCCGCGCTTGCTAACATTTTTGTTGGCTTTCATGAAATGCGCCTGCTACAGAACGCCACCGATCTTAATATAGTCCCACATGTGTATTGTCGGTATGTTGATGATACGTTTGCAATTTTTGATAACCGCGCAGCGTGTGAGGTTTTCCTTACACAACTGAACCGGCTCCATCCCGCGCTAAAATTCACATGTGAAATTGAACTGTCCAATGCGCTCCCATTTCTCGACGTTCTCGTGGAGAGAAGTGATGGGAAATTCGTCACTTCCGTCTACCGCAAGCCCACAAAAGTCCGGGCAATACACGAGATGGGACTCGTACAGTGCAACTTCATACAAGATTGGGCTCATTAGAAACTTAGTGTGCCGCGCCCTTAGGATTTGCTCTGCGTGCAAATTAGCTCCCGAAATCGCGAAAATCAAAACTATTCTCCTTGACAATGGTTACCCTGAGCATGTTATATCTCGCATCATAACACGGACGCTGGAGGCACAATCCAAATCTGACACCAGATTTGGACCTGCCAAATGCCCCGTGTATCTCAAACTACCCTGGAGGGGTAAGGTATCTGACAAATATGCCAGTCAGATCAAACACGCAGTGTCACGTTGCTATTACGCGGTTTCGACACGCATTGTGCTTTCTACACACAGGATGCTACCGTCAACTAGCAAGGATGTACTACCCACTTGAGTAATGTTATTTACCAATTTCAGTGCCGGTGCGATGCCAGGTACGTGGGCCGTACTTCTCAGCGGTTGGCTGATCGCATTACACAACACATCCCCTCGACTATTCGGAACCGTACAACCAATCAGCGCACGCAGCCCGTCCGTGCCTGCAAATCTGAAATGCACGCTAACAGACCAAAGACAGCCAAATGCGATTCAGCGATTGGTCTCCACTTGCTGAACAATCAAGCTTGCGCACATATCTATGCCGACAATCAATTCTCAATTATGTCCCGGGCCAGAAGCTCAGCGCATTTACGCTTTCTGGAAGCTGCTTACATTCAATCGCATGAACCTCTTCTGTGCAGACAAAAGGAGTTCGTCCAAGCTTTGCGATTGTTCTGAAATTACGGCGTCTAGGTTGCGTCCGGGTTCACCGAGTATAATATAGTTGATTTCAAGTAATTTGTTATATACCTGCGTGATAACCTGATGAGTGCAGGTCGAAAAGCTTCGTTATCTTTTTCGTGCCAGATTGAAAATGAAATAGGGTTCAATTCCGAAGGTTCGTAATTCCGAAGGTTCATAATTCAGAACATGCAGCATAGTCCTACATAAATTTCCGAAGTACAAACCTTCGGATATATGAACCCTTTTTCATTTTTGGAATTATGAACCTTCGGAAACACGACATGTCACCGATAGAACGTCGAGCTTAATATATGCTTCAGACCTCTTTGATACAAAGCATTCAGTTATGTTTGTTTATCATAATACCTTGCACAATGTTTTCTTTTCTTTCCCACTCCAATCATAATATTTACTTCATGAATTTGATTTTGGAAAGTTACTTACATTTGCATCACTGGAATTCAGATCATCTATAAGCTGCAGGATCTCGAACAGTAATCCAATGTCGATGGCGGTGATGTCACCATAGTTTTGGGTAATTAAAGAAACGTTTAGAGCAACTTCAGTCACGTTGGCATCAGTTATTCCGTTCTTTAAAGTATAAAGATAAACAGAAACAGATTTAATCCTAGCTTATACCTTAAATTCTTTAATAGCATAAATACGATTGGGTTGACGAAAGATGAGTGAGTGTGAAATTCTACATGTACATGCATTAACGCTAGCTTTCAGAGACGTCGCAATTACTGCTCTGAAAGAGGAGGGGATCCGGACTGAATTTGTCTACGGGCCGTGCTATGCCGGTGGCGGGGGAGGGCCGACAAAAGTGCATTTGCTTGAGAGATTAAATCCCAAAGGCTTCTTAAAATCTTATATGTACAGATGTTCTCAATTCTGAAGTGAAATTTGAAGTTAAGACTCTGAATATAATCCATGGGGTGGGAATAGAAAGACACCCCCACACACATACACACAAAAGGGGACTGGAGACCCCTCCCGTGGGATCCAAATGGGACCACCAAAATGCTGATGACTTTTTTTCTTTTATTTGTTGATGTTGTTTTTATTTGCTTGTCAGAGATGTTTTGAGTTAAAAGGAGACCCCAAAACGCTGAGGACTTTTTTAAATTATTTTTTTGCTTGTCAGACAATTTTGTGAATATTGAGCCCCCTCCCTCTCAAAAGCCTGGATCCACCACTGTGCAGGGTTTTTATCCCTTTCGAGTTTTTATCCCTTTCACACCTTGAGAAAGTTGTAATAATCGAAGACAGGTTACGATGGCTACAGCCCACTAGACCGACCGCTCGTGAAACCTACGTGGTCGGTCTTGTATGCCTTTTGACAACTTTTCTAATAGGTTCATCAGACAGATATTGTTAGTTTCGTCATGTTCGTGGGCTGTCGGTCTACTGGGATGTCCCGCGGTTGGTATGAATAAATTCTCTTACTTGTAAAAGATAATAGACTCTGTATTCACATCTATTCACATACCTTTTCGTTAAAAAATGTTCTTAGTTTTTAACATTTTAAGGAATAAGTCACTATTTTATACACTAGGGAGAAGTGAGAAAGCCTTGATAGGATATCAAGTTTTGTTCAGCTCTGTTCAGTTCATCTCTATCAGTTTTATTTTTATTTTAATTTAAACAAACATACGAATACAGGAAACATAAAAATTTGAGACATGCATATTGACGAGTCCATATGGACAATTCCACAATTAGTGAGACATGATCAAAAAAAGAATATAAATCAGTATTTCTTATATGTTTATATCCAAGATGGTTGAAATTCGGATTATATGCCTAGACTGAACTGGGGTTTCAAATTCTACCATTAATTTGTTCCTTGCCTGCTTCCTTCATAGGGAATTTTACACTATACATGCCTTGACATATGTAAAATATAATAATATAATCTGTAAAATATTTGAGCATATTTGATTTTGATTTGTGATTTTGATGGATATGCTGTAACGTTACTAGCCGTCGTTTTTGTTCTTAATTAACAAAGATTTAAACGTGGAAAATAACTTACGAAATATCATTTCATCTAACTTTGCTCAATAAGTGTGTACTATCCGACGAAAGATGACCCCCAATTCTTCATGTCCTTTTTTTTTTGGGGGGGGGGGGCGGTGGTAGCATTACTAACCGAAATTTGAGTCGCCGCTGTTGCTCCAAGCAAAGCCTAAATTATTATATTTCACATAAGTGAGAGGTCTACACAAGAACTACCCTTGGTGTAATTACAGAGATTGAAAATGCACAATTTTCCTTTTTATAAGGCCCAAGAAGCAAAATTTCCCTTAAAAATGTAACGTAATTAATCGATGAATTGCCCTTGAAATAAACATGTTCAAGGATTATACAATGCAATATGCAACGAAAAACACTTTTGCAAGTGGAAGGACCTAACAAAACCGACCCTGCTGGTAGAAACAAAATTGAGTATCCACACTCTTAGAAAGGTTGGGCAAATAATTAACCAATTTTTAACCACCACTGGGTAACTTACTGACCTGTTAACTATTGGTTAAAATATGCCCAATTGGGCAAGTTAAATTGCAAGTTGGGCAAGTTAAATTGCCCAACAGCTGTTCACCAATCAAATTTACCCAACCTTTTATTTGCTCAATTATTGGTTATACATTTAGTTGGTTAATTCATTGTCCTGCTGGTAAGAAGAAGCCGGCAACACACCATACCAAGGTCAAATAGTTAAACTGGTTATACTGGTTTTCACTGGTCTAATTGATTGGACTTGTAGAAATTTACCAAGAAGAAGCCGGCAACACACCCACCTGCTGCCGAAATGATAACTGGCAGACTTACCAAGGTCAAATAGTTAAACTGGTTATACTGGTTTTCACTGGATGGAAAGTCCAACAAATTTTACCCAATAATATATTACCCAATTGGTAGTTTACCAACTGTTGGGTAAAAGCCAACAGAAGAACAAACTTTGTTTCCACAACAAGACATTTGCCCAACTCTCAAAACGCTCATAATTGGGTAAATTTTGCCAAACCACTTCTCTCAATAGACATTTGCCCAACTCTCAAAATGCCCATATACTGGTAATTATTGCCCGACAATTTCTCTCAAACAGATATTTGCCAAAAGAAACTACAATTGGTAGTTAACCAACCTATGGGTAAAACCTACAGAAGAACCAACTTTGTTTCCGAAACAAGACATTTGCCAATTGTTTCCTTTTTGCCTGTTGTGCCTTTCTGAGTCTTAACCTAGTCAATCCTAACCTATCCTACCCTTAAAGTTCACATTACAAGAAAATACCATCAAAATAAATATTGGCTTAATACTTATAATTGCATAGATGGCATAAATTAAACAAGGTTATCCAAATTCAACGCTTGGAAACATTTGAAGTAATGATTATTATCAATTATAAAACGGTAAAATACAGCCCCCGACATAGCAGCTGAAGAGCTCCTCGAACGCTGCTGAGATGTGTGACGACACACCAGGGACCAGTCCTGTCTAAGCAGACGATGTCCCATAACATCTTACACATTTTTCAGTGCCTGTTTTGTCATCTCCTCTTCACTTATTTCTCTTACTTGACTAGCGTCAGTCTTAATGTTAGTCTGTTGCCTCACTCTTAACTTCGTGTATGGTATTATTTTGATGAAAAATGCAGCGTTAAAAAAATAAAGGAATCAGTCACTTGTAAACAAAATAAGACGCCATTGTATTTTCAGCTGCTTGCACCGGGGCATGTTCGGCGTTTCAAGAGGGAACGAATAGCATCCGTGCTATTATTCTGAAAGTGGGGTTTATTTCATTGATCATTGACCCTTCTCCTGTGTATTTACAATCAAACGGTTTTAGTTATCAGAATCAGTTTCACTTTCCCTTTTAGAATGGTGTGATTACGTTCATTCATTATAGGACGTCGTCTGCTTAAGCAGGATTGGTCCCTAGTGTGACGACATCAAAACATCGCTATATTTCTGGCGAATCCTCGGATATTCCAGATGCTGAGAAGAGCTTTTATTTATGTTGTTTTTATAATCATCAGATACGCAGTTGACATAAAACTTATACGATTGCCATCTGTAAGCTTCCCAGTTTCTAGTGATACATTAATTGCCATATTTTCTTTGGATAGCTACTTTAAGGCTACCCTATCCTATATTTTAACCTATCCTATCTAGTTTGTGCAATCTGGTGCAAGCTCTTATAATGCCTTTATAATTTGTTATGCATTAGGTGACAGTAAATTCGGCCCACCCCAAACCGTACGAAACTAAAAATTCATGAATATTCATAATTATTTAACTTTACCATCTGTTGGTAAATACATGCTAATTTATTAGGTGAATGCAATTGCCACAAATTGGTCAAGCTTGCTCTAGCTGAGTTGGTTAAAATAACTTGGTAAACTTTTAACCAACTCCTGTTTGCCCAACTTATTTCGCCCAACATTTTAAGAGTGTGCAACTGTAGGGCAGTGTTTGAGCAATTGTTGCCCAATGTTAGAGATTTGGGGAAAACTGCCCAACAGTTGGACAAATATTAGGCAAACATTGCCCAACAGTTAGTTGGGTTGACGATTGCCGCAATATTGGGGTTGTTTTTTTGCAGTCTAACTTAAATTAATATTTTCCCTGAATCTTGTGCAAAATTTACCCAACTGTTAGGTAAACTTCTGTATGGCAAAATTTTCCTCATAGATTTCGACCAACCTTTCTTTGTCCAACATATTTTTCCCCAACATGAAAGAGGAACTCATTCCCAATAATATCCAACTACGAGGTAAATATTCCCAACCTAGATTTAACCAATGCTGTTGGTAAATATGTGCCCAACAGTTGTGTAAATTTATTTGCCACAAATTAGTGAAAGCCTTAGGCGATCAGTTCGTTAAAAAATGCTCATAATTGGGCATTTTTTTAACAACCATAATTACCCAACATAATTTAACCAACATTTTAAAAGTGCACCTATAGTGAAAGGGAAGGTTGAGTTCTGGGAAAGTAAAGCAAAATTTAACTTTCTCGTTCTTTTTATGTTAGTTTGGAAGATTATCAATAAATAGATATGTTCTCTGAAAAGAATTGCTCTTCAAATGCCCTCAAATTCAAAATAAAAAAAACAGCTGAAATATTCGGGCCGAACATTTGTGTGTAGTCCCTTATACACTTACATCATACACCAAATATCATGTGCTATATAATCAACCTTTTCCAATGGCTTTGAGACATTTTCTTTGGCAATTCAATCTCATGACCAGAACTCAACTTTAGCTTTAAGAGAAAAAAATGAGAAGGCGAAATTGATCAAGGAAAAAAAAACCAAGGAGATAGAGAGAGAGAGAGGGGGGGGGGGGGGGGGGGGGGGAGATAGGCAGAAGGACGGTGTGACATAATTATATAAAGAAGGAGATAATGGAGGAAAGAGAAACAATGTGAGTTATGGAATACAAGACAATTAACATACGATTACAAAAAATAGTATACACTTTTACAAAGAAATGTGCTTCGGATATTTCACCTCTTCTTACATGCCTAATTGTGAGACAATTTGTTGTTAATGACATACGTAAATCGTGCGTTTTAAAACATTTAAACCTTCAAACTGTTCGTGGTAATAAATGAAAATGATTCGCATATTTTACCGCGGTCTATACACCATTGTGTTATCAATAAATACGGA
Organism: Heliocidaris erythrogramma; assembly: GCA_025617745.1. Taxonomy (NCBI): domain Eukaryota; kingdom Metazoa; phylum Echinodermata; class Echinoidea; order Camarodonta; family Echinometridae; genus Heliocidaris; species Heliocidaris erythrogramma. The sequence continues at coordinate 26,152,004 of CM046857.1, read as the reverse complement.
ATTCATTCACCCAAAAGAGGCCTAACTGCAATATGAAGAAGCTTCGTAATTCTAGGTTTTCCTGTCCATTTCCACACCTTTCATTCAATTTCATGATCAATGCTCACTTCAATTTCGTCCTGAAATATGCAATCAATTTCAACACTTGTTCATTCATTTTCGCCAGATTTCATTCCAATTCATCTCGCCTGACCATTCGCTGCAGAATGTAATGATTAAATTCGTCTTTGTGCAATCAATTTCAAAATAGTTTCATTCAAATTCGTCCTCTAAACATGCTAAACATGATACACAAAACATAGAACTAAAACTATCTAATGGACAAAAGAGACGCTGAGTTTTGTACAGTCCTTTTTTTTCCGTAGAATTTTGGAAATGTGAATACAGTCATTATACAGTCATTATCATACAGGCATTATCATTATCATATTTTGCTAATCGTAATCTACATCAGGCAATATACGTTAGCCAATGGAACAATTACCATTACGATGAAAGGCGTCGGTTATTGCATTTTTTAGCCTAAACCTTACTTTTAAGGTAGTCATATTAATCTTGCCTTCAATGTCCACTGTAATTGTCTGGTGATATCATCTTGACATCTTATACTGGTGTTCCAATAAGTTGTACCGTTCCTTTCCATTTGACAAACAGCTCGAATGATCGGCGTCTCGAGGGCTAATTAAAAAGGGAAAAAATCAAAGACTTGGCACCATTTGAATAGTTTTTGTTGTTTCTGCAAACGACACTGCATGTATTTATTGAGTCCCGCGGCAGCACCAATGTCCTTTGGCAGGGCATTAATCTAAATTTTCCACTCTCCACCCTTATGAATTAAATGGGTACTCGGTTGTAAGGAATTCTTTGAATGCTTTAGCGCCTTATAGACGCTTTTTTAAACGTGGGGTAATAATTATCATACTTTGTAAAGCGCAGTAAAGTATAAATGGACTTACGGTACTATTATTATTATTATTATTATTATTATTACCATTATTGTTGTTATTACTGTTGTTATTCTTATCATAACAACCATCATATCATTACAATTGCCACGCAAGTTGTTAAAACGGTCATGGGAACCTACCATCTGAATCTTCACCTGGGCATACTTCCTCCGAGACGACCTTGGCTCCAACTTCAGCCTTTGGGAGTGTAGCTTGCCCGAATACGGTTTCCTCGGTGACGTTTAAACATGTGAGATCTAATAAACGTTAATGAATAATACGGCCTAGAGTTCTCTATCCATACGAACTTGCCATTAAAATAAAGGGCTGAAGAGATAAAGAAAGGCTAGCATTTTAACTCTTTATGTGCCACTCAAATAATATGCATGTGCCATAGTATTTCTGAAGGAGTAGTTTTACCAACGTATTCAGGTTTCATTAACGACTTCAGTATAACAGTAGTACATTCAGGCGGTAAAGTGAATATCAGGTTGCCAATTAAGAACGGAAGGGTGCTATTAGGCAATGCAGCGCAATTCCTTTTGTTAAGGGAAATGTACAGTGTTGGTAAGCCCTCAAAAAACTTTTCGTCATAATTTTTTAATTGTTGATAAATAGCAAGATACTAGCAATACTAAGATGCTCTGAAGATTTCGCCTCCTAAAATGGATTATTAAACAAAATAAGAGGCGAAAAATTTGATTGGAAAATAGATTTAGTCACACACGATTTTTAATATATATCTAGCCCAAGATGAGTAAGATCTGGCTGCCTCTAAGACTAGACTCAAAAGTCTCAAACCTTTCAGTCAGAAATAATAGATTTTAATTCATCTTGATCTGACTTCAAAGCACACTTCTTTTCACTCTACCAAGACCCAAGCAGAGTCTACAATCTTTAACGAGGTCGACTCTATTTACAATTTGTCTTTTATATTACTACAAGGGTTTGGTCACAGTGTTCTTATTTCGAGACTAATTCTAGTCAAACAGGCAATTATGCCTATTGTGCAACAGTACAATTTATCTTTTATTAGATTTTATAAATATTTGATTTCTTTCACTAACCATTAAAAGTTCACTGCAACCCAAATGCACGTTGATTTCTGTTGATGTGCAGGGATGCATACAACTCATATTTTGTTATTCAATCATCTAAATATGTTTCATAGATATTTAAATATTTTTTGAAATCAATTTCTCAAACATGCTAAGCTCCACCCTAAAAAAATGCTCCAGATCTCATTCCTGCAGTGACATCATCTGTCAATCATAAGTGAGCTAAGGAGAGACAGTGGCATGTAGCTTTGACAGAGATGACCATCTGTTCTAATAGTAGTTGCTATGTCAGACATTCTGTAGCATCACCAGGAAAAGAATGGTATTGAGGTATTGTTCGAAAGCAAGCAATTCTATTGTGAGCATGTGCTGAGCTGGGGAAAGTTACATTCTGTCTATTGTAGAATGTTTGTGTAGCTAACTGATGATTGACAGATGATGTCATTGCAGGAATGAGATCTGGAGCTTTTTTTTTTAGGGGGGAGCTTAGGAGGTTGGAAAAATTATTTCAAAAAACATTTAAAAATCTATGCAACATATTTAGATGTTTGAATAACAAAATATTGGTTGTATGCATCCCCGCACATCATTTGGGTTGCATTTGGATGCAGGGGCCATTTAGTAAGTGGTGAAGGTCCATATCACTGTGTGTGGGGCTGTAAGATTTTTGTTGGTAATAATTTATTATTTTTCAGATTTGTTTAATTTTAGTTTTTAATATCATCACCTTTACGATTTTGACAACTGGTCTACGAGGTTTACCATTAGCGTCCTTGCTCATCATTCATCTGAGGTCCCTAACCTGACTTTCCATAATGGCAAGGAATGTACAAGCACCTGTTACAAGAGCTAGATCTGTCAATAAAGAGCGTAGCAACAGTGGTTTACTGCAAGATGTCATTAAAGACATACTGCAGAATGAAAGCTTTATTCAGCTGATTGATGAATCTATTGAGAAAAGAATGAATGACATGGAAACGACTATTGATAAGCTGAAAGCAGACATCTTTGAGTTGCAGACAAGCAATGACAATAAATCCAAGGAAATCATGACACTGAAAGAGAAAGTCAACATACATCAAAATCATCTTGGAAGAATAGACAACCAGATCAATGAACAAGAAAAGTATTCCAGACGGAATTGTATTCGCGTGTTTGGGTGCAACGAAAGAAATGGAGAAAACACTGATAAGATCATAATGGATATAGCGAATAACATTCTACATGTAGACCTTCGATTAGAAGATATTGATAGGAGTCATAGAGTAGGGAAAAGGAGAGAGAAGGAAGGCAAGCAGATACCACGGGGTATCATTGTGAAGCTTAAGACATACCGAAAAAGGCAGGAGATCCTTAAGAATAGGCGCAGATTGAAGGGTCATAATAAGTCAATAGTAGAGGACCTTACATCTCGAAATCAGGAACTTCTTAACCATGCAAAAGCTTGTCCTACTGTTCAAAGTGCGTGGAGCTGAGATGGCCGTATAATTGCCCTGTTCAAAGATAAAGGTGTGGGCATGAAGGTCGTTCATAACAAAGATCAACTTAAGTGATTATAATTCTAGAAAGAAGAGATGAGAAGGATGGTATTTTGGTAATCTCGTTTTAACCTTTTCCTGGATGGATGACACATATTTCATTTGTTTTTATTTCACCATCCCTATACGGAACTTATAGAAAGTGAACATTCTTGAATTCCTTTTTTCCCTTTTCCCCCGCAATTTACTGTTTTTAATAACCTATTTTAATTGTATTTTTTTAATGGAGTACATGTATGTTCTCTTTTTCATTCCATTTGTGTATAATTGGATGTATGTCAGAGGAGCAGGATCAATTTTGTACTCTTGATAATTCTTTCAATAGTCAGTATACATGTATTTGTAAATTCTGTATTTATGATTTGATGCAAACATGCATATTTACAATATCCTGATATATTGGAAAACATGATTTTTTTTTGTAATGCTGTTATGAATCCTCTAATAGATATTGATCCAGATTTGAATATATATAATTTATCAAATATAAATACAAATATAGGTTTTCCCGCCCAATTTCGTCAAAAATGCATCCGATTTAACAATGCAATCATTCAATTTCGAGCGAATTTGAATGATCATTGAGATCAACATTCAAAAAGCTAACTAGTTCATTCAATTTAATTTCATTAGCATGCGATTTCATAATTTTCTCAAATAAACGTGTAAAAAGCGCGTTCAAATTAAAAATGCACGTAAAATGCATTCAAATTCGCACCTGCTCTGCCCTGATGAACGTTTGGGAATTCAAATTCACGAATAGGCAAGCATTTTCAGCATTTGGGCAGTGTTTTTCGTTACTGCTTATGTTCTTTGTAATCTGCATTTGTTAATTATGCAAACTTTATTTACCTTGAAATGTGACATTTGCCTTATATTGATCTTTCTCATTCCTCTGTCAAACCGTCATCGAAACAACAACTCCACTTTCATAATTATACATACAATCAGGCCCCTGGGAACGATTTTGTTACTAGGGGTGCTGTGAGCAGATTTTTTTTTTTGTATCCAGGATTTTGTGATATTCACAAAATTTTCTGACAAGCAAAAAAAAAGTCCTCAACGTTTTGGGGTGTCTTTTTAAGTCCAAAAATCTTTGACAAGCAAGCAAAAAAAAGTCATAAGCATTTTGCTGGCTACAGCACCCCGCATCCTCTGCCTTCTAGGGGGTGATGTGCACCCCCTCAAAAAAATTCTGGGGGTGCTGCACACCCCCAGCACCCCCGCCTCCCAGGGGCCTGTATACAATTCATTTATGCACGACTATGGTGGCGGCTCGAGGAGATTACATGAATATCTCGAATACGGACAGAATTAGGTTGGCTGAAGCATTCGACAACAAGCAAGACTACCTAGAACTCGCAGACGCTCTAGGAATAAACATGAAATATGATAAAAATAAACTTTGAAAATGAAAGTTTGAAAAAATGAGAAGGAAATTATATAATCAAAAACAGTGAAAAGGGGTGCATATGACGTGAAAAAATGAGGTAAGAATTACATAGAACAACAGAACTTGTTTATGTTAATTGAATTCGAACGTTCAAAGTGCGAAGGTGTGTGCCGATAAATGAAATTGAAATTGGTATTTGGGACGAAATTGAACGTCTATCCAGCTGGCGCCAAACTGAATGACAACTTTGCTTCGTTGAATTGAATGAATTTCTCTCTAAATTGAATGAAATAAACTTTAAAAGGAATGATATAAAACTAAATTTAATGCTCAAATAATGAAAATGAACCATGAGAGCAGAGAGTTGACGAAAATGGTTCGAACTTGAACGCCTATTCATGAATTCAAATGCAACTCTGATGAAATTGGGCGGGAAAACCTATATTTACACAACAAATGAGTTTAATTTAAAGTTTCATAAACATCATGGCCTGAGTATATTACATATAAATGCTCGTAGCCTTCAGAAAAATTTCGAAAAAATTTCAGAATCTATATCAACTATTCAGATTTCTTTGTCAATTATTGCAGTGTCTGAAACTTGGATTAGTGATATACCACTTTTATCTGTTGAGTTACAAGGCTATATATTTTTGAATTCAAATAGAATTTTTGGTCGAGGAGGAGGTGTAGCTTTTTATGTATCAAATCAGTTGAAATACAGAAAAAGAAATGACATTATTTATGAGAATGAGGTAAATGATTATGAATATTTGTTTACTGATATATTGAATCATTTTAATATCAGAACTACAGTTGGAGTTATATATAGAAAACCTAGTGGCGATATTGACGATTTCTTGAAATTTTATGATTATATGTTATGTAAGATCAAATGTGAGCATTGTAAGTTGTACATTACTGGGGATTTTAATATTGACATTCTTAAACATCTAAGTAATTCTGATGCTGCCAATTTTCTGAGTGTCAACTCTTCTTACGGTCTCATACCCCTCATAAAAAATCCCACACGTATTACTGCCAATACTGCTTCCCTGATTGATAATGTTTTTACCAATGTTATAGATCATACAAGTATTGATAGTGGATGTTTGAGTGTTGACATTTCAGATCATTTACCCATTTTCCATCTTTCTCAAACTGAATATAATCCAAAAGAAGCATGTACTTCTAAAATATTGTCTCGCAAGATCACGAATGATGGCATAAACGCATTGATTGCGGGACTGTATGTTACAGACTGGTCTTGTATATATTGTTGTACTGATGTAAATGAATCTTATGAATTGTTTTTATCAAAATTACTTAATGCATTTGACAAACATTTACCATATATTAAACGTTATGTCAAGAAACCGCATATCCGTAAACCCTGGATCACTCCAGAACTTTTACGTTACATTAGAAAAAAAAATAAGCTTTATAAAATATTTTTGAATGACCGTTCTTCTTCTCATGAAAATAAATACAAGAACTTTAGAAACAAAGTGAACCAAATTTTGAGGCATGCTAAGAAATCATATTACTCCAACAAATTGGAGAATGAGCATGATGTCAAAGGCACATGGTCGGTTTTGAATAATTTATTGAGAAAATCAAAAAATTCTCTTCCTAAGTATTTTTTATCTGATGACAAACGTGTTGATGATCCACTACGAATGAATTTAATAATCATTTCATTAATTCATGTGCGAAGGCAATTAATTCATTGCTTCAAGACAATGGTTATGTATCCCCTGATTTTAAAGATTATCTAACAACTCCTAGTGCTGTATCATTATATTTAACGCCGATAGATGAAAGCGAAATTATTGAAAACTGTAAAACACTTAAAAATACCAAATCATGTGGGTTTGACACTATTAGTACTGATATTTTAAAAGAATCATCCATTCAGTTGTTAAACCAGTAAAACATATTTTTAATCAATCCCTATCTAGTGGAATTGTTCCAGATAAACTCAAGATTGCTAAAATTGTTCCAGTTCATAAAAAAGATGATCCCCATACTTTCGAAAATTACAGGCCTATTTCAATTTTACCTTCTTTGTCAAAAATACTAGAAAAGTGTATGCACAAACGTCTTTATTCTTACTTGAATAGCAATAATTATATTATCAACAGTCAATATGGATTCCGTTCAAATCATGCCACTGTACATGCAATGATGGACTTACAGGACAAAATAATCAGGGCCATAAAAAATAACAACTTCGGAATAGGTTTATGTATGGATCTCTCCAAAGCGTTTGATATTGTAAACCATGATGTTCTTTTATATAAGCTTGAATATTATGGTGTAAGGGGTATACCATATCAGTGGTTTCAGAGTTATTTAGAAAATCGTTATCAATATACTGTATATTATGAATATTCATCAGATCGTTCTATGGTAAATAGCGGTGTGCCACAAGGATCAATCCTCGGGCCCTTGCTCTTTTTAATATATGTAAATGATATAGTTAAGTCTTCTGAAATTTTTGATTTTACAATGTATGCAGATGACACAACGATATTTTATACGCAACCCAACTTTTTTAACTTAGAACAGAATTTTAATTTTGAATTGAATAAAGTTCATAATTGGTTTAAAGCTTCTTATAAACAAAAAGAAGACCAATTTTATGATATTTTCTTTAAATAGTACTTTTGAAACTTCAAATGCATTGACAGGCATTACCATTTACATTGATTCTATTCCTTTAAAGAGAGTTAATGTCGTAAGTTTTCTAGGAGTCCATATTGACTGTAATATGAAATGGGATACTCATGTGAACAACATAATTTGTAAAGTATCCAGATGTATTGGTATCTTATTCAAACTTAAATATTATATCTCAAATCATGCTTTGTTCTCATTATATAATGCACTTATATTGCCATATTTATCATATTGTGTCAGTGTCTGGGGTAATTGTGGTAAATTGAAATTAAACACTTTATTTAAATTACAGAAAAAAGCTTTGCGTATTTGCACTAGCAGCCATTATCTTGCCCACTCCGCTCCTCTCTTCAAAAAACTCAAAACTTTGAATATATTTGATTTATATAAGTATCACACAGCAGTGCTAGGATATTTATATTTTCATAAACTCCTTCCATATAATATTTGTGACCCTCCACCACAAAACGACCAATAAGTCGGAAATTTGGGTTTTTTAATGCAAGCACAGTTTGAAAGCTTAGATTCTTAGCTTTAAAATGATATATAACTTGTCTTGTATAGACTAAGCAAACCCTTATAAATTACAATGAGAATTTCCGAGTGTCAGACAGGCTAATGACCGAAACAATAGAGAAAATGGGCTCTAAAGAAGAGTGACCATAAGAGCGCCCAATCTCTGTCCTATTGTTTGTCGCACAAAAGGTTCAGTCAAAACTCCAAAGCCTACACTGTGAAGTACTCATTGGATTGGGTTGAAACTTTCCATATCATTAGGATAGATATATTTCTTTCTTTCTCTAGATTTTGAATATCAGACAGTGCATAGTTTTTGAGCTATACCAGAAAAGCGATGTGAAGTATGATCCCAGCAAGCTGACTCACAAAGTTTGAATATCCAGGAAAAAATGGTCATCTTGAATGAGAGTAAAAACATATTTCAGCATGGTATTTTACCCTGAAATTTTGTCAGATGGTAGATTAATAAATGAACTTTCAGAAAATACCAAAATCTTAAAATAGAAATTTCTATCCCTAACAACCTTTTCCAGCTGTTTACTCTAAAACTCCCATTGCGACTTATTGGTCGTTTTGTGGTGGAGGGTCACATTTTATCTATGTTCTCTACAAATCTCGATATTCATAATTACAGTACAAGAAATCGATCCAATTTCCATCGTTGGAAAGTTATATTTATGTATGAAGAAAGATCTCCTCGGTTTAGTATACCTCTAATTTGGAATTCATTACCAAATTATATTTCTGTTTGCATTAGCCAAATCTCATTTTAAAAAAATCTGAAAATATTTTACTTATCCAAATACTGACACAGTTTTATATACATCTGTTTGTACACTTACTGTGCATGTTGCTGTTCCTCTGTCGTATGTCTTTATCTTTGTTTCATTTGAATTTGTTTGTATCCATGTCTTTCAGTAACAGTTTTGTTATAAATACCTATTATGTCATTGTAATGTCTATTTTAGGGAACTTGTTTTACAGGGCCTTTTGGCCTTATTTTAGTTTCCCTCTTTTTCATTTTCGACTGGATAATTTGGTTTATCTTGAAATTGTCTTTTCTTTAATTGAAAGGCATGAGATATTATTGTATAACTATTTTAATGTATTTTACCTACATGAATATGTATAATTGCATGTATTTTTACATATTGTAATGACTTGTTGTTTTTATATGAAAATGGAAATAAATGAAATGAATGAATGAATGAATGAATGAATTCAGGTTTACCCAGGCATGACGGAGATACGGCCACATGAAGAGAGCCGTTTTGAAAACTTTAGAGGGCGCTGTTTATATAATGTTTGGCAGAAATGTGGGCAACGACAAGACCAAGACACAGTGAAGATTTGAGACAAAAATGAATTGATATGAGAAAGTTATAAGAATTCTTAATATTCGGGAGTGAACATTTCAAGAAATTTAGCGTTTTGCAACATGGCCGATTACGGACTTAAATTTACAGTGTGAAGATGTAATTTTTCGTATTTTTTTGTTATTAGAATGTAAAGAGCAACTCTTGGACTATCTATAGCAATTTGTTAGAAGTCGGTAGGATGTAGGATAGTGGAGATAGGCAAGGAGAACAAAAGGCATGAAAATGGCCCCCAAAACGGACAAAATGGCGCCTGGACGGTCATGCATGAGTAATTTCGGAAAATGAAGAGTCAGGTGCACAACTTGACATGCCAAGGAACATGCATACGAAATTTGAAATGAAATGAAATGAAAAACTGCATGCAAAACAAATGGCTGCAGAGGAACAAGAAGAATAAATGCCTGCCCCTCCAATGCCCTATCCATACCGGACGAATCGACGCGTCTGGTAAAAGCTTCAGCTTTACATTAATGAAAACATGAAAAGTAATATCGTTCAAACTAATTTGAGATATATGATATGACAAAGGCAGCAAATTTTCTGTGTACATGTATACAGTACTATGTAAAAATACAGAGAATCAGGTTATCATTTTGAGATTTTGAAAGTTTGAAAGAAATTTCGGAATATATTACTGATTCCTAGAAAACTTACAAAAGTAGGAATCAAGTATTGAAGGAAAAACTATAGGCAATGGCAACAGCAATTAAATAATACATAAATTAAACTCAAGAAAAAGAGAGAAAATGTGAGAGAGATCATTTAAACAAGCTTCAGAAATGGAGGGGCCAGTAATGCCCCATTTACACTTGCCCGCATTTTGGTCCCGCACAGGGCTGCCTTATTGCGTACCAGTGCGTGCCATGGGGTCAAGTCTGATTCACGAACAATTTACGCCATGTTTACGCCAAAGTTAATCATTGTTCACGCATCAATTCGTCATTATTTTCACGATTGTTCGGGATCGACTGGATTAGTATAGTGTCTCCTTTTATCGGGAGGTTTTTGGACATCTTTTGATAGAGACTGCTACGAATTACAAATTATACATGAGCAGAAGGATAAAAAAATCCCAGATTTGTTTTAAAGTTAATTTTCAATGCAGTACATTGTACCATTGGTGATCGGATTTATTTTATTGATATATAATCACTACAGTCTTAGAATTTGCAACGCAGTGTAAAATATATATGCCCAGTCACTATTCTGGTGTACAAATTGGCAATTTGTCTGTTAGATTTTGAAATTTTCATTCACACTGGTTCATTTAATAAACATTTTTTCTTATTTATTATTTTTTCCAACTATGTAGGAGCGAAATAAGATTAACTGCTGCCGATTCAAGGAGGGAAAGCTGATTAAGATTTCTTACCTAGATATCAGTCGAAAAGACCACGTGCTTTGATCACATGTTCGACATGCCTAGACTATGCTCATGTTATGCGAAAACTGTATCCGTAACGAGTGCGCAGATTTGAGCAACTTATTCGTGAACAGTTATCCAACCCTCCCCCGGTTTGGTTTGGTAGAATAAAGTCAGAACTCAGGATGGAGATATAGGTGTCATCTATACCTCCACCACTATGTTAGAAGAGAATACATTTTTGCAATACTTGAGTAATGTCTATATGGTTAGGATGAAGACGATGAGTGAATCCTCACTTCACCCTAGAGGGAATTCAAGTTTACTTAGTATAGTTTGGTATGTGAGTTCTGAGGTCTGTCAATGCCTTATTGTATCTGTTCTTCATGATAACTCTGATTGATGGGTAATCCTCAACCTCATCCAAAGTAGCGGGTGTTGCTCCAAGTGGAATTCTGCTGAAAATGTTTCGTACCTCTATGCAAAGGATGCTCTCTAACTTCTGATTCCTAATGGCATCCATTTATAGAACTCATTGCAGGGGGAAGTGGAATACATGTAGCTCTCACTCATGTCAACTGGGTGTGGACACTTATGTACCTCAGTTATCACTTCACAGATGACCGGGAACTCAATACCGACACATTAATTGCAGTTAGCAGTACATTCAGAAATTAACTTTATACAAAATAATATCATCACCAACATTATCTTTCGTGTTGTGAAATCACAGAAATATGCCACTTTTTTCTATATATAGATTTCTCAATCATAATCTGCCTTAGCAGCGACCATATTTGGATAGATCATTGTCTTAAATGATTAACATTTTCAATGCAATCATTCAGGCTGCTTGCAATGGAGATATCTAGCACGTCTAGACTGTTATATTGTTTTAAAATAATGTTAAACAAAAACAATGCCACTTTCTGAAATGCCAATATTTTAAAGATGCTTTTGGTGCGCACAGCCACAGTACAACACCTACCAAGCAGTCAAAGTTAATACTGTAATACGACAACACAGTAGATGAGAGTATCTCTAAGTACAATGGTACCTTTTCAATATGAATTGGCTTATGCAATGAATTTTCAGAAGCATTGTATATCTATTTGAACATTTGCATCTTCGTTTGTCATAGCAAGTGTCCTACCAGGCATGAACTTGAGGCCTCCAACCTGGAAAATGTATTTGATCTGGATTTGAACCAATAGGACAGTTACAAATTTATGAACTCAGGCACTTGTTTATAATTCATTATTTAGATACATAAATATCCCTTTCTTAAAAATCAATATTAGCTTTCTTATCATTCTTTTCTTTTAGCAAAGGCATATTTTTATATGACTGACCTAAATTCCTCCGGCTTTTGATGAATTAAAGGCGCAGCTTCAATTGTGCATAATTAGATGCCTACATTGTACTTCGTTACATTACAAATACATGGTGGAAGCACTGTGGTATATTGGTGAAGGCCTATCACTCTCATACGCGAGCTCTTGGATTCGATCCTTGATCGGTGCTTACATCCCTGGGCAAGGTGTTTTGCCCACATTTGTTTTGCTTGACCCAGATGTATGAAATGTGTACAAGGCAATGATAGTTGCAGGGCAGTAATATTACTGATGTGGTTATCCTGGGTAAATAAGATCAATTTATTATCTATTATTCTAAAACTCTGATGTTTCTTGGTGCCTTACCATGGTAGCTACCTTGACAGTCTCACCCACAATTATGATAGCTGAGGGTCCTAGCTGACAGATAAACACCATTGTAGGCTGTACATAGTACACTTGTTCTTTGTTTTGTGTTAAATAGTTACAGAAATATTCAATTTTTATCATACTGTTTCTATAGCAACAGCCATGTTTTGACATGACGGTGACTTCCAATGACTCTGATTCTACTTGCAATCAAACGAGCGCCCCAAAATACATATAGTTAGATGATTACAATTTGTTTTTGTGATGTTGAATTACAGATATATAGTATTTTCTAAAATTCAATTCCTTGGTGTGTTACCATGGTAACAACCCTAGTGGTCGCGCCCACTACCAACTTTATGTAAAATAGGAAGAATATGAGAGCTGAAGGTCCTAGCTAACAGAAAAACATGATTTAACATTGTGCAGACAGTAGTTTTCTATTTTGTATTGATAAATCATAGATATTTTCCACAAATATCAGCATTTTGTTTGACCGTTTCCATAGCAACGGCCTTGTTTGACACGCCCATGACTTTAAATGGCTTAGATTGTGATTGCAATCTATCAGGCAGTTTGAAATACACATAATGTGATACTTACCATATATTTTATAGCTATTGAATTACAAAGATGCAGTATTTTCTAAGAATCCATTATTTTTGATGTGTTACCATAGTAACGGTCCTACAGGCCACACCCACCACCAACTGTACATCACAAATAGGCAGATTATGATAGCTGAGGGTCCTAGCTAATAGAAAAACATACTTTAGGCTTGTGCATACACCTTTTTGGCTATTTCATATTTATAAGTTTAGAAAGTTGTCAAAAATCCTTCAAGAGTCACCTACATGTACATGTAGTCACTAATATTGAGTTCGGCCACCACTGACACGGATCCGTGAGTTCAGAGGTTGCAACGTGTCCTGGTATACTGTCCACAAGCCTGTTGATATTGCCAATGGACGGGTTTCCCTGTTTAAGGTATCAAACTCTGCCCCTACTTCAATCTGCTTTTTAATTCAGCAAGTGATTTACGCGGATAATGTACAGGTCTCAATGAGACAACCCCCGGGGGGGGGGGGGGGGGGACTATTACTTAGTTGAACTTAATTCTTTCTGTGCTACAATTTCTTTTATGTGGGGGTTGATGTTCGATGAGACAGGGTGAAGGGGAGGAACATGTAACTGTTAAATGTAAAAAAAAAAAGAAAAAGAAAAAAAATGAGGGGATTTCTGCCACTTCATATTTTAGGACTCTTTATTTCAATTTAATTTATTTCTACTTTTTACTTATATCATCCTTTTGCAACAGCCTCCCGCAATGAAAACAATATACATGTATAGGGATAGGGTTAGAGTTGGGGTTAGGGTTTAGAGTTTAGGGTTAGGGTTCCGGGTTTACGTAACCGCACACTTGGGTGGCTGTCGCATAAGTCATTCCTATTATCAACAACTAAATTGACATGAAGGGGGAAATGGCTCTCATACCGTTGGAAACATGTTATTGTTTATTGCCTCAAATGTATTATTCATTCCCTTATGACAGACTAAACCGATCTGTAGACATCATTCGGGGAGGGGAGGTGTAGGAAATCACGTCACTTAGGAATATCGGTTGCCACGGTGTACAGAAGGAGCCCCTTCCCCACAACCAAACCAACCAAAATTTCCCTCAAAAATATTTCCACTATAATATGGATACGTATATAGGATATTACTCCCGTCTCCCCTCGATGGGGGTGACGGGAGGGTAGTAGGGAAAAGTCAATCCGTCGGTCCTCCCAACCCATATAAGGGGGCCATAATCCCCCTGAAAAGAAAATGAAAATAAATTCCTTTTTTCCTCATTTTTGCATCCTTAACAAGGGACGCACCGCTAATTATGCACGTTATGTTTTCATGGCCTTAATTTCTCTGAGTACTAAACCACAGAATCATGGCAAGATCAAATCGCTCCCTCTAGGTCTACGCATGGATATTCTACTCGAACGGAATTATAGCCATATCATTTAGTCTTCATCCAGATGAAATGTATTTTCTTCAGAATTCATGCAAGCTTTGGATAAATAACACATACTCACATGTTGTAAATACTTCTTGGTAAATAATAACTTTACCCGGCAGTTTTTTTTAATACACTTGATTATTGTGACAAATATACGGTACGGTGATTAATCATAAACACAGCTAGCGCCCATGGATGTCCACTGGCTGCTTCTGCTAGTATATATATATATATATATATATATATATATATATATATATATATATAGTGTGAGGATTGATGAGACTGATTGATGAGACAGGAGACAAAGGACGTACCGAGACGCAGTCGAAAAGTTAAAGTTGGATATCTTTGCATATATATATATATATATATATATATAAAAGACAAAAATAAACAAAAAACCGTAGAGATGTCAAGTATCCGATATTTCGGGCATAGCCCTTTGTCAAGGAATGACAAATTTATTATTATTATTTAGTATTATATATATATATATATATATATATATATATATATATATATATGTTTGAAATACGGCCATTCAAATTATCATTATTCTTAATGACTCTATTGATACCGATTTGGCGCTATGTATTGTTAAAAAATAACCCTCGCCAACTACCCTCGTCTCTTGTTTTCTCTCTCCATTCATTCTGCCCGGTACTATTATTGAACATCTCTTTCGGCTATCCTGTACCTCTTTATCTATTCATATCCGGCTGTACCTCCGAACTTAAATAACTGAGATATGAAAGACTTTTGTACTGCAATTAATATGTCTACCTTGCTTTTTTAATGTATATAAACGCATGTTACTAACAGGTACAATCATTCCACCTGAAGAAATAAATTGAAAGCGCTTGTGGAAATCAACCTGTGGATATATCTGCTGTGTCATTATTCTCTGAGTGAACTTTATTTTAATTCTATTCATCTATACGTTCTCCCATTTAAAATCTCTCTATATACTATAGATATATATATATATATATAGATTCTGGGTCTCTCTCTACTTTTTAAACTCCGTCGCAGAACTTTTGAACTCTCTCTCTCTATATATATACAATTCTTTCATCTCTTAACGGTTGTCTCATTCTTCATTGACTTTTGTGTATTTTTCATCAACCAACGCAGGACAATTATTTTATATATATATATATGTATCCATGTATATATAAATATATTTACCTATTCCCTACTTAAGGCAAACCTCTATGGAAAAAGAAAATGACTGATGGGGGAATTTGGTGTAAAGGGGCATTTTTTTACATGCATAGTATTGGGCACTGATTTTTTCTCCTTTCTGTAGTTGTAGGAGGCATTTTATCTATACAAACTTTAATAGAGGGCACCACAATAATACAAAGGTTTGTTAGGCAGGGAGAACTTAATGTATAATATAACTTGGGAAATCTGTACACATGTATAACTCTTGGGGATCTAACGTCCTAAGGTTGGACTTAGTGTGAAGTGAGTTTTTCTTGATTATATCAATAGTTTGGTGATATGCATACATATATATAATAAATAAATATAATAAATAAAAAGAAATTTTGCCCATTTCACTTCTTTCCATATACATGTATATATATATATATGTATATATATATATATATATATATATATATATATATATATATAAACATGTGGTTACTTTTCATCAATCAACAACACAATTTCTCATGAATTTCACGCTTAGGAAGTATGGCACGACAGCACAGCAATGGAGCCGTGTGTCTTTGGCTATGGCTATGGCTATGGTGTGGCTATACTCAGGCATAAAATTATGGAAACATGTTCAAGGGATTTAGCAAGGCAGTCAAAAGTTCAAATTTCTTTTGAATGTTGAACCTTTGAAAATGTTACTTTATGCACTTTATCTGTATAAGGGATGCAAAGTTGAATGAGATCCTGGAGAAACTTATGCGCTACTAAATCATAATCATAGTCGGGTAAAATTATCAGAATCACTGCTAGGCAACAAAAAAAAAATCAGAATTGCAATTAAGAATTTTGCTAGTTGAATGGTACCCTTTAAAGCGTATATTAATGTAAAAACATGTTCTATGATGAAGCCCTTCACTTGTATTAATGTACTTATACTAACCTGCTACAACATTGACAGTAAAAGTGCAGGTTGGAGCAATATTGTTTGAAGCATCTCTAAATACATAGCTAACTGCAGTTTGACCGACAGGAAAGAAATCCCCTGGTGCAAAGTTACGGCTAAGAAGAAGGACTGTACCACTGTTGTCCGTTGCAGTTGGTTCGTTAAAATTAACTGCTACAGATGTTTGACTCAACTCGACAATCTGGGTGACACCCGGAGGGCAGGTTACCACAGGTGGAGTGGAATCAACTGAAGATTAATATAGAAGAAATTGAAAAGGAAGCAAATTGTGACAGGTCTTACACCCACTGGGAATGAGGTAGGCGCCCATATGACATCCACGGGCACTAGCTTTGTTCATGACTCATCATCATATTTGGCACACTACATGTAAGTTTGAGTTGAGTTTGAGTTTGAGTTTGAGTTTATTAACAACACATCACATGAATGACAGTATAATCATTAATATAAAGAGTAATAATATTACATGAATACATATACATAAAAAAGTACTTATCTACATGAAATTTATATAAATGGATGTACAATAATATGTAGTCATGTTTGTAGATCAATGAATAATCAAGTACGTGATTACACTTAACTGAATGTCATACAGTTGCACTATTTATACTATGCTAGTCGGGCCTAGTTCCATTCTTTTGGCAAGATGCTTGCTTTATTTTCTTTATATCAACATTTTAGTTTCATCTTGTATTCACAAATATTAAAAGACAATATAGTATAGTTTACATTTCTTGAGGAGAGAAAATATCACAAGCAGTGAATTCTCTTTTTCAAATTATAATTACAGAAATAACGTTTGATTAAAAAAAGCATCTATTTTTACACAAATAAGATTCACTATCAGATGTATGAAGTATACAGTAGAAGTTCAAATAATAAAACCCCAAACATATGGCATATTTTTTTAATTTTATTTATTTATTTATTTATTTATATATTTATTTTTTATTTATTTTTTATTTTTTTTTATTTTTTTATTTATTTATTTATTTATTTATTTATTTATTTATTTATTTTTTTTTTTTTGGGGGGGGGGGTAATGTGGTATTGTTTTTTGTTTGTTTATTGCCTCAAATATATTATTCATTCCCTTATGGCAGACTAAACCGATCTGAAGACATCATTCGGGGAGGGGAGGTGTAGGAGATCACGTCACTTAGGAATATCGGTTGCACGGTGTACACAAGGAGCCCCTTCCCCACAACCAAACAAACCAAAATTTCCCTCGAAAATATTTCCACTATGATATGGATACGTATATAGGATATTACTCCCGTATTTTACTCACTTCTTCCTATACTTGGGGCATAAAACTACTGAAACATGTTCAAGGGATTTAGCAAGGCAATCAAAAGTCCAAATTTCTGTTGAATGTTGAACCTTTGAAAATGTTACTTTATGCACTTTATCTGTATAAGGGATGCAAAGTTGAATGAGATCCTGGAGAAACTTATGCGCTACTAAATCATAATCATAGTCGGGTAAAATTATTGGAAAAATCAGAATTGCAATTAAGAATTTTGCTAGTTGATTTGTACCCTTTAAAGTGCATATTAATGTAAAAACATGTTCTATGATGAAGCCCTTCACTTGTATTAATGTACTTTTACTAACCTGCTACAACATTGACAGTAAAAGTGCAGGTTGGAGCAATATTGTTTGAAGCATCTCTAAATACATAGCTAACTGCAGTTTGACCGACAGGAAAGATATCCCCTGGTGCAAAGTTACGGCTAAGAAGAAGGACTGTACCACTGTTGTCCGCTGCAGTTGGTTCGTTAAAATTAACTGCTGCAGATGTTACACCGAACTGGACAATCTGGGTGAAATCCGCAGGGCAGGTTACCACAGGTGGAGTGAAATCAACTGAAGATTAATATAGAAGAAATTGAAAAGGAAGCAAATTGTGACAGGTCTTACATCCACTGGGAATGAGGTAGGCGCCCATTGACATCCATGGGCGCTAGCTTTGTTGATGACTCATCATCATATTTGTCACACTACATGTAAGTTCAAATAAAAAAAACCCAAACATATGGCATATTTTTTTTTTTTTTTTGGGGGGGGGAGGGGTGGGTAAAGTTTTTTTTACCAAGAAGTATTTATGACATGCGAATATGTGTTATTAATCCAAATCCTGCGTGAATTTTGAAGAAAATACCTTTTCATCTTGATGAATACTAAATTACGATTGTTTTCGATGTAATAATTATGAATGGCCGCAATAGTTATTTATTTCATGTCGAACCTATATGTGACCCTCCACCACCAAACGACCAAAATTTGTAAAGGGAGTTTTAGAGTAAACAGCTGAAAAGGGTTGCTTGGGGTGGAAATTTTTATTTTAAGTCTTTGGTATTTTCTGAAAGTTAATATATTAATCTACCATGGTAAAATACCAAGTTGAAATATGTTTTTACTATCATTCAAAATGACCATTTTTTCCTGGACATTCAAACTTTGTGTGTCAGCTTGCTGGGGTCGTACTTCACCTTGCTTTTCTGGTATAGCTCAAAAAAATGATATTCAAAATCTACAGAAACAAAGAAGTATATCTATTCTAAAGTATATGGAAAGTTTCAACCCAATCCAATCAGCACTTCACAGTGAATGCTAGGGAGTTTCGGTTATCAGCCTGTCTGACACTCTGACATTCCCATTGTATTTTACAAAGGTTTGCTTAGTCTATATAAGACATGTTTTATATCATTTTAAAGCTTAGAATCTAAGCTTTCAAGCTGTGCTAAAATTTAGAAAAACCCAAATTTCCGACTTATTGGTCGTTTTGTGGTGGAGGGTCACATATGGCCTGTGGACAACCCATGATCTTAGACTTCACATCCAGGATTCGGCGTAACGCTGCTGAATCCAAAGTATCCTCCGGCATTCTGCCGGGGGATACAATGATATATTGGAAGCGAATAACACGTGTCACATGGTATGAGGGCCATAATTTATTTCACATTCACAACTTTCTTTGCTGATGAAAATGATAGATCGTATTTTCAAGAGATTGAAAGAAGAGTGTTAAAACAGGCTCTGAATAACAGCCAAATAGAGAATTCAAAGAAATTAAGATAATAGTAGAATTTACTGATACAGAGATGGGAAATATAGAGAGAAAATGTCATAGAGGATATTTTTTTAAACAGTCAGTGCACTTCAAACATGTGTGGAGATAAAGATACTCAGTGAATAAGTAGAACAGGTGAGTATGCATGGAGACCTACATATTTTACATAAAAGCAGTGAAGGGATGTTCTTTTGACAACCAGGACCATTGTGAAGGGTAGAATGAAGTGTTGTTTATTTTGTCCACTCTCCTCGATATATATATATATAGATATATATAACTCTATTTTCAGCCATAGGGGAATCCTTTTATCTCATACTATTGTTATCATTCCCCGTAACGCCCGTCGAAATTCCCCTTAACGCCCAATTTTTATTGTGACGGAATAAACCGCATTGTTAGGATTCCCCCTATGATCGGAAATAGTAATATATATATATATATATATATCTTTTTATATGTTTATATTTCACATATTGGCATTGTAGTGACTGTGTATATATACCTTTTTTTTCTTATAGAAATATATACAGTCCTGGAAAAAATCATTGGACCAGCTCATTTTAAAGGCTTATGTGGGAAGTGTTGGCTACATCAGTAATTGAACTTTCAAACTAATTTCTACTAGCTAAATCATAATGACTGGATGATTACTCCCTAAAGCAATTACCCTCTGCAATAACTAGCCCCTGGGACAATTACCCCCCCCCCCCCCCCCACAAACACACACACACAGTTATCCCCAATGGACAAGTAGAGCTAAAGGCATAAAAGCATGCACTCCCAAATGGATGGATACTTCAGATTATACAGAATTAAAATATAGAGGATAATTTTGCTGGGGATATTCTCAAGGGGTAGGAAGGTTTTGAAAATAATGTTCTGACAGTAATGGTCTCTGGGAAAATCATCCCGGGGGTATGCCAGATTGTCATGTTAAGCCATGTTGACTTCTCTAGAGGCAGTTTGTCCAGTTCTAGGTGGAAAATTGCTAAATGTAGATATGAATATAGCAGCCATGCTTTGTGGCATGCTGTCCATAAGGGGTTTCATTTTTCTCTTCACAGAGGCTCATTCATGTAGCTTGAATCTTTTCTTTTTTGATAACTTCAATTTTCTATCGTCTTCAATTTTTATGTTACTTCAAATGTTCTCAGTAGTTTCATAAGCAGGCCATAGTGCTCAAACCAAGACAAGTAACACTTGAAATTCATCCTCTCAGACATTTATTGTGTATTATGGGGCCAAAAATCCTTTCTCATAGGAAAATGGGGGGGGGGGGGGGTGGTAATTTTTGGGGAAATTTGTCCGAGGCAGTTTGTCTATGCCGTAGTCGTCCTAGGGGTAATTGTCCTGGGGTAATTGTCCCAAAGATAATTGTAATGGGGAGTAGTAGTCCATTTATAAGGAATTAGCTGTTAATAATCATTTTCCTAGTCCCATAGACAATGGACTTAACACTACCTGTATGCCTCCAAATGCAGCTGGTCTAATAATTTTTTCCAGGGCTGTATATGTATTTACTTTTTCATCAATCAACAACACAACTTCCAATGCATTTCACCCTTAGGAAGTATATGGTAAGACAGCACAGCAATGGAGCCGTGTGTCTTATCAAATTTGAAAACTGAAAAATGCTACCTGTATTTTTACTCATTTCTTCCTCAGGCTATACTCAGGCATAAAATTACGGAAACATGTTCCAGGGATTTAGCAAGGCAATCAAAAGTTCAAATTTCTTTTGAATGTTGAACCTTTGAAAATGTTACTTTATGCACTTTATCTGTATAAGGGATGCAAAGTTGAATGAGATCCTGGAGAAACTTATGCGCTGCTAAATCATAATCATAGTCGGGTAAAATTATTGGAAAAATCAGAATTGCAATTAAGAATTTTGCTAGTTGATTGGTACCCTTTAAAGTGCATATTAATGTAAAAACATGTTCTATGATGAAGCCCTTCACTTGTATTAATGTACTTATACTAACCTGCTACAACATTGACAGTAAAAGTGCAGGTTGGAGCAATATTGTTTGAAGCATCTCTAAATACATAGCTAACTGCAGTTTGACCGACAGGAAAGATATCCCCTGGTGCAAAGTTACGGCTAACAAGAAGGACTGTACCACTGTTGTCCGTTGCAGTTGGTTCGTTAAAATTAACTGCTGCAGATGTTACATCGAACTGGACAACCTGGCTGAAATCCGCAGGGCAGGTTACCACAGGTGGAGTAGAATCAACTGAAGATTAATATAGAAGAAATTGAAAA
The DNA here is from genome assembly GCA_025617745.1 of Heliocidaris erythrogramma. NCBI lineage: Eukaryota > Metazoa > Echinodermata > Echinoidea > Camarodonta > Echinometridae > Heliocidaris > Heliocidaris erythrogramma. The sequence continues at coordinate 26,129,929 of CM046857.1, read as the reverse complement.
GGAAGCAAATTGTGACAGGTCTTACACCCACTAGGAATGAGGTAGGCGTCCATATGACATCCACGGGCACTAGCTTTGTTCATGACTTATCATCATATTTGTCACACTACATGTAAGTTCATATAATAAAACCCCAAACATATGGCATATTGGGGGGGGGGGGGAGGGGTAATGTGGTATTTTTTGTTTTGTTTATTGCCTCAAATATATTATTCATTCCCTTATGACAGACTAAACCGATCTGTAGACATCATTCGGGGAGGGGAGGTGTAGGAGATCACGTCACTTAGGAATATCGGTTGCCACGGTGTACAGAAGGAGCCCCTTCCCCACAACCAAACCAACCAAAATTTCCCTCGAAAATATTTCCACTATGATATGGATACGTATATAGGATATTACTCCCGTATTTTACTCACTTCTTCCTATACTTGGGGCATAAAACTACTGAAACATGTTCAAGGGATTTAGCAAGGCAATCAAAAGTCCAAATTTCTGTTGAATGTTGAACCTTTGAAAATGTTACTTTATGCACTTTATCTGTATAAGGGATGCAAAGTTGAATGAGATGCTGGAGAAACTTATGCGCTACTAAATCATAATCATAGTCGGGTAAAATTATTGGAAAAATCAGAATTGCAATTAAGAATTTTGCTAGTTGATTGGTACCCTTTAAAGTGCATATTAATGTAAAAACATGTTCTATGATGAAGCCCTTCACTTGTATTAATGTACTTATACTAACCTGCTACAACATTGACAGTAAAAGTGCAGGTTGGAGCAATATTGTTTGAAGCATCTCTAAATACATAGCTAACTGCAGTTTGACCGACAGGAAAGATATCCCCTGGTGCAAAGTTACGGCTAACAAGAAGGACTGTACCACTGTCGTCCGTTGCAGTTGGTTCGTTAAAATTAACTGCTGCAGATGTTACACCGAACTGGACAATCTGGGTGAAATCCGCAGGGCAGGTTACCACAGGTGGAGTGGAATCAACTGAAGATTAACATAGAAGAAATTGAAAAGGAAGCAAATTGTGACAGGTCTTACACCCACTGGGAATGAGGTAGGCGTCCATATGACATCCACGGGCACTAGCTTTGTTCATGACTCATCATCATATTTGTCACACTACATGTAAGTTCATATAATAAAACCCCAAACATATGGCATATTTGGGGGGGGGGGAGGGGTAATGTGGTATTTTTTGTTTTGTTTATTGCCTCAAATATATTATTCATTCCCTTATGACAGACTAAACCGATCTGTAGACATCATTCGGGGAGGGGAGGTGTAGGAGATCACGTCACTTAGGAATATCGGTTGCCACGGTGTACAGAAGGAGCCCCTTCCCCACAACCAAACCAACCAAAATTTCCCTCGAAAATATTTCCACTATGATATGGATACGTATATAGGATATTACTCCCGTATTTTACTCACTTCTTCCTATACTTGGGGCATAAAACTACTGAAACATGTTCAAGGGATTTAGCAAGGCAATCAAAAGTCCAAATTTCTTTTGAATGTTGAACCTTTGAAAATGCTACTTTATGCACTTTATCTGTATAAGGGATGCAAAGTTGAATGAGATCCTGGAGAAACTTATGCGCTACTAAATCATAATCATAGTCGGGTAAAATTATTGGAAAAATCAGAATTGCAATTAAGAATTTTGCTAGTTGATTGGTACCCTTTAAAGTGCATATTAATGTAAAAACATGTTCTATGATGAAGCCCTTCACTTGTATTAATGTACTTATACTAACCTGCTACAACATTGACAGTAAAAGTGCAGGTTGGAGCAATATTGTTTGAAGCATCTCTAAATACATAGCTAACTGCAGTTTGACCGACAGGAAAGATATCCCCTGGTGCAAAGTTACGGCTAACAAGAAGGACTGTACCACTGTTGTCCGTTGCAGTTGGTTCGTTAAAATTAACTGCTGCAGATGTTACATCGAACTGGACAACCTGGCTGAAATCCGCAGGGCAGGTTACCACAGGTGGAGTAGAATCAACTGAAGATTAATATAGAAGAAATTGAAAAGGAAGCAAATTGTGACAGGTCTTACACCCACTGGGAATGAGGTAGGCGTCCATATGACATCCACGGGCACTAGCTTTGTTCATGACTTATCATCATATTTGTCACACTACATGTAAGTTCAAATAATAAACCCCAAACATATGGCATCATTTTCAAGGTATCCTTCTGATATGACTTTTTTTAACTACCTCTTGTTTGTTTTGAAAGTAATCTCTTTGGGATGATACAATGTAATGATCAAACTGGACCCTAAATGACTGTTAAAGATTTTTTACACCACTCTGCTGTTGGAGAATCTGTCCCTCTCCCTGATGAATAGTGTGATGGAACAATTCTACAATCCTGCTCCTGAAGTGCTAGAGCCATACTGCTACTTTTGCCAAAACTGCTGTAAAGTGACTTCATGTTCATGAATATCAGTCTTTATCCTATACTGTTTATTTATCTAATTCCTCTGCTTCTTCTGAATAGCTGGAAATATCTCTCGCCTCTCTTGTTTGGTCATTGTGACAAGTTAAAGAGCCATCACACGAACCAATATTGTGCAGGCTAGATTTGCCTTATGACAGCCACATCGAGAACACATACAGCGGATGAGTTTCAAAATGCTTGCAGGAGCTAGCTGTATTGTGCAGGAACTGTCATTGGTAGGAGTGAATTGCCTTTCTCTTCCTTCATATACAGTAAGCATAATTTGTCGGGTCTGGGACATTAAGACTGAGATCCAGGGCCTTTCTCCATATCTGCATCCCAGAATTGTTTGTAAGGACTTTCAGCAGAGTTCCCTTACCAATGCAGAAACATGCCCCAACTGTGTCATAGCCGGTCTATTCTCTTTCATGAAAATCACTGTTGGTTAGAAGTTCTTCACTGTTCCTTGGATATGCTGTGAATTAGTTTTCTTTTGTTCTCGTTAACGGTGAAGAGTCAGTTTCTGGGTAGGAAGAGGTGATGATGGGTTGGTTGATATACCTGTGATCCGTCATTCCCCCTGGACGATATGGTGGCCCGAGGGGGGGGGGGGGGGGGGGGGGGTCGCACTCACATATATATGTCACATATGTATGTGCTGCTGTGACGTCCCCCATTTTCAACCTTCTCGGGTCGCTCCCATGATATGCGATTTTCACTAAACAATTCATGCTGTAATCACAGTAGCGATCGAAGATTAAATACGTCTCTCCAGATTTAAGATGGTCGGCTACCTTGCTCTTGAATTTGTTAAAGTAATCCATCACAGTTGCTTGTCTTGTCGGTGATGATGACGGCCAGCTGGGGATCCACAGGAGGGCACAGCCATCAATCACTGTGCGTAATTCACCTTGCTGTCTTCCTGTCTGACATGTCTTGTCGAACTGACTTCAACCTTAATCTGATTCTTCAAGGTGGCCTTGGATTTAGCAATTCGCATGTCACCACAGTCCCCGGTGGAGCCACTCAATGTAACTTAGGGACCGCGTGACCGTTACCAAAATCGCCAGAAAAGGGGTCGATTCCAAGGAACGTCTGCAGACAGAATATTCCTCGAAATATAGAAAATAGGGGTGCGAAGGTGTCCTCGAAATTGATAAAATAGGTGTCAGGAAAGGGAAGAAAACCTGGGAAGAAAAATCCTGGAAAATGTCTTCATCAATACAAGCACCAATGTTGGTGTTGTGTTGAAAGATGTCATCATGAAAGTGAATCTTGTTTGCAAGGACACTGAGGATGGATCAGAGGAGGACACGATTGAGCGTAAAATTTGTTCTGAGCCAGCATGATGCAAATACGCTAACAGATTCATTTTGTATGCAATGCAAGGTCAGTTAGTCTCACTTCACAAAGCAGAAATACAGCAGTTGAAAACTCTGGTCCTGATCATGGAAGAATTCGCATCACCGTTAGCCCAACACGAAATCCTGAAGATGATAGTAGAAGATCTACACGCAGAAGAAACATTTAATTATGGGCTTAAACTTACGGAGTTTGTTGACTAGTGCAACTGTGCAAGAAATTGTATATGGCATTTCAGGACATTACATTTGGCAAGGAGAGGTATTAAAACAATTGTTGATCTTGTCTTGGACAAAAAAATTTTGCCTTACAGAACAGCGGATTTCGGATATGCGTTACCGATTTCGTATGTACTAAAATAGGACTGAACTTAGTGAACTTAGTGAACTGAATATTACTTGTGTGTGAACTTGTAATTCGAGGAATCGGGTCTTGGACACCTTTATGTTAATGAAAAAAGGATATAATGTCTTGTCCTTGAACTATGGTAAGATAGGGGTGAGTTTGCGAAAGAGTCCTTACAATAGGGGTATTTCAAAGTACCATTTTTTTCCTGGTTTTGACGTAAAAAAGGGGTTAAATTTCACAAAATGTCCTTGAAACTGACTGGAAAAGGGGGTTATTTGCATTTGTGGTAACGGTCATACGCATCTCCCTCTTCGGGCGAGTGGCTTCACCGGGCCACAGTCATCAAACAACGGTGTAGGCACATCACATCACAGAAATTTAGATCATAATAATAATATATAAAATTTATAAGACGCCGAATCAACTTGATGATCAAATGCTCAAGGCGCAACTTGCACAAAAGATCCCTCGAACTTGCTTGTACTCCAATCACTTGTGAGTAGACCAATTTGGTGTCATATAATATTGACTCACCAAAGTCGATGGCCTTCTTCCCCATGCTCATCAATACCACCTTCTTTGATATAGGAGCAGAGTAACCTTCTGGCAGATTTTGTTCAAATTCTTTCATCTGCTTCATTCCTATTGCATGTGCAATATCTACATTCACTGACTCTGGAGCAAGACGGCCATTCACAACATTTACGATAATGGCTTTTGGATGACCCTTTGGCTCCAAGGGAAGATGCATGTATCTAATTTACTTTTACCCTTTCTGTCGATTTTGTCTTGCTGAGATACGAGATGCATACTCTTCTTTGTGTTTTGTAGCACTGCAAAATGATGCATTTTCCTGAATGTCAGACAGATCTTGAAGCATCTTTCCGCAAGCATGCAAACTAAGGGCCCTTGTCTTCATGGTTCCAGGTTTGAGTGTGATTCCGATGATGCCACACTTGCCATGTCCATACCTCGTGAAGGTACTCTCTATATATGAACATATCGCTCCATATGCCGTTCCAGATCCCTTGATTATGGCGCATGACATGCTCACCTTGCCAGAAATTCTGAAGGACGTCTTCCGAAGAGCTTCCATGCTCCTGAGATAGAGCAAAGAATATTGAGCATAATTAACGTGTGCGGATGCAAAGAAGTAGGGGATCATGAGCTTCACTGCCTGGAGATGAAGGGCCCAATCAGCTTCTCGCCCTCACATACATCATCATGGTGAGCACAGGATTGATGAGATTTTGAACCCACATCTTTGTTGTGCAACTCCGTAGCACAAGGTTCTCCAGTTCAGAAAGAAGCTCTCCTTGGGACTTCACATGACCAGTTGAAAGAGTATCTCGAAGGAGCTCTTCAGCTACCATCCGAATGGCTCTCATGTTCAGTTTCATAGGGAGTTTCTTCCCTGTCATCATCTTGCCAACACCTTCAAATGTGGATGCCAATATCTCTGCAAGACAAGTGTCAGATCATTTTTTGGAGCAAAAATATGTATACATGTACATGTGTAGAGGTGAGTACATGTACTTTTTGTCATCTACAAAAAGTGAACGTCATTTGTTTTGTCTTTAGTGTATATATATATATATATATATATAGTGTGTGTGTGTGTGTGTGTGTGTGTGTGTTTGGGAAGGGGGCTACCCTTCCCCCCCCCCCCTCCCCTGACCCATCCCCCATATCCCCACTTCAATTTTGGCTTTTGTTTCTAAATATCAGGAAAAAATACAAAATCTTATTTAATCGACTTTGTACTGAATATCATAGCAATATTTGTACAGGCCACTGGGGGCGCCATCTTGACAATAAGCCGCCATTTTATATCTAGACATCAAAACATTGTCATATCTCCAAACTAACCTCAGATTTGGATTCTCCATCCCAAAAAACCTTATTTACCCATTTTTGAAAATTCTAGGGATGTTTAAAGTAGGTAAACAGCATTTCCAAGATGGCCGCCGGCGGCCATTTTGGATTTTCGCGTATATCTCAAATTGCTAAATGCTGACAGAGCTCCAGCATGTGGATTGTTAAAATAGAAGGTCTAAACAGTCCATATCAATTAAAAAAAAAACTATAACATTAAAATGCAAACTTAGGCCCAAAATCCGGGTTTGGCTGCCGGACTATAAATCATAATCATAGTCGGGTAAAATTATTGGAAAAATCAGAATTGCAATTAAGAATTTTGCTAGTTGATTGGTACCCTTTAAAGTGCATATTAATGTAAAAACATGTTCTATGATGAAGCCCTTCACTTGTATTAATGTACTTATACTAACCTGCTACAACATTGACAGTAAAAGTGCAGGTTGGAGCAAAATTGTTTGAAGCATCTCTAAATACATAGCTAACTGCAGTTTGACCGACAGGAAAGATATCCCCTGGTGCAAAGTTACGGCTAACAAGAAGGACTGTACCACTGTCGTCCGTTGCAGTTGGTTCGTTAAAATTAACTGCTGCAGATGTTACACCGAACTGGACAATCTGGGTGAAATCCGCAGGGCAGGTTACCACAGGTGGAGTGGAATCAACTGAAGATTAACATAGAAGAAATTGAAAAGGAAGCAAATTGTGACAGGTCTTACACCCACTGGGAATGAGGTAGGCGTCCATATGACATCCACGGGCACTAGCTTTGTTCATGACTCATCATCATATTTGTCACACTACATGTAAGTTCATATAATAAAACCCCAAACATATGGCATATTTGGGGGGGGGAGGGGTAATGTGGTATTTTTTGTTTTGTTTATTGCCTCAAATATATTATTCATTCCCTTATGACAGACTAAACCGATCTGTAGACATCATTCGGGGAGGGGAGGTGTAGGAGATCACGTCACTTAGGAATATCGGTTGCCACGGTGTACAGAAGGAGCCCCTTCCCCACAACCAAACCAACCAAAATTTCCCTCGAAAATATTTCCACTATGATATGGATACGTATATAGGATATTACTCCCGTATTTTACTCACTTCTTCCTATACTTGGGGCATAAAACTACTGAAACATGTTCAAGGGATTTAGCAAGGCAATCAAAAGTCCAAATTTCTGTTGAATGTTGAACCTTTGAAAATGTTACTTTATGCACTTTATCTGTATAAGGGATGCAAAGTTGAATGAGATGCTGGAGAAACTTATGCGCTACTAAATCATAATCATAGTCGGGTAAAATTATTGGAAAAATCAGAATTGCAATTAAGAATTTTGCTAGTTGATTGGTACCCTTTAAAGTGCATATTAATGTAAAAACATGTTCTATGATGAAGCCCTTCACTTGTATTAATGTACTTATACTAACCTGCTACAACATTGACAGTAAAAGTGCAGGTTGGAGCAATATTGTTTGAAGCATCTCTAAATACATAGCTAACTGCAGTTTGACCGACAGGAAAGATATCCCCTGGTGCAAAGTTACGGCTAACAAGAAGGACTGTACCACTGTTGTCCGTTGCAGTTGGTTCGTTAAAATTAACTGCTGCAGATGTTACATCGAACTGGACAACCTGGCTGAAATCCGCAGGGCAGGTTACCACAGGTGGAGTAGAATCAACTGAAGATTAATATAGAAGAAATTGAAAAGGAAGCAAATTGTGACAGGTCTTACACCCACTGGGAATGAGGTAGGCGTCCATATGACATCCACGGGCACTAGCTTTGTTCATGACTTATCATCATATTTGTCACACTACATGTAAGTTCAAATAATAAACCCCAAACATATGGCATATTTGGGGCGGGGGGGGGGGGGGGGGGGGTAATGTGGTATTTTTTGTTTTGTTTATTGCTTCAAATATATTATTCATTCCCTTATGACAGACTAAACCGATCTGTAGACATCATCCGGGGAGGGGAGGTGTAGGAGATCACGTCACTTAGGAATATCGGTTGCCACGGTGAACAGAAGGAGCCCTTTCCCCACAACCAAACAAACCAAAATTTCCCCTCGAAAATATTTCCACTATGATATGGATACGTATATAGAATATTACTCCCGTATTTTACTCACTTCTTCCTATACTTGGGGCAAAAAACTACTGAAACATGTTCAAGGGATTTAGCAAGGCAATCAAAAGTCCAAATTTCTTTTGAATGTTGAACCTTCGAAAATGCTACTTTATGCACTTTATCTGTATAAGGGATGCAAAGTTGAATGAGATCCTGGAGAAACTTATGCGCTACTAAATCATAATCATAGTCGGGTAAAATTATTGGAAAAATCAGAATTGCAATTAAGAATTTTGCTAGTTGATTGGTACCCTTTAAAGTGCATATTAATGTAAAAAAATGTTCTATGATGAAGCCCTTCACTTGTATAAATGTACTTATACTAACCTGCTACAACACTGACAGTAAAAGTGCAGGTTGGAGCAATATTGTTTGAAGCATCTCTAAATACATAGCTAACTGCAGTTTGACCGACAGGAAAGATATCCCCTGGTGCAAAGTTACGGCTAACAAGAAGGACTGTACCACTGTCGTCCGTTGCAGTTGGTTCGTTAAAATTAACTGCTGCAGATGTTACACCGAACTGGACAATCTGGGTGAAATCCGCAGGGCAGGTTACCACAGGTGGAGTGGAATCAACTGAAGATTAACATAGAAGAAATTGAAAAGGAAGCAAATTGTGACAGGTCTTACACCCACTGGGAATGAGGTAGGCGTCCATATGACATCCACGGGCACTAGCTTTGTTCATGACTCATCATCATATTTGTCACACTACATGTAAGTTCATATAATAAAACCCCAAACATATGGCATATTTGGGGGGGGGGGGGGGAGGGGTAATGTGGTATTTTTTGTTTTGTTTATTGCCTCAAATATATTATTCATTCCCTTATGACAGACTAAACCGATCTGTAGACATCATTCGGGGAGGGGAGGTGTAGGAGATCACGTCACTTAGGAATATCGGTTGCCACGGTGTACAGAAGGAGCCCCTTCCCCACAACCAAACCAACCAAAATTTCCCTCGAAAATATTTCCACGATGATATGGATACGTATATAGGATATTACTCCCGTATTTTACTCACTTCTTCCTATACTTGGGGCATAAAACTACTGAAACATGTTCAAGGGATTTAGCAAGGCAATCAAAAGTCCAAATTTCTGTTGAATGTTGAACCTTTGAAAATGTTACTTTATGCACTTTATCTGTATAAGGGATGCAAAGTTGAATGAGATCCTGGAGAAACTTATGCGCTACTAAATCATAATCATAGTCGGGTAAAATTATTGGAAAAATCAGAATTGCAATTAAGAATTTTGCTAGTTGATTGGTACCCTTTAAAGTGCATATTAATGTAAAAAAATGTTATATGATGAAGCCCTTCACTTGTATAAATGTACTTATACTAACCTGCTACAACATTGACAGTAAAAGTGCAGGTTGGAGCAATATTGTTTGAAGCATCTCTAAATACATAGCTAACTGCAGTTTGACCGACAGGAAAGATATCCCCTGGTGCAAAGTTACGGCTAACAAGAAGGACTGTACCACTGTCGTCCGTTGCAGTTGGTTCGTTAAAATTAACTGCTGCAGATGTTACACCGAACTGGACAATCTGGGTGAAATCCGCAGGGCAGGTCACCACAGGTGGAGTGGAATCAACTGAAGATTAACATAGAAGAAATTGAAAAGGAAGCAAATTGTGACAGGTCTTACACCCACTGGGAATGAGGTAGGCGTCCATATGACATCCACGGGCACTAGCTTTGTTCATGACTCATCATATTTGTCACACTACATGTAAGTTCATATAATAAAACCCCAAACATATGGCATATTTGGGGGGGGGAGGGGTAATGTGGTATTTTTTGTTTTGTTTATTGCCTCAAATATATTATTCATTCCCTTATGACAGACTAAACCGATCTGTAGACATCATTCGGGGAGGGGAGGTGTAGGAGATCACGTCACTTAGGAATATCGGTTGCCACGGTGTACAGAAGGAGCCCCTTCCCCACAACCAAACCAACCAAAATTTCCCTCGAAAATATTTCCACTATGATATGGATACGTATATAGGATATTACTCCCGTATTTTACTCACTTCTTCCTATACTTGGGGCATAAAACTACTGAAACATGTTCAAGGGATTTAGCAAGGCAATCAAAAGTCCAAATTTCTGTTGAATGTTGAACCTTTGAAAATGTTACTTTATGCACTTTATCTGTATAAGGGATGCAAAGTTGAATGAGATGCTGGAGAAACTTATGCGCTACTAAATCATAATCATAGTCGGGTAAAATTATTGGAAAAATCAGAATTGCAATTAAGAATTTTGCTAGTTGATTGGTACCCTTTAAAGTGCATATTAATGTAAAAACATGTTCTATGATGAAGCCCTTCACTTGTATTAATGTACTTATACTAACCTGCTACAACATTGACAGTAAAAGTGCAGGTTGGAGCAATATTGTTTGAAGCATCTCTAAATACATAGCTAACTGCAGTTTGACCGACAGGAAAGATATCCCCTGGTGCAAAGTTACGGCTAACAAGAAGGACTGTACCACTGTTGTCCGTTGCAGTTGGTTCGTTAAAATTAACTGCTGCAGATGTTACACCGAACTGGACAATCTGGGTGAAATCCGCAGGGCAGGTTACCACAGGTGGAGTGGAATCAACTGAAGATTAACATAGAAGAAATTGAAAAGGAAGCAAATTGTGACAGGTCTTACACCCACTGGGAATGAGGTAGGCGTCCATATGACATCCACGGGCACTAGCTTTGTTCATGACTCATCATCATATTTGTCACACTACATGTAAGTTCATATAATAAAACCCCAAACATATGGCATATTTGGGGGGGGAGGGGTAATGTGGTATTTTTTGTTTTGTTTATTGCCTCAAATATATTATTCATTCCCTTATGACAGACTAAACCGATCTGTAGACATCATTCGGGGAGGGGAGGTGTAGGAGATCACGTCACTTAGGAATATCGGTTGCCACGGTGAACAGAAGGAGCCCTTTCCCCACAACCAAACAAACCAAAATTTCCCCTCGAAAATATTTCCACTATGATATGGATACGTATATAGAATATTACTCCCGTATTTTACTCACTTCTTCCTATACTTGGGGCAAAAAACTACTGAAACATGTTCAAGGGATTTAGCAAGGCAATCAAAAGTCCAAATTTCTTTTGAATGTTGAACCTTCGAAAATGCTACTTTATGCACTTTATCTGTATAAGGGATGCAAAGTTGAATGAGATCCTGGAGAAACTTATGCGCTACTAAATCATAATCATAGTCGGGTAAAATTATTGGAAAAATCAGAATTGCAATTAAGAATTTTGCTAGTTGATTGGTACCCTTTAAAGTGCATATTAATGTAAAAAAATGTTCTATGATGAAGCCCTTCACTTGTATAAATGTACTTATACTAACCTGCTACAACATTGACAGTAAAAGTGCAGGTTGGAGCAATATTGTTTGAAGCATCTCTAAATACATAGCTAACTGCAGTTTGACCGACAGGAAAGATATCCCCTGGTGCAAAGTTACGGCTAACAAGAAGGACTGTACCACTGTCGTCCGTTGCAGTTGGTTCGTTAAAATTAACTGCTGCAGATGTTACACCGAACTGGACAATCTGGGTGAAATCCGCAGGGCAGGTTACCACAGGTGGAGTGGAATCAACTGAAGATTAACATAGAAGAAATTGAAAAGGAAGCAAATTGTGACAGGTCTTACACCCACTGGGAATGAGGTAGGCGTCCATATGACATCCACGGGCACTAGCTTTGTTCATGACTCATCATCATCATATTTGTCACACTACATGTAAGTTCATATAATAAAACCCCAAACATATGGCATATTTGGGGGGGGAGGGGTAATGTGGTATTTTTTGTTTTGTTTATTGCCTCAAATATATTATTCATTCCCTTATGACAGACTAAACCGATCTGTAGACATCATTCGGGGAGGGGAGGTGTAGGAGATCACGTCACTTAGGTTGCCACGGTGTACAGAAGGAGCCCCTTCCCCACAACCAAACCAACCAAAATTTCCCTCGAAAATATTTCCACTATGATATGGATGCATTAATATATAGGATATTACTCCCGTCTCCCCTCGATGGGGGTGACGGGATGGTAGTGGGGAAAAGTCAATCCGTCGGTCCTCCCAACCCATATAAGGGCCATAATCCCCCTGAAAAGAAAATGAAAATAAATTCCTTTTTTCCCCCTTATTTTTGCATCCTTTAAAAGGGACGCACCGCTAATTATGCACGTTATGTTCTCATGGCCTTAATTTCTCTGAGTATTAAACCACAGAAACATGGAAAGATCAAATCGCTCCCTCTAGGTCTATGCATGGATATTCTACTGGAACGGAATTATAGCCATATCATTTAGTCTTCATCCAGATGAAATGTATTTTCTTCAGAACTCATGCAAGCTTTGGATAAATAACACATACTCACATGTTGGAAATACTTCTTGGTAAATAATAACTTTACCCGGCATTTTTTTAAAATTCACTTGATTATTGTGACAAATATACGGTACGGTGATTAATCATAAACACAGCTAGCGCCTGTGGATGTCCACGGGCTACTTCTGCTAGTATATATATATATATATATATATATATATATATATATATATATATATAAATAGTGTGAGGATTGATGAGACAGGAGACAAAGGACGTACCGAGACGCAGTCGAAAAGTTAAAGTTGGATATCTTCACATCTATATATATATATATATATATATATATACGAAAGTTGAAATATTGAGTACTAGCATCGATGCTATGTTAGCATCGATGCTATGTAAGTTTCAAAAATATTTCCAGTACGTTCAGACAGGCCGTGATCGACTTGCTTCTATCACCCACTCGTGACTATTCATCGCTCACCCGCTGTCAAAACAATATTACTGCGCCACACAGAGTGACCCGAGTATAATTGGTATGCATGGTCAAACGCGCGGAAGTTTGTGTACAGGGGTCATATGATGCGAAGCTTTTGTTTTGAATAATATTTTATATGTCTTCATAAATCCACATAATAACACAATAACAATTCATTTGTAATATCGATGATACTGTAGTATTGTGGAATTTCCACCCTTGTTGTAAACAGAGAATTTACAGATACCATAGTTTGGGCTTGCTGTGAACATGAGGGTCTGAGACCATCACTCCAAAAAAAGTGATGTTGGGGCTAGTATTCATACGCTACGTTTATGTAGTTCCCTAATAATAACCCTTTGGTTGCTCATAGAAGATAAATCAGACGTTGGAATATGTATCATGATGAGCATACACATACTTTTTACCTTGTGAAGATTTATTGTGCATTGCTAGGAATACACGTATCTAACCCGCCTACTCCTGTCCTTCACTGCAAAAGCAGCGAATTCGGGAACCGAGAAGGAACCAGCTTAATTTGGTCCGCTAGCGAAGGTTCCAACTCGGGTGGGGGTTAGTCACAAGACCAATGAAATAAACAAATTCCAAATAAAAGATAAGGAAAATTAATAAACAAAAGCGCTGGGACACAATGTACATTAAAGTGTCATAAAATATTTTATTTACATATCCATTAACAAATAACAACTAGAATCAATTTACAGATATTATTAATAACACTCACAATCGATTTCACTCTATTAAAAGCCCATATTGAAACCTATATAAACAACATTTAAAATAACTTGAACTATTACAGTCATTAATTAAGGGGAAAACCAGAAGGGATGGGGAGAGGTTAGTCAGGGAGGGATTGTTAGTTGTGTGGCCACTTACATGCAACGCGGATGTCTAAAATTATGCGATATCGCGACTTGTACTGATGCACTGCCTTAGCTGCTGCGGACGACGCGGACGATGATGACGACAATGTAGGAATAGAAAGGACGATCACATCGGATACTGGAAGAAAGAGCTCAGGAACATGACGAGTAGGAATTACACTCGGGAACAGGATACTGGATACATACAGCATGCACACGAGTGACAGGAACATGATGATCATATACTGGATCACTATTGCAAAGGGTCAGTGGTACCCAAATGCAGATGTCTTTAATATATTAGTTCTCGTTGACTTGGAGTGTAGATGATGACTTGGTTCAAACTACGATGGTCGAACTTCAGATGACTTCGATATTGGTTAGGGTCAGTTAGTAGGGAGGGGTAGTACGTAGGGGAAAAGTTGGGGGGGGGGCCAAGTGGGGGTTTCCAAGTGAAGAATTTATGTTGGGAATCTACTTTTTATACTTTTTTTTTTTTTTAAATCTTTTTTATTGGTGTAATCATATCATACATGTACAGTGTAGCATAAACATAGCAAATATGCACAAAAAACATGTATTTAGCAGTAACATAGTATATGTATATCCAAGTACAAAGTACAAAATAGATTATCATGATTACAGTGTAGATAAGAAATAGACAACAACAAAAAAACCCAACAACACCAACAGAAAAAAGAATATAGGTTATTTAGTCTTATGCAAAATCTTGTATAGTCCATTTTTTATAAAATTTATGCATTGAATTGTCCTTATAAGCAATACATTTTTCTGTTTGATATGTTTGTTTTAATTTGACAAGAAATAAGTCAAGGCTTGGTAGAACGTTAATATACCTACATAGATATAAAGTTTTCTTTGCAATGATAATGGAATGATTTAATAGCGTATATTTTTTGTTTTGGAATCCAAATAAGATCTCCTCGTCCTTTAACTGATTAATATTGTTAAATTTGGTATGCCACCATTTCAGAAATTCGTTCCAGAAGTCTCGAGTATATAAGCAATTTATAAACAGATGTTCAATGGTTTCTGGTTCTTGTTTGCAGAAGGAGCATAGTTCATTATCTATTACATTCATTTTTTTCAACTTTGCATTAACTAATAAGCATCTTATATTTATTTTATATTGGAATATTCTAGTTCTTGTATCAGGAATAACCTTAAAAGGCAATTCATACATAGAACGGAAATCAACTTCATTTATATCATATTTTGTTCTCCAATATCTTTCTGAAGTAGGGTTTTGATATTTTTTTTCTTTTAAAACCGAATTTGTTATTTTGGTTGACAGTTGATATATGAATTTTTTTATTTCCAAATAGTATAAAAATATCTAACTTGCTTAGTAGATGACGCCTCTCAACATATTGAACTTTGGAAGAGCAGAAACAACTGAACGCCAAAGAAGATAATTCTTAAATCCAAATTGTTGCCATTTTGAAAAAGCAATTAACTGACCATTTTCATCAAATAAATCCTGTATAAACCATATACCAATGTTGAATAATTCTTTTACAAAGCAACTGTCACCACCTATTTTTATTTGTCTATTGTTCCAAATAATACTTTCATGAGAAAATGCGTCATGATTACTTAAGTCTCGAAGTTCAAAATAGGCATATAAGACCTCCTTATAAAATAAAGGTAGATATCTCAATTTATAACAATCCTTTTTGTCTAGATTGCAGTAGAGTAAAAATTGTCCACCATACATTCTTGTAAAGTGATTAAAAAATATTTTCCATGGAGAATAGTCTTCGTCTAAAAGTCTTACTATCCATTTTATTTTAAGTGCTTTAAACATTGAATGGATGTCAATCATATTCAGACCCCCTCTAGAATATGGGGCAATCAATGTCGACTTCTTTATATAATTCTTTTTTCCATTCCATAAAAATATATGTATAATTTTCTCCAATTCTTTCACCACCTGATCAGGGACAGATAAAACCGAGGCACAGAATATAAATTTTGATAGTGCAAAAGTTTTTAAAATTTGTATCTTCCCTATCAATGTAAGATTTCGTTTGCGCCAAACATTTAACAATATCTTTACTTCTTTAAGACATTTATCAAAATTAAGCTTCAAAGCCAATTCAGTATCATAAGAAAAATAAATTCCAAGGCCCTTAATAGGATTGTCTGGCCATTCAATATCAAAATATTTATCTTGTGACCCTCTACATGAACCTAACCACATAGCTTTGCACTTATCTTTGTTAATTTTTAAACCCGAAAAAGAAGAAAAATTATCTATAGCCAAAAAGGCCACTTCTGCTGACTCTTTGTCAGCTAAAATCAATGTCGTATCATCTGCATATTGTGCCAGTTTAATCATATTGTCATTTATAAGTATACCTTTAATGTCCTCTCTTTGTCTTATTTCACATGCAAAGGATTCAATACAAAGTATAAATAAGTATGGGGACAAAGGGTCTCCCTGTCGGACACCTCTATATAATTCAAAATATCCTGATGAATGCCCATTACTACATATACAACTACTAATATTCGTATAAAAAACGTATCTAACCCGCCTACTCCTGTCCTTCACTGCAAAAGCAGCGAATTCGGGAACCGAGAAGGAACCAGCTTAATTTGGTCCGCTAGCGAAGGTTCCAACTCGGGTGGGGGTTAGTCACAAGACCAATGAAATAAACAAATTCCAAATAAAAGATAAGGAAAATTAATAAACAAAAGCGCTGGGACACAATGTACATTAAAGTGTCATAAAATATTTTATTTACATATCCATTAACAAATAACAACTAGAATCAATTTACAGATATTATTAATAACACTCACAATCGATTTCACTCTATTAAAAGCCCATATTGAAACCTATATAAACAACATTTAAAATAACTTGAACTATTACAGTCATTAATTAAGGGGAAAACCAGAAGGGATGGGGAGAGGTTAGTCAGGGAGGGATTGTTAGTTGTGTGGCCACTTACATGCAACGCGGATGTCTAAAATTATGCGATATCGCGACTTGTACTGATGCACTGCCTTAGCTGCTGCGGACGACGCGGACGATGATGACGACAATGTAGGAATAGAAAGGACGATCACATCGGATACTGGAAGAAAGAGCTCAGGAACATGACGAGTAGGAATTACACTCGGGAACAGGATACTGGATACATACAGCATGCACACGAGTGACAGGAACATGATGATCATATACTGGATCACTATTGCAAAGGGTCAGTGGTACCCAAATGCAGATGTCTTTAATATATTAGTTCTCGTTGACTTGGAGTGTAGATGATGACTTGGTTCAAACTACGATGGTCGAACTTCAGATGACTTCGATATTGGTTAGGGTCAGTTAGTAGGGAGGGGTAGTACGTAGGGGAAAAGTTGGGGGGGGGGGCCAAGTGGGGGTTTCCAAGTGAAGAATTTATGTTGGGAATCTACTTTTTATACTTTTTTTTTTTTTTTAATCTGTTTTATTGGTGTAATCATATCATACATGTACAGTGTAGCATAAACATAGCAAATATGCACAAAAAACATGTATTTAGCAGTAACATAGTATATGTATATCCAAGTACAAAGTACAAAATAGATTATCATGATTACAGTGTAGATAAGAAATAGACAACAACAAAAAAACCCAACAACACCAACAGAAAAAAGAATATAGGTTATTTAGTCTTATGCAAAATCTTGTATAGTCCATTTTTTATAAAATTTATGCATTGAATTGTCCTTATAAGCAATACATTTTTCTGTTTGATATGTTTGTTTTAATTTGACAAGAAATAAGTCAAGGCTTGGTAGAACGTTAATATACCTACATAGATATAAAGTTTTCTTTGCAATGATAATGGAATGATTTAATAGCGTATATTTTTTGTTTTGGAATCCAAATAAGATCTCCTCGTCCTTTAACTGATTAATATTGTTAAATTTGGTATGCCACCATTTCAGAAATTCGTTCCAGAAGTCTCGAGTATATAAGCAATTTATAAACAGATGTTCAATGGTTTCTGGTTCTTGTTTGCAGAAGGAGCATAGTTCATTATCTATTACATTCATTTTTTTCAACTTTGCATTAACTAATAAGCATCTTATATTTATTTTATATTGGAATATTCTAGTTCTTGTATCAGGAATAACCTTAAAAGGCAATTCATACATAGAACGGAAATCAACTTCATTTATATCATATTTTGTTCTCCAATATCTTTCTGAAGTAGGGTTTTGATATTTTTTTTCTTTTAAAACCGAATTTGTTATTTTGGTTGACAGTTGATATATGAATTTTTTTATTTCCAAATAGTATAAAAATATCTAACTTGCTTAGTAGATGACGCCTCTCAACATATTGAACTTTGGAAGAGCAGAAACAACTGAACGCCAAAGAAGATAATTCTTAAATCCAAATTGTTGCCATTTTGAAAAAGCAATTAACTGACCATTTTCATCAAATAAATCCTGTATAAACCATATACCAATGTTGAATAATTCTTTTACAAAGCAACTGTCACCACCTATTTTTATTTGTCTATTGTTCCAAATAATACTTTCATGAGAAAATGCGTCATGATTACTTAAGTCTCGAAGTTCAAAATAGGCATATAAGACCTCCTTATAAAATAAAGGTAGATATCTCAATTTATAACAATCCTTTTTGTCTAGATTGCAGTAGAGTAAAAATTGTCCACCATACATTCTTGTAAAGTGATTAAAAAATATTTTCCATGGAGAATAGTCTTCGTCTAAAAGTCTTACTATCCATTTTATTTTAAGTGCTTTAAACATTGAATGGATGTCAATCATATTCAGACCCCCTCTAGAATATGGGGCAATCAATGTCGACTTCTTTATATAATTCTTTTTTCCATTCCATAAAAATATATGTATAATTTTCTCCAATTCTTTCACCACCTGATCAGGGACAGATAAAACCGAGGCACAGAATATAAATTTTGATAGTGCAAAAGTTTTTAAAATTTGTATCTTCCCTATCAATGTAAGATTTCGTTTGCGCCAAACATTTAACAATATCTTTACTTCTTTAAGACATTTATCAAAATTAAGCTTCAAAGCCAATTCAGTATCATAAGAAAAATAAATTCCAAGGCCCTTAATAGGATTGTCTGGCCATTCAATATCAAAATATTTATCTTGTGACCCTCTACATGAACCTAACCACATAGCTTTGCACTTATCTTTGTTAATTTTTAAACCCGAAAAAGAAGAAAAATTATCTATAGCCAAAAAGGCCACTTCTGCTGACTCTTTGTCAGCTAAAATCAATGTCGTATCATCTGCATATTGTGCCAGTTTAATCATATTGTCATTTATAAGTATACCTTTAATGTCCTCTCTTTGTCTTATTTCACATGCAAAGGATTCAATACAAAGTATAAATAAGTATGGGGACAAAGGGTCTCCCTGTCGGACACCTCTATATAATTCAAAATATCCTGATGAATGCCCATTACTACATATACAACTACTAATATTCGTATAAAAAGATCGGATACATTTTTGAAAGTTCGGACTAAATCCAAATTTATCAAGAATATTAAATATAAAATCCCATTCTAACGAATCGAATGCTTTTTCATAGTCTAAAAATAGAAGAAGACCTGGGATATCATTTTCTTTTGTGTAAAACATAGTATCTATGATGGTTCGAATTGATTCTCCTATGTATCGACCTTTTATAAAACCTGTCTGACATGAATTTATCAGTCTTGGTAAAACTTTACATAATCTGGTAGGAAAAACTTTTGATAAAATTTTAATATCAGCATTAAGCAATGAAATGGGTCTCCAATTTTTCAAATAATGTTCATCCTTCCCTTCCTTTTTAATTAAAGTAATAATTGCCTGTTTTTGCGAAGTTGTAAATTCGCCCCTATCTAAACTTATGATTACTGATTCTATATATATATCTTCCAAAATTTTCCAGAAAGTTCTATAAAATTCAGCAGGGAGGCCATCGTTTCCAGGGCTTCTATTTGCAGGCATACTATACAACGCTTCTTTTATTTCTGTCATATTTAATGGTTTATCAATAATATTTTTCTCTCTCTCATTAAGAGAAGGCATTAATAAATTTTGTAATAAAGATTTGGCCTCATGGTTTGCGCCATTTTTCATTTTTGACTTATACAATGTCTCATAGAATTGCTTTTGTATTTTCAAAATATCTTTCTGATTTGTAATCAGTTCCTGTGTATCTTCTTTGATAATAGAATGACAAACTTTTTTTGCTTGGTTCCTTTTTTCCAACCCTAAAAAGTAATCATTGCTCTTTTCTCCCTTTTCATACCATCTACATCTTGACCTTACCATAACACCTTCAATTTTCTTGTTTTCAATTCTAATAATTTCTTCCTTTATTTTTTCTATTTCTTGAGTTTTATTTGTACTATTCACAGTTGTTAAATCTTTTTCGAGGTCCTCCAATCTTTTCTTCAGACCATTTTCCAGATTTAGATTTTCTTTATTTTTGTCTTTTGAATATTTAATTGTAAATAATTTAATTTGGAACTTTATCCAGTCCCATTTTGTTTGAGGATCCATATGAACAAAGTCTATTTTCCATTTTTTAATATTTTCTGTTAAAGTGTTAACATATATATCGTCCTGTAACAAGGAGGTGTTTAATTTCCAGTATCCTTTTCCTCTAGATATATCACTCAACTTTATTAAGATATATCTAGCAGAATGATCTGTTCGTAGAGCAGAAGTTATACCCGCTTTTTCAACTTTCGGTTTAAGATCACTATCAATTAAAAAATAATCTAATCTACATTGGACAAAAGGCTTATTTTATTTTTGTCTACTTTTTATACTTGGTTCAAAAATCATACTCCAAACTTATGATTGGACAATATCCTTCAAGAGGGAGGGGCTTAATTACAAACTAAACATCGGATTGGTCACAGGTCACCGTTTTTTACTTCCAGGGTGACATGGCCTAGTAACATAACATTTAAAAAAAACAATCAGGAGTTGCATCTTTTGAACAATAACATCTCCCCTATTCATAACTAGCTGGAAACAGTATCCTAGCCATGAATGGGGACTAAGCATGAATAGGGGGTTTAAGATATGTACAATATGGACTAAGCATGAATAGGGGGTTTAAGACATGAATAGGGCACAAAAGGACCAATTCAGCTTGCGGCACATAATAAAGGATTACTAAGAGATTTTAATTGAGGAAGATCACAATAGATTTGATCTTGAATGTGTGAATTGTAAATAGATCTAAAAAGAGTAAGTTCCAAACATAAGTAAAGATTCAGACATGAATAAGATCGAGCAATTAGCTAGTCTGAGCTTACAACAATAATCAAGATATACCAGTATAGGAAAGAAAAGACCCAGAGATAGAGGTAAAAGATAGATAGATTGAAAATGAGAGAAAAGAGCATGAAGGATAAGATAGAGGAGGGAAAATATGAAATTGCATATAGCCACCTTGTTACACCTTCCCTCCTGCCACCGGAATGGCGTCCGCGCCATTCCCAACAATCATAATGTATACATTATGCATATAAATTACAATATATAAAAAAAATAAGTTAACATGTCAATCAACGATATTCATCTGACTTACGTACATATGACACCTTATCTATACATTTGGTAGATATATGGAAATACATGTATACATTCAAACAAAGCTACATAATATATACAGACTCTCAGTAGAGCAACATTAAAACCACTGCAAGAGGAGGAAATTACCTCTCCGTATATTTACAATTTAACATATCTACAAATTTGTTCGCCTTCCAACAATAGCAATACTGACAGTTTCACTTTACGGGCCTTACTTCATCTTCAAACATGGTAAAGTTATCTAACCGAATATCCGCACCAAACAATCTGTTTAGTTTGTCTAAAACAAGTACCCAATAGACTACTGGGTCCAAACTGTGGCGTTATCCAAAACATTATATACACAAGAAAGGTGTATATGGCAAATTATCCGATTGGAAAAATAACATCATTACTATCAAATACTGAGTTAAAGATTAAATGCAAAATATTAAAATTCAACTCTTTTTCTCAACTAGCCAAAACAAAGCTAAATTCAATGCATTCAATCCGAATGCATGTTCTTAGGTTTCAGACTCATAATAATACTTGTGATATGATTAATCAGTGAAAGTAAATAATATAAGCCAAACAACAGATAATAATTGCAAAAGTAAATAATATAACCAGTTACATATTAAATGAAATCGGAGAGCCTTTATATGGCAACTCAAAAAGGATAATTAATCTCAAGACACTTGGTGTTCTTGATAAAAGTGAAACAAAATATGCATTTCAGTTCATGAAACTGCATTTTTTTTTCAATTGTGAATTTTACCAATATCACTGTATAATCAATCATCTGAAATTCCCAACAGTTAAATTCATGTCAACTGAAGAAAAAAAAATACATTGTTCAACTTTTCGAAATTTCAACAATTTTCAGAAAACAATATGCCAACTCATATACAACCTGTTAGGTCCTATCCGCCTAACTACTTAAACACGAACTACTCATCTTCAGCATATTCAACGAATGGGCATAATTATAAATATATTAAAACTGAAAACTATATGACGTGAAGTGTCATAAAAAACAACAACAACAGAGGAATAGTTGCATCTGAAAATACTTTCTTCCTTAGGAATTTTCTTCCCAAATTTGGTCCTCTGCCACCCAACAGAGGTAGCGACCCTAAACATACTTCCTTCTCCAAAAACAACAGAAAATTGCTCCTTAGCAAGAGGAAGAGATGACAATATGGGGATCAATGACAACATCATCATGTATGTCATAATATCACTGTCACCGATTAAAAGTAGAATATTCACCGATTAAAAGTATAATATTAACCCAAATCAAGAAAATATTTCCTTACAAACACACTATCAATAACCCCTCTTAGAATTATTGCTGCCAAAACATCTAGTAAATATCAGCTACACAAAGGCTGTAATACTGTAAAACAGACTATTCTCCATCTAAATCACCTAGTTTAAAATATAACTCGATCGGTTGTGGCAAATGCCATCAACATAATATGCTATCAACTATTATATAAACACATCAATACATATCCCTGTCTAGAGCAACATCATACCACCTGCCCTGACTACAAAACATGCCTTTAAATAAAATCAACTGGTCTAAATTCATATACCAGAACTCAAACCTATATAAACATCTATTCCTCTCAATCTAACACAGAAAATCGCAACATAAGATAAAATAATTCCTCAAGAAATTAAATTGTTCCCTATTATGTGGGCTACAAATAATCCTTACACATCCCATTAAAAGTGTGAAGTTTAACTATACGTACAAAAAAGAAATTAAGACTGGAACTTACTTTACCTATATTTCCCTAACCTGTTTGTAACTACTTGCTAGAAAAGGCAACATCAACAAACGATCTGAACCATAAGAAACATCTAAGCCGACTTTCAGTTACAGAGTACACAATGATATAATGGCGAAAGACTCGGAAAATATCTTCACGAGTATAAAAATACATATAAATATATAACGCGCGGGGTCGCTCATTCGGAGAACCCAGAATACATCTTTAGCGTAGTCCAAAGAATATATTCTAAAAATAAAACAAAACGTACATTCGATCATGCCCATGGATCATCCATGGCTACGGGTAGTCTCTCTTTAGACAAACCAACATGATCATACAACTAACTTAATCATGACCAATCACTGCATCCAAAAACATCTACCTATTATAACTTTCATGTATAATATTAGTGCCAACCGAGGATGATTCTTGGCCATTTCTACTACTACGTTCCATGCTCATCTAGCATGAACGCCAAGGGGAAGGGGGAATGTAGCAGTTCCATTAAAGGCTAAATCTTAACACTTACAGTTTGTAAATGAAAGTCAACTCACACATATCTAAATGATCCAGATTTGTCATTATGATGCTGCCAATCCCTAGTATAAAATCCTCCTTAACCCTATTCCTATCTGATTTATCCTATACCTTAACTCACCCTATTTTCACTTTAGCAATTTCCCTACCAAAATATTAAATTCAAAATCACAACAAACGTATTTCCATATATTCATTCAAGATCCATTATCAAAATCTGAGCTTGGTTCTCAATCCAATCAAGTAGGCCTATAATTATACACTTTAGCTTCTGCAGACAGGTAAACTCAAGTTCAAGGTATCAAACAACTATGTGAATCAAACGATAATTAATCATGCAAACAACAACACAAATACAAAGCAAGATCTTTATACTCACAGATTGCGCCCAAACGCTTACCCTTGACTGGAATAATCAAACCAGTCTGTTTCAGATTATTATTATTATAGATTTAAATTATTTACATGATTTTGGAGAGCTTTTAGTATCGTGCTGATAACGCGACGAAGGTCGTGAGTTCCGTATCTACTTTTTATACTTGGTTCAAAAATCATACTCCAAACTTATGATTGGACAATATCCTTCAAGAGGGAGGGGCTTAATTACAAACTAAACATCGGATTGGTCACAGGTCACCGTTTTTTACTTCCAGGGTGACATGGCCTAGTAACATAACATTTAAAAAAAACAATCAGGAGTTGCATCTTTTGAACAATAACATCTCCCCTATTCATAACTAGCTGGAAACAGTATCCTAGCCATGAATAGGGACTAAGCATGAATAGGGGGTTTAAGATATGTACAATATGGACTAAGCATGAATAGGGGGTTTAAGACATGAATAGGGCACAAAAGGACCAATTCAGCTTGCGGCACATAATAAAGGATTACTAAGAGATTTTAATTGAGGAAGATCACAATAGATTTGATCTTGAATGTGTGAATTGTAAATAGATCTAAAAAGAGTAAGTTCCAAACATAAGTAAAGATTCAGACATGAATAAGATCGAGCAATTAGCTAGTCTGAGCTTACAACAATAATCAAGATATACCAGTATAGGAAAGAAAAGACCCAGAGATAGAGGTAAAAGATAGATAGATTGACAATGAGAGAAAAGAGCATGAAGGATAAGATAGAGGAGGGAAAATATGAAATTGCATATAGCCACCTTGTTACACGTATAACAAACAAAGTGGATGAATATGTATATTGGGTTTGGTGAAGATTGAAAGTTTGATAAGGAAAAGGACCTGATACTGAAGATGTCAGTAGGAGGAAGGTTTGGGAATGCTCCTTATTGAGAGGGAAATTACAGTGAAGTTACTGTGATTCTAAGGTATGGGGATTTATAATTGTGTTTATTTAAGTATCAAATTAGAGAGCTTGTGAAGTTACAAGAACCACATATGTATTATAGCAGTTTTAAAGGGGTCAGGTCAAGCTTACTTCGCTATGAGTGGTTGATAGTTGTATCGTATTGTTCATACCGTGCGTACTTAACTGCACACAGACAAAGAGTTACACAGTGAGAGTGTCGATGAAATAATAGCTAACATGTATCGATAAGACTTTTGGTCTGAAGATTTGGCGCTTTGATATTGTATAACGAGATGTAACAAATCAGTAAATAATCAGGGAAACAATACTGTCATTATATGAGGGATATTTATCATATAAATAGGGTGACATTTTAGTATTTGGGCATGAGAAAGAGCTCATTGATTCAGTGATTAGAGAGTGTATAATGAAGCGCACGTACGGTGGAATTTGTTGAACCGCATTGGGTTGTGTACATTTTGGGCATGGGCTAGTCTAGGTGTCAGACCCTAATGGTCGGAGTAGATTGTATGGGATAAGACAATAATTATACAAATATGTTAAATGACAGATTGCATATATGAATGAGAGTGGATTTATTATCACAAATCATATTTACAATAGTCATTATGATTATACGATATGATATCATTAGTTCACAACGATTGATTTTAGTGTATTCTGAAATAATAGACTACAGTGATATCAAAACCCATACTGTATGTCTCAACTTTATTGAGCTGTTGAGCTGGAATATAGCTGTCCAGATCGAGGGGAAGCCTAGGTATGATTAAGTTTCTATGAATGTAAATATGTTTTCATACATGTAAGGGGTCAGAGACAAGTTTGATGACAATTATATTTTGGAGTTATTCTGAAGTCAGGGTGAATAACTATTGTTGTTCAATTATGATTAGATGTTGCATGCATATATTTACTATTGATGATTTTCCAGTGGGTATAAATCATTACATGTACTAAATTGTTGCATGAACAGTCCTGACAAATAATATTCATATTATTGTTCGCTATGTGTAGATAGACAATGTGCAAGTGACAAGCATATCTCTGTATCTGTTGTGTTGGAAAGCGAACATTTATCAAGATATTCCACTAATGAGATTTCGATACTGATATGGATACATTGTTGAGATCAAGATGATTATTTGAGTTATGTGTAGCAGGATCGTTATTTACAATTGGAGGGTTATTGTGTTCTCGTTTATAGAGATTGTCCAGAACGAGGGCGTGGATAAGACGTCTAGCTTCCGTACGACGTTGTGGCTAACCTCAGCTGGGTGAGTGAGTCAGTCAGGATGGCCAAGTTACATGCATATTGATTATTGTGTTTTGGAGTTACATACATTTTTTAATGTACTATATCGATATAGATACAGGATTGTTAAACTGATGATACATGCGTAGTGTTTTGGATAATGTGTTAATACTTGTAAATGCGTTCATATTCTAAAATCAGGGTGCAAGTCGATCGATGGGTTTAAATAACTGTTTTCTTAGACGAGAGTATCATATATATACATATATGCGAATTATCCATGACTGAATTAGTTGAACTTTGGAAAAGTACTTGTTAATACTCAGTTGGAATAGGGATGATCAAGAATTGTGTACGATCATTTATTCATCTTTGTATTTTGATTTTCTTTGTATTTTGCAGGGGTTTTTCTTCCAATTGTCACATATTGTAGTACATAATAAACTACCACTCACCCTACTCCTTGTTGTGCTGCTTACATTGTGGTGTCCTGACAACGCGCCCCCCCCCCCCCCCATACCTAGACTACGACAATACAATCAAGTAGCAAATACATGTGTTATAATACTTAATTTTAAATAAACCTTGTACATGTCAAAATTGACTGAATTCCAATATTATGCCAAAATAAAACACATGCATGCACACTATATTCTCTGGTAAGCACATGTAAATCAATATCTAAAGACCACATCATACTTTAGTTAAGGTCTGATTCTGAAAGAGCAGATTCTCAGCTTTAAAATGATATATAACTCATTGGATGTTCATAACTCAATGTACAAAGAGAAGAATGTACAGTCCCTCATAATGTTACTTCTTAATAAGGGTTTAAAGTTTGCAGTCTATTGAAGCACTCTGACTTGCAAAGTGTTGTGCTAAGGTGACAAATGGAGGATTAGAACTCAATGAAAATTTCTATGAAGGGATTATCAGATTGTCCTAAAACTTGGCATACTACATAGACATATCCTGTTTATCATAGTGCACAAGTATCAATGCAAAAACTTACTCCGGGAGATTTATGGGAGATTTAAATGAGACAAGTATTCAGGGTCGTGAAAAAGAAAAGTAATACGACAAAATCCAGAGAAGACACACATAAGTCTGATAAAAAGCTGTCAAAAATACCACTTCTAGATCATATGAATTTCTCACCCCCTGATTTGTTCACATAATTTGAAGGTTTAATTCTGCTTTAGTCAGCTGTGCGCACATACAGACGCGACTCGAGTACCACGCTCGATCAGCTGGGTGGTCGAGGTCATTGCTGTGTATATAAATCGGTGTTTTGTTCGCGGCTGTTCTATTATAGCAATTGGGGGCAACGGAGAAGGGAGGGACAGAAGACAGCTGCTATTTACAAATCTCACTCCGAGTACACAACAGTGCGTACGCGGGAAGGAAGAATTTGACACTTTCTCATTCGACATGATTCATCCATTTCATCCACGGTATGCAACATGGGTATGCAACTCCACAGCTGTAACGACTGGTCAATTCGCATTCACGGTCGTTCAACACGCACATTGGATTGATGCACCCCGTTTTAGAATGGCACAGTCCAAATCGAGCCTACATAATTTTTATACGCAGCATTACATACTGTACGTGCTTTATATACATGACCTCTTTTTTTGCTATGTTTCTTTTTAATTATGCAAAATAGACGGCGGTTTTTTTCGACCAATCAGGACGAACCTGATATCACAAGAAAGAGTAACATCTTGGCTATCTGCTAGTCTTTGCCCCCATACATTTTGACACGTAAGTCAGAAGCTATATGAGGAATACGAGAGCAATGAGTGCAAAAAAGTGCTTCTCCTCACACAAAAAGCATGAAACCATGCATTTTCAGTCGAAAAAAGACGGCGGTTTTTTTCATTCAATTAAAAAATAACTGATATCATGAGATGTAGAATTAATCAAAGTTTTATAAACCGCTTGCCCCCATGAAAAATCTTGCGCGGTTCCCGAGATACACACTAAGAAATTAGGGTTCTCTTTAGGGTGCAAATTTTGGCGGAGCACCCGTATATCTACTCGGGTGGAATTTTGCACCTCTACGGGTGCGCTTTGCGGAAACCGGGGTTCAAAATTGTGTAAGGTTGAATTCTGCACCCTTCGAGCAGAAGTATTAGTCTTACATGAATACCCACACTAGCATTGTTGACACTTATGTCACAATATATCATGAAGTATAAGACTTATTATTCAAAAGCATAGAAATGAAATTAATTAGAAAAAGAAATAATAAATCCATTTCGATCAGCTTGTGTCGTAAATTTGCTTAAATTGAACATCTCCGTAGTGACGTGTTTCAAAAGAGTAATCGCGCAAAGACTAACAGTAACCGGCTTGCAAGTTGACAGCAACCAACGTATCGCTACTCGTAGGGATTAAGGGAGGAAAATTTGCATAATTCGCATTTTTAAATTATATGGGGATTTTATCACGGCTCATTTTGATAGTTTCTTTGTAAAAAAAATTATTGAAATAAGAATACGTGTTTACATTTGATAATTCAGTCGGGATTATATAATTTTAAGGGAAAGTGCTAGTTTTACTAACAGTTACACTTACTTGTTATAGGAATAGATAGTAGAATATACACTGCAACTTAAAAGTTAAAAGACTGTAGAAGCCCCCGGGCGTGGCCTGATAGATTTCACCGAGGTCCCCTCATGGCGTGTATTGTACTGTCTGTGTTCTATGTGCGTGAAATATGAAATAACGGCAACTTTAAATGGTCTGCCGCCAAGCTGTGAAGAGGCGAGAATGGTGATCGATTGTCATCGACGTTGCACCCATTAGGGTGCAGTTATGAACCCAGAGGGTGCAAAAATGCACCCTATATTGGGGTGCAATTTTGAACCCCATACCGGGGTGCAAATTTTGAACCCCTTGGGGTGCTGCTATTGTACCAACCCCTAGGGGTTCAAATTTGAACCCCTATTTCTTAGTGTGTATGATTTAAAATGTGCCGAAAAGGACGTGTTTTCGCCAAATTTCTGTCGAAAGATCGGGGATCACGACCGGTTCGCGTTAAGTGAACATGACAAATTCATATGGTTTGGTGCCTCCACATTTTAGATAACTTAGAAAAAAGTATACTCTTTCAGGAAATACCCAAAACTAAAATTTGACCATGCATGCAAACCAAAACACATTGATTGAGCTCTAACTGAAAATCACACAGTGCGACTTTTGGGTGGTTTTGTAATGCCTGATCATAATATATAAAGAAGAAAAATATAAAAAGAAGGAACCCCCCAAAAAACAAACAAACAACAAAACAACCCCCTTCCTTACCACACTAGTATACACATTGGCCTACGTACCCCTATACACATCACATTACATTACATTACCAGATGAAACAGACAGAATGATAATAGAAAAAAGTAGGGAAGAGGGTACATCGCATGAATATATACATTGCATTACTAGTATATTATAGCACCACATGAAACAGACAGAATTACAATAGCAGCGAGTGAAGATAGCAGCGATTGCGCTCACATTACAAATAGTCACAAGCGCGGTGGGTGGTCTACCGCAAAGCGTCGATGCTATGTTGCTGGATCCTGAGATTTACTCCTGCTAAACTCGCTGCAAGAATAGTTTGGAAACTCGCTTCTATCTCGCTTCTATCTCGTGACTATCTGCGTTCAGACAGCATTTGGTCCCGACACTATCTGGTCTTCACCAAAATAGCATCGACACCTCGATAGCATCGATGCTATCGCTCTACGTGTGAACGTACCTATTGACCATTGTCGACTTGCTTCTATCACCCACTCGTGACTATCCATCGCTCACTCGCTGCCAAAACAATAATTACTGCGCCACACACGGTGACCCGAGTATAATTGGTATTGAAGTTTGTGCACAGGGGTCATATCATGCAAAGTTGCGAGTGAAGATAGCAGCGAGTGAAGCAGCATTGCGTTCACATTACAACTAGTCACAAGCGCGGTGGGTGGTCTACCGCAAAGCATCGATGCTTGTCGCTGGATCCTGAGATGTACTCGCTGCCAGAATAGTTTCGAAACCTAGCTCCAACTCGCTTCTATCTCGTGACTATCTGCGTTCATGCAGCGTTTGGTCTCAAAACTATCTGGTCATGACTAAAATAGTCCCGAAACCTAGATAGCTTCGATGCTATCGCTCTACTCGCGGCCAGAATAGTTTCGAAACCTAGCTCTAACTCGCTTCTGTCTCGTGACTATCTGCGTTCAGACAGCGTTTGGTCTTAAAACTATCTGGTCATGACCAAAATAGTCTCGAAACCTAGATAGCATCGATGCTATCGCTCTACGTGTGAACGTACCTAATATTTTCCAGGTCTGTATATACACACCAAAAAAACCCCACAACAACAGAAAAAAGGAAAACATCCCTAAACCGCTGAGCTTGATTGGGGAGAAGAAAAAAGAGGGGAAAAGAAAAGAAAAAGAATAGGAGGTGCAAAAGAAAAGAACGAAAGAAAAGAGCAATTCACGAAGAAACATGGAGAAGAGAACCAGAGAAGGGTGGGGAAGTGTGTTAATCATGGTATTTGTATAAGACGAAGTAAAAGGTGTTTTCTTCTACTTTGTAGGAAACCCTCTATAGTGCTTATGCAACCAATAGTTTGGTCAAATTAATGTGTTTTAATCTTTCGTTTTTCTTGGACGCACTATATAGACCCACTATGTAGAGGTGTTGTGGTCTCGTGGATAAATCACCAGTATACAGATCACAAGTTACGGGGTTCAAATCCTACCACGGCATTAACGTGCTTTGGCATTAATCTACATTTGCCACTCTCCTCCAGGTGTAAATGGGTACCTGATATGCTTGAGCGCTAGTTACTTTGGCGGCTCGGCTATATAAACCGGGGTAATAATGTCTAAGCCCCATGAGTATCACTGCGTGACGGATATGAGCGCTATATAAGTTGCCATTATTATGATTATTATTATAGTTTATGTTTTGGTGTCATTTTCTTACTTTTTCCCAAAAAAAATTTAAGAGGCACTTATTGCATTGTATGACTCTTTTTTTTTTCTAATAAACATTACTTGATTTGGATTGAAATTGAAAAACCTCCTGATTTCACAGTTTGTGGCTGTGCATCCAAACACGCATGTGCACCTTTAGCCGTTTAATAGATAAAGGCATGCACCTCCATTGGTACACGGACAAGAAGCGTACGCTCATTGATTTCTTTGTTTTAAAGTGCCTATTAAATACATGTATCATGATATTAATAAATTAATGACGCAAATATTGGCAATTTTCAATTGAAATTCTGCAAGCAACAGACTGGTCAAATTTCTTTGACTCCAAAGACGTTAATGAATCATAGGTTTGTTCTTATAAATAAACTCACATCCTGTTTAGATACTCACATTTCGCTTATCACCCAGAAAAGACCAAATCAAAAGTAGACTGCAACACAACCTTGGATGGCAAAGTCACTTTTGAGATCTATTAACCGCAAGAATAATTTATACTATAAATATACACTTAACAAAAAATATAAGAAAGAAAAGTGGACACGCTTTACTGTTCAAAGTTGGTTTTTTTAATAAACCGTCGATAAAATAGTATATATCGAATTACAGAAAGATTGGTACTCTACCACCGTCAATTAAAATCAGGTTTTGAACTTTCACGCTTGGATGGGCACATTCATTTAACTGTTAAAAGGTTTGATTAAGAAAAATTGCAAAAATGGAGTAAATATGCATTCAATTGTTAATGAACATGTGCATCTGTAAGACATTGTTGTTCAACAATGAAACCCCAAAAATGAGAAACAATGAGGAGGATTAAGCTCTGGATGTTAACTACAGTCTCAGGACTGCATGGTTTTGAACGACAACCATATATTCAAGTGTTTCTCATATTTGTTTTCATTGTTTTAACTTGACTCTACAAGATGGCAATGCTCATCAGCATTTGAATAGCTACTTGCTCTATTTTTTGCAATTTTCTTAATCAGACCTTCTAACGGTTAAATGAATGTGCCTAATCTAAGCATGAAAGTTCAAAACTTGATCTTAAGTGATGTTGGTAGAGTGTTAATTATTTTTAATTTGATATCTTAGCATATTTTATCGAAGGTTTAAATGACAATTTGGAACAATAAAGAGTGTCCACTTTCTGTTGTTGCTGAGTGTATTACGAAGTGATACCTCGCGTATGAATTATGCTTCTCATAAAAGTGTCCTAACCACTTTTTAACGTGTTTCCAAGAAAGAATACTACACTACACAATTAAACTTTTACCCAAAAAAAATATGAAGAACCCATGGAAAATTATCAATGGTGTACTACATAAAGATAACACCATTACAGACGATGCCACTATTATTGCAGAAACATTGAACTCATATTTTTCACAAGTGAGTAACAATCTAGAGCAACAGGTGCCTCAAAGTAACAAATCCATCATCATTTTCTCGATAATCCAAATCAGAATTAATATTGTTAACAAACTGCATGTAAGGAAGCGCCTACCGTGTTAACTTGAATGCGCGGATATAAAAAAAAAAAGCATGCCCGAATTTGCAAGGTAAAAGCACGTATGTGAATTTGATATCTGGTTGTTGAGTTTGAATGCTTGCATTCTCCGTTTGAATGTTGAGAGAGACAATTGCAATGCACGCAAAATGAATACGAGTGAAAACATTTTTGAATTATCAGAAACCAGTATCCTGTTGTGTGGGGATCGGTTAAATTACTGTTTACTTTCTTGAGTATAGAGAGGGTACAATCTATGATGAAGTGGTGACACAAAGTCCGTTACAATGAGAGTATATAGCATTTATGCAAATGAAGTGTAACATGAAGATACAGATGCATATAACGAAGATACCCAGAGCAAGTCTGATGGTAACTTTACTCTCATGATGTCTGGAATCCAATCTGAAGTAATCTGAATTCCATTCTGACTGGAGTCCTGAAGTGAACACCTTTTATTATGGGAAAACCCTCTATTGTGAATTGGTCAACCTCGAGTCATTGACCAAATGACCATAAGCAGGCCTACGTCATAACTTTTACTCAGTATTGGGGAGTGGGGCTATTATCTTGAAGGAATGATGTTGTGAATAAGAAGACTATAAAGTGACCATTGCGTCATAGCTTTAGTTGGAAGTTGTATGAGTAATACTTTCTGAAGAAAGTGTGAAGTTTGTACACATATGAACTTCCTGTTTACTTCCTGCCTAGGTACTGATAATTAGTATTGATAACTTATTGATAAATATGAAATTGAACATATCATAAAGAAAGTAAATGTGAGAAAATTACAATGCCCCGACCGGGATTCGAACCCGGGACCCTGGATTACATGACCAGTGCTCTACCAACTGAGCTATCCGGGCTCCCGTCGAAGCAAAGTAACAAACTCACATATGGTCCCTCTCTTTCCATCGAGCGTAGGGGGTACATCCATACCAATTCCATGCGTACGTTATATAATGGCCTACCAATGAGACAGGTCTTCCCTCTAAAGTCGGGCAAATCCATGCCAACGAATTTCTATAGAGGACAATTTGAATTCGTAATTAAATATCACAATTGATAGGCATTGA
The DNA here is from genome assembly GCA_025617745.1 of Heliocidaris erythrogramma. Taxonomy (NCBI): domain Eukaryota; kingdom Metazoa; phylum Echinodermata; class Echinoidea; order Camarodonta; family Echinometridae; genus Heliocidaris; species Heliocidaris erythrogramma. Next base: position 26,095,872 of record CM046857.1, on the reverse strand, counting down.
GAGGGAAGACCTGTCTCATTGGTAGGCCATTATATAGCGTACGCATGGAATTGGTATGGATGTACCCCCTACGCTCGATGGAAAGAGAGGGGCTATAATGTGAGATTGTTACTTTGCTTCGACGGGAGCCCGGATAGCTCAGTTGGTAGAGCACTGGTCATGTAATCCAGGGTCCTTGGTTCGAATCCCGGTCGGGGCATTGTAATTTTCTCACATTTACTTTCTTTATGATATGTTCAATTTACTTCAATCCTATCAATTATGATATTTAATTACAAATATGAAATTGGCCTCAAAGTCAAAGTCAATCCTTTAAGTGCCCCGAAAGGGCTCTGCCACTTGCAAATATCAATGAAAAGTTTCGTGGGCACCCATCGGGTGAAATATATATAATTGAGTGCTGAAAATGGAGGATTTCCAACCGTCTACATGGTTCAGTCTGTTTCTTTTCCGTTTCTTTTGAAATCTCTTTGTTTCTCTGAATTTGTAAATACTACTGAAAAAAATGATTGTGGCTTTGAATTTCATTTAAGCTAATTTAATTGCGTCGTGAAATTACATTCTGCAATTATGACTACCATGTCAGAATGCCAAAAGAAAATTATACTGCTTGTACATTATAGTACCCTCTGCATGTTTTGTTCAGTACATCATCAGAGATAATGGCAACCACATCATTGATTCCGATGGACACACTAGTTCCATTAGGAGAGCCTCCTATTGTCACAGATACCGAGATATCCCCATGATATCTGTACCCAAGTGTAGATTTG